>OX457053.1:30529399-30706899 GCA_949752735.1 Lumbricus terrestris
CATAACTGAACGTCACGGGCAAAGTTTCTGCGAAAGATAAAATGGGAACTCGGACTTTGCATGAACAGAGACTGGGGCATCGCGTGATCATAGCAAAATACCCAGTGAAAAATGGAGCCTGAGCACTTTGAAGGCTATCTGCAAACATGTTTATGTAACGAAGATCAGATGTCGGAAGAAAGGCAGGAAGTGGTCGCATGGCCTGATGAAAAAAACACGATTTTCAAGAAATTCGCTTGGTAATCGAAAGGGTCAAGTTTGCAAAGCACATCGTGGTTTCGACTTCAGATATGCTGGCGTGTGTTACGGCTGCAAGAAAAGACTGCATTTAATCCCACTCAGTTGGTTAGATGTCAAACTCATCTATGAACTCTCTTACCCAGACTCATTGAAGACCAGGTGTGCTCTAACATCTGGTTTTATTTTCCAGCAGGATGGTGCGTCTGCTTGTTCGCACGGCAAGGCTGATTATGATGGCGCTACCTTATTGCCATCAACTGAAGTAAATGCATTGGCAAAGATGACTAACAAACTCGCCAGACCTTAGCCCTCTTGCTTATCATGTCTGGGGAGCTATGCTGGAACGCTGCTAGACATTTAATCCCAAGTTGGAGAACATTGGCCAGCTGAAGCAAGTCTTGCTGCTAATGTGGGGTCAGTTGCCGCAGGACCCGACCAGCAAGGCCATACTGAACTTCACAAAAAGAATTTGAGCTTGTGTTAAGGCAGGGAGTGGACACTCTCATTATACCTTACAATAAACTGCAAAACGGAATTCTGAGGTCGTAGTGAAAAGTGATATCATTTGACATGGAAATCTACAAGTGACGTCAATTTTCCGCGGATATTTGAAAAAACGAAACTTTAAGTTTGAACAGCTGTAACTTTTGCAAATATGAAAAGTTTCAAATGAAACTTTCAGGGATTGTTGGAAATTCATTCCCCTACAAATTGGGAAATTTTCGCAGAAAAAGTTCAATCGGCTGCGAAGATATCGCATTTTCCCCGGTGGTACGTTTTTTTTTGAGCCACCCTGTACATTCCAGGTCGTGAGAATATACCACCGAGAAAGCACTGTTAAATTATTTTCGTCGTAATTGTAATCTTGATGTAGATTTGTATAGCGCCACGGTTAAAAGAGTCTCGTCAGGGCGCGGACTCGATCTGCATCATGTATGATGATGCTTATAATGCTCAACGTAGTGAACGATAGTCAACGGCTTGCGGATTAGAGGCAGCGTGAAAGTACAGCCGCTGAGGTTACCGTATAGCACCATGCACTCTCTCTCTCTCTGTCTCTCTCTCTGTCTCTGTGTCTGTCTCTCTCTGTGTGTTTGTCTCTGTCTCTGTCTCTGTCTCTGTCTCTGTCTCTCTCTCTCTCTCTCTCTGTCTCTGTGTCTGTCTCTCTCTCTGTGTCTGTCTCTCTCTGTCTCCGTGTCTGTCTCTCTCTCTCTGTCTCTGTGTCTGTCTCTCTCTCTGTGTCTGTGTCTGTGTCTGTCTGTCTCTCTCTCTCTCTCTCTGTGTCTGTCTTTGTCTGACTATATATCTGAGTATCTCACAGAGACAGACAGACAGACTCTGTCTCTCTCTCTCTCTCTCTCTCTCTGTCTCTCTGCCTCTGTCTCTCTCTGTCTCTCTCCGACTGTCTGTATTTTTATAGCGCCACGACTACAAGAGAGGCTCATCAGGGCGCAGACTCAATCTACATGCATGATGTAGCTTAGGGCTCAACGTGAAGGTGTCTGTCCTTGTCTGTGTGTCTGTCTGTTTGTCTGTCTGCCTCTATGTGTCTCTGTGTGTCTCTCTCCTTGACCTCCCAGGATTCGAACCTGCGCTGGAATGGACAACGCAACCTGTCTCGTCAGCCTGTCTCCTGTGACTACAATAGCCGACTTGAGTTGGCATAAACTTGTCTCTCTGATGTGACTTTAATATGGCGCTGTAGACTACGTCAAAGGTTCACATGAACTTAGGACCAATAAATCACATGTGACGTGTCGCAACTCCTTGGACATGTTAAGTTGTTCACGGAAATCTACTATTGCTGCACTATTTTATTAAATAAAAATTTATTTATTAATTTAATGATAATTTAAATTATTATTTTGATTATGCTATTGTCAAGTTTGTTCTCCTTGGTCTGTTTCTTTCTTTCTGATATCTGTATTTATTTGTCCACCTTTCGCTTTGTCATTTAGACTTTTAATTTTGTATTTTAGACCTACTTGTGTGCCTATTTTATCAGTTTGTAAGCGTGTAAGAGCGTGCATGTGTTTGTGTATAGGCTATGCTTGTATGTATGTGCACTTGTTATAGCGCCCCTTCAAGCACTCTCCTCAGAGGCGCTCCCGACTGCAGAGCGGACACTGCATCGGAGTTTCACGCCGAAGCGCTGAACAATTGCGAGTGAGGGACTTGCCCAAGGCGACTATAGGCTATATTGGTTTAACTGTCTAGTTATAAATAGAACCTTTATGAGAATCACAAGGATGCTGATCATAGACCTACGTACAATGCATATAGGCCTACACAGCCAGACACTGTAGGCTACGTAATCTCTTGTATTTATAAACACATCATTATAAGTTTCATAACACTGGTTTAAGCTTACAATAATAAAGTCACATTTTTAAGTATTTATATATATATAGGGTCTGCATGATGCGTGTTTTTGTGCAAGTCGAGACTGTCGAAGACATTGTATACTGCTGCATGCAAGAGTCTAATTATTACTTCGAGCTGCAGTCCAGGCGGCGTCTTGTGTTCCGTTCGCCATCTCTGATCTGATCTGTAGAAATAATTGTGCGAAAAGAATTCATCCAAGTGCTACATCCACCCCCCCCCACACACACACACCCCACATCCACCCCCCCCACACCCCGCACCACCCGATAGAGAGTCTATACTATAATTATGCGTCACATCCTAACGATGGTATTCAATACGGTTTTGACCACCCTCTTCAAAGCAATCGACAACAATATTGCGGCTTCGCGAGCGGAAATTGCGTCATATGCCGTCATATAATTATATACATGTACACTGTGTCCCAATAAATCGGGTACCCTTTTTGTAATGTGAATAAAACAGGCAAATCTTAATCGATTTTCAAAATTTCAAAACTGTTTTTATCCTGAGATAATTATCTTCCACTGATTCAAATATGAAGTTTCTGGCATGAATATTGACGTCACAATTACGTCATTTGCATCAGAGAATTCAAATGTTATGTACCGAACACAACTTTTTCTCTAACGATTTTTGTTGACATTTGGTTTCGATATGTAAATTAACGACGTCATTATGACGTAGTTTTTAGTAAGGGCGGTTCATAAATTACCAATTTGTAGATAATTATCTCAGGATCAAGCCTGTTTTGAAATTTTGACAATCGATGAATATTTACCAGTTTTATTCACATTATCAAAAGGGCGCCCGATTTATTGGGACACAGTGTATATATATATATATCATATATATATATATATATAAAATATTATAGCATGCGCCATGCAATCGAAGCACATTGCTACATTTCGTCTGCGATGATTGCGATGCGTAGCTTTCGCTGTTGCGTAATGTCGCGTCATGGGGACAATAATTGCCAGGGACGGATTAAGGCATGTTCAAGTACAAGGGTGAGAATTGCCGGGGGTTGGGGGTTTCAACCCCCCCCAGTCTTTCTTGGAGCCCCATAGTAAAATCTGTTTTTCACACCCAAATTTCAAGTGGATAATATGGTCCAACCCCCCAGTTATTTTTCCACAATTCTTACACTGTGTTCAACATGTTGGCCGAACAGGGACTTTAGAGGGCCCCCACTCATGAGAGAAAACAATTTCCGGAAAAGTTTTAGCAAATTTCAGTCAATTGACTAAAAAAAGGTCATCAACTTTGGGGGGGAAGTAATTGGTATATTCTACGAAATTTTCGACCAAACGCCTAAAAAAGTCATCAGAATTTTCGGCCGAAGATCCGCAAAAAATTTCCCGAACAGGGCCCCCACAGTTCTTAATCCGGTCCTGACAATTGCACCGTTTGAAGTAAGATTTCATATGGATCAATTAAGCCTACAAGCTCTAGATCGCAGCAAATTTTCCCATGGAATCGGCTAGTTGATGAAGAAATCGCGGGTCCGACTGAAGCGCGGAATTCTGCATGCAGGGTGGTCAATAGGCCTAAACCTAGAGCGCACAACTAACTGGACTCGTGGTTGTAAAGGCAGGGTGGTCAATAAATCTAGGGCGCGCAACTGGATTCGTGGTTGTAAAGGCAGGGTGGTCAATAAATCTAGGGTACACAACTGGATTCGTGGTTGTAAAGATACTGTCGGCTACGATCATCGAGTCGGGCAGACATCTGGTCTCCTTTAACGTTGGAGACTAAAACTTAAAACGTCACTAATAATTATGAATCGCCTTTAGGCCTAACATCAGATGCTTCAAGCCTTCGTGGGGTGCAGTGTGTTGTGAACCGTATGTTCGCTGCCTTGCAGCCGGAGGGTTGCAGATTCGAATTCACCTCAAGCCGCCACGTAGGGACCCTGAGCAAGTCCTTCACTCAAAACAATTGAAGCTGCACTTGCTCTCGAGCTCATGACATTTACTCTGACATTTAACATTATGCGTGTAAAGCATCCTAGAAGTGGCTTGCCTCTGATGATGCTATATAAATTGTCGGAATTACATTACATTACATTACATTCACTCGCAATAATTTCTCATGTACCTCGGCGTCAAACTCAGATTCAGTGTCCGCCTTGTAGTCGGGAGCGCCTCTGAGTAGACTCTTGAAAGGGGGCTATAGAAGTGCTCATACATAGCCGACATACATGTACATTCGTTCAACCCTACAATAATCTAACAAAGCCAGAGTAATAAGCTTACGTCTACTTCCTAACCAACATAATATTATAGGTCTACTCTGAACAGGTGCACCGGCGTGTACCTGTAGGTCACTGACCCCGGCTAGAGGTTCTAACTTCCACGGCAGTTTCATGGAAATTTTATGGCAAAAACTGAAATCACAAAAGTAGGCCTAGGCAGGGGCGCCGTTAGGCGCACGCACTTACGCAAGTGCGTACAGCGCGGAAAGGCAAAAAAATTACAAATTGTAAATTAAAGCGTGAAATATTATAAGTGATTAAATTCTATTGAATCTACTTTAGTAGTGGACCACGTACACTTCTCACTCACTGCATGCCCATTAAAGATCGTCATTACAGTTCATAACTTCATTTCGCGTATTCTTATTTTGTGCAAGTTGTGCGTACAGAAAAAAAAGTGCGTACAGAAGTTGTGCGTACAGAAAAAAAGTGCATACAGAAAAAAAATCCTGGCGGCGCCGCTGGGCCTAGGCTATTAGCAGTGAATAGATTCTTTCACAGCTTTCAGTCATTCTTGCTTAAAATAACATGATTACGCGATGCATTGTTGTTGTTTTCTATAATTATGATATCGTTGCTTATATAATTATGCCCTTATAGTTCACTACTTGTTATTCGGAAGGCACGTGCATCATTATGGGAATCGATAGGCTTATAAGCGTATATATAGATTGCTAATACGGCACAGTACGTTTCAATCTATTCAGGCGGACAATCACAAACAAAGCATTTTTGTCAATGGTTTTAAACTATTTCGACTGTTCTGAACAAACAGAATCTGTTCGGAACAAACAGAATCAGCATGAGCACTAGACGAACGACTTGTTTGGTTTAAACTTCTTTTCATCAGTTCATTTTTAAATCTAGTGATTAAATTTCTCATCCAGAGGTAGCGGATAATTATTCGAAATTTTGCAAATGAAAGCCTGAGGCTTGTACTGTATTGTCAAACGGTGGTTTTTCTCGTGAGAAGGGTTAGCCTATATAAATTTGCTTTCATACGATTACAAACACGAACTCTGACCACGCTAACATCTTCCAGTGTTAGACACGCGCAACTGCCAAGCACTCCCACGCAGCGTTGCCACTCTAAAAAAATGAAAAAACCCAAGTTGGAGGCTCGAAAAAACCCAAGAAACCCAAGTTCAGCAAATCTTTCGAAAATTTCAAGAATTTCCCGTCCAAAAATTCTTTTTTTTCAGTCATCCTGCATAAATCTGTCGAAAAATGTCCAAAATTTCCCGTCCGAAATTTCTGATGACTTTTTCTGATGACTTTTTTTAGTCATCCGCCACAAATCTTTCGAAAAATGTCCAAAATTTCCCAAAAATGTCCAAAATTTACGGAAAAAGGTTCAAAATGCACCGAAAATGTCCAAAATTTTCCGTTTTCTCCCGCCAAAAATAACCCAGGCAAAAAACCCAAGTTCCTCCAGAAAAACCCCATTTTCCAAGTTTGGATCGAAAAACCCAAGATCTTGTGAAAAAACCCAAGGAGTGGCAACGCTGTTCCCACGCACTGCATGGACGAGATCGAGTTCCGGGATAGGGGCCAACAGCTGCTTCAAACACAAAGCGAAACCAGATGTAGCACGCTGCGACCGATCCACTGCGCATGTGTCACGCGTCTCTCATTTCATCATTTCAAAGGAGCGGATGAAGGATAACGGAATCCCCAGAGCGGGTGCTGCTCCCTGGGAGACCAATTATTTCAGGACAAAGGTCCGCTGCTTATTATACTCGTTGATGATCAGGCACGAAATCGAAATTCCACGAAGCTCAGGAGAAGTTTTTCTTCTTGCTGTTGCTCGTTGTCTTCTGGATCTTAGCATTTTTGTGTGAAGCGAAAACCTGCTTACTGTTTAGTGTTTATATAACTGTTGTATTCGCAATCGTGATCTCCACACTTATATAATACGCCACTCGAGAGCCAGGCTTGTCAGTGTCTATCTCTGTGAGGACTGCATTTTTAAAAGGCGGGTGCTGACTTGGGTGCTGCAGCATCCTTGTTCGCAGTTTTGAGGGGCCTGCAGCCCCCAGAGGGTCGGAATACCAAATGTGGCGACCCTATTCCTGCTAAGAGAAACTGTGAGACCCAGCTCTACAGAATCACAACAAAAGACCACATGAAGCTTATATTGTATTGTATTGTATTGAATATGCGAATTTATAAGGTGCCTCCTACAGCACGAACTATTCAGAGGCGCTTCCAGCGTGACAGCCCCGAGGATATAAGAAAAACTTGAAGCAGCGAAGGGCTGAAGATGACACACCTCGATAAGATCTTACTGCGGATAGAGGGAGTGAGGTCATTCCACATAGAAGGGCCAATAGTAGTAATTAATGCGCGGTGTTAGCACATAATGGATTTGCACTATAAACTTTTCATTGTGAGACATCGATCCGTTTGTTCCAAAAACACTATTAGGTCCCATTACGACACTAATTTTATTGCTACATTGTCAGTAATTTGTTCTATGGACTCCGTATTGTGACGGCTTCTTGTTATCTGTTAAGCTATTTTAATACAGCGTCACTAACGTCGTTAAGGGCATGTTGCTGCTATGACAACAGCTATAATAGGCCTGCGCTTTCATAACGCCATCTTCTTTGTCTATGCAACGCTATTGTTACGTCATTAGCTATGTATAGAGTTATGTTGTTAGGGTAACGGCTAATTCCGTATTATGACGACTCCTCTTTGTTCTACAAACACTTGTCGCGTCACTATAGGCTTTGTTCATAAACATGCTGCTGACTTGCTGCAGATAAGGACGTTAGCTTTGCTACATGGACTTGTTGTCAATTATTGTTAGGACATGTATTTACTATGTATAAAAAATTAATATTCAAAGCGGATAGAGGCTCACGGGCATCACCTCATATGGTGCGAACTTCTGCTGTGCACGCGGGCGCGGCAGGCCAGTACACAATAGAATGGCGTTATTTAATATTGCGCCATATAGCATATGCACTTGAGTTCCGCTCTTGCGAGGTAGGCTATAGCAGGCCTAGGCCTATATAATTTTATGCGTTTAAACAAGCGAGAAAAAAATGAGTCTTCTGGCTGATTGAGAGATGAATCTACAAATGATAATTGAAACCCAATAGTGACACTCCCATTAACTGGTTGGTTTCGAATAATATTATTATTATAACAGCATTGACAGCACTCGGACCCGCACTAGCTTGAAACAATGGAACAGTCTTCCACCGGACAACAGATGGACTCATTCACATCAAAGTTTAAATCCTATGCTTATCCCACAGTTAGCCGTTTGTGAAGCGCCTTTGTTGCGGTATAGCCGCATCACTCTCTGTCTGTCTGTATGTCTGTCTGTTTGTCTGGTTGTCTATTTGCTTGTCTGGCGGGCTTTGCTTGTCTATCTATCCATCTGTCTGAAGCGCAGAAAGAAGTCCCTCCTGTTCTTCACTTCAGATGAATGCTTTGTCCGAATGGATGCACCTTCATTTCGAGCTATGACGATATACTTACCGCACTCGATGCACTTTATCGCAAGCATAACGACATCCCTTAGTCTACCAAAGGAGAAGGCGTCTCCTTGATCGTCGGCAACGAAGTCCAGCAAAACAGTTGAACTGTTCAGTTGGGAGAAGAAACGACGGTAAAGGCAGACGGTCTAAGGCAGACGGTCGAAGGCAGACGGTCTAAGGCAGACGGTCAAAGGCAGACGGTCTCCAGTGGAACGACGAGAGGAATATTGGCGGTCGGAGAAGCAGATAGCAGCTGATGTGGAAGACCCAGGCGGCAAAGACAGGGAAACGAAGTAAAGGCGGGAGTTGGGAATAAAAGCAGCGGAAGGAGAAAGAATAGAATAGAATAGAAGAGAAGAAAGGGAATATCCTGGGAATGATGTAATGTTGGACGACGGCGAATTGGACGCAGCTTGCGGCAGCGGTGAATAACTGCATGGTGTTCGGTTACCGGCCTATAATAAAATTTTATAAATTCCTTAGGGGCACGTGATTTTGAAGGAGGTCTGAGATAAGAGGCATGAAGGAGTTTTCGTTGACACACACAAGGCCGAAGCCGGTATTTTGTTGGGGGGGGGTGCGGGAGGTGTCTACTCCAGGGCCGGATTTAGGCATGGGCTACACGGGCTCCAGCCCATGGGCCCCCACCACTTAGGGGCCCCCACCAGTTGAAGTTTTATTTATTTTTATTAAGGAATGAATCATAAGTGTATTGCAACGGGATCTTAGGCTTAATCAGTGAGTGGTTTTGAACTGACCACAGTCTATCTGTACTCGTTGATATTGCTCACCAGCAGGGCTTTAAGCATGACATCCTCAACACCTGCTGTTGACAGATTATATTTCGTTTAACTCAAGCTATGATAGCTCGTTGGTGTAGACAGATACTGACACTGCCAGTGCATGCCAGAGGTATTCCCTGGACTTGTCGGTATACGCAGCAGACAACGAACAGATCGAGACAGTCAGCGTCCTGTGCTTCACTACCTCCCCACGAGTATCAGGTTTCCGAGTGGAAGATCCTGTCTTACACTGTAGCACTCCAGTGCTCGGCTGGTAGTTTGACTCTGAGTGACCCAATGCCCACATCTGTAGCAGTGGACATCGACATGTTTACTGTCATTACTGCGCTGTCAATGTCTTTTAGACCCCAGTCCTATAGACTCTACCTTCAAAATATGCATGGGTTATGGTCACAGATGGAGTTTGCAAATCAGTAGACTATTATCTAACATAATTTGAAGAGTCTAAAGGATTTCAACCGACCTGCATGAACTGCATTGTAAATTGGCCTAAGGGCACTATATAATAGACCTAGCCGACGAGAAGCTGTTGCTCTGCTCAAGGTTTGGTTTTTTAATATCTAATCTTGAATCATGTAGGCCCCTATAGTGATGGAGAACTCCTCAACTCTGCGAAAAAGCTTGTAGAAGTTATGGTGACGACCTCGTGAAAGCATTGCAACGAGCAACATGCAGTTCCCTTATTTTGTAAAATGCTTCAAGACGAGATTGGAAGAACCGGCCTTGGCATAAGTTAGTAGCAGTTCATATAGGCCCTACCAAGTAGGCTACTCGACAAATGAGTTGAAAATTCATTTTCAAATGTGCAAATTATGCTAAGAATGTATTTGGTGTTCATGATGACAAACTGCAGTGCTGATTGCTCGTTTTCCAAGATGAAGATAATCAGACACATGTGAGACATATATCGACATTGCAGTGTTGAACATAGTCATATTCCATGCCATCTCTATTTTAATCAGATGATGACTTTGCCAATAGAAAAGGTTGCAGATACCTTAATGACCCTACTGAAATTTAGACTCAACTGTAGGCCTAACCGAGTTATTTAACTGCATAAAGCCAGGGCTATCTGCTTCATTTTTGAGGTCGCACATAGACCTATGTCACAATTTTTGCTTTCTTCCTTTGTTTCAGTGCATGCTTATTAAAAATTGGACAAGAAGCTGCTCAGCGTTTATCCTTTAACTTTTCCTTTGAGAAATGATTTAGAAACTTTATCTCTCAGCAAATGATATTTTCAATTTGTCGATCTTCATAAAATTTTATGTATTTAAAAAATTATTGACCAAAAGTCAACAATTTAAACATTGCTTTTAGCACGGTTTGTCTGTAACATGTTATGACCGTATACGTGTGTGAGTGGGGTTTGTTCCTGTCCGATAGGCCTACTGGCATCGAAAACAACATATCAGTTGCAGCAAAGGGCCCCACCATAACGGGCGCCCATGGGCCCCCACCACCCTAAATCCGGCCCTGGTCTACTCCAACTGAAATAATTATTCGATCAGAACTTCAGCAGCTTCCACATCATCATCATCATCATCGTCGTCGTCGTCGTCATCGTCGTCGTCGTCGTCGTCATCATCATCATCATCATCATCATGATCATCATCATCATCATCGTCATTATTAATTATTTTGGATAATCTGTTCATGGATCTATATGGGCCTAGATAATAATTTATGGTAATTAATTATCGCTATGTTTAATTGTCAATTTATTATGTCAGTTAATTGTGTTAATTCACTTAATTGGTAGGAAAGCTGTACAAAGAGGTCGTCTGCTGTTGTTTCGCTGATCGCAAGGCGTCCGACGATGCGGTCGGCAGTCGACAGATGGCGGCAGGAATGAAGGCAAAACGAAGGCGCTCAAAGCTAGAAACGACACCTCTGCCTGTAACTCTGAACGTCTGCTACTCGGCCACCAGAGAGACATTGACGCTTCAGTATCAATGCGCCGCAATAGGATTGTGTGGCGAGGCACAAGAGAGTGACGTCTAATATGTTCTCACCTTTTGACTCAATTAACGCAGCGCTCGTGAATAAGCTGGTGCCCCGCGCTTGGCTTTTGAGTAACTTTTTAAAAATAAGTGTATAACGATCACGTTACTATACGGTCTATACTTGCATGGATTGTGTGGCGAGGCACAATAGAGTGAGCTGAGGTCTAATGTTTCCAACTGCTCGCTCTAGATTCGTCTCTTGCGTTGAGAGTTTTTAGTTATAAGATAGACTGCACAATTCATCAAACTCTGATCCTGTAGGCCTATAGCCTAATTAATTATGGCAACCGGACTCCGACCTCCCTTGGACTAGCTTACTCTTATAAGTTACCTTATAAGCTATGATACAAATGAACTATTATATAAGCTAATTTTGAAAATACAAAGCTAGCGCTATTGTGACGTGTCAATCATAGATCATGATAAAATCTACTAGTTAGAGAAGGGCATATTGAGAATTTAAAACTAGGTCTATTGCGACGTCACTTCGATTATGATATAAATCTAGGTCTACTATTATACACCTTCATTTTCACAACATACATGTAACTATAGCCTGTTGTGACGTCACTTCGATTAAAAATCTACAATTAGGTCTACAGAAATTCATTTTGCGGATTTCAATTAAACTAAGTCTATTGTGACGTCGAGTCGATTATGATACAGTTCTACTGTTAATGGCCTATATTTTGGGAATACAAACTAGGCTCATAGTGACGTCACTTCGATTATGATACAAATCTACTATTATAGAAGTACATTTTGAGATTATAAAACTAGGTCTATTGTGACGTCACCTCAATCATGACAGCTAGACCTACGATTACGGAAGCCCGTTTTTTATAATATAAAACTAGGCTCATTAATTGTGACGTCACTCGGATTATGATGCAAATCTACTATGAAACATGTTCACTTTCAGAATGCAAAACTAGGCCTATTGTGACGTCACTCTGATTATTAAAAAATCCGCTAACATATCATTATAAAAATTCACTTTGACAATACAAAACTAGGCCTGTTGTGACGTCATATCGATTATGATGCAAATCTACTATCACATAGGACCACTATGAGAATACAAACTATAGGATTATTGTGACGTCATTTAGAATATGATGCAGAGCTACTATTATTGAAGTACACTTTGAGAATGCTAAGCGTAGCCTATAATAACTATAGGCATATTGTGACGTCACTTCGATTAATCTACAATTACAGAAAATCCATTTTGCGAATTTCAAACTACCGGGGTAAGTCTATTGTCTGTTTTGTATGTGCATTTGTTATAGCGCCCCTTCAAGCTCCTACTCAGAGGCGCTTCCGACTACAGTGCAGACACTGAATCGGAGTTTCGCGCCGAAGCGCTGAGCAATTGCGAGTGTCAGTGAAGGACTTGCCCAAGGTCCCTATAAGAGGCTTGAGGTGGATTCGAACCTGCAACCCTCCGGCTGCAAGGCAACGAACATACCCACTACAGTGACTACACCACCATGCCCCACAAAAGTACTCTGTAACTTCTCAGAGCTTTTTTAGCATCGTCTGTTTCATGGAATCGTGTCTACAAAGTCATGTAATTGTCAAGCTCAGATGGTCATAGCATGCAGCAGCAGCAGCAGCAGCAGCGGCGCTAGAACTGTGCTACATTTTTTTTTATCATAAGTCCAGACCAAACAGCCATACTAGACAGTGGCTGTACCAAGGCTAACAGCAATAAAGAGGCTTTTATCTAAAAGCAACTAACTCTTGCACCATGTTATTACCCGTTTTTATAAATCAACCTTGACTTTGTCCTTCATAAACTCCGATATGTGAGCGAGTGCAAGGAAAACGGCTCTGCTATACCTTTAACCATGTGTATAAGAATCAAACTCCTTTGTCATTGGGGAATGTCAATGCCAGTGGAAAGAATAAGCTGTGGGCAATGCACCACGCTGTCTCCTCGGCTTGACCTCCCGGATTTTGACCTGGCACCGGAACGAAAACGGCAGCTCTGGCTATTGCGGACTTGATTTGATATAGCGCCGGTGAATAAGCTGGTCTCCCTGACGTGGCTTTTGTGGGCGAAGATTTACATTACATTACATCACAATGCTTGAGCCTTCAGGAGTGCTTTAGCTGCATCTCGTTTCAATACTACAAGTTGTACGTGTAATTATGTATACAACTCGTCATAAATACAACGACAGAATGTAATTTTTACAACATCATTAATATAATGTTTCGGCATTAAAACAGCTCCTCTTTGGGACCTTTAAGTGACTGGCAATAAACTTTATTGTCTGATAAAAAAACAATAGCCTGCGTTTCTTTTCCACACAAAAGCATGTTCGAAACATTGAATATCTATCTAGGAAAGAAAACACACTTTTTGTGACACATACAATGCCCGAGTCATTTAATTTGCTCTGTTCATACAACAACAATTGACACAACATCAGTACAACAGCCGCATGGTATTCACAACACAAGAATAGAATGAAATGACCCATTGTTTGACCGACTTTGAACAAGTCTTCAAACTTGCTTAAAGATCAAGACTGTAGGCAGTTAAGTCTCTGCAAATGAAAAAGGGTTCAACTACTGCTTCATTGAAAAGCAAAAGATAAATGACAAATAAAAGTCTGCTTAATATAACAAATAAAATAACTAATTACTAAAAACAGCCGGGTCATTCTTCTCTTGAAACGCCCCCCAAACACGAAATAATTAAAGCTTTGATCTCAAGTTGAAGGCGCAAAATAAAAATGCAGGAGAATACTCTGGAGGAATCAAAAGGAATCATGTTACAACTAAGGACAAGAAAAAGCTCACTACGGTCTCGGTTAGATCTATCTAAAAAGAATTGTCTGACCAAGCAAAAAGTTACTACGTGTTAATCTAAAAAATCTCCATCAATGCATCTCGCTTCATCGTGCAATGTCAGATGCAACAAAGACTGGAATACAATGAGAGGTTCGGACAAACGCCAGGTAACAACCCATCAGGCAGAAAGGGCTTGGCACCAGCAGCAGCAGCAGCAGCAGCCCAGGTAAGAAGCAGGTGAGGATACGGTCGTTAATTCTTGTGCGACTTGATGAAGGCGAGAAGACCGTTTGTGGACGAATCGTGAGATGTAATCTTGGCGTCACTCGTCAAATCCGACTGGATCACCTTTGCCAACTGCTTTCCAAGTTCCACTCTGCACAAACAATACAATACAATAGCAATACAAATTAAATTATTTAATACTGATGATACATGACATATGAAAGTAACAGAGTATGCTTATTACACAAAGTACGCCAGGGCTTTTTTTAACGTGCAGTTGTACACAAAATGTGCAGTTCTAAACAGATTTGTGCAGTTGTAGCACTTCTGTACAGTTAAAACTGGCAAAAAGGGTCATTCTCCTCCATTTTCGAGTAATTTTCTGTGGAGGATGGGAAAGAAAAGAAGGGGTTGTGCAGTTCTAAAAATTCCCTAAAAACAGCCCTGAAGTACGCTAATTACACCAGGTAAGCTTATTACACCCATGTGGCGCGGTCGTATGTTCGGAGGCCTTGGAGCCAGAAGGTTGCACGTTTGAATCCATCTCAAGCTACCGCCTAGGGACCCTGAACAAGTCTTTCATTTGCCATTGCTCATGTGCCTTAGCGTGAAATTGAAATGTCCGAAATACATCAGTTTCTGTTTGACAGTCCTCTGCAGCAATGTCATATCACCTCTTAGGTGTCCCATCTCGTGGATCACAGATTCATTTGTTTTCCTCTCTCTCCACGATATTCCCAGCAGCCTCCTCCATATCCACATTTCACACACAGCAATGTTGTCATCCAGCACCTTCGTCCACGTCTCGCACTATGGGGAAAATCATTACTTTAACAAGTCTCCTAATCTGTAAGCTCACGTGGACGTGTCCCTCCAATATCTTATCCATTCCCTGCATTGCAGCCTTGCCCAATGAAATTCTGCGTCTCACCTCTTTATCGCATCTTCCTTCTTTCTCCACTATTGATCCCAAACTATATCTGATGACAAAGCCAGAAAACTTACCCCCACTGGTCATAGGAGTTGATATTCCAGAGTACTCCCTGGACGTGAATCTTGTGCTCATACAACGCTAAAATAAAAGAAATTCCACAACCAGACATTAGACAACGGCACCACTTGGAATAATTCTAAAAAAAAGCACATTTTTAATTCTCAGCTCCAACCATATAGCATTCACAACTTATAATGACTGTGTAGCATACAAAGAAAAATTCATCCCACTGTTGGACAACTTTGTTTCTGCATGATCGGTGGAAATGTCATTCAGACACTCTGTGCATCAAACTCTCTCTCTCTCTCTCTCTCTCTCTGTCTCTCTCTCTCTGATTACGTCACTTCTTTAGATGCACGTAAACAAATGCAATTTTATTATTTTACAAACGAATACGGATGAAATTTCGCTTTCATAGTGTGTCACTGTAATTACTATACTGAACCACTCGTGCGTTTGGGGGGTGGGTGAGGTGTCGAGAGAATGATCTTTCATAGTCGTCAGAAGTAAGTGGTTTGAACTCTTTGGACATAAACGGCTGGGAAGTTAATTGTCAGCATATGATGGCCTGCAAAACGAAAATTAATGCAATCAGTTTGTTCTCCCAGTCCAGATTGGGGTATGGTTGGTTTCTACTGCACTGAACTTCAGTGGGACAGATGCAAGTGATAGGACTAGCCTCCACTATACATATGCCTAGTCTAATAAACATTAAGATAAAACTTAAAACAAACGGCTGTCTCTTGGAGTAATCTCAAGGGACAGCTTTCTGCTTTACATCAATAACAACCACCAGCACAACTCCGAAAAAGACCGCAAAACAACAAGAGCAATAATGACGAACTAGTGGAATAGCCGTTTTGTAAGACACCTTTATAACGAGAATATCAGAGGCTGTGATACGGCACCGTATGAATTGTCGTGATAATAATTCCTATTATTACTATAATTATTATTATTATTATAATAATTACTATTATTATTATTATTATTAATGAATGCATCAAAAAGACATTTCAGCAACATCAAAAATGTCAGCTTTAAGAAATAAACTTTACGGAACGTCACAAAAACACTGACCGATAAGCAATCCAAGAATGAATGGAGTGAGTTTGTCAAACAGAATAGAATTGCTCGGCCGGTTGCCTTCGAAAACCTACAACAGCAACATCAGCGGCAAAATGGAAAACCACTGCACGACTACAAATGTTCCACTTACACGTAATAGCCAACAAGATTTTCCAAGAAGTAACTGAAGTAAAATGGACAAACTGTTTAAGAATTCCCACCCTAAGCCATCCAATCCTCTCTGCCTTCCAAGCTTTCTCGCCTTTAACTAAACCCCCATGACAGCTGCCCGTGTCCGAAAAATGAACTCGGAACCATGGCTGTACTGGTAAAAATTAGAGGAGTAAACACAGTTGGTGAGACCTCTCTGCAGGTCATTTTTCCAATATATACGACATAAAAATATTTGTGAGGTGAGCAGTGAGCACACGCAGTATACTCACGTTTACTCTTGATAACAGCCCTACTGTGTACGTCTGTATTTGCAGTTTAACGCCACTGTGTGGTAAAAAAGACCATTAGCGACGCCCTACTCTTTTATCCAGCCTTGGTACTGGCACTGGCAGAGTGCAACCAGTGGCGAAGTTACAGCCCTGATAGAGCACAGTTCTCAAGAACAAACTGGTGCCCTGCACCTAAGCTATACAGTATAGCTTTATGCATCTACGATTAACAATGACCAAATTCTCTACCACTAACACCAGTGCCACCAAATTCGCCAACACTACCAATGGCAATACCACTTCACCAACACCAAAAGGCAATACCAAAGTCATCACCAAAACACACAGAAATTTCTGTCCAGGGTAACGGCCTCTGTTGTCATAGACCCTGGTCAAATCTGGATCCATCCATCCAAAACACACAGGTCCTTAAATAGCGCAATTTAGTTCGTCTGGCATAGGATGCAGGATGCTGAGCTTCACCAGAGGGACTGCAGGTGTTTCAAAATCTATAAATTTCAAACCTTGTGTGGCAGAATTGCCTCCAGAGCTTCGCCAGAGAGGCCAGACTTTTCCAACTCTGCCCTGGCTTCGTCTCGGGTTTTTCCCTTCATCAGAGCTTCCGTCTGAGCCAAGAAGTTGGCCAAGAGGATCTAAAAGCAAACCCAGCCTAACACGTCAACTATGAATGTTACGACATCGGAAAAATTGACATTGAAATTCCCATTAAAAATTTATAATGCAATTATAGGTAATTAGTAAAAAAATAGGTATTAATTAGTAAAATAGGTAATTAGTAAATGGCAGAATGGAAAGCAAAAGCAGATGCATGAGACAAGCAGGCATTCGAGTATCTACAACCCCCTCCAAACAAGTACGTACATATTTTTATATATTTCACTGCCATATATAAATGCAAAACATGATGCAAAACATGATGATCTAGTATGCGGTTTCTGGAGTCAAAAGATTTTGATGGAATTTTCAGTTAATAGCTTTAGCTTTCAGTATCCACATCAGCTGGGAAGTAAATACAAATTCTCCATCGCACTTGCCATGTATCCATGGATTCATCCATTGCATGCTCAAGAGCAAAAAAGGGAACTAAGCATCTCCCATTCCACCACATATACGGAAAGCTTTAAATTTCAATTTTCTTAGATATAAAGTATTGTAATGTAGAGCGCAATATAAAAATTGGCCAGCTTGAGAATCGCTGAAAACTGCACTGCATGACCTTAGAAAAAGTCGTGTCCATCACACCTCCAACACACACACACACACACACACACACACACACACACACACACACACACACACACACACACACACACACACACACACCTCCAACACACAAATTTATATAGGTAAATGTTCAATGAAAAGAAGAAGAGGAACAATTGACAACCTCGTGGTGCAGACCACCCTGGACCGGATTCTGGGTCTTAACCGGCATCAGAAAGTCACACGGAATCAAACGCGTTCCTGAATAAAAACAAGAAGAGCAGAGATCTCGATGAACAAAGCATTTTGAGCTCCATTGTATTCATCCAAAAATGTGTATGTGTAGTTGCAGTTTAACGTCACTGTGTGGTAACAAAGACCATTAGTGACGCCCTCCTCATTTAACCAGGCCTGGGACTGGCACTGCCAGAGTGCAACCAGTGGTGGGGTTATCCAAAAGTGAACTGACAAGGCAAATAGAATCGGAGAACAACCTGAACAGTTTGGGT
The DNA here is from genome assembly GCA_949752735.1 of Lumbricus terrestris. NCBI lineage: Eukaryota > Metazoa > Annelida > Clitellata > Crassiclitellata > Lumbricidae > Lumbricus > Lumbricus terrestris. Next base: position 30,547,856 of record OX457053.1, read on the forward strand.
GTTTTAACTCTTCCACAGCAGATGTGGCTACGTTACATTAGAATGTGTTAGCATTCATGTATTGTATATTGTATTGCATGACCATTTATAAAGTACTTCTCTCTCTCAGCAAGAGCCTTTCAGTAGTGCTCCCAGTGCGATCTACCCTGAGAGAAAAGGCAGGATTTGAGGTAAGAGAAAGACGAGGAATGACCAACTATCAGAAAGAAAAGCATCTAGCAAACTGATCGTGGAAGTCCATTCCATAAAGCGGGACCTATGCATACAAAACACCTGGACTGAGCCAGTGCTGCCCTGATGCAGAGAACAAAGAGGTCAAGCTGATCAAAAGATCAAAGCTAACGCAGCAAAGTGGCAGAGTGCGGACAAAGCAGGATATCGCAAAAATACCCAGGAGAACGACCCATGTAAAAAACGGACAAATTTTCATCCAAAAACACAGTAGCTGTTAAAGAGTTAATGAACCCCGTGTAATTAATTTAGCCGTTGTTGGACTGGGAGCATAGGTGCAATCACGTCCTAAAAGTTGGGGGGGACCAAATGAATCGCGTCCTAAAAGTTGGGGTGACCATCATAATTAAGTTAGGGGACCACCCAAAAGTTGGGGCGGTACGCGTCCCGTGGGTCCCATAGGGTGGTTGCGCCTATGACTGGGAGCGCTTATGAGTAGATTACCTTGAAGGTGTGCTACATAAAAAGTCAATAATAATTAGCCCTGAATGAAAAAATCAAGCCAAAACAATACAACGATGAAATTAATAAAAATTCTACGGATGTTTTTATTATTACCCTGGTGAATCAACTGGTAGAAGGCATGCTGGCCGTTGGTGCCAGGCTCTCCCCAAGCAATTGGACCGGTTGCGTGGTCCACCCGCTTTCCACTGCGCGTCACGTACTTTCCATTCGACTCCATGTCGCCTTGTTGGAAGTAAGCAGGGAACCGGTGCATATACTGAATCCAAATCAAAATATAAACAAATGTGACACAGATCCGTCACATATTGGATTATGATCTTTTTAATTGAGTCATACGCCGCATAGGTTCTGCTTCAAAATATTTTTTACAGTATGTATTTATCGTTGTTCTAATTAAAGCTAAACTCGTTTGACTCCATAATCAGTTTAGACTTTAGAGTGAGAAAATCGAATAAAAAGTTTCAGAATATTCTGTGTCGTCAGAAACCATAAATGGATTATGTTGCAAAAATTTTGTCGGGCAATAAAGAAATATATTCAGAATCAAATAACGAAAACGACATCAAAAATCAGTTTACTTCTTCGCAAATTATGGCAAATTCAAAACCATAGATCTGATGAATTGAAAAATACTCTACATTCTTGACCACCCTCACTTATTTGGCTCCTAGCACAATATCCAGGAAGTGACAAGCAAAGGGTTTCGAGCCCAACATCATGAATAGTGCAAAGTCAACCTTTATTACTTCAGCACATGCTGAAGTGCTGCACAAAATTAAACCGGTTCCTTATCTTTGTTTTCACACAAATACAGTACAATGTATCAGAATCATCATGAGCCTATCTCTTGCCTTTATACATTAAGTTATGATGCATGGCATTGTTCTAACCTAAACACAAGAAGACTCAATCCACAGAAGAAATCTAACACCGGCTATTTATAGCATCGGGGTGAACAACGTCTTTCACAGACCTGGTCGTACGGCAGAAGCGTATATGTCTCGGCTCCAAAGAAGTTGCTGTACCAGATGCCGATCAGAGCCAAGATGACAGGAACCTGTTTAAAAATCAAAACACGAATCCATTCATCAAATGAAAACAAATAGCCAACCAGAATCGTCAACAATAAAAAAAGCAGACTAATCACTAAGATTAAGAATTTCACACTGATAAAATTCATACCCACTTCACCACCGCGCCCCCAACGTTGGCTGGGGCTAGTGTTCTTATGTATGGTTCGGTGCCTTGGAGCAGAGGGTTCCAGGTTAAAATCCACCTCAAGCCGCCGCGTAGGGACCTTGAGCAAGTTATTCACTCGCAATTGCTCAGGCGCTTCAGCGTGAAACTCCGATTCAGTGTCCACGATTTAGTCGGGAGCGCCTCCGAGTAGACATGATTATTAGACGTGTCACATGATTATTAGACACATCACATGATTATTGAACGCATCACATGATTATTAGACACATCACATGATTATTAGACATGCCGCATGATTATTAGACACATCACATGATTATTAGACATGTCACATGATTATTAGACACATCACATGATTGTTAGACACATCACATGATTGTTAGACACATCACATGATTATCGAACACATCACATGATTATTAGACACTTCACATGATTATTAGACAGAGAACGCAGAAGAAGCATAGCCAGCAAAGACGACTTATGAAGCACAAGTGTGCGACATTCAAGCTCTGCACTTACGTTGTGTTCCAGAGGAGCCGTCTTGAAATGCTCGTCCAGGAAGAAAGCTCCACTGAGCAGCTGCTCAAAGTTATCCATGCCTACAACGCACAATCTTCTTCATCACAAGGAGATTAAAACATGTTATACAATTTATAACTCCGCCAAAGCCGGTCCCAAGCCCGGTTGAAAAAGGAGGAGGGTTGGGGCATGGGGTTAGCAACTCCATCCCTGTAAAACCCAACTACCGCTACAGAAACTACAAGAGGCTGCCAATCCGGTGTCGCCCGATGTTCCGAAAGGAATGAAAGGAACCAAAGGAACCGAGAGAGAGAGAGATATACAATTTATACGTGGCATCAATTAACGCTTATTTGGTAATGTCACTCGTCGCACACATTCTAAATCAGTTCACCATCAACCATAAATTTATTGAGTCAAAAGTATACAATGTGTCATACTAAGAACAAGTAATCTGTTGGTCACATAAGGTAAACCAAAAAGGGACTGCAGAGTTAGTTAGGGCCACCTATATGCATTGTCTGGTGCAAGATGGCAGACAGGGATTATTTCTGCTTCTATCAATGCAAAAGTATCTTGTTATGTGGCAATTCTTCTTCTTCAAGTTCTCTGCACCTAAGCAGGTTAGAATGCAAAACATCACCACTCCATCCTCCGCTGTGCCTTCTCCTCAAGTTTTTGCATCCGTCCTCCACCATCCAGTCCAGCATCATCTGTCTCGGTCTTTCTCTTGTTCTTTTCGCCTCCATTTTTCCGTCGATCACCATTCTCAGCAGAGAATCTTTTCTTAGTGTGTGTCCATTTTCTTTGTCTTACTTTTATTGTTCTTATCAGTGTTCTTACTCAGTGTGCAATTATTAGCACTGAAAACAGAGATCTGTTGTATTCCTTACCAATATAAACTGCTATGGACATTCCAATCGCAGACCAGAGCGAGTAACGACCTCCTACCCACTGAAAGAAAACCAAAACAACATGGTCCAATGCAATGAATATTTATACTAAGGCTGTGGATTTTAATAATTAATTAATGTCGGTCGTAAAAAAAATTTAATTGGTTAATTTTAATTGGGGTGGGAATGGGATCGAAGTGAGGGGGAAAGGAGGGTGTGAGGATGAAGCGAGTGGAGGAGAGGGAGATGTTAATGGGGTCATTTCAGTATATGCAGGAAGAGATAGGTGTGAGGAAAGAGTATAGGGAGGGAGGATAGGGTTGGGTGTGGAGGACAAAGGGGTTGGAACGAAGGGGAGAGGCTGGGGGAAGGAAGAATGGAAGGGAAAGAAGAGCAGAAGGAAGTGGGACAGGAGCAAAGGGCAGAAAAGGGAGTAGGTAGGTATGACTTTAATGGGGGTAGTGCCCTATCTGCAGCATACTCCTTGTAAACCTATATTTACTGTGTTTTGTTTTGCAAATTGTTGTTATTTTTTGCTTGCTATGACTCTTAACATCGTATTGGCTAGTTAGTGCAGAGAGCACCTCTGAGTAGTAATCTTGAAGAGGCGCTATATAAATTCTCAGAATGAATGAATGTATGTATTTAATTATTATTAATTAGTGACAACTCACACCTATAAAAAACCTGGCCAAAGCAGAGTAAAAACTAAATTACTTGATCACATCCAAGGAAACCAAGTCAGTACAGCACAATAACAATGGCTTTTTACTTTTTCAACTGCCACATACCTAAACAATAGATCTATGGTAATTAAACAATCTACAAAGGACTAAGACAAATCAATGGACAGATGATTATAGATTATGCAATTTGGTGCAGCTGGAAAATCGAGCGACACTTACATCCCAAAACTCAAACATATTCTTTTCGTCGATGCCAAACTCTCGAACTTTAGGCTGAAACAATTGCACAGAACAGCGGCACTCGAATAAATACTTTTCTCAAACTTTGTTTATCATGTTAAATCATTAAACCAATTCAAGTCATTTAAGTACAGCTTCCATCACACAAAGCATAACAGTATGTAACCAATAGCGTCGTCAGCTACGCGACGCTGATAAAGGGAATCCTCTTAGTTACTTTTGCTCGTACTACTACCATGAAGAATCGAGCCTTTTCTGTGGTTGGACCAGTGGTCTGGAATGGCCTTCCTTTTGAGCTACGCCAATACACCCTGGGACTCTACCGGGATCCTTCCATACTAAACTTAAAACTGTTCTTTTGGGTGCGCTGGAGTCGGGAGCGCTTCTGAGTAGTTTTTTCTTGAAGGAGCACTATATAAATGTCCGAATGAATGAATGAATGAATGAATATCATCGTACCACACACTGAAATTAGACATCCTCACTCATGCCCTGCTGAACATATAAATCCAAGCAACTCTTTCTCAACTAATTGAATGGTTGTGAAATTTAACGCATTATCAATGATTTGCAATGTTCTTGCAGTCATTTTTTAATACATTCTCATCATTAAAGTGTTATACAAGTTGTGCCTGAAACTCTTCTTACCCCGTTAGTAGACAGAGCCACAAAGTGCTTAGCCACAGCCGACGGCTAAAAACCAAACAAAACAGCAACTGTACTTATAAATGCATGTTTCATTAAATTCATTCATTATATGCATTTGCATAGCGTCTTCTCAATGGAACTACTCAGAGGCACTCCCAACCTCAGCGCAGTTAAATAAAAACTGTCTTAAGAGAAGAGTGGAATGCCTGAGAAGAATTTATAGAAATGGAGAGGTGGAGCATTAAGCGGAAACAATTTCAGGTCGAGTGTCCTACCACCAAGAAGGCACGGTTCTGCATAGCGGAAGTACAAAGAAAAGAACAGAGAGCAGAATTTATCCAGACGAACGAAGGGAGTGGAAGTGGTGAACACTGCCACTAGGGCTACGTAGCTTGCAAAGTTAGGCAGGAGAAAGGCCTAGCAGGCAGTACCAGACTACAGCAGAGACACTAAACTTGATTCACGGCTTGAGTTGGAGTCAGTGGAGAATGTCACGCACATAGCTGGAGATGTGGCTGAATTTGGGCATGTGGTCAATATTTGTTTAATAACTCCGTAAGAAAACGACAACTGGAGAGAATAGTTCTCAACTCCGGACGAAAAGGCTTAAAGTTCCTAACACTGCCAGTTATAAATCACCTGGTAATTTAATTACATCATGGAACAGTCTAGCATGTGGTCAGAGGTTGAAATCTTTACCACGGCAGAAAATCACTCGTTAGGCACTATTGTGATAGAAGCAATAACTTACAATTTAACAATAAATCACCAGAGAAACAAGCAATATCTGTGGCTGGTTTCTACGAAAGGCACAGCGGCAAACACGATCGTTTAATATGCTAATCAAATCGTACACAACAGATGTTCATCAATCATTTAATTGAAAATGCTTACATCCTTAGCCTTCTCGAGAAACCATTGCTTGGCTGAAGTTGCGTTAGTGATGGTCTCCTGGGTGGTGAAGGTCTACAAACACCACCAACATTTGAATCAGCGTTTGAATCAACATTTGAATCAACATTTGAATCAACATTTGAATCAACATTTGAATCAACATTTGAATCAACAATTGAATACTTGGGCTATATAAATCCATCAGTAACTTCACTCAACCAGCAACCGAACCCAAGAAACAAAACAACGAAAGAGCAGCAACGTCAGTGTTGCCACTGAGGCTTCAGAAATGAACCCAGATTTTCTTCTGGAAAAAACCCAGAAAACCCAAACCATTCAAATAGATCTAGTGGAAAAAACCCAGCTGTGGCATCACTGAGCAATGTACAACATCATCAGAACTCATGCATTTCATTGATGAACTGAAAGAAATCAGCAGGAGCATTTAGCCTTTTACCGACCGAAGGTATAGGATTTCCCATAGCATCATTTACCACAGGGGTTCTCAACCGGTGTGTCGCGACACACTGGTGTGTCGCTACTTGACCGGCGGTGTGTCGCGTAAAAGTGGTGTGTCGCTGGTGTGTCGCGAAGAATTGGTGTGTCGCGAATTAATAATAATGATAATAAATTATCTTCGTTTCTTTTCCAAACTGACACAACGCAGTAGGCCAATGATTACACGAAAATAATATCCTAATCCTATAAATAACATCAGTCTACTAAATTCTCACAACACACGTCCGTTGTTCGTACGTTATACACTGACTTCCTTTACCTATACATGTAGGTACAATTTAGAAGTTTAGCGGATGACTACAGTGAGAATTTGTTGCGCTCTATTAATCTATCTACAGGGTGGGCCAGCATAAATGTCCCGACTTTGCACGCGTATAACTTCGCCAATTTTTAACATTTATTTATACTTTATGCATCAAATTAAAGGTATTTCACTCTAGTATTATCTCTAAAAAGGTCGAACTGATACTAGTCTAGGTTTTAATTTATATGCCTGGAACAGCGCTAGCTACCATATTTTGTTGTAATTTGTGACGCAACCTGGCGCCGTTGACAAACGATGATCGCGTTTCGATCTTAATTTTACGAACTGATAAGGGATTTAATTCGTTTGAAATGATTAACGAATATTCTAACAGAGGATGGAATAAACAATACCTTGTATTATCTGCTACGGAAAATTGATAAAACAGGACTTTCTACTCACAAACCATGGGAATCGGAGCGCACGGCGCTCACATCCGCTAACATTGCTCGTGTGTCCGCGTACATTTGCAGTCAAGACAATGACCAGGGCAGGCCCTGCATGCAAATTCAGCGCAAAACAGGCCGTCTTAGAAGCACTGAATAGCGTATTGGAAAAGATTATAGACCTAAAGTTAAAGTAATTTGTCGACGAGAAGTCCCACGAACTCTCCAGCTCTTACGCAAAGAAACGACTGGCAGCGTGCAAGCGTCTGAAGCAGCGCATGGCAGTGCACGGCTGTTGGCAAAATTGAAAGGACGCGGTTTTGCGATTAGAATATATTCATGGTAGGGACCCTACAAACACTCAAAATGATCGTGTCTACGCGCGTTTTAGCAAAAAACGATAGAATTTTCCCGGGAAACGGCGTCATAATGCGTCAGTAATGACAAAAAACGGTAGCTAGCGCTGATCCAAGTATATAATTAAAACCTAAACTAGTATCAGTTCGACTTTTTTAGAGTTAATACTAGAGTGAAATACCTTTAATGTGATGCATCAAGTATAAATAAATGTTAAAAATTGGCGAAGTTATACGCCTGCAAAGTCGGGACATTTATGCTGGCCCACCCTGTATTTTACCGCGGTATGGGGTAGTTATGACGTTTATGTTCAACGGATATGACGTAGGGCCTATGTAAACACGATTGTGATCGCACCTGTTAGAAAACTTTTACCCGTTAACCTAGGCTAAGTCAGCAATCGAAATGGAAAAATTTATGGGTAAGAAAACGTAAATTTAGCCATCCTCTTCAGATGCTGATATTAAGAAGACAATTAAGGTGGATGTTGAACCCATTCCTCAGAGAAAACATCAATGGAGGAGAATTGAACAACAGTGAACAGGAAACACTTGTTCAGCTGCAATGTGATTCCAGAATGAAGAACATGTACGGTATAAGCAATAATAGAACTCGATCAGTTCTGGGCAAAGACGTACAAGGAAGAACATTACAAATCACTTGCAAGCAAAGCTATCAACGAGCTGGTTTCCTTTCATAGCTCCTGCTTATCTGAACAGGGTTTTTCTCAGATGATCAACATAAAGAACAAGAATCGGATCAGACTTGTCGGAGGTGCCCTCTCAGCCTGCTTACGAGTTGCACTTACAAAAACTGTGGAACCGCGTTTTGATATGATCCAAAGAAAAATTCAAGAACAAAGATCCCATTAACTCTTAGGACTACAAGGTCTTAGTAATTAGGTGACTAAATTGACGTCGAGTTGTAGAAACGACTATAGATTGGGATCAGAAGAATAATTTAGAATTTTAGAATCATAAAAATTGGAAAGAAATTCAATAGGCCTATAATTATTTTCATTTATTGAAAATGTCAGCAGTTTAGCATTTTAGAAGGATAAATAAGTTTGAGAGCAAATTTGAAATAAATAGACATGCTTAACTTTGACACTTTTTATATTTTTACGACATTTACATATGACGAGTGAATGGTGTGTCGCCAAATTTGATAGCAAGTTTAAGTGTGTCGCGGGACGAAAAAGGTTGAGAACCCCTGATTTACCACACTTTGTTCGGTAAAGGGTCAAACCTGGTTATACAATTACCAACATTAAGGCAGACACGTCTCAGGATATTAAGATTAAATTACAACTGTCCATTTTTGCCAACCACTTATAATTATTAAACACGCCTAACAGCTCCCATATCAATGCACGACATGTACTTTGATGACAATACTAAACTAATCACTAACATTATTTATAATTCATTAAGTGACACATCTATCTATGACCAAGCACCAGTCACTGGTGGCACGGAGTAGTTGCAAGTGAAATACTTACTCAATGTTTTTGTATCTCTGATTTTAGTGTGCACTGTGAGAGGTGCTATATAAATTATAGACACAATACAATACACTACAATAGTCAAGGAGGTTCAAACCCATATTCTTCACATTACAAGGCAAACTCTCTTGCCATGTCCCTCTGTAGTTAAATTTACTTTCCTCTGCTCTTTAAAGGCTTTGGGTTCACCATCTGTAACTGGTGTCTGTGCATGACTCCACTGTTTTAACCACACAGATGCTGTCCACAACGTATCCAAAAAGCAGCTTGCTACCGACGATGCTATATAGAAATTGTCTCAATTACAATTACACTTATCAACATAAGAAGCATCCTGTAAAGGAAAGAATTGCTGGTCCATTTCACCCTTCATTTGATAAAATGAAATTAAATCATTTTATTTTTGTAACCAATCACTTTTTTCACAGCCAAAAAATTACAAGTCACATGATCAGAATTTATATAGTGCCCCTTCAATATGCCTATTTCCTTCCCTCTCTTGTCTGCACCACATGCAGACAAATGACAGGACACAATACATGACGTCAGCCAGACAAAAATAATCTCAAGACAATCAACAGATTAATTTAAACCACTTTAGACGTAGCGCCTTAAACAAAAGAAATCGCAAAACTGAATCATCATCTACACCTTAGAAGCGATAATAAACAGCGATGTTTCCGGATCCAGCTTCTTCAGCGTCTCAGCGATGTGCGTTCCATCGATGTTCGACACGAAATGAACCCTCGGTCCATTTCCGTATGGCTTCAAAGCCTCGGTTGCCATCAGTGGACCCTGTCAACATAAATAAATGTTCCACATTCCGTAAAACTAACAATGGTAGCGCAATAACAGATTAAAAACCACTTTAGACGTAGCTCCTTAAACAATTATTGTTATTGTGGGACGCCACCACTACACCACCATGCCCCACAATGTGGTACAGTCTCCTGTTTTTGGACTGCTGCAATCATAGCATGTCCAATGTTGTCCATCAAACAGCACTCAATCACATGCTAGTGCTTCATAACCAATTAACCATTGCAATTTATATACAGAACTTTGCACACACAATATAAAGGAAACATTGCTTATTCCATCTGCCAGAAAACACTTCGAAACGTGCACGATATTGCGTGCTAATATGTCTTACATTCCGAAAACTTATATAGCACCCTTCAAGAAGCCTACTCAGAGGCGCTCCCAGTCCAGCCACAACTAAAAAACTATGTCTTACAAGATCCGATCCTCCGATTCCGATGTTAATGACGTCCGTAATGGATTTTTCAGTGAAGCCCTTCCATTCTCCGCTGCGAACTTTATCCGTGAAAACTCTCATTTGTCCAAGAACTCGACTCACATCCGGCATCACCTGGAAAGGAATCGGAACAAGTACACAGCGCCATTCATTGTAAAAATAATCAATTGTTAAAATAATCCATTGTAAAAATAATTAATTGTAAAACTAATTCATTGTAAAAATAATTCATTGTGAAAATAATTAATTGTTAAAATAATTAATTGTAAAAATAAATTATCAATCACCATCCAGCGCCTTAATGCCGTGGCCTTCCGCGGTTCTTTTATCCTACCAGAATTTGTTGATTAATAACAGCGTAATAATAATAATAATTGTAAAAATAATTCATTGTTAAAAGTAATTCATTGCAAAAATAATACATTGTAAAAATAATTCATTGTTAAAATAATTCATCGTAAAAAATAATGCCAGTCTTACCAAAAGCATGTCACATTATAATTCATGTCAGAAAGGCAATTACCAGCAAGTTAAAAAGAGTTACCAGTTACCATAAAAATGAATTAACATGGCATTCAATGCAAAAACCAATGTATATATAAACACTACATTAATCCATACTAAAAAAATTAATTAAGGGTCTTAATTAGAATTTAATTAATTTATATGCTAAGAATGTAAAATGCCACAAACGATATCTTGAATTGGTTGTCAATAATTGGGCAAACTGCTTGGTAGGTTATCATATTTGGTTTCACCTATAGACATCTAAGTACTCTCTGTAAGGGTAGGAATATTGTAACCTGACATCATTGTATACTGTTATAAAAAGTACCAAATTAGAGAAATAAAAAGCTAAAATAAAACTACCAACAGATACATTTTTATTATTAATTACTGAGTTTTTAAATAGTGCACAGGCTTCAAGGCAAGCTACTCAGAAATGCCAACAGTCCAAAAACACAGCAAAATAAGGGTGGATTTTTTTAGATGGCAAGAACCGTCCAAGAACATTGCAGCAGAGCCAAACGTTTCACAATGAATAAAAAAACTTTTGAGAGACAAAACCTAATCTAATCTAATCTAATAAAGCATTTGTAAAGCCTACTAACATCGTGACCATCGATGACAATCGGATTGTTCGATCGGTTGCGCAGAGCGACGTGCAGAACGGCTCTACCTTCCGTGAAGTTGATCTTGTCACCTCGGAACATCGCATCACGAAACTCCTCCACTTTTCTTGCCCGCGCCTGCATCACAGACAAAACACAAGTTCTGCAACAGAGCATTCACTAAATTCCAAATAGACTACTTAAACAGTAACAGGCATTTAAGCCACACCTGGCATAATGTTTGTATGTGCACTTGTTATAGCGCCCCTTCAAGCTCTCTACTCAGAGGTGCTCCCGACTACAGAGTGGACACTGCATCGGAGTTTCACGCCGAAGCGCTGAGCAATTGCGAGTGAAGGACTTGTCCAAGGTCCCTACGCGGCGACTTGAGGCGGATTCGAACCTGCAACCCTCCGGCTGCACGACGACGAACATACCCACTACACCACTGCGGCCCACAATAATACACTGAAACAGAACCAACAACGGTAGTTGATAAACAAGATTCCTTTCTGAAGCGAAACAAAATTAAAGATCTGTCTATATTTCAGTTTAAAAACACACCTATTCTCAATGGCTTATCCTGCATGTTAGCCGTTTTGTAAGGCATCCTTGTAATTGCATGGCCGTGAAATGGCACCATACAAATTGTCACAATTATTATTATCAAATATTATTATTATTATTATACTGTTATCTGCCTCGATCACGCCACGCTCTTATTGCGAAGTTTTAACGTGCTACAGGTTACATTAAATGTGAATCTGATGCACAGTTAGTCCGTCAGACATGCTGTGAAATGCAGTGAGACACTGCATCGGAGTTTCACGCTGAAGTGCTGAGCAATTGCAAGTGAAGGACTTGTTCAAAGGTCCCGACGTGGCGGCTTGATTTTATATAAATTATAATTCTGAGCTTCATTCTGAATATTCACATACACCACATAACCATTTTAAAAGATGATAATATTAAAATATTACTCTGATAAAGAGCTGGAAGGGGCGCTATAGCAAATTCGAGGAATAAATAAATAAATAAAATAAATAAATTTAAAGAGTGCTAAAAACAAACCAAGTCGAAGAGCAATCGCATAACATCATCGTTGATCAAATTCTTCGAATAGTCAACGAGCAGCTCACCGTCCGATGGTGTCTTCAAGACTTCACTGAAACCACAACATTACCCTGATGTACCTCAGGACTGCTAATATGTGTGCACGATCATTTGCTATAACTACCCTTCAAGATTTCTGCTAACCAGCGTCCCCGACCTACCCTGACAACAGTGCAGACACTGAATCGGAGCTTCACGCTGAAGCACATGAGCAATTGTGAGTGAATGACTTGCTCAGGGTCACCATGCTGCGGCTTGAGGTGGATTCGAATGGCAACTTCTGCTTTCAAAGGTGCTGAACATATCCCTACAACCCCGTGCCCACAATCTAATTTAACCAAATTAGCCACAATCAATCAGTTATTCAATCAGAACCATAACTGCAGTCTCCCCAGGGTCGGCCCAGGGAGGGGGAATCCGGCCATGATCCCCACCATTGAGAAATGTCCATAGAACGTGCCCCCACCCAATTAGGTTTCAACAGTATATTTCCCAGACAATTCAGATAAATTACTATTAAAAAGTCATTAGTTTTTTGGCAGAGAAAATGGTATATATTTTCAAGGGAAGTTGGACCAAATGACTAAAAAACAAAAAAGTCATGAGTTTTTTTGGGCGATAGATAAAAAAAATTTACCCAAAATTTTGGCCACCCCTTCGAAAATTTCTGTATCTCCCCAACATATAAACAAAGCCAAGTTATATGCCATATGCATAGTACTTACTGATTTCTGTTTTAATAAGAGTGGCTCGTTGATTTTATGTATGTCTACCTAAATTATCTTAAATTATTATAGAATGGACTGTGTCCTGATTGCACATGTATTATAAATAGAATATTATAGTACAACCAATTAGAATGCATATAGAATTATAGATAGTCCATTTTGTGTGTGCACGTGTGTGTATATATATATATATACGATTATATATATATATATATATATATATATATATATACGATTTTATATATATGCATATATCTATATGTAAGTGCTGATAACAAAGTCATTTGGACTCAAATCTTCGAATGAGTGACAACTCAAATGATCTGTTCTGTGAACTGTCAGTGTTTAATCTAGGTGTCAACGAGGGGAAGTTTCATGGTTATGCAGTGCACGAGGGTATACGTGGGAATACAGTAAATACTCACTTTAAAAATTTCGGCTTAGTGTGCTTAGTTTCGTAAATGAGGGTATATGCAGGTTTACAGCGTGCACTATTAATCTTCGTTTAATTGGACAAATCAGGGTGACACACCGCACCCAGTTACATGTCAATACACTTTAAAAGTAAACAACAAAATAATGTGATGATAACAATGTCATTAATGGGTGTCAAAGAGAACCCTCGGAATAAAGTTTCTAACATCTTTAACTGGCAGAACAAAAGGATGTGGTCTAGGTCGCAAGTTATATGTGATTTTAGCACTGACCTCAAAAAGAGCAAAGATAAAAAAACATCATAAATCAAATTCTGACAAGAAGGCACACACAGAAGATCGCGATTATATAATAAATAAAACTAATAAAATGATTAAATCAGTTCGTTTAATGCCACGGTAAAAGTACTACGAGAAAAAAGTCATCAGAAAATCTGATGACTAAAAAAAGGTCATCAGAAAATTCGATGACAAAACTAAGCCTAGGCTCTAGTCTCGGTGAACCCGTAGCGTGTACGCACTTCAAATTTTACCAGTATAGACCTGGAAAAGTCCAACTCCCTTCCCCCACCACGGAACAACATTTCCTCATACCCCTAAAATGTTAAAGCTGGGCATCTAAAGCAAATCCAAAGTAAAATTTAGAAGCCGAGTATAAAATTAGAGGATATACTAAAAAAAGTCATCAGAACATAATAAACCTTAAATTGAGAGTCTATTAAATACTGGGATTTGCACACAAAGACTAAAAAGGTTATCAGGAAAAAAATAAAGATGACAAGAGTAAAAAAATCTTTGGGTGCATTGTAAATCTAAATTATCAGCTTATTCAATCATTAGTTGGTGCAATATCAAAATGAAGTCAGGCAGCTTCAGTGCCGGCCAGAATCCAGGATGAAGGTCAAACCGGTCAGCTAGCCAGCCAGCACGGTACAGAGCTGGAAATCTTCAATGTTGGTGGTATGGGATGGCGTGCAAGCAGGAGCAGGATAGAATACTGCTTGAAAAGTTTGGTTTTCACTTTTACATGGCATGCAGCAAGAGAAATGGTAAAACGACGAGTGATCAGAACAGTGAGCTACCACGTCCAAAATAACCCATAGACTAAGCACATATTATATGCACTCATTTGTAATTTCTATAGCATCTCTTTAAGGAACTACTCAGAGGAGCACCCAACTTCAGTACAGCAAAAGATGCATCCTTGAGTTGAATAAAGAAAAGGCACAGCTACTGGGTAACCCATTCAAGACCACTGGGTTCACAATGGAAAACACGGTAGTCGCAGTTCATGTAAATAGAACCAAGAACACTTCTGCAATGCAAAGCACTGGGCAATGATATTGGCTATACGAGGCAACAAATGTTCTTGAGCAAGACCAGTTTACATTACCACACCACAGTAACATTATTCAATGCGCTGCCAGGTAGAGACAGAGTGCAAAGTCTCCAACATACTTGACCAAATTTAGGAATTTGTCTAGTACTGTATACGTGGACGCCTATGCATAGCAGATAGGGTTTGGTAGAGTCAAGAATCTATGACCAAATTGCACCAAATTTAATTAGAATGTCCGAATGCTCTCTTATTTCAGAGTAAATATTATACGATGATTTCAAGATTTTTATATGGAAATGGCATTAGTTATTTAATTCTTCTAGAGCTCTTAGCAGCTCCTTTGCGCAGAATGGCCTTAGTCACCTCGAATATAACTCCGCAATTCGTGTCAACGACCAAACGATTTAAATTCCTTAATTAACAACTAAAATAATGATGGTATATCAATGACTATAAAATTTATTATTTGAACAAGAACTCTTAGAAAAACTCAAAGCGCTTTATAACATCATTAGTCTGCGATTGATTAGCATGTACTCAAATTTGATAGCAATTTATAAGGAATAATCCCAGTCATTCACTTTAAATTTGGTTCATATAAAACGAAAACATTAAGAGATTGCTATAATAGGTATAAAAACGACCTTGACAGAAACGAGCAAGGTCATGGACGGTGAATGCCGTGACCATAATCTAAATATGCTAACCTGAACTTCTTGAATCGGTCTGGATCCCCTTTAAAGAGGGCTGGCATGTTGATTTTCTTGCCAGCATTTTTGAAGTAGTCGAGAAGAGTCTTGTACGTCGATTCCTCCGTAAGAAGTTTGCTTTCCGCCATCGCAAGTCGCTTCTTTAGCACCGACGGTAGAATAGCTAACATTAGAATAGCAATACGTCAAAAAATCCCGTCGCTATATATAGCACTCAAAGACTCATTGGATTTAAGTAGGCCTACTAAAAAAATATGGAATGACCCAATTATTGTGTGTAGCTGTCCCACTGGCGTTTATGCGTTTAATTATTGTAAGTTTCGAAAAATATATAAACGTAATGAGAGCCCGGTAATAGATTCCAGTAACTTGAAGATTCAGAAGAGTGCATTTGAGGTGCTCAAAAATTAATGTAAGTGGGTAAGCAAGTAAGTAAGCACTAAGCAGGCACAATTAATAGGTAAGTAGCTTATAATTATAGGCTACTTCATTTATACAAATTTCCAAACTCCGCCATTGGTTGCACTCTGCCAATAACCGCACTTTTGTTTACATGTAATTGAGCATTTTAAACATTCTTGCTAATAAAAGTTTTCGTCATTAAATTGTCCGTCCGATAAATCGGTCAAGCGATCTGGGCTACGGCCTAGGCCTACATGTCAGTGGGGTTTCTGAAAGGAGAGATGAAGGTTCAGAGCATGGCCCGGTCCATCAAGGCACCAGTGACGATGATCATATATAATTACTGCCTTTCTACACAGCTGTTGGTTTATTTTCTCTGGAAGATTGCGAAGTCAAGCTAGACGGGCCATCACGTATGGGCTGTTACAGTCCCCCAAACTCCATATCATTCCGCATGGTGACGCATCTAATAAGCGGGTCCCAGCTAGTGCATGGTCATTCGTACAACATCGTGAAACACTGGTCCTTTGACCAGAATGAGAATGGTACAAAAATAACTGAAGGTCAGACTATAATCTAAAAAAGATTTTACTAGGGATCCCTAAGAAAGACCATGCAGGGGGTTTAACCCCTCAGCCCCACGGCAATTCTCACCTGTCTGCGAGGCCTGTGTTAATTGTCATGATGCGCAGGAAATGTGGCCTAGCGTACGGCCGGTATCTATAAGGAGATATTGTAGCTCGCAAGAAAGGCGGATGCAGAAATTTTCGAGGGGGGCAAAATTTTCGGTCTTGGGACCATGGGGAAAATGTTCGTCTTGGTCGGGGAAAAATCTGATGACTTCTTTTAGTCATCTGCCGAATGCCAAAGACAAAATATGCCATTTTATCCGCCAAAAATAGTTGATGACCGTTTTTAGTCTTCTTTTCCTTCTGGCTATAGGATTAATCCCTCGCTGTGGAGGGGTCAGCCACTCGGATCCTTTGTCTCCATGTTGTTCTGACTCCAGCGTCTTCCTTTCTCAGATCAAGAAATTCCATGTCCTGTTGGATCATATCCAGTTGATGACGTTTTTCAGTCGTACGTGTTATAACCCACTGAACGTCGTGGGGCCTACGGAACTACTCGGGGAGGGACGTCAACTTTCCGAGCCAGAATAGCTGGTGAAAAATAAAGAAATTTCTAAATGGGGTAGCCATGACCGGATTGTCCCCCCCCTGGATCCGCCCCTAGAAGCTCGAGAGAAAAGCAAAGTGAGAGAGAGCTGTAGAGCTCTATAAATAAATTCCGACACGAGGCCTTGTGGGAAAAGAGGAAGCGAACGAGAAACGAAAAGAGACAGACAGACAGACAGACAGACAGACAGACAGAGACACAGACACAGACAGACAGACAGATACACAGACAGACACAGACAAACAGACATATAGACAGACAAACACAGACAGATACAGTCATACAGATACATACAGACATATAGACAGCGAAACAGACAGATACAGACAGACAGACACAGACCTTCAGAGAAATGCAGCGAGAATGCGTGAGGAAGAGAATGGATAGAGGGGATTGACGGGGTACACAGTGGTGATTATCTCAGTAATTAATCAGGTGTACAGTGTACAGGGCACACGACCTCCAGCAAATCACGCGGATGTCTTGCAGCGCAGTTCGAAGACGCTCAAGAGTTTAAAGAGTCATCTCTCAATCGAGACGGAGCAGAAGTAGAACTTCCGTCTGCATGGAAAACGCCGACAGCGGAGCTAACACGGGAGACAGAGAGACACAGACAAAGACAGACAAAGACAGACAAAGACAGACAAAGACAGACAGAGAGAGGCAGAGAGAGAGAGAGAGAGAGAGAGAGAGAGAGAGAGAGAGAGAAAGAGAGAGAGAGACAGAGAGAGACAGAGAAAGAGAAAGAGAGAGAGAGACAGAGACAGAGACAGAGAAAGAGAAAGAGAGAGACAGACAGACAGACAGACAGACAGAGACAGATCTAGAGACAGACACAGAGATAGGCAGACCGCAGACTGACTATCCAGCGCAAAAGAAGTCAAGGCGCCCGGGGTATTAACTAAGCAACAAGGTCGAGGATGGATGGATCGCTTGATAACGGGATGGATAGATGGATGGATCGATGGTTGGGACGATAGATGTACGGGCAGTTACCAGGTATGTGCGTTAGGATATTTCAAGGAATTGTGCTGCAGAACAGACATATTGCGCAATCCCAGTATCTGTGATCGGCCCAGTTGTGTGGAATGAGCTTCCACAGGAACTACGTCTACTTGCTGGGGTTATTACTGGAACATTTTTTACTAAACTCAAAACTGTCCTTTTTGCCGTGCTAGAGTCGGGAGCGCTTCTGAGTAGTCGCCTTGAAGAAGCGTTATATAAATTCTTGAATGAATGAATGAATTAATATGGCATCACACATAAGCTTACACGCACAGTCGCACTCACAAACATGCGCACATACATGCATACATATTACTATCAATGCCTACTTGACAGTCAGTGGACTCAGTGGCGTAGCCAGGAATTAATTATGGGGGTGGGAGGTTGGGGGTTTTATGGCCTGGCCGGATCTCCTTCCTGACACCAACCCAACAGTACTACAACATATAAAAAGGGAATAAAGTGACAATAAAGGGAATAAAGTTAGAAAAACAATTTTTACTACAAGCAATATTGCTTTGTTTTTGCTTATTCAAGTCGATAAATAACCTAGCTTTAAAAAACTTTTTTTCTAAGCCAATGGGGGGGTTTAACCTCCGAAACCCCTTGGCTACGCCACTGCAGGTGACAGTACACCCACGCATCAGTGTACTTTAACCTTGTTCCCTCTGCCTTGGGGCGGGGATGATTCACGTTTCTGGTGGGTGTGGGGGTGGCAAACGGTCGTTTTCGGGATACGGCAAGTCGGCAACCTCCGGCGACACCCTTTTTCTGACGACTTTTTTAGGCTTTCACTGAAAATTTCAGAGATGTACGCCGCCGCAAATATTGTAATGTAAGCCTATACACTGTAAACAAAACCTGTCTATTTTTCTAGGGTAATGCATGGTTACATATATAAATGTTCTACGGGTGGGGGAAACGTAGTCAAACATTACCTGTGTAATGTAAACTACAGCTATAGATTTCGTCTGGAGGAAAAATGAAAATGCAATTCCTGGGGTGTGTGGACTTTCCAACCCCCTAGGGTGGGTGGACTTTCCCACCCCCGCAGCTGCTTTAGCACGGCGCACGCCCGCACACACGGATACAACAGGCATCGGTCTGGAAAAGGTGGCGCATGTAAGCTTACGTGATAAGATGCACTTGACGTATTGCCTCAGTCTTGCCAGATAACGTTCTGATTATTGCCTCGAGAGTAAACACGGCAAGGCTTCTGTCGCCGCCGAGTGGAAATAATTGACTCGTCCTGCTGCTGCTCAAGTGCTGCAGGAGGACTCCTCGTATCCACCATCCATCCATCTATCCAAGTCTTCCTCGAAGAACAGCCCTTCTTTAAGCCTATAAGGGCTAAGCAGGCCTTCACTGCACCTACGGTCCTCTATACTATAGGTCGATAAATACTGGAGGCAGATCCTATACACCTTAGTGCTCTTACGTTTTGTGTGTATGCGAAGCGCGTCTATATGCTGCTCAGGAACGAGGTAGGCCTAATGATTCTCAGGAACGAGGTAATCGTAATCGTAAACTCGGAACTTCTACAGCGCCCACAAAAGCTACGGACAGTCAGACAGGCAGGAAGTAAGACCTATGATGGATGTTGTTTAAAGTTGATGTAAGCCTTTGTAAGGTATAACTCAGCTACATGTATAGTCGTGTAATGTCATGTAATAGCTGATGTGCAATGTTACTTACAGTAGGCCTATATGACAATATGACAAATATTGTTACATGTGTAATGATGTGTACACAGAGTGTGAGATGCCACCGAGCTTCAAGGGTCTTGTAGCGCAATGTAGGCCTACTGTATTGTAATTGTAACGTACAAGACCTGAAACCTTCCTTCCGATGGAGCAACGCATCTCCGCAGACTCCGCTTTATCCGTCTGGAATGACTCCACCGAATTCCATCCCAGAAGTCTCGGAGAATACCTCATCCCGCTGGAAGAACCCCTCAGCCGTCACCAGTCCCAACAACATCCGACATCCAACGAATGGAACTCCAGTTCTTCCTCTGAGTCCTCCTCTACCACCAACTCTACCACCTGGACCTCGAAGGACGACGGCGGTCCATACCACTACCAGCTGCCGTACCGTGTGATCGGTTCGCTGTTCGTCCTCTCGATCTTCCTCGTCGGACTGGTCGGCAACACCCTCGTCGTGCTGGTCGTCACCCGGACCAAGTCGATGCACACGCCGACGAACTGCTACCTCGCCTCCCTAGCCATCGCAGACCTCCTCCTCCTCGTCTCTGCCGCCCTCCCAACCATCATCGAGTACCACTCGATCGTCGACCAGTCCCTGCTCGGTCCAGTCGGGTGCTCCCTGATGGTCTTCTGCCAGTACCTGGCCGTCAACGTCTCCTCCATGTCGATGACCGCCTTTACGGTGGAGCGCTACGTGGCCATCTGCCACCCGATGAGAGCTCAGACGGTGTGTACCCTGCACAGGGCCAAGCGCATCTCGGCCACCATCTGGGCGGCCTGTGTCATCTACTGCGCCCCCTGGCTGGGCCTCGTCACCACGAAGTCGACGGTCTTCACCGATGGAACGACCATCGAGTCGTGCACCCTGCGCCTGCCGCGGCTCTACTACTCGGCCATGTACCTCACGGACCTCGTGGTCTTCTACGTTGCACCGCTTGTCCTGATCAGCATCCTCTACGGATTGATCGTGCGGACCCTGTGCCGGGAGTCGCTGCCAGGACAGGGAGGGACCTGGAGCGGAGGTCGGCTGAACGGAACGGGCCTGATTGGACGTCAGATGACCTGGCCTCCGTCACCGATTACGACTGGTCAACATAGGAACTCGGTGTCCGTCGGGGAATCAGGCCACGCTCTGATCAGCAGCAACTGGAATGCACGAATACAGGTGGGCCTATAGACGAATTTACATACGTACATTAATGTATGTCTGTCTGTCTGTCTGTTTGTCTGCCCGCCTACCTACCTACCTGCCTGCCTCCTGTTTGCCCGCCGGCCTGCCTGTCTGTCTGCCTACCTGCTTGCCTATCTGTCACTCTGTTTGTCTGCTTGCATGCCTGTCTGCCTAAAGATACCTGCCTGCCTGTATACTTGCCTGCCTATACGTATCTGCCTGCCTGCCTGTATGCTTGCCTGCCTGCCTGTCTGCCTATACATACCTGCCTGCCTGTATAATTGCCTGTCTGTCTGCCTACCTGACTGCATGCAGTATACCTGCCTACCCGTCTGCCTGCCTATCTGTCTGTTAGTAAGTAAGTAAGCCCACTCTGATCGTATAATGATTAGATCGGGCAGTGACTGAGTAGGCCTAAACGAGATAGAAATTTGATCTCCCCCATTCCCCGTACACATTGCGTCTGCAGAACCTGAGTTTGCATCTGACTGTATGTACCCGTGTTACGCATTAAATGTCGGTTTTAGTCAACATTTCAAACTGCTTGATGCTTGACTAGAACAGTCTGTCACTAGACAGTTCTATGGACGCTAAATGGCACATGAAAATAAAAATGGCGCATGAAAATAAGTTAGCCCCTCCCACTCCTGGCTTGGCCGATCAGGAGCGTTCCAACACTTAGGCCATTAGTGTTAAGTTACCGAACCTGTTGTAGCCGACCTGCGTGTCGTGCGAAGCTGGCCGTATTTCGTATAACTTGTACCTGTAATCGTTCTGCGGTGTGTCAGATTGAATTTGAATAAACGAATATTATGAAGTGGATGAGTGTATACATGTACATACATATATATATATATATATTTATATATATTTTATATATATGAAAGAAATAACAAAATAGTGAAGGAATAAACGAAAGATTTGATGAATAACAGCACAACTTTAACTCGTGCACTCGCTAACCCAATTACTCGCCCACTCATTCACTTCCGGTAGAGTAGTGGTTAACACGCTGGCCAAGAGTGCGAGAGGTAGTGAGTTCGAGCCCCCGTTGGGCGGATTTGCTTTGTAGGCTGCCATCGGCGCCGTGTAATTACAAAGCTGTCTGTTCAGTTGGTAGTTAAGTTTAATTAAGATTACTGCATAACATGTAAATGTAAAGCGCAGTGCGTCTTGCAGGCGTTTAATTAAAGAAAAGATATTATTATTATTTATTATTAATTAAATTGCTTACTTACCTACTTACTTACGTGTGATGACGTCATTTCAGGTTATCCGGATGTTGGCCGTCGTTGTCGTCATGTTCGCCGTACTCTGGATGCCATATCGCGTCTACGTCGTTTACAACTCATTCGCCAGATGGCTGTACGAAGATCTCTGGTTCCTGCTGCTCTGCCGTCTCATGGTGTATATCAACAGCGCCATTAATCCCTTCCTCTACAACGCCCTCTCCGTCAAATTCCGCAGGGCCTTCCTCCACCTCTTCGTGCGCGAGGGCGACTCACAAACGATTCTACACCAGCAAATGTCCTACTACAGTCAGATCTCCCATCGCGCCACCTTGCGAGTGCCCAATGGGGCAACGGAAGCCAACGATGGGGCCGGTTTGGGAAAGGCATTGTGGAGCAGAGCATCGTCAATTATCAAAAGACAATGAGATTTTAACAATGAGATTTTAACGCTGTGCGTAACGATTACTGATTAATTACACAAGACCAATCTGCATGCGGTTGATAATTTTTGCCTTACGAACATGTAATGATCAAGATTCACGAATACTTACAGGAACACGCTGCTTTCACTTGGTCGCTCCATCTGCATGGGAACCCTAGAAGTAGCCAAATTCTGCTTACATTAGGCCTACTTTAGCGCCGGTGTATAAGTTGAAAGCCACTAAAGTCTAAAGCCGCTTCTTCTGGGAAGAAGCGGGTTTAGTGGGCGCTGAGAAATTCTCGGAGATTATATATCGAATAGCCTACATAAAATGCAGAGCGCATCTCTTTGCAACGTAATAGCGACGTGTATCCTCATACTAAAGGGCAGACGGTTCTGTTCCATCCTAGCGTACGTAGGCTAACGGTCGGACTATTATTCAAGAACGCTCACACGGCATGGCAATTCACTTAGACCTACCTGGAGTTCTTTTTACCTTCGTTGCTGCCATAATTGAAGTCGAATCACAAAATCCACAAAAGTTTAAACGTTAAGCGCACTATTCGAAAAGTCAAGACGAATAGATAGCATATCATATTATGTTTCATATAGCATTAACGAAAAACGGTGTTGCCAGAAAAAATCGAAGTAGATAAAAAAAAAGATTCTATTTTAATTTGCACTGACGCAACAATTTTTTCGCGATATCATGCAATAGATGAAAATCAAAGTTATGCAACGAAAAAGTAGCCTAAACGAACCAACGTGCCATGGCATCGGCGGCGCGCCGACAAATTTTAAGGCGGCGGCGTCGCGCGCCGACTCAAAAAAATCGGCGGAGGAAAGGGCGCGCTATACAAGTGATCAACAGTTGATGATGGAACGTAGCTCGACGCAGTGGCGGGTCCAGAACGTTTCGAAGGGGGCCAAAATTTTCGGTCTTGTTGGTGAAACAGGGGGAAAAAATTTGTGATTTTCGCCGCCAAAAAAGTCGATGACCTTCACTTTTTTAGTCATCGACCAATTTTCCGGGATAAATACACCATTTCAACCGCCGAAAAAACTGATGACTTTTTTTAGTCATCGACCAATTTTCCGGGATAAAGATACCATTTCAACCGCCGAACAAACTGATGACTTTTAAAAAAAATTTATTTAGTCATCGGCCGATTTTCCGGGAAAAGAAGATAACATTTCAACCGCTAAATCGAACGGGTGCCCATACGATTTTGTAATGGGGGGAGGCCTGATGCCCTAGCTGTTTTTCTCTCCCGCTACATTTATTTAATGGCTTGTTGAAACCAAATGGGGGGACCAGGTCCCATGCAATTTTTAAATGGGGGCATGGCCGGATTGGCCCCCCTCTGGATTCGCCTCTGGCTCGACGGATGAGATCTCCCTTGCAAGCTGTGGATTAGCATTTTAGCAATACATAGGCTATATATATATATAATAGTGTACGTGCCATAGACACCTTTTACACGCGACCTTCATACGCCATAATTATGACGAATTTCTTTTAAAAGATGGTTCATAATACAATTCTCGACTTCCTGTAACCTGTAGTATTTGTAATTAGACATGCATTTGACATCTATAATCTATATCAATTAAGGATTGATTCTGTGTGTCTGTTTGACGACGATGCATTTCGACAGTTTAGTAGACCCTACCTTTTCACTCCAAACCTTCACTACTGTGTCCGTCTCGGCATGAGACACCCCAGGGCTTTTTTAACGTGCAGTTGTACACAAAATGTGCAGTTCTAAACGGTTTTGTGCAGTTGTAGAAGCACTTCTGTACAGCTAAAACTATAGCAAAAAGTCGTTGTCCTCCGATTGGGAATAATTTCCCATGGAGGATTGGAAAGAAAAGAAGGGTTGTGCAGTTCTAAAAATTCCTTTAAAACAGCCCTGAGACACCCAGTGGAAGGGTTCGCGAATCTCTGCCACCATAGGGGCCAGAGTGGGGGTCAAAATCCTCATTTCGGTAATTTTTCAGGCGTTGCCATGCATATTTTCATACTTATTCGCCTGAAACGTTACAGCTAAACAGATTTTTACACGAGCCAACTCGCCTCCACCCAGCACACACCCCGGCCCGCAGGTGTTGGGTGGGCATGCAGGGGTGGTGTTGGGGATGTGGAGGAGGGAAAGAAAATTTTCCCGAAAACCCAAATTTCACGGGTGGCGTACCGGTGGAGGTCAGTGTGGTAGAGGGTGGGGTTGATGAGGGGTGGGGTGGGATGGGTGAGGGGTGGGGTGGGTGAGGGGTGGAGGTTGGAGGGGAAATTCTCCCGAAAACCCTAATTTCACGGGTGGCGTACCGGTGGAGGTCGGAGTGTGGTGGGGTGTTGTGAGGTGGGGTGGGATGGGGTAAGGTGGGGTTGGGGTGGGGTAGGGGTAGGGAATTGGGAGAGCAAATTTCACGGGTGGAGCACCGGTGTAGGCCGGAATGTGGTGGGGCGTCATGGTGGGGATGTGGGGTATGGTGTGGCTGTGGCCCGTAGCGCGTCGAATCCTAAATTTCCCGGGCAGCGCCGGGTAGGCTACCCCAGCTAGTCCAGAATAATTATGTAGCTCGACTACGCAATTAATGATGCAGTGCATTTTTAGACACCTTTAACACACATGCTTCAAGTGCTATAATTTTAGAAATTGCGTTCACTCGTTGAATTTTATCGTCATATCATGTCATGTCATAATATTATGTCATGTCGCCAACGCCGTGTTGCGACGGTTGGCTACACGAATGAACCTCTAATGCCCAGTCTTCTGTACCTTGTCGCGTTCATTAAGTCAGAGCCTACAAGACCTGTCCACTTCGAAAATTTCTGCATCCGCCCTTGCAGTAGGCTGACGGTCATAAAAATGGTGACATAAATTATGTAACTTTGTTATATAGGCCTACATTAATAATTCTTTATAATTCTTTATTCTTTATCTTATCTGCTAGTCCAGATTAACCCCTCTGCAGCATGAAAGATGGGCTAGCATTGAGTAGGCTATATATAGTTGCTAGTTTGCGATTCGCGAAAGAAATTTGATTTTCAATGAGAAGAGATAGGCTAGCCTATGGATAAATATAGCAATTGGGGTAGGCTACCTGGCGCTACCCGGGAAATTGCGGCTTTTGGGTCACCGCTCGCAGGGTGGGGCAGGGGGTGGGGCGGGGCAAGTATGTGGTGCTGGTGCCCACTGCCTGGAGGCTATATAGAAGGTTTGACATGAGAAGGACGTGTTGTGTCCGTCGCAGAAAGTTGATTTTTTTTCGACTCCACCCATGCAGTACCACCCCCGGCCGTACCTGCGGATCGAGCTGGGTGGGGTGGATTAGGCCTAATCGTAGTGACACTCTATCTATAGCTGCAAGGTTTAAATTCAGACGAATAGTTGCGAAAGTGTGAACAAGGTGTGGTAAGGGAGTGCATGGTGTTTGTAAAATTTGAATTATGCCTACTCGATCGAATTACCCAAGGAAGATCATTATATAGGCCTATAGCCTATAACGTATATAGTCATCGAACCCAACGATTCGCCTAATCGCCCATATTATTATTAGGCTATGCCTGGGCTTATGCAACTGGTCGCAAACACTTAGTCTAGGCCTATAGGCCTATTGACAAGCACAACCAAATTAGGAACCTATAGGACTAACATATAGGCCTATTAGTCCAAGTAGGCCTAGAAACAAACTAGGCCAACGCTACATACAATACAATACAATTAAACATTTAAATCGCGCTTCACGTTGACCGCTGATTTGCTGTGTTAAATGACTCAATGGGGGACGTGTATACACGTCCCTAGCGGCCAACGTGTTAAACAAAACAAAGTCTTGCACAAGAGCGCGCTTCACTACAGATCTAGTCATAATGTAATGAGAATAAATGATTTTTAAATCTAGATTTAAACTCCACAACAGCTGATGTGCACTGACGAAAAATCACTGGTTTTACATGTTTTATTTCGAATAGTAAAACATACAGCCTGTGGGTATTTAAAGTTTGCGAGTGCTTATTAGACCTCCAACCAGTGATTTTCATAATTATTTTTAGGCTATCGTTGGCCTCGTATCGGTACAACCTGTGAATAAACGTGCCTTACACGTTATTTATGCGCTATAAGAATCGCTTCATCATATTCGAGTCTTCAGTTTCTTGATGTCGATGAATTCTACTCCACTTCCTGTGAGTTTTTCAACGGCACGTGTTTTGATTATTTTACAAATAGAGGTATTTAAAACTTAACTTTTGAACGAAAACGAGTTCAAGGTTGTCGTTCGTAATTATTAATTCGCTTAAAGCGTGAAAACTATGATGGAACATAGTTGATCTGGCATACATGGAGCAGTCTAAGCTTGTCCTCCTGGTCGCGTAATTCTAGTATGCACCGCCGTGCCTTCTGTGTCTCTGGCCCTGCAATCTGGAATTCATTCATTCAGAGCATTTATATAGCGCCCCTTCAAGAAAATACACAGAGGCGCTCCTGTCTTCTTGTAACTACGTCTAATGCCTAGAGCTCTTGAGACCACGTTCTACTCTTAAGGTTTCTCTTTAGCTGGGATTGTGTGGGAACGCTTCTGAGTAGGTGGTCTTGAATGGGAGCTATATACATCCCGATCGGTGACCCTCCCCAGCGAGATGTCCATCCCTCTAGGCCTCCCTTTGTAGCCAATGCATGCATATTTTCTACTTCTGCTGTCATTTTGTGTGTTCTGGTTGCAATAAAACGCAAATTGAAATGAATGAATGTGTATCCCTTTGATGCTATATGCTCAAACTTTTCTATTGCCATCGTTCATATATCTAATTTGAAATAGCAGCTTTGAGACTTTGATAGCGATTCAGTTTCGGAGATTGGCATTTGAAGGATATGCTCGGATTCGAGCTCTTTTCTGAGTTCCAAGTTAACACATTGACCGCCTACATGCCATGTTAAATGACTGGCTGAAGTACAAGTTAACTCGTACTTGGCGGTCACTGAAGTCTGCAATGAAAAATCCAATCCATCATAGACCTACAAGCAGAATTGATTCAAACAATTCTGCAGCTTTATGATACTTGTTGTGTGACTTTGATTATTTTATGCCTGCTATTGTTACCTTTTGATCTGTTTAGGAAAATGCGATTTCAACGTGGTGGTGGAAGAGGAGGTGGTGGTGGGAGAGGCGGCAGAGGAGGTTTGCATTAATTGAAATTGTTTTATTTGGGCTAATTCATGCAGTAATCTGGATAACTAATGACATATATATATCACCTTTAAAAACTAAACAGTCTGCCTACTGTGTTAAGGTGCATGTATAAAAGCAGTCTGAACATCTCTCTGAAGTTTACATTGCTGTAGGTTGACAACATTAAGACTAAGTAAGCGAGTAAGCTTATACTCAGTAAATAGTCTTTAAATAATGTTGATAATTATGTATGCATGCTTATATTATCATGAACTCGATAGAGTGATGTTTATGTTACACTGAGGTGTGAGAACAATAAAAGTTGAATGATTTAGGTTTTGGTGATCGTGGTGGTGGACGAGGCGGTGGAAGAGGTGGTTACCAGAATCGAAGCTACGACACCGGGCCTCCAGAGAGAGTTGTTGGTAAGTACGGTGAAGTATAGGAGTCAAGATTTCTGATTGTGTATAATTTGTCTCATATGGACATATTAATTTGCTTATTAATGAAATTAGACAAATCTTATCTATTTTGATCTGTTGTACTGTGACTGTTTTTTAATGCCAGATACATTATGCAATGCTCACTTATGGTAAAAAAATTGCAGTCTAATAAAAAAATTTGGTCCGATGATAGGTGAAAAAAAACCAGATGATGTGAAGGTCCTTATACTTTTCCAAAATATGAACCAGCAAGTATGGAAATGCCTTTTCCTGGACATGTTTCAGCTAATCTTGCATTGTAAGATGGCTTGTGTGTTGTATATCTAAGCACCATAGGTGCTTTTTAAATATATGGGGTTTCAGTTTAAGCCCAAACTATGCTCCCTGCAACAAATAGAATAAACATTTGATGTTTGTCTTTTGCAGAGCTTGGCACGTTCGTTCATCCCTGCGAAGATGATCTTGTCATAAAAGCCACAAACGAATCGGTTCCGTATTTTAATGCTCCGATTTATTTGGAGAACAAACAGCAAATTGGAAAAGTTGACGAAATTCTAGGACCAATTAAAGACTACGTATGTATTTCAGATACCTCCATTTTTTAATACTGAATGCTTTTCAGTGCAGCAGCAGCAGGACATGTTTACTGCATCTTTATAAACGTGGTACATGTGTTTAGAGTATTTTATTGAATTTTATTACCAATTATAGTTTCATGTGATATATTCATTCATTTATTCAAGAATTTCTGTAGCTCATTTTGAATGGGACTACTCAGAAGTGCTCCCAACTATGGCTTGGCAAATAAACACAGTTTTGAGTTCTTAGATTTTCTTAGTTTTTGGTATTTATTACCATACTGCGGCATCTGACATGGAAAAGTTTTCTGACTATATATAAATATCACGTATCTGCAAAGAAAATGTTTTGAAAATTTATTTTCGTCAAATGATCTTTAAGGTAATATATATTTAGAAAAATGTACCTCATTAAAATAATTGTTTTATAAATCCGTTTCACACCTTTTCATTTCAAGTTGTTTCCAATGTTAAATGTTTAAATCTACAGATGATTTTTAATTTACAAAGATAATTATTGCCTTCAGAAATATAATTTACGGAATGCGTTTGTTATGTCAGCAAGAGGCAACATTTTCCGTACCCTGATTATTGCCAGAAACTGGTCACACGACGTTGCTTGACTTTAGAAATTCCGATACTGCATGTGTAATAGGATCTTTATAACCGGTTTTATAGCAGTTGTAGAGATTGTTCTGTTTTTGTTTTTAGTACGTCACAGTGAAATTGAGTGACGATGTAAAAGTGGCCTCGTTCAAAGAATTGACAAAGGTTTGCCATTCAAAGTGTCTCGAATTAATGTAATGTGATTAGTAATTTCTATTGCACTGCTCACAGCCGTGGCCATTCAGTAGCGCTCCCAGTGCGAAAACCCGACGAGAAAATACGTCTTAAAAAGCGAGGGATGTATCTATAACAATCCAGAAAGAAGATTTCCACGAGTTGTAATGTTGCTTTTGCGGTTGAATAACTTAAATTTTGTTGCATTTCTATTGACATTTATCCCCTGAATTTGTGCATCAACTGAAAAACTCTATGAATGATGTTACATGTTGTTTCTCTGTAAATATTTGATTTTGGTAGAACTTATTTAAATGTTTGTTCAGTATGTTTAACAAAGAATTTTAATTTTATGGCATCTGTTATTGCTTTCGATGATCGATCTTAGAATTTACATTTTGATTGAATAGACTTGTGAAAGACGTGTGTGTAGGTGTTGTGTGTGTGTGTGTGTGACACTTTGTGTGTGTATATATCACTGTGTATGTCACTGTGTGTGGGTTTCATGGTGTGCTTGTGCGTGCACACGCATGTGTGTGAAAAAATATTTCAAGACATCTAAATGCGCGCCTCTCTGGATGTGTTAATTTGTCATGTTCAGCGCCCTTGCAACGTTCTTAACAAACGTAAAATTATTACAAGTACCCGCATATTTACATGCATACATCAACAATGTACCGGTATATGCATTCTTACAGATTTGAAGTGCTATAAAGCATCACAGAAGTGCCGCTGTGTATAATTATGCCTCAACATGCTTTAAGATATATGTGCTGTAAATATTGATTGTTTATATATCTCTGCTCCTTGCGTCATGACTGCCATGACTCAATCCAGATATTTTGCCTGCTTCTCCTTTCTCCCTGGTAATCTTTCCATCCGTTCGCTTCTCCTTTCTCTCTGGCAGTCTTTCCTCATCTTTCTCTCGCCTCGTATCCAACCTTTTCTCTCAGGATTCTATCGCACTGGGAGCACCTCTGAAAGGCTCTTTTTGCTGAGAGAAGCAATACAATGCAGTTTATTAGAACTCCAGTGTTGTATTGATCTTTCAGCTCTTCATTGATCCGATGAAGTTGTTGCCGCTGTCCCGATTTCTTCCGAAGGCACCTGGCGATAAGAGCGGTTTCCGCGGAGGAAGAGGAGGACCGGGAGGTGAGTTTCGTTTCCACATTTAACGGATGTGGATCTTTAGGTGGAACCGGATCATTTTGTTCTGCTGTTTTGCTCTTAAGTCTTAGTAAATATTGTATTGTTTTGTATTATTATTATTATTGACTTTTTATATAGTGCACCTTCAAGGTAATCTACTCAGAAACACTCCCAGTCTAACAACGGCTGAATAAGGCAGTTTTTAAGTGAGAATGAAACATAGTGGTGTGACCTCTAGTCACCAGGTGGAGAGCAACAGGGAGCCCATTCCAGGTTCTAGGGCCAGCCACTGTGAAAGAGCGTCGCTGCATTATAGCAGTTCGAGAACGAGGGGTCAAGGTATTGTATTGTATATTGCGGTGTATATGAACATTGACCATTTATAAAGCTCTTCTTTCAGTGAAAACGGTCCAGAAGCACTCCCAGTGTGATCAATCCCAAGAGAAAAGATTTTAAGCGAGATACAGACATGGAAAAACTTCCTAGTACCAGAGGTTCATGATTGTCAAGAAATTTATAGAGATAGATGCCTTATGCTATGGTATATACTACACTCTTGAAGTGTGAAAAAGACAAAGCGTGCTAGTTATTTAGAGGAATGATTGACAGGCCCGCAACTGTTCTAGTTGGTATGCTATTGAGGTCAGCAGCGCGTAGCCAGGAATTTTTGATGGGGTTGGGGGTTTTATGGCCTGACCGGATGCCCTTTCTGACACCAACCCAGCAGTATTACAGTAAATAAAAAGGGAATAAAGTAACAAAGGGCATAAAGTAAGAAAAACAATTGTTTCTACAAGCAATTGTTTTGTTTTTTCTTATTTAAGTGGATAAATAACATTTAAAAACTATTTTCCTTAGGCCGATGGTTTTTTTTGACCCCCCGAAACTTCCAACTTGTCTACGCCACTGATTGAGGATGTTCTTTGAAGTGCTGCATGCATGCTGCCATGACATTGAATGTCATATCTGCCACGTTGATTTAGATATTTGGAAAAACATCTCAGAATTATGTGGCGTTTATTTATGAAGGTCAAGTCTAATTTAACTGGACAGAGCAAACGAAAACTTATTGGAAGACAGAATCATTCATTCCTCTGTTTGCATTGTTTGAGCCTCTGTTAGACTGCACTAAACAAGTGTCCAAATCTTCTGTTAGCCTTTGTTTGCATGGTTTGAGCCTCTGTTATTGGAATTTTCAAGGCATGTTGCATACAGTTTCATTCTTGACCTTCATCACTATTGATACTCTGTAAATTTTTACATATGAATCACTTCCGCTTTAAGTAAATGTGATTTCCGTTTTCCTTTCCAGGTCGTGGTGGCAGAGGAGGAGGCTTCCGAGGTGGCAGAGGTGGTGGTGACCGTGGAGGTCGCGGAGGATTCGGCCGCGGAAGAGGAGGAGACAGAGGAAGAGGAGGTGGAGGGCGAGGAGGAGGGTACAGTAGGGGTTTTAGCGGTGGGCGAGGATTCGGGCGAGGTGGGTCACATTAGGATGGGTATTAGTGTGGACAATTGCACTGCGAAAGAAAACAGTTTCCAGAATGTGAAAAATGACCATCTCTGTGAACCATTGTCATACAATACATTAAACTTGATTAATCTGGTTTGAATGGATGTTGTAAATTTATGAAGGCGATTTGAGTATAAATATTTGCCGCTTTTTGAAATACAATTGCTGAAAGCAGAAGCCAATTACTTTTTAAAAGTTCTTATCACTGACCATCAAGTGTTGATGTGTTGGGATATTGGGCAAAAGTCTTTCACTCACATAATTTGCTTTGTGTCTGTGATTCTCATTAACCAAACACTCTGGTGCACAAAAAATGCAATATAATAGAAAAATTGTGACGAATCATGGTAAATACCCTTTTAATGTCTACCACGATCTAAAATGGCTCAACACTTCATGAATAATATCACTGGTTTGATCAATATCAGGCTAAGTTAGTGTTGTCTAAAGTCCACATTACAAAATTGCAAAGAACAATGGCCAGTTGGGTTCTTTGTACCCAAAATGACTTAAGTTTCAAGAGAAATTCTAAAAGAGCTTGCTACAGTCAAATGTACAAATTGCATTCATTGTCACAGGATTTAAATTTACAGCTTTCTCGTTCTGATATGCTTCACCCTACTCCTTGGTAAGACTTCAGCCAATCACAGTGGCTTGAACTGCATGACCTCACGTCACTGATACATATTTACCTTACACTTTTGACCATCAATTTATACTTCGCATTGCAATGAAACAGCCAGTGGCGGCACTAGGGGGGTGAGGGGGCTAAGCCCCCCCCTACAAGAGGCTCAGCCCCCCTAAAAAAGGGCCATCCGAATTTTTTACAATGAAAAATCCATGATTTTTGGTCGACGACTAAAAAAAAGGTCGTCTGAAATTTTGGCGGCCAAAATGTGAAATTTTCATGAGATTTCGGTCGATGACTAAAAAAAGTCGTCAGAAATTTTGACGGATGAAAATGTGAAATATTCGCCGCGAGGCTTCAGGCCCCCCCCGAAACTGAAATCATGGCGCCGTCACTGGAAACAGCTACGTAAGTACCTATTGTAATTTAACACTTAGGCAAAATGATGAACGTTTACTAATAGTGACTGCAAAACCAATTTATTTGGTGGAGTGTAGGTGTATGTTCGGTGTCTTGGAGCTGGGAGGTTGCGGGTTTGAAACCACCTCAATCTGCCGCATAGGGACCCTTAGCAAGTCCTTCAATTGCATTTGCTCATGCGCTTCGATGTGAAACTCCGATTCAGTGTTCGTGCTGTAGTGGGAGCGCCTCTGAGGAGAAACTTGAAGGGAAGCTAAAACAAGTGCTCATACATATCTCATCGCTAAAGTCTTAGGTTTTGGTAATTTGACTTCTAAATTTTTCTATTCTACGAATGTTTAAAAATGATTCAGTGTTTGCGCTGTAGTGGGAGCGCCTCTGAGGAGAAACTTGAAGGGAAGCTAAAACAAGTGCTCATACATATCTCATCGCTAAAGTCTTAGGTTTTGGTAATTTGACTTCTAAATTTTTCTATTCTACGAATGTTTAAAAATTTTAAATATCCCTCCTGTTTCGTTATTCAATGCTGCATAATTTTCAGTTTGCGCATAATTTTACCAATCTTTGCATAAATCACAAATGCTACCCAAGTTCCAACATGACTTTCTGCATTGCATTTGGGGGGGTCAAACCCTTTGTGGAATTGTAGATTGCATTTGAAGATTCAAAACCCAATGGATTGCATTTGAAATGTCAAAGCCCTACGTGGATTGCTTAATGAAGGGTCAAACACCCCCATGGCGATACTTCAGACCTGTCTTTGTTTCAAACAGCGTCCCTGGCATACAAACAACCCAAGCAGCATTTCTGAAATGGAACTATCACGTCCAGTGGAAGCAGTTGAATTGAAAACCTATGGACAGAAAATCCTAGAACCTGTCTTTAGGCCTACATAGTTATTATGACAACTTCCTGACCCTGGTCCTTCGATGAACGACACCCCACAGCAGGGTGAGAATTGTTGAGGGGTTTCAACCTCCAGTCTTAGAGCCCCCATAGTAAAGTCTGTTTTCCACACCTCATAATCCAACCCCCACTCCCAGTTATTTTTCCACCAGGGCTGTTTTTAAGGGAATTTTAGAACTGCACAACTTCTTTCCCTTCCCATCCTCCTTGGTAAATTACCCATAATCGGCGGACAATGACCTTTTTTGCTAGTTTTCACTAGCCTACATAAGTGTCTTGCACAACTGCACAAATGCATTTAGAACTGCACATTTTGTGTACAACTGCACGCTAAAAAAGCCCTGTTTTCCACAATTCTCACACTGCCCCACGTGTAGGAATCTCTGTGAAATGGAACGATCATTAATTGCATTTGGACAGCTGATTCATTTCAGCCTGTATCAGTTCATATCTCGGTCGTAATACTCATTTCGTTGATCGTCTCGTTCCGTCCCCTAGCGGCGCTTGGACGTCGACAGCTGGTCGTCGTGCAGTTGTTCTGCGGGTGCTGTGGCGGTGTCGCACAGTCTTTGTCTTTTCCGCATGGAGTAACCACCGATTCTAGGGAGCTGAGGGAACGCGTCGACGTGGCACTTCCCTCGTACGCGTACTCCCTGACCGTGTCGTAGGGGGGTGCGTTCGGGTCGTCGTCGATTTCTCTTAGTCGGTTGTTGATAAAGTTGTCTAGAGCTTCGCATTCAGGTGTTGGCGGGTGAACTTGAACACCAAACAAGTACAAACTACTGACATTGCAATCATCCGAGATGCCGAAAATAAATAAAATTTATAATCCTGTAGCAGCAAATAATTTTTACTCAGTTCCTTGATCACTAATAAATAATGCTCTGTTGAGCAATACAGATCTTAGTACATCCCATAGGCGGATACATGGGCCGAGACTTGGAAGGGACGGAAAGACGCGAGATTTTCTGATGGACGAATGGCTGAGTGTCCCAGAAAAATTGACATTTTTTTCCGGCAAAAATTTCTGATGACCGGCGAAATCTCGAAAAAATGTCTATTTTCGCCGCCAAAAAAGTTGATGACCTTTTTTAAGGCATCTGGCCAAATCTCGCCGAATTTTTTTTATTTTCGCCACCAAAAAAGTTGATGACCTTTTTTTAGTCTTCACTCTCTACGATTGAGGGGGGGGGAACAAATGCATGGGCCGTCCCCCCCAGGGCCTACTACGCCATGGGGGGATGGAAGCAGACTGCTTCCAATTTGGGCCAGGGGGGGAAAGGTTTCCCCCCCTGGGAAAAAGTCCATCTGTCACGGACTTCCTCCTGGTAAATCCCCCGAACAATCCCGTCATAACACAGGGTAAATCTTCATTTAATTTGACTTTTGATTAACACTCACATAAATTTCTCCTTGCGCTTCCATCACATTCGCACCCATCAGGGCTTGCCACATGGGGGAGTATGTAGCCTGATACAACTTGTGCCAGAGAAAAAAAAACCTAATGATAGATGGGCATAAGAGATTTCATTCTGGACTCCCTCTGTTCTACTCCTCCCCGCACACCCACGAAAATTCCCCTTGAACGTTGATCCCGCCATCTCAAGGGTATATATTCATTTAGTATGACCTTTGCTTTACAGTCACATTTGCTTCTGCACGTATATGGCGCACGCTCTCACAACTCATAATTTGGCCTAATTACATTAATTGTTAACATTTTGTTAAAGTATATTGTATCTACTGAAACTGCATTGGTTTTATAATATTGCTCTCAAATAAAATGAACGATATTTTAAGAATGAATTTTAGTGATATGAGGCAAAGAAGCAACAGTAAATTAGTAGCCTACTTTTGTTTATAGTAAAGGTTTTTAGTCTGTTTAAGTAAACATTAATCAAGCAATAAAAGCTTGGTTGCTCAACAATTGAAGTTCAAAATCAAGTAAAGCAAATGGCTTATAAATTCCTCCCTCAAACATTAAAGCACTATTGAAGTCTGTACAAATGCAAATTGCTTACACTTTTGTAGCCTACATTTGAGGGAAATGTTCGAAAGAATTGTCCTATTGAAACGCTCTGGTGGAATCCAGAGAGGAAATAACGGGGAGTGGTCCTGGGAAATGTCCATGGGATCTGTCTGGATCAGAAAATGGATGTTGCTGAGTATTGTACAACTGACAGTAGACTACTCAATATGATTTACCAAAAGAAATTGATATTTTACTGAATGCTGGACCTTTTCAAACTTCACATAACTAGGCCTACTACAGTGTTTAACGCACTGCTAACCCATGGATAATGAGAAATTTTAGAATGTTATATTGTGCAAATTTAAAAAAAATTAAATCATGACGAGGCGACATTTTATGATATCCTAAATCACGTTTCTGAGCATTAATTCGCCTGAAATTTTGTGAAGATGACAGCTTTAAAAGGGTCAATTACAGTGTGTAAATCAAAAAAAGTGAAATTTTCATGACTTTATCGCTCATAAACAGCTAGCAAACAAGAGCCTAAAACATGCGTTCTAGTCGATGACAACAGCTAAAAATGCGTTGTTTCTGGGGCTCTGCCCCAGGCCCCGCTGGGGGACCTCACGAGGCTCCCCAAGACCCCCTAGTGACCTAGTCGCTATGGGCTTCGCGCCTTCGACGCTTGCAATATAGACAAAAAGTTTCTGTTAGGGGGGAATGCTTCCACCTCTCAGGGGGGGATAGTAGGCCCTGGTCCCCCCAACACCTCCATTGGGGGGACCGTCCCTCTGTCCCCCTAGGTCTCCGCCCGTGGACTACATCCAGTTATTTAGAAAGTATGTTCCATGTCATGACCAGATATACTGAGTAGGCTAATGCAAACAAATAAACAGAAGCATACATAAACAAGAACATACTTGGTACGAACATTGTTAAATCTACCCAGGGCCTACTATCCCCCCCTGAGAGGTGGAAGCATTCCCCCCTAACAGAAACTTTTTGTCTATATTGCAAGCGTCGAAGGCGCGAAGCCCATAGCGACTAGGTCACTAGGGGGTCTTGGGGAGCCTCGTGAGGTCCCCCAGCGGGGCCTGGGGCAGAGCCCCAGAAACAACGCATTTTTAGCTGTTGTCATCGACTAGAACGCATGTTTTAGGCTCTTGTTTGCTAGCTGTTTATGAGCGATAAAGTCATGAAAATTTCACTTTTTTTGATTTACACACTGTAATTGACCCTTTTAAAGCTGTCATCTTCACAAAATTTCAGGCGAATTAATGCTCAGAAACGTGATTTAGGATATCATAAAATGTCGCCTCGTCATGATTTAATTTTTTTAAAATTTGCACAATATAACATTCTAAAATTTCTCATTATCCATGGGTTAGCAGTGCGTTAAACACTGTAGTAGGCCTAGTTATGTGAAGTTTGAAAAGGTCCAGCATTCAGTAAAATATCAATTTCTTTTGGTAAATCATATTGAGTAGTCTACTGTCAGTTGTACAATACTCAGCAACATCCATTTTCTGATCCAGACAGATCCCATGGACATTTCCCAGGACCACTCCCCGTTATTTCCTCTCTGGATTCCACCAGAGCGTTTCAATAGGACAATTCTTTCGAACATTTCCCTCAAATGTAGGCTACAAAAGTGTAAGCAATTTGCATTTGTACAGACTTCAATAGTGCTTTAATGTTTGAGGGAGGAATTTATAAGCCATTTGCTTTACTTGATTTTGAACTTCAATTGTTGAGCAACCAAGCTTTTATTGCTTGATTAATGTTTACTTAAACAGACTAAAAACCTTTACTATAAACAAAAGTAGGCTACTAATTTACTGTTGCTTCTTTGCCTCATATCACTAAAATTCATTCTTAAAATATCGTTCATTTTATTTGAGAGCAATATTATAAAACCAATGCAGTTTCAGTAGATACAATATACTTTAACAAAATGTTAACAATTAATGTAATTAGGCCAAATTATGAGTTGTGAGAGCGTGCGCCATATACGTGCAGAAGCAAATGTGACTGTAAAGCAAAGGTCATACTAAATGAATATATACCCTTGAGATGGCGGGATCAACGTTCAAGGGGAATTTTCGTGGGTGTGCGGGGAGGAGTAGAACAGAGGGAGTCCAGAATGAAATCTCTTATGCCCATCTATCATTAGGGTTTTTTTTCTCTGGCACAAGTTGTATCAGGCTACATACTCCCCCATGTGGCAAGCCCTGATGGGTGCGAATGTGATGGAAGCGCAAGGAGAAATTTATGTGAGTGTTAATCAAAAGTCAAATTAAATGAAGATTTACCCTGTGTTATGACGGGATTGTTCGGGGGATTTACCAGGAGGAAGTCCGTGACAGATGGACTTTTTCCCAGGGGGGGGAAACCTTTCCCCCCCTGGCCCAAATTGGAAGCAGTCTGCTTCCATCCCCCCATGGCGTAGTAGGCCCTGAATCTACCTTCTCTGGTCTCCGTGTCTGAGGTCTGGTTGTTCGTTGGTGAAGAAGAAGAAGGCACACAGATGAAAGCATCCTGCAGTGGTTTCCGAAGTTTATTTATGTCGTACGCATTTTGATCTTCCTCTCCTGAAGACAACAAAAATCACACACATATATAAATTATATAGGTTTATAGATGTATATATATAGCCTATATATATAATCAGGGGCGGATACAGACTTTTCGAAGGGGTGCCAACATTTTTGGTCTTAGGTCTGAAATTTTTTTCGTCGCCCTAAATATGATGACCCTTTTTGGTCATTTGGTGGAAATGTCAGAGAAAAATAGCTGATGACTTTTTTGTTTAGTCATACACAACCCTTTTCTCCATTTTCACTCTCTCTCCCTCTCCTTCTCCCTCTCTCTTTCTCTTTAGGCCTATCTATGTGATCTCTTTCGCATTTAGGCCTACCCCCTATATCGTTGTATTGTTGAAAGCCTGTATACGAACCTCGTGGGGAGGGTCCTACGAAGCATATGGCGGGGGCACGTCCACTTTCTAGTAAGGGACCGTCACAAATCGGCACAGATCGATGTTTGACCGCTAGGTGTGTGACGTCTTTTATTGAGGGTCCCTTATATATACTGGCTCCTTGTAGGGACCCGCATGACCCCTATGACCCGACCCAAGTAGAACTGAAAGAACCAACCAACGCCCTCCTCGTTGTAGTGGATGATGTTTTCTCTGACGTCTTCATCTGGATTTCCGACGACGGAGTAGGACTCTGGTTGCCTACGACGACTGATTGCTATGAGGATCACTAACAAAACTGACACAAGCACACATCCAACTAACATCCGTGAGACATTTGAAACATTACAGTACGCAACATGAATGTGCAAGGCAGCAAGAGTAAAATGAATACATTTATTTATTTTCTCACATGTGCCATAGCGTCCTTCCAAGCTCGCTACTCAGATGCGCTTCCGACTACAGCGCTGACACTAACGGAGTTCACGTCGAAGCGCACGAGCAATTGCGAGTGAAGGACCTGCTCAAGGTCCCTATGTATACGTGGCGACTTGAGGTGAATTCGAACCTGGAACTTTCGGGCTACAAGGCGCCGAAACCACCACTACACCATCTCGCCCGTTGGATAATAGGCCAATGTAGGCCTATGTAGCCGATGCAATGCATGTGTCCTGCGTGTAGTTGTAGCTATGGGTTAGGCTACCTTGAAAAGGGGCTGAAAGACACGAGGGACCGTGTGAATAATAATGTTAGAATAGTTAAATACAAATACTTACAGTGGCGTAGA
Organism: Lumbricus terrestris; assembly: GCA_949752735.1. Classification (NCBI taxonomy): domain Eukaryota; kingdom Metazoa; phylum Annelida; class Clitellata; order Crassiclitellata; family Lumbricidae; genus Lumbricus; species Lumbricus terrestris. The sequence goes on from OX457053.1 coordinate 30,587,834, forward strand.
CAAGGGGGGTTTGAGGGTTAAACCCCCATTGGCCTATATAGGGAAAAAGTTTTTAAAGGTTATTTGTCCACTTAAATAAGAAAAAACAAGACAATTGCTTGTAGTAACAATTGTTTTTCTTTCTTTATTCCCTTTGTTACTTTATTCCCTTTTTATTTACTCTAATACTGTTGGGTTGGTGTCAGGAAGGGCATCCGGCCAGGCCATAAAACCCTCAACACACCCCATCATAAATTTCTGGCTGCGCCACTGAATACTTAAAATACATGTTCCACTTTGGCAGTTATCTAAAAACCTGACAAGTTCCATGCAATATAGAGGAGTTTATCACTTAACGATAATTATGTTGATGACACCCAAGGATACGTTCATGGCCCAGCTTTAGGGCCTACGATTGATCAGAATATTCTCACATCAATTCCGAAGCCTTTGATGCTTGGATGTTTTTACTGTCTTCGGTTGAACTATGATAAATTACGACACTCTCTTTTGGCAGCTTTGGCTCCGTGATAAGATTCAACTCTGTTAGATTGGTCTTTCCGCCCTTCATCAGGGATATTTGCTAATAGCAGATTCTTTACCTAATCGGCTAGCGTTCGGCAATATTCTTGTCCAGTGGCGTAGCCAGGAATTTAAGATTTTTTGGGGGGGGGGGGATTATGGCTTGGCCGGATGCTCTTCCTGACACCAACCCAACAGTATTAAAGTAAATAAAAAGGGAATAAAGTCACAAAGGGAATAAAGTAAGAAAAACAATTGTTACTACAAGCAATTGTTTTGTTTTTCTTATTTAAGTGGACAAATAACCTTTAAAAAACTTTTTCCTAAGCCAATGGGAGGGGCTTAACCTCCCGAAACCCCCTTGGCTACGCCACTGTTCTTGGCACTTCCTAACCACAATTAACAAGGTCTACTGTAACAATCGTGGGCATTCTTGCGACTACAAGCTTCGTCAGATTTCTTGTGTGCGCATGGGTGGAGTTTATCAGGGACTGGGGGGTTAAGCCCCCCAAGAAGACCCAGATTCAGGTTTTTTTACCGTGTAAGCGGTATTTTTCCCGGGCTTAGCCCCCAAGAAGGCGCAGACTAATAAGTTAGCCACTCCAAGAACGGAAACCAAACTCACCCCATGTCTGTGCGACCATCACGCTATGCGTACAGTCTGTTTCTGCAGTCTACACTGATCCACTGTACGAGTCCGTGATAGGCCGGGCTGTAAAAACCCGCAAGCTCAAATACCGATGGTTATAAAACTACCACTTCATACTAGTACTACCACTAGGACTACTTCGCCATGGTCGGTCAATCTTTCTGGAATAAATTACCTAACAGTCTCCGTAATAAACGTCTTGATTTTTCTTTGCCACCTTTACACAACCGTTTTAAAACCATTTTTTAAAATTTTGGTTTGGTGGTGACAGGTCGGAAGCGCCAACGAGGAGTTGCTCTTGAAGTAGCGCTATATAAATTAACAATTACAATAAAGCTACAATTAGTAATACCAGTAACACTGTAATATCTATAGAACCTGAGAAAGAGAAGCTTAAGCTTACTTAGAACAGAAACCGCGCAGCCAATAATCGTCAGCATTGCACTGGTGCTGATGAAAGCCGCCGCCATTTCGGTGCGTATCGAACAGTCTGGACCCGTGTAACCGTGGAAGCAGTGGCAGTAGTAACCATCCTCCGTATCATGGCAGTTGCCATGGATACAGGTGCTGGAATACTCCAGACACTCGTTGATGTTCTCGCAGAGATCGTAAGAACCCTGAGTGACGAGACGTCGGCCCCGGGGGCAACTACAGTCACAGTCGGAAACAAAGAACTCACACTCAAAAGAAGAACATGCAATTAATTAACAACAGGTACATTGTAGGCTAGCCTGGCTAGGCTAAATCAGATGTAAACAATAATTCCGTAATTTAGAAAATCCTGTAGGCCCTATCTGTGAACTAGCGTATTTGTTCATTCGTTCGTTCGTTTGTTCATTCATTCATTCATTCATACATTCATTCATTCATTCATATATTCATTCATACATTCATACATTGATTCATTACGAGAATTTGCATAGCCTCTTAAAGGGGGGACTACTCGAAGGCGCCCCAACTCCAATGCGACCAGAAACGAACTGTCTTAAGATGAGAAAGGAATGCCTGTGAATGAGTTCTACAGAGGGAGCGAAGTGTCAAGGTGGAGGCCATTCCAGGTCAAGCGGCCTACCACCAAGAAAGCGCTGTTCTGCCAACTGCTTATAGTGGAGATGTGAGCAGAAGGGATAAAAAGTGGATCTTACCCAACCGAAAATAAAATATCTCGGTTTCATTTTGTGTATAATTTTTATCAATATTATCATTTTTATCAAGAGTACCATTTTATCAATAGTATCTTTTTATCAACAGTATCATTAGTGCGAAGAAATTTGTGAAGAATAAAAAGTGGCAGTTAAAAAAAGTTGCCAATTTTCTGGGAAGTGGAATTGCCCCTACCAGGCCTACCTGTCCCTATAAGCGGGTGCTCAACTCTAAGCATTCGGCTATTAATTGTGCCCACCATGCTCCACTAATGCCTATGCAAGCACGTGACATTACTGAGCGGCATTGTTTAATCTAGGCATCTCGTAGGGATGAGGGGTTCCCAAGAATGGCATCTCCCCCCCCCCCAAAAATAGAGATCTGCTGTTCACATGCACATATACGTTACATTCCCCCATCCCATCAAAAATTATATACGTAACATTTCTCCTCCTCCCCTCACACACACACACACACGCACACACACATACACACACATACATACATACATACACACACACACACACACATACACACACATACATACACACACACACGCACACACACATACACACACATACATACGTACACACCCACACACACACACATACACACACACATACATACATACATACTCACACACACACACACACACACACACACACAGAAACCTCAGTTCCCTCCCCCAAGGCAGGTGGACTATATTAAAGACTGACTTACCGGCATTCTGCATGCCGCCAGGTGTCGACGCAGACGGTTCCGTAGAGGCAGACGACAGAGGGACCCTTGTCGCTTCTGCACATCTCCGATGGACATCCCGTCTGAATGTTTTGACTGCGCGGCTGGAAGTCCGCTGCTCGGCTTTCGCGATTCTGCGAATAATCCATCGGTAGCCACTCACCGTTGTAGCGAATGTCGTTCAAGCACCCTAACAGAACAGAACAGAGTCATTCATTAATTCAAATTAATTAAATAATTCATTCATTTATTTATTCATTTGACTAATACAGTGACACTTCAAGAAACTACTCAAGAGCGCTCCCAGCCCAGCCACGGTAATAGAAAAAAGAACTGAGAGATTTGAGAATCAAAAATAATAATAATAGTTGTCATAAAAATAAATTAATATTAGATCCCAATTTCCAACGACGAATACAGGGTGAGCCATAAAAAAAGACCCCCCTAGGTTTTTTGCCAATATCTTGACCAAAAGTAAGAATTTTGAAATGAAATTTTACAGTCTTGTAGACAATTCATATTTACATATGATGGCCAAATTTCATCAAAATATTTCAAACAGAGCAAAAGTTATGCCACTATTATGGAGGCCACCCACCGTTTTTTGACGATTCAAAAACGTAACGCAACAAAAAGTAGGTTTTTGTCAATATCTTGGCCAAAAGTAAGAATTTCGAAATGAAATTTTACAGTCTTAAAGACAATTCATATTTACATATGATGGCCAAATTTAATCGAAATATTTCAAACAGAACAAACGTTATATCACTTTTAGTGAGGCCACCCTACTTTTTTTGACTTTTTTGAATCATCAAAAAAAGTAGGGTGGCCTCACTAAAAGTGATATAACTTTTGTTCTGTTTGAAATATTTTTATGCAATCTCGCCAACATATGTAAATATGAATTGTCTTTAAGACTGTAAAATTTCATTTCGAAATTCTTACTTTTGGCCAAGATATTGGCAAAAACCTACTTTTTTGTTGCGTTACGTTTTTGAATCGTCAAAAAACGGTGGGTGGCTTCACTAAAAGTGGTGTAACTTTTGTTCTGTTTGAAATATTTTGATAAAATCTGGCCATCATGTGTGAATATGAATTGCCTATAAGCCTGTCAAATTTCATTTCAAAATTCTTACTTTTGGTCAAGATATTGGCAAAAAACCTAGGGGGTCTTTTTTTTGGCCCACCCTGTAGGTTCCGTTCGAGACGTTTACAAAATTAATGCTTAGGCCTAAGTCCCTGAAGGATCATGTGTAGGCCTATATATACCTCGGGGCAGAAGAAAATAGTAATAATCGGTAATTCAGCAGCAGAGTGGTAAACGCCTGGAACGAACTACGTGCTCAAGACAGTTTCAGTGGAGGATCTCCCACGTTCTGATCTTCTCACAAGAATCTGGTCAAGAAAGCGTTTCATTAATATAGAATGCTTTACACTTACGTCTTAGGCCCTATGAACATTTGTTTTACATTACTTTTCATGTATATTACTGTATTTCATTATTGCTTCTAGGCCTCGTTGGTTTGTATGGCAATCGAAGTGACGTGACAATAGGCCTAGTTTAATAGGCCTACTCCCAAAATGAACTTCTATAATTAATAATTGGTATGTATCATAGTCGAAGTGATGTAAAAATAAACCTATAGTTCATATTCTCAAAATGAACTTCTGTAATAGTAGATTTGTATCATAATCGAAGAAACGTCACAAGAGGCCTAGTTTTATTTTCTCAAAATCAACTCCTATAACAGTAGATCTTATCATAATCTCAGAGACGTCACAATAGACATACATATAGCTTTGTAGCCTATTCTCAAATGAACGTCTGTAATTGAAGACTTGTATCACAATCGAACAAACGTCACGATAGGCCTAGTTTTGTGCTCTGAATGTGAACTTTCAACTTATAATAACATAACAGTAGTCCTGTATCATAATCGAAGCGACGTCACAATTGACCTAGTTTTATTTTTCTCACAATCTCTAACAGAAGGTCTGCATCATAATCGAAATGACGTCACAATGGACCTAGTTTTATAGTCTCAAAAAGGAAATTCTTTAATAGTAGATCTGTATCATAATCGAAGTGACGTCACAACAGGCCTAGTTTTATATATTCTCAAAAATAAAATTCCTTAATAGTAGATTTTTATCATAATCGAAGTGACGCCACAATAGGCCCAGATTTGTATTCTCAAAATGAACGACCATAATAGGCCCAATGTGTTAGGCTTATAGGCCTATTGCATTATTTGCTGATGTCCCAATATTTGTGCGTCTGAAAATGGTGTAGGACTAACTAAGCATAGGTTAAAAATCGCACCAGACAAGAATTAACAAGTTTTAATTAATATTCAATAACAACTTTAAATCACTACAAACAAGGAACGGAACAATAATTGAATCAATTGTATTATCTTCAATTTTAAAACAATATACGGCAAACAAATTACAAGGAATGGAACAATTGAAACAATTGTATTATCTTCAATCTTAAAACAACAGGCGGCAAATGAATTAGCATTTACCATTTTCAAAATCATAGTCGACGAGAGGTGGCGCGTTTGACGACGGAAACCTGACGTCACCGCCGGAAAAGATGCTTCTCTGACTGACCCTGATGTCCCGCTGACCACCCGGCTGACCAAGTGACTCGTTGAAGAACCGTCCCTCGCCACTGTCCAGCTTCAGCACTGACCACTGTCCGATTCGCTCCGTATAGACGGTGTGCCAAACGCCATCGGAAACGTTGACGTATGTGAGCGACAACTGACGCTCAGCTGAACCGAAATTATAGCGAAATGAAATTCTGCAACCGGAGACCTACAGTATGTTGAAGACAGCAGAAGGCAGTTTATCGCATTTGTCTATTCACCTTTGCAATGCTGTTCACGTTTGTGCCTGTGTGTATTTTGTGTGTGTATAATATAATATATATACATATATAATCACTCTGTGCATGTGTGTGTGTGTGTGTGTGAGTGCGAGTACGCGTGTGTGTGTGTGTGTGTGCGCGCGCGCGTATATAGCCTACTATATAGGAGCCTAGCAGTCTGAACTCCGTCACTGGTTGTTCTCTGCCAGTGCCAGTCCCAAGCCTGGATAAAGGAGGAGGGCGACACTAATCATCTTTGATATGGCAGCGTCGTTAAACATGTAACAAGAGAGAGAGAGAGACAGACAGACAGACAGACAGAGACAGACAGAGAGAGTCTTCTTCGCGATACTGCACTGCATGTAGGTCTATCTCATGGAGCATTCTCAAATGCAGGGTCGCACTTGAAAGAGACACACAGAGAGAGGCAGATAGAAACAGGGAAGTAGTGAGAAAAGAGAGAAACAACCAGATGCAGAAAATAGAGAAATAGAGACAGACAGGCGGACAGAAGAGACAGACAGAGAAAGAGAGAAACAGAGATAGAGACGGAGTAGAAATGAAGGGACGCGGTGGTGTAGTGGTGGCGTCGTTGCCATGAAGCCGGAAGGTTTGAGGTTCGAATCCACCTCAAGTCGCCGCGTAGGGACCTTGGGCAAGTCCTTCACTCGCAATTGCTCAGCGCTTCGGCGTGAAACTCCGATGCAGTGTCCGCTCTGTAGTCGAGAGCGCCTCTGAGTAGAGAGCTTGAAGGGGCGCTATAACAAGTGCACATACAAACAAACAAACAAACGAAGACGGTACCGTATAGCAGTTGCTCAAACAGACATGTTCCTGGAACTTTGCAAAGAAATCCACAAATCAGAATGTACATGTAACTTCACCTCGCAAATCATGTATTCGGATTTCTGGGCATTCTGGATGTTGAAGAGGAGCGCGCGTGGCTGTGTGTGGATGTGTGCGTGTGTGAGAGAAACGTAGACAGAAAGAGGGGAGAACGGAGGGGAGAGAGAGGGAGAGAGAGACACACTGAGAAAGGGCCTATACAGACAGAAGAGACAGAGACAGAGACAGAGAAACAGAGAGATAGAAAGAGAGATGGGGGGCTCGGTAGAGTAGTGGTTAACATGCTGGCCAAGAGTGCGAGAGGCTGCAGGTTCGAGCCCCCGTTGGGCGGATTTGCTTTGTAGGCTGCCATTGGCGCCGTGCAATTACAAAGCTGTCTGTTCAGTTGGTAGTTAAGTTTAATTAAGATTACTGCATAACCTGTAAATGTAAAGCGCAGTGCGTCTTGCAGGCGTTTAATTAAAGAAAAGATATTATTATTATTATTATTATTATTATTATTATTATTATTATAGAAAAGCAGGTGGTAAACAATTGCTCAGAGAATTAATCATTCCAAACTTTCCAAAGTAAACCACGTACAAAAATGCAGCTTCACCTCGATTATCATGTACTCGGATTTCTGTGCATTCTGGATTTTGAAGAGGAGACCTGACTCGCGACGTGTTCGGAACATCAGTTGGATGTCCGTTCGATGGACGTATTTTAAAACGCGTTCGTAGAAGCGATCCTGAAAATCCCATTCAATGAAGCTGCGCTCACGAAAATCCTTCACGGTTGTCGCTGATTGAAAAACACAGCCAATACGCTATAGATGTCTTACTTGATTTGTGTGAAAAATTATAATATAATTATAACTATCTACATTATATAATATGCATTGTTTTATGCAATTTTAAAATTTATTAATAAAATGTGATATTATCACAATGCAAAAAATATTAATTTAATATAGGCCTAATTGTAGTGTAAATATCATAGGATTTAAGGATATAATATAATATAAGTATGCCTATGGCCCTATGGTATAAATATATATCAGGATAGAAATACCACGAAAAAGGCTAGAAAAGAATAGATTGACAATTTCTCTGAAAAATACATGGATTTTCCGATTTCTCCGGCTTGAAATTTCTGACGACTTTTAGTCTTTTATTCATTCATTCATTCATTCATTCATTCATTCATTCATTCATTCATTCAAGAACTTATATAGCGGTTCTTCAAGGGGACTACTCAGAAGCGCTCCCGACTCTAGCACGGCAAAAAAGAACAGCTTTGAGTTTAACTGCTTAAGTAGGCCAATAACAAAATAAGATATAATAATAATATTGACATACTGTAATTCGTAATTCATGAGATAATTATAATAATAAGAATAAACCTAGCGTGCCCCATCAGTGTCTTACAGGCGTCTTAAAATCTTTTTGCATCACCGTGGTTGGACTCGGAGCGCATGAGCGGGCCTCTTGAAGGGCGCTATATAAATTCTAGAAATGAATGCTGTATCATTGACCTATGCTGCAATGAGGTCCTCTGAATCCTGGATGACAGATGCATTGTACAGCGGACTGGAAACTTCCAACGCAGGTTCCGTTGACTCCACACTTCGATCCCATCGTTGGATCCTTCATCCGACAGACGATCTCTTCTCGTGGACAACCGTCGTCGGCGTTCCTACTCTCACCAACATCACCGATGTGAAGGTCGTACAGCTGCAGCCAAAAACAAACATGCTACAGTCTGCTCTTCTGTGCATGTGTAAGGACAAAGTATAGGAAAGTTGCAGCAGGGAAGGACACTCGAAAACAGGAAAAGGGTGACGAGAGAAGTTCCCTACCCCTCGTCAGAGCAGTCGCGGACCTCTTAACTGTCTCAAGGCTTAATGAGAAACAATTTTTTAAAGAAACAAATTGAATTGATAAAAGAGCAAGTCGTACAGCTGTAGACGAAAACAAACATGCTACAGTAAATCTGCTCTTCTGAGTAAGGCTGCATGCCTATAAGGGCATCGTACAACACGACAGCAAAGTTAGAAATGGAAATGGATGTAGCAAGGAGCGACACTTGGAAAGGGCGACGGGAAATCTGCTGTTCTGGGCATTGTGTAGGCTAAGCCTGGAAGGACAAAGAAGGAAAGTTGCAGCAGGGAAGGACACTTGAAAACAGGAAAAGGGTGATGAAAGAATTTCCTGAGAATTCAGAGCATTCGCAGACCTCTGAACTGTCTTAACTATAGCTCAATGAGAAACAATTTTTTAGAAACAAATTGAATTGATAAATTTACATTTATATATATAGAATACGATTTTATTCGGTTTTATTCCAGGTTTCCCTATTCCTGGTTTTCTCCGTTGTCTCTCTCTCATATCCATATTCATTTTCTTCAGATCTTCTTGTATGTTGTCCACCAATGTTTTCTGCTGTCTTCCTCGGCTTCTATATTTCCGCACACATATCCGTGCAGTGCCACCGCGGCTGGGAGTCTGTTGTCATCCATTCTCAGCACGTGTCGCAACCACGACAGTCTTCTGCAATATCATATTTAAAGACCCATAAATCATCAACTTTTCTACATATATAACTATCCAACCCGGACCCCTAAAGGTAAGCGGGGTCCTGGGCATTTGTCCATTGCCCTCCCCCCTATAGGCGGTCCTGACTGTGCATCCATCCCATGGCAAAGTGGTATAGACCACTTGAACTGGCATGTATACCCCAACGATTGTTCCGCTTTCAAAGTCTCACAAAAAGTTCCTTGCGGCAACCACTCACCTCTATACCTGATTGTGGTTTGGTGTGGCGCTATATAAATGTACTATTACAATTACACTCACCTCTCCATTGACGACGAGGTTCTTGATGCAACCGTAGAACCCGTCTCGAAGGACGTTCTGAGGGTACTTGACCCCGTGATTCGACCTTCCGCCGACCTGAAGCGGGGCATTGATGTTAACGAACTGCCTGTCCCCCGGCACTTCGCTCAGAGCCTCGCATGGTCGTCGATCCTCGGCCATCGACTGTTCACTCGGGAATATGGACGAAGACGAAGAAGGACCAACCTCACAGCGGTCCACCATCAAACGAATTTGCTACAGAAGAAAGATAGGAGTGTTCATGCATGCATGCATGTATGAATTGTTTTTATGTGCACTTGTTATAGTGCCCCTTCAAGCTCCTTACTCAGAGGCGCTCCCGACTACAGAGCGGACACCGCATCGGAGTTTCATGCCGAAGCCCTGAGCAATTGCGAGTGAAGGACTTGCCCAAGGTCCCTATACGCGGCGACTTGAGGTGGATTCGAACTTGCAACCCTTCGGCTGCAAGGCGACGAACATACCCACTACACCACCGCGCCCTGCAATGTATTGCATGCATGTACATTGTACAGTTGTACACTTGACATTCTATGGTTTGTTACTGCAGGTGGTTTGCAAATGCAAATTGCATTGGTTTACGATTCCAACTACAGTGTTTTAAGATTACAACTACGGTTTTTACGATGACAATTATAATGGTTTACAATTATAATTACAGAGTTTTGCAATTAGGCTACAATTAAAGTGGTTTACGATTACAATTACAGTGACTCATATTTTTTATTTACAGTGATTTACGATTAACTTACATTGCATGGTTTACGATTACAATTACAGTGATTTACGATTAAATTACATTTGTTTACGATTACAATTACACTGATTTACGGTTACAATGTGAAATATCCTACGAAATGATCCCGACCCAACGACCCGGTGTCCATTGATAAATAAAAAGCTATTTAATTTTTTTATTCATTATCTATCAATCACTATACCTCGATCCTTTGCTCTCACTTATCTGCCTGATCATATCTAAACAATCATATCTAAACAATCATATCTAAACAAAAGATAATAAAAATGAGCCTAAAAGCGAAATGGTCATTGGTCAATGATCATTGGTCAATGGTCATTGGTCATCGGTCATTGGTCAATGGCCATTGGCCATTGGTCATTGGTCAGTGGTCATTGATCAATGGTCATTGGTCATTGGTCAGTGGTCAGTCCCACCTTTCCATCCATGAAGATGTCCACGCGATGCCAATGACCATCATTCAACTTCATCAGCTTGAGCTGACCACTCCGGTCCCTTCCATCCAAGGTCACCTTCGTCTCACCGGATCCGAAGTTGACCCGGACGAACGGATATCCATTGTGCAGCTGGACCAGGAAGAAGTCCTCGGCCTCTCCGAACACGAGGTCCTTCAAGGGACCGTGGAAGAGGATCAGCCCGTTCTCCTTCGTCGTCATCAGTTCAACGCTGATGTGGATGTGGTCGCACTGGGACAGGGGCTTGAACCACGCCCAGCCGTTGCCACGGAAGCTGTGTCGGGTCTGCTGGCAGCGAGGACCGTCGAAACCAGGCAGGCAGTCGCACCTGGGGGAGGGAGAAAGAAAATCAGTCGACAGATCGATTAAGCAATCAGATCAGATCAGTCAATCAGTCAGTCAGACAGTTGGATCGATCGATCAATCAGACAATCCATCAATTACCAGTAACTAATCAGTCAATTAGTGAATCAGTCAGTCGATCAATCAATCAATCAATCAAATAAATAAATCATTAAATCAATCAATAAATAAATCAATAAATAAATCAATCAATCAATCAGCCAATCGAAACCAGCCAATCAATCAATCAATCAGCCAATCAATCAACGCATTTACTGATCATCATGGAACGTCAGACATAAGCATAAACACCATCAATGTTGACAAAAATGCGCCAGTATAGAAGCTTCTTTCTTCATTTGATTTCGCGATAGAACATCATTGGGTTTATGCATGGAGAAGGAAGAGAAAGGCGGTGAGCCCCTCTGAGGCAACCATGCGTATGAAGTTTGTTTGAATGTGCACTTGTTATAGCGCCCATTCAAGCCCTCTATTCAGAGGCGCTCCCGACTGCAGAGCGGACACTGCATAAGAGTTCACGCCGAAGAGCTGAAAACATAAGTGCCAGCGACTTTATTTTATTAGCCTCGGCAAGATCGTGAATGGCCTGTTCTCACCAACTCATCTGCCCATGATATAGAGTACAGCCAGTGCACTCTTGCTAATGAATGGATATCATCATCGTCATCGCCATGGTCATCGTCATCGTCATCATCATCATCATCGTCATCATCATCATCATCATCATCATCATCATCATCATCATCATCATCATCATCATCATCATCATCATCATCATCATCATCATCATCATCATCATCATCACTTTATTTCTATTATTCAAACTCACTACTCAGAAGCGCTCCCGACTACAGCGCGGACACTGAATCGGAGTTTCATACCGAAGAGCACGAGCAATTGCGAGCGAAGGACTTGCTCAGGGTCCCTGCGCGGCGGCTTGAGTTGGATTCCCGCAACCCGCAACATTCCGGCTCCACGGCACCGAACCGACCACTTCACCACCGCGCCCCAGATCACCATCATCATCATCATCATCATCATCATCATCATCATCATCATCATCATCATCATCATCATCATCATCATCACCATCACCATCACCATCACCATCACCACCACCACCATCACCATCACCATCACCATCACCACCACCACCACCACCACCACCACCACCACCATCATCATCATCATCATCATCATCATCATCATCATCACCACCACCACCGAAAAGTCAGACTCACGTAAATCCGTAGTCCCTCTGGTGACATGTTCCGCCGTTGAGGCAGCTGAGTGGCTGGCATTCGACATCCTGGTTGTTGTCTGTAAACGTCATCGCTGCGCAGGCGCAGTCGACCTGAACGTAGGTCATGACCCCTACGTAGGACGTGCTGTTGGTGTTGATGAGGATGGGGTGACCGGTTGAGACGAGGATGTTGGAACAGCCTCTCGATTCGCATCTCTCGATCAGACATTCGTTTATGGGTGACATCACCAGCTTCACCGCGAGCAGGTCTTCAAACTTGACGCAACCAACACGCACACGTGTTCAGATATTTCAATGTATACGTAAATTTCACCGAAATGAGTAAAACATTATTATTTTACCGTCTGGTAGTTACGTTAACAGGACAAGAGAAGCTAGAGAACATCATTAGAAAGAAACGACTGAACTGGATGGGACACGTGGCCCGAATGAATAGTGATAGCAAAGCCAGCCAAGTGACCAAGTGGACTCCGGAGGGGAAGCGTGGGAGAGGAAGGCCAAGAAAAAACTGGATGGGAACGGTTCGAGAAGATCTGAAGTGCTTGGAGATGACGATGGAGGATGCTGTTCGGATGGCGATGGACCGGGAGGAGTGGAGAGACTGCGTTGCCCGATGTGCAGTTCTGCACGGGAGGGACTAAGTACTAAGTAAGTAAGTCTGGTAATTAATTAATTAATTAATTAATTAATTAATTAATGGTCTTTATCGGAAATTTAATCATCGCAAATCTATTCGTTTCTAATCCAAAATATAACCACGGAAAATTTAGTCGTCGTCGTCGTCGTCATCTGTTACACGCTCCCATCCATGGTGATGAAACTAAGCAGGCGAGAGGCGACCTCCGCTTTGATTACGACGATTGCACTTCTGGGAAACACATTCAGCCACCGGCCAACTCTTGATTCATCTCCACGTCGTTTAAATTCAAAGTTCAGTGGACTGATGATGATGATGATGATGATGATGATGATGATGATGATGATGATGATGACGACGACGACGACAATGACGACGACGCTGACGACAACGACAATGACGACGACGACGACGATGATGATGATGGTGGTGGTGGTGGTGATGATGACGACGATGTTGCTGCTACTGCTGCTGACGATGATGATGATGATGCGAGCAGAGGAGTGTGGAGGTGTTCCCAGCAGACCTCTTCCAACAAAACACCATAACATAATCCTAAACATAAATTATAAATAGTATAATAATAGTTGCGAACCTCTTCGCGATTCGCAAGAACCAGACCGTCTAGTTTCGCTGGTCGGTAGAAGAGCGAACCGTGGACGGCGTATCTGACATCGATGATTCGAGATGCGCTGTGCTGATTAGCGATACTGAAGACGTCGACGCTGTGTATCGAAACACCGATCTTCTGAGCCAATCGTTCTCGAATCAAGTCGTATTTGCTCTTGTGATAGTCGTCAGAACGACTTCCTGTCTTTATGCGAACAATGAACTCCTCGGCTGTTATGCCTGAAGTGCACAAACGTTGTACCGGTCAGTGGCGTACCCAGGAATTTATAAATGGGGAGGGGGTTAGGGGTTTTATGGCCTGCCCAGATGCCCTCTTGACACCAACCCAACAGTACTACAGTTATAGAAGGGAATAAAGTAATAATTGGAATAGAGTAAGGAAAACAATTGTTACTACAAGCAATTGTATTGTTTTCTTTTCTTATTTAAGTGGATAAATAACCTTTTAAACAACTTTTTTCCAAAGCCATTGGGGGTTTTAACCCCCGAAACACCCTTGGCTATGCCACTGGTACGCTGTGTATGCGCAATGTGCATTACGTACGCCTATTCATGCATTGCATATGCATAAGCTCACATTTGTGGGGCGCGGTGGTGTAGGTGTATGTTCGGTGCCTTGGAGCCGGAAGTTTACGGGTTCGCGTCCACCGCAAGCCGCTGTCGCCGCGTAGGGACCCTGAGCATTGAGCAAGTCCTTCACTCGCAATTGCTCACGCACTTTGGAATGAAGCTCCGCTGTAATCGGGAGCGCTTCTGAGTAGCTTCTTGAATATTGCATATAATATTATGTAACAATCGCAATGGCACAGGGTGGGCCAAAAGGACCACACTACGGTTTTTTCCAAAATCTTGGCCAAAAAGTATAAACAAAATCGATTTTAAAAAACTTTTGTCGTCGCTTTATGTTTTTGAATCGTCAAAAAACAGGGGGTGGACTCAATAAAAATGATATAACTTTTGGTTTATTTGAAATATTTGGCTATTGTACGTAAATATGAATTGTCTTTAAACCTGTGGAATTCGATTTGCAAATTCGTACTTTTGGCCAAGATTCTGGCAATAAACCGTACTGGCACTTTTTCTGACCTACCCTGTGTATGATTAGCCACTTCACATAGCGCATGATAAAAAATTTTGTTAAGAATTCTCTAATGTAGGCCTATCTAGTTCCCAATAATTTAATAACGAAATGTCCAATTCGAAAAGTCTTCAAATCTTGGGGTGGGGAGCCCGGTAGAGTAGTGGTTAACACGCTGGCCAAGAGTGCGAGAGGTATTGAGTTCGAGCCCCCGTTGGGCGGATTTGCTTTGTAGGCCGCCATCGGCGCCGTGTAATTTCAAAGCTGTCTGTTCAGGTAGTAGTTAAGTTTAATTAAGATTACTGTATAACTTGCAAGGGCGGATACAGGAATTTTCGAGGGGGGAGCCAAAATTTTTGGTCTTGTGAGACAGGAGAAATTTTTTTTGGTCAATCGACCAATTTTCCGGGAAAAAATACCATTTCATCCGCCGAAAAAACTGATGACCTTTTTTTTTTTTTTTTTTAGTAATCGACCAATTTTCCGGGAAAAAAATACCATTTCATCCGCCGAAAAAACTGATGACCTTTTTTTTTTTAGTCATCCATTAATTTTTCAGGAAAAGAAGATGCCATTTCCGAACGGGGGCCACGTCCCGTACGATTTTCTAATAGGGGGGCCAGATGTCCTGTTTTCTCTCCCACTACATGTGTTAAAAACCAAATGGGGGGCCACGTTCCATGTAATTTTTAAATGGGGGGCCATGGCCGGATTGGCCCCCCCTGGATCCGCCCCTGATAACTTGTAAATGTAAAGCGCAGTGCGTCTTGCAGGCGTTTAATTAAAGAAAAGATATTATTATTTATTATTATTTAGAGCATCTCTTACAAAAGTAAAGTATCATCTACGAAGGTCCCTACCCTTAAATCGAATAGATCCGGAGTTTGCAATAGCCTCATCTCCAACTTCCTTCACGAAAACGGTTACTGTGGAGACGACCTCTCGCTTCCAGACAAGGTCGTAAACTTTGACCTGGAAGTGGTACTCCCCTTCGTGCAGCTGACCGTTTGTGCTGAGGTCACCAGTCTCCTGGTCTAGTCTGAAATAATAAAAAAAAACATTCTAGATAGTTATACAGACAGACAGACAGACAGACAGACAGACAGACAGACAGACAGACAGACAGACAGACAAGCAGATAGACAGACGACAGACAGACAGAGTGACAGAGAGTCAGACAGACATACAGACAGACAGACAGACAGACTACAGACAGACAGATTGAGATACTAGATATAGCAAAAGCTATGGGCCAAAATCTATCTTTTCAATCTCTCAAGATAATAAATTATTTATAATGACCAAAAATAGCAGCCACTCTGCAGTCAATGGGGGCAAGTTGTACGTTAATTCGTTTGTGATCAGTGCGTGAAAGAGTTCACTTCCACGACATATCGTGTGTATTGTGGTATTTAAGCAAAAGTTTAAAAAAATATTAAAACAATGGCCATGGGCGGAGACTTGGGCGGAGACTTTGGGGGGGGGGGGACGAAAACGACCGGCCGAAGATTTCGGGCGGACGAATGGCTGAGTCGTCGACGAAATTTTCATTCTTGCCGGCCCAAAAAAAGTTGATGACCTTTTTTAGTCATCCGTCCGAAAATTGATGACCTTTTCTTTTTAGTCATCACATTTAACGTGACATGTCCTGACGCTTAACGATTGGGGGGACAAATGCATGGGCCGTCCCCCACCACATTGATTGAGGGGGACCGTCCCTCTGTACCCCCTAAGTCTCCGCCCATGGCAATGGCACAGACAACCCCACACTCCAGCACACCCTACCTATACCACTTCCCGGTTCAAGAGGTTTCATCTATCATAATAACACTGACACATATCAGATTACGGCTCTTGTTCGGCACTGCGAAACTTCAGAGATTACATTACAATACAATACGTTCTCCACTACATGATTATCCAGGTCCAACTGGAGTGAGGAACGTAACCGGAAGAGCAGAGAATCCTCATCGTCGTCTCTGGAGGATGAGGAGGAGGAGAAGGTGAACGTCTTGTTGGAAACATCCCAATCATCTGCATCCTCGGCGTAAACATTTCCGAGTGGAACATTTTCAAAGATGCCTTCACATCAGAAACAAAACATCACTTGAACATCGTATTCAGAGTGCAATCGTTTATTTATTTCTCGCGTTTGCTATAGCGCCCCTTCAAGCTCTCTCTCCTCAGAGGTACTCCCGACTACAGCGCGGGCACTGCATCGGAGTTTCACGCCGAAGCGCACGAGCGATTGTGAGTGAAGGACTTGCTCAAGGCTCCTATACGTGACGGCTTGAGGTGGATTCGAACCTGGAACCCTCCGGCTACAAGGCACAAAAACCACCACTATACACCACCGCGCACCACAACAAACAAGAATGAGAAGATCCTGAGATATAATTACGCGATGGAATGAATTGAGGATCGAACTCCTACTCTCCTCGTTACTAGCCAGGCACTCTAGTCAATCGGCTACAGAAAGATTATTCAGAAGTTTAATAGAATAGTAATTGCTATTAATAAGTTTAAATCAGTTCATTGTGTTCTCTTTATATTCAAATATCAGATATCCAAAGAGAAATTGAGATATCGAAGAGCAACTCCTTCAAAAAACAACAACTAAGAAAATAACAAAAGATCAACTCAAAGAATAGCGTAAATATCATAATCCAATGTCTTGTCTTGTCTTGTCGTCAACCATCCTCGATCCGAGGGTTGGTCGCATCACGGACGAGTTTCCTCCATCTCTTCCTGACCCTTGTGTCCACCAGAGTCTGCCCGAGAGCTGTTCCCATCCATGTTCCGATGTTGACAAGCCAGCCCATCCTCGGCCTCCCTCGTGTTCTTGCTCCCGGTACATTTCCCTGTATGATCTCTTTCTCCAGACATTCTCCGCTTTTTCTCATCAGATGTTCAAAGTATGTAAGTTTTCTCTCCACTCCCATTGTCTCCAACACCCATTTGTTTGTTTTTCTTTCCCTCCACGATACTCTCAAGATTTGCCTTAGGCCTTTCATCTCAAAAGCAGCTATTCTTTCCTCCTCTCTCTTCCAATCTAATTTAATCTAATCTAATCCAATTATATCTAAAATAATTTATAATAATGCAATATACAGTAGCCTACAATGGGTTGAAGCTCGACATCGTAGGCTACTCTTCTCTAAGACTAATCGCATGGGACCCGTTTATTCACGAGCGCTGCATCAAAGTGGTTGTCAACACGCACGATAAGCAGATTTTAAAATAATAATAGCCAAATGATAGTAATTAACACCAACAAATTTATCAGAGTACAAATACCTTTCCATCCTTCCAGCAGCGGCAGCATGAAACAGAAATTAGTTAAATGTATTCTGAAATGAGAATAAGAATAAGAATTTAAGTTTATCTAATAATTACCTAAACGTCTACTATAATCTTCAAACATAACTAAATGAATTTCTCTTTGGTATGCGGTTAGACTCCACGGATGATAACCTCAGACACTTTATGATTGACAAATGCATATTCGATTAATTGACTTCAGGAAATACTGTTTTCCTCGAGACGAAAATATTTACAATGCCATTAAAGTAGGCTATACGTTAGGTTCCGCCATGTAATGAATCAGCATTTCACAATTTTTATATATTAATTTGCTTATTAAATGTAATTTGTTTATATAAAATTTAAGCAGCGGATATTCCAGTCTATTCCGTGTAGGCCTACATTATATTAAAATATCAAATATCCATTGAAAAAATGGATATATCAAAGAACAACTCAAACGTTCGGAGAACAACTCAGATATCCAAATAATAGTCCAGATATAAAAAGAATAGCTAAGATATTCAGAGAATAGCGCACATATTCAAAAAGGCATGTATCCAAAGAATAGCTCAGATATCCAAAGAAGAACTCAGATATTCAATTAATTGCTCAGATATCAAAAGAAGAACTCGAAAATTCAGAGAATAATACAGATATTCACAGAATAACTCAGATATCCATCAACTCAGATATCCATATATAACAAGTGAGATATACAAAGAATAACTCATATATCCATCAACTCAGATATACAAAGAAAAACTTGAATACCATATCCAATGATACCTCGATAGCTGTAGACATAGATGTTCTTGTGTCCTGGATAATGTTTATTATCGTTAACGTCCCCGATCGTTATCGTCAGCGTGTTGGTTCCAGATATTGACGGACTTCCACCATCCTTCATTACCACCGGAATGTAATACTCTTTACGCTGCTCACGATCAAACGTCTTTAAACTTGTGATCACTCCAGATCCGAATCCATTATCACCTCCGCCTTAAAGCAAATGCAAACGAAAAATAAATATTTTGGTATCATTTGGGTACCGTATTGTAGCCTGCGTATATAGGCCTACACCAGTGGTTCCCAGCCTTTTTTTTTACTTTATGGCCACTTTTCTAAGTTGGAAGACACGAGGGCCACTTTTTCTTAGTTGAGAGACATTTGGAGGCCACGTGGCTAACATTTAGTTGACTAAAAGCAAATAAAATTGTTATAATTGAATCAAAATAGAATGTTTGATGCTATTTATAGATGCCAGAATAAAATAATTTGTAATAGAAAATAATTATGTATTGTATCCTGTGCCAAACTGAAAATTTTTCATATATTTTTGTTAATTCTTTGAGAGATGCGGGCCATTTTTTAAGCCTGGTGGGCCACTTTTGGCCCGCGGGTCACAGGTTAGGAACCACTGATATATACGAATTGCCTTTCAGCATGTACAATCTGATTTTAAAACTCTTCATATTATGATATTGGCAAAACTCGCAGGGATCTTTATGGCCCACTCTGCATATTCGTTATAGGCCTATAGTAGGATTATTTAGGCCCACGCCAAACTACACTTAGCCACACCCCAACAGCATGTAGCAGGATTTTAGTCTATACAACGATGCTGCAATTCAATTGGATTCTCTATGCGAAATGCAGTTTTATATAACTTCTGTTTGTCTAAAGGCCTAAGCCTAACGACTTCGGTACTTATCAGTTTTTCAAAGAATTTCTGGGGTGAAATCCTTCGAATGCCATCGCTACCCCGTTAAAACGAGCGCCGCACCATTTTTGGTTTCCGTGTACACTGTCGTCGTCGGTGCCTTATTCGACCTTCCGAACTTTGGCGGCATCATGGACAGTTCTTCTCCAAAGATCTTTCTGCTGTGCTGCTCGTATCACTCGTTCCATCGACAGTCCCGTCCATTCCAACACGTCATCCATCCACATTCTTCTTGGTCTTCCTCTTCCTCTTGATCCTTCCGTCTCCCCGGTTATTATATCCCTTTCAAGGCAGTTTGTTGTTTTCCTCATTATATGACCGAAATACTGTAACTTCCTTTTGACTATTGCACTCCAGAGTTGTTCTCCACCCACTTCTCTCAGTACCTCCTCATTCCTCTTCTTTGCAGTCCAAGGTATTCTCAGTATTCTTCTATACGATGTTGTTTCAAATGACTTTATTCTTTTTTGTTCACTTTTCCTGTATGTCCAAGCTTCTGCACCGTATGTAGCTATTGGCCAAATCAGTGTTTTCAACAATCTTATCTTAGTCGGAGTAGTTATTCCTTTATTTTTCCATATTGTGCCCATTCCAGATAGTACCTTTTTCGCCAAACCCACGCGTGTCCTGATATCCTCTTCACTTCCTCCCTCCGCAGTGATTGTAGCCCCCAAGTATTGTATATGGTCTATTTGCTGCAACCTGTTTCCTCCTATATAAATGTTCAGTACCTTCGTGTCGGTTCGTGTACACTGTACAGGTCGATATCATGTGCGAAAATGATAAACTGCGATTGAAGCGTTTTAATTGAAATCATTCCAAGTATGGACGGCCGGATAATATTTATTTATTTATTTATTGTAACCATCAACCATAAACAATAGACACAGTATAACATGCTTCACATAATCGGACGGCAACAAAGAAGGTCCTAAGGGATGACTATCCGGCTAACAGGGACACCTATTTACATGTGCAATTTTAACAGATGGCTAATAGCGCATCATAAAGCATCCATGGTCTAAGCATACGTGTTAAATATATGAATTTGATATAATCAGTACAATGAGTTCCCATGGTAATGATGTTGACGCAATCTAATTTACATGTTCTAGGCATGATTATTTATATAAATTTTAATTCATTCACAAGAGTTTCCATGGTTCCAGACATGCAGCCAAATATATAAGTTTTGATTTAATCACAATGAGTTTCCATGGTAACAACAATTAGCCTATAAATTTTATTTTGCATGTTCCATGCATCAGAGATATTATTTAATTCTGTCACAATGAGTTCCCATGGTAACAATGGTGACGCCATTTAATTGTACACATCTTAAGCATGTGCATTAAATATATAATTTGATTTAATCACAATGAGTTGCCATTGAAACGATGATGACGTCATTTAATTGTCCATACATGTTCTAGGCATCAGAGATATCATTTAATTTTGTCACAATGAGTTCCTATGGTAACGATGATGACGCCATTAAATTGTAGGCTTACGCGTGTTCAAGCCCAAGAGATTTTTACTCTCATCTTTACGTCATAATTATTATAAATGTTGTTATTAATAGTTTAATACTTTGGTATTTAATATCGTATCCTCTGGAAAAGTGTGGTTAGGAATAGCTATTGAATAAAATACACAATAGATCTTATTATACCGTGTGGGACGCGGTGGTACAATGGTGAGTTCTGTGCCAACACTCACGACGCCCATCCTGATACTAACCGACCCTCACGACGCCTGATCTAACCCGAATCGACCCTCACGACGCCTGACCTGACCCTAACCGACACTCATAAAGCCTAACCTGAACCCAACGGACCCTCTCGACGTCTCACCTGAACCGAACCGACACTCACAACGCCAAACCGGACCCTAAACGACACTTAGGTCCCCGACCATTGGCGGAGACTTAGTGGGAGACAGGGGACGGTCCCCCTCAATAGATGTGACGAGGGACGGCCCATGCATTTGTTCACCCAAATCGGTAATCGGTAAGTGTTCGGTCATCATGTAGACCTACACACACTTCACGAAACACACAACACGCGGTGAACAACAAACGAGACGAGATGATGACTAAAAAAGGGTCATCAACTTTTCTGGCAGCGAAAATTAGGTTTCTCATCGACATTTTGGACGAATGACTAAAAAAAGGTCGTCAGAAATTTTTGCCGGCAAAAAGATGGAAAATCTTCGACCATTCGACCGCCCAAAATCTTCGGCCGCCTTTTCGCCCCCCGCAAGTCTCCGCCCAAGTATCCGCCCATGTCCCCGACACTATAGTTATACCGTCATGGGCGTATACAACTGTTAAATTCAAACGGAATCATCCTAACCTGGAATGAACCTGAAGGAGAACTCGTGGCAAGTGGGATTGGCATGGCACGGACAGTTGCCATTACACGGCAACCAGAACTCGAACGGTGGTCCGTTGGTGAGAGTGTCTCTGTCGGTGGCGCTTATCTCGATGACACTCCGTCCGGCTGGGTTGTTCTCGTAGATAACCGGTCGGTAATTGTCGGCAAATTCCGGATAGTTGTCGTTGACGTCCATCAGATTCACGATCATCGTTCCGGTTCCCGTCTGAGGAGGATATCCTGAATGGAAAAGCACGGACCAAGTGCATGAGAGATTTGCATGAAGGATGAAGGATTGCGAGGATGTGATGCGATGAATGATTGGTATAACCAGGGCTAAAGGTGAGTATAGGGCTAAAAGTGACCCAGGGCTAAAAGTGAGTATAGGGCTAAAAGTAACCCAGGGCTAAAAGTGAGTATAGGGCTAAAAGTGACACAGGGCTAAAAGTGACCCAGGGCTAAAAGTAACCCAGGGCTAAAAGTGAGTATAGGGCTAAAAGTGACCCATGGCTAAAAGTGAGTATAGGGCTAAAAGTGACCCAGGGCTAAAAGTGAACCAGGGCTAAAAATGACCCAAAGCTAAAAATGACCCAAGGCTAAAAGTGACCCAGGTCTAAAAGTGACCGAGGGCTGAAACTGACCCAGGGCCAAAAGTGAGTATAGGGTCTGTCCGGGTCTGTGACCTGGCATTGATTTTCGTGACCTGCCCTTGCCCGCCAGGTCTTAGCCGTGTCGTGTGCTTAAGATTTATGCCTAAGCATTCATCAAATTTCGTTTATGCTGATTATGATGAACTCGATATCAATTACCAACATTAAATTTTAGTCAAATACAGCAAATTTGTTTCACCTGACTGGTTAAAAAAATGTTACGATAGCAGTGGGGAGAAAATAAACGAATGCTAAAAAAGGTCAGCAAATAAAGTGAAAATGTCGGAGAAAAACAATTTTCGGCGTCCACCCGCACTCAGACCCGACTCCTTTTTCAAACCACTTTCAAGTTTCAACCCTGGTATAACCTCCTGAATATAAATTGTCACTACACTAATTGAACATATTTATAATCGGATTTTTTAGCACATTTTGCAGCTTGCTTTTGAGGAATAATTTGCCTACAGTTTCTACCAGGATATTTCACTTTAGCCGTGGTTGAGCTGGGGGCGTGATGGTGTAGGGACATGTTCGGTGCCTTGGAGCCGGAAGGTTGCGGGTTCGAATCCACATCAAACTGCCGCACAGGGACACTGAGCAAGTCCTTCAATCGCAATTACTCGTCCACTTCTGTGTGAAACTCTGATTGAGTGTCCGTGCTGTAGTCGGAGTGCCTCTGAGTAGCCTTCTTGAATTGGTGATGTATACATTTTTAGAATGTATGAATACATATATACATACGTAGACATGGAAACGTTCCTGCATGGCATACCTCTGTCAATGGCCAGTACGTGAACCCTATGACCTGGCACAGTTTCTCTATCGAGAGGTCGTGCAGTCGTAACGAGTCCGTTGCCATCAACTGAGAACTGACGATCGGGATCCGTGAGACGATCGATGAAGTAACTGCAACAAAATTAATAATTCATAGCGCAAGATAAGTTAATAGTGCTCGTAAATAAGCTGGTGCCCTGCGCTTGGCTTTCGAGTGGCGCTTTAGAAATTTGGAGAATACGATTACGATAACGATAATGGTATTATGACAATAATTGTATTATGACGATAAAGGTATTATGACGATAATGGTATTATGACGATAACGGTATCATGACGATAATGGTATTATGACGATAATGATATTATGACGATAATGGTATTATGACGATAGTGGTATTATGACGATAATGGTATCATGACGATAATTGTATTATGACGATAATGGTATTATGACGATAATGATATTATGACGATAATGGTATTATGACGAAAATGATATTATGACGATAATGATCTTATGACGATAATGGTATTATGACGATAATGATATTATGACGATAATGGTAATATGACGATAATGGTAAAGTCTTCGCTTAATATATAGCATAAATAGGAGCTAAAAAAACTCGCCTAAACTGCTGGTTGATCCCAGTATCCTTGTCGGTGGCTGTGAACTTGTGCAGCGTTGTTCCAATGGTGACATTCTCAAAGATGGCGACCTTCTTGCTGTTCGGAATGAACATTGGAGCGTTATCGTTGTAGTCTGTCACCTGAACCTCGATGTAAGCCGTGTCAACATGAGTTGCGTCGATGTCTTGCACGTAGATGGTTAGGTTGAAGAACGGATTCGGTAAAGAGTCAAAATCAACTGGCTAAAAAATGGAACAATTTGTTGAAAAAAATACAATGTAAATTTCGTTACTTTGACGATCGAGTCTACCCAATGATTCAAGAGTCAATACTATCTGATTGCTTAATGAACATACTGATTGATTGATTGATTGATTGAATGGATGATTGATTGATTGATTGATTGATTGATTGATTGGAGAAAAAGAAGTTGTTGATTAGGATGATGATGATGACTAATTGAATGGATGATTGATTGATCAATTGGCTGACTGATTGAATAACCGGGTGATTCATTGATTGATTGACCGATTGGTTAATTAATTGATTGACTTACTGATTGACTGGCCTGATAATTATCTGGTTGATTGATTGATTGACTGACTGGTTGGTTGACTGGTTGGTTGAATGATTGGTTAATCAGATTGATTGTTGATTAACCAGTTTATTGACTGGATGATTGACTGATTGATTGACTGGTTTCTGACTGACCCTGAAGACTTTGAGTACGCCAGTGTTGGTGGCATCGACGCTCATAATAAAGAAGAACTCCCGATCCTGTTCTTTGAGCATGTACGTCAGCTTCGCATTTATTCCAATGTCAGGATCTGTGGCTGACACTGACGTCACGGATGTTGACTTCTGGAAGTTCTCTGACATCGTGGCACGGTACAACTTCTGCGAGAACTGCGGCGAATGGTCGTTGATGTCGTCAACGTAGATGGTCACTGTGGCGCTGGCTGCACCGTTCAAAAACACACAAACTTTGAAGAGATAGATACACTTAAGGGGTGTGGTGGTGTAGTGGTGGCGTCGTCGCCTTGCAGCCGAAGGGTTGCAGGTTCGAATCCACCTCAAGTCGCCGCGTAAGGACCTTGGGCAAGTCCTTCACTCGCAATTGCTCAGCGCTTCGGCGTTAAACTCCAATGCAGTGCCCGTGCTGTAATCGGGAGCCCTTCTGAGTAGGGAGCTTGAAGAAGCGCTATAACAAGTGCACATACAAACATATGCATATAATTATCATCATCATCAGCAACCGTGGGCTCAGCGCCCGTAGGTGTCCGATGCCTTCTTCACCAGGTCCTTCCACTTTCTCCTATCCAGCGCCGTTCCGCTCAGCTCCTGAAGCGGGGCCTTGCCCCAATCGGATATGTCGTCGAGCCATTCCCTATGAGGCCTTCCTCTCTTGTTTGTCCCATCCATTCGTCCGAACATCAGTGCTTTGATCTTCCTGCTGTTATCCATTCTGCAGATGTGCCCGAACAATCCTAGTTTTAATAATAATATAATTATTAATAATATAATTATGCAGCGTTTAAAGTGTGACAAAATAAGTGCCTGGACGTTCCTTAACGTTCTTGCATATGCTGGCGATATAAGTGGCAGGACGGCGTTCAGATTTCAAAATAAGTGCATGTACGCCGTCCATGACCTTTCAGCCACAATTTAAGCCCTGCGTTGGCCTATAGTATATATATATATATATATATATATGCGATAAAAGAAAACAAAATTAAAATAGATCAGAAATAATTTAACTCAAGACAATAGGACTCATTACGAATAAAAATGACAACAAATAGATGCACAACACAGCAAAGCAAAATAACCCAACTCAAGAAAGAAGCAAAACATTATTCAGAAATTTCATATAATATTACAGAGCAATTCTTCAATGCGCTACACGTTTCAAACGATTTCACTGAAGAAAAGCTTTAAAGGAGTTATTAAAGAGCTGCCGTGTGCAAGGCCGTAGCCAGGATTTTGTTTCGGCGGGCTAGGGGAGTGTTTTCTCGGACCTCGAACATTTAATTATGAGTAAGTCGGCAAGCAATCGAGTCAACTGACTAAGAGTTTGAAGAAGCGCGGCGAGCTCTCAAAGCGGGTTCTGTGCGGCCAATACATTACACACTGTAGTTCTTACATCAAGCATGTGCTAGTAAATGCATTATTTCATTTTACATTATTTTTTAATTTGGGGGGATGGTGTTCTAACACCCAAAACAGCCCCTAGTTAGCTCCTTGGCCGGGTGGGTCTGCGGTCATAGGCGTACTGGAGATTTCAGCAGTGGGGGGGGCAAAAATTTAACTTCTGCCCGAAGAAAATTCTGAAATCTCGTGGAAAATAAAACTTTTTCCCCAGAACAAAAGTTGACGACCTTTTTTTTAGTAATTTTCCGGTCTGCTTGCCCGAAAAACAGCCTTGTCCGAAAAGTTTATGACCTTTTTAGTCATTTCCCGGATCTGCTTGTCCGAAAAACAGTTTTGCCCGAAATTTGGGGTGGCATTTACCCCTCTGGACCCCCGCCTCGTACGCCTATGTCTGCGGTATACCTGACATTGGTGGCGATCCTCGATCCTTGGCTTGAACGATGATATGATAGACGGACTGCATTTCCCGATCGAGTGCATTATTGATCATCGTGGAGATGAGACCCATGTAGGAATCGATTGAGAAGAGTGGCTGGCTGCCCTTCATCGGAACTTGCTTCAGTGAATATGTTACCGAACCGTTGTTACCGCTGTCAGAGTCGGTCGCTATTACCGTCAACACCGTCATTCCTACACAAGTGAAAAAATCTTACTTTCATTTCCATGGTGACTGAACAGAAAGATCATGCTGCTCTCACTACGAACGAAACATTAAAAATGTAGCTCGCATCCAGAAATATGTAACAACTGTTTTACTGAAGAGAGAATCATATCGTCAGCATGGCTTTTTTAACGTGCATTTCTACACAAAATGTGCAGTTCTAAAATAATGGATTCGTGCAGTTGTAGAAGCACTTCCGTCACGTTCCGCGCAGTTAAAACTAGTAAAAAAATAGGTCATTTTTCTCAGATTGAGAGTAATTTACCATGGAGGATGAGAAAGGAGAGAAGAGGATCTACAGTTCTAAAAATTCCTTAAAAACAGCCCTGATCGTCGGGACTTTTTAGCGTCCAGTTCTGCACAAGAAGAAGTGCCGTTCTAAATGAACATGTTATTAAAAGAATTTTTCTCAGTTAGATAAATCTGCAAATCTTCATTGCCATCCGCTTTGGGAATAAAATACCACGGAGGATGGGAAAGGGAAAGATGATGTCGTGCAGCTATAAAAAGTCCTAAAACGAAGTACCTGCATATTGTCATTACGGCGTAATCAAAACAACAAAAGCTATTGTTATGATCAAAACAACAGAAGCTATTGTTATAATCAAAACAGCAGAAGCTATTGTTATAATCAAAACAACAAAAGCTATTGTTATGATCCAAACAAATGCTATTGTTATGATCAAAAACAACAGAAGCTATTGTTATAATCAAAACAGCAGAAGCTATTGTTATGAAACAAGTGTCACCTGCTCTTGAATGTTCTGGAACTCGACCGACAAGACGGTTTCGATCAAAGACGGGAGCATTATCGTTCACGTCCCTCGGAATGATCCGGACCTCGGCGTATCCGGTCAGAGACGATTGGAAGTTATCGGACTCATCATGGGCAAGGACGTTGAAGTTCCAGACGGGTCGACCACGGGGGTAGTCTCTGTCGAGACTTCTCGTCAAGTAGATCTCACCGGTGTGTTCGTTTATGATGAAGGTCCCATCGTCAACGAATTGTCCGGTCAGACCGTAGCGGATGTGTGATTTGCGATCCATGTCAGGATCCGTGGCTCTCACCTATCACAGTGCAACAAA
The DNA here is from genome assembly GCA_949752735.1 of Lumbricus terrestris. Lineage (NCBI taxonomy): Eukaryota > Metazoa > Annelida > Clitellata > Crassiclitellata > Lumbricidae > Lumbricus > Lumbricus terrestris. The sequence continues at coordinate 30,616,005 of OX457053.1, forward strand.
CAGAAGGACGGGGAGGCTGAGATGCTACAAGATCTAAGAATACATTGTCAACTAACTCCGCCGCTGGTTGCACTCTGCCAATGCCAGTCCCAAGCCTGGATAAAGAAGGAGGGCATCACTAATGGTCTTTGTTACAACACAGTGACGTTAAACTGCAACTATACTAGGCTACTACTACATTGTCAACTTCCTTGCGTAGGCTATACGAGATACTGCAGCACTGGAGGGTATGGAAAATTGATGCAGAACATATATGCATAATAGTATGAGAGCACGAGAGAGAGCTAGTCTGAACTCTCACCATATAGGTGATATAATTACCCGTATGATGATGACGACGACGACGACGACGAGGATGATGATGATGAAGACGACGACGACGACGACGACGATGATGATGATGATGAGGAAGAGGAGGAGGAGGAGGAGGAGGAGGAGGATATTGATGATGATGATAACGACGATGATAATGATGATGAGGATGGTAGTGACGACGACGACGACGACGATGATGTGAAAACGACGACGACAACGACGATGATGACAGCGACGACGACGACGATGATGATGATGATGATGAAGACGACGACGACGACCATGATGATGATGATGATGATGACGGTGATGATGACGATGATGACGACAACGACGATGAAGCCGATTACGACGACGATGATGATGATGATGATGATGATGATGACGACGACGATGATGATGATCGTGATAAACTGTATCACCTTTTTACCCATTCAAAAGTAATTCTAGCTGAATTTGTTTTAGACTATTAGAAAAGAGTTTCTCTCAGCCTCAAATTGACACTCTAATGAATTAAATTTTAAAAAATCCAATGTTATCCAGCATTTTCATATAGCGCATCTACAATTAAACATCTTCTATATCGATCGGCTGTCAACTATGGCTGAAGGTAGCAACTTGAAATGACCACGTGACTAATGACCACGTGACTAAAGACCACGTGACTATGACCTTCCCCTCAATCAATAACCCACCGTCTTAGGCTGAAACCTGTAATCAATCTCTCACAGATAGCAAGCTGTCAAGTATATCATTTGCGTTGGTATAATGGTAGACATTCTGCGCTGACAACCCACAGGCCAGAGGGTTCAAGTCCATGCCAATTATTGCAGGAAGATGTTTTGACATTAGCGCTTGGGTGTTATTATAATGAGTGGACTGACGTCATGATGTCATTGGTGCGTCATCCGTCACTGCCATCAAAATCTAGGGTTTTAAATCTAGCTTTAATAGGGAACTTTATGCTCAGAGGCCATTGGGTGATCAATATTAGAATGAACTAGGACCTAAAACAAATGTAGCTGAGATTCGTTTAAAGATTATATTATAATAAAACAATATCAAACAGTAAAATACAATCAATAATCCTATCTACTTATTGTGGCGTATTATCTAATAATATTATAGCTTGTTTCTTATCTTCCACGTTGGACTTTTCCAGCGTAGATGTAGAAGTTCTTCAGTTCGTATGGATTGGAATGAAGGTTTGAAGAGGAAGGAAGGTCACCTTCTTCTTGCTTGCCGTCGTTTCCAATTCTCTTCCGTAGCTGCGTAGACGGAGAATGCTGTAGCTGGCACAGCACTCTGTAGTTTCGTCCACCTCGTTGTTTCTCCACAAGCAACGGTAGCTTCTCGTCGCTTGCTCGTCTTGTTGTAGTTTCGCCCCTTTCTTCTGCCGTCGAACTCCAATCGCAATTGTAGTTCCGAATTCGATCTTCTCCGATGTCGATAGCAGTGCACTCGCAAGTGTCTCACCAAACTTCGCAAAGTTTCCGTACGACAAGCCCTGGTATCTCTATTCCCAAGGACTTATAGTCTCACCAGTGGGACAGGCCGACAACGTGTCGCCTTCCACACCCAATTCACCGTCAGATCTTCTGAATTACCGACAAGGAACGCCACAATCGTCAATGGCCGCCCTTGCTCAGAAATCTACGTCTTCTTCCTTCGCCATCTTTTCGCTGTCTAACTTTTCGTCTGCCGTTGTTGCCGTCTGCTCAAGTTTGACGCTGCTTTCTGCCCTTCGTTGTGTTTCGATAATTGATGTAGCGCGTATTCAAGAATTGTTATAGCGCTATTATTATTATCTAACTTAATGCCACAAGTAATATTAATTATAATCTACAATACGCCACATATTGTCTAGCTTAATTCTTACCTATTTAATACTTATACAATGCATCATTTAATAGGTTTGTTTGATAAGAAGCATTCTACCGCTACAAATGCCCCTCCTTCAAAAGACTGTTTACAGGCTTTAACAAACTAACCTACTTAACAAACTAACCTAGTAAACTAATTCACTTACTATACACGACATGACAATTAATACACTTTACTCACTGGCTTACACTTCTTCATTTACTTTATCTCAACTTATACTACACAATCCCTCTACTTAAATAGTCGGACATAACATTTTCGGACCCTTTAATATATCTAATGTTAAAGGAATAATTTTGGAGTGCCAAACTCCATCTCATCACCCTTGCATTTTTCATTCGACCCTCTTTCATATATTGCAATCCGCAATGGTCTGTCTCAATTGTAAATGTCTTTCCACAAAGATATCGGTCGAACCTGCTTATTCCCCACATGATTGCTAAGCACTCTCTCTCTTCCACAGAATATCTTCTCTCTCGCTCTAACAGCTTCCTGCTCGCATACGCTATGGGATGATTCGTCCCCTCGTACTGCTGCATTATCACACATCCGATTCCACTCCCACTTGCATCAGTTTGTAGGATGAAATCCTTCTCTAAATTTGGAAGTCTCAGAATTGGTTCTTTCGCCAATTCGTTCTTCAACTTTGTAAAGCTAACCTCCAGCTCTTCATTCCATTCTACTATCCCAGGTGCTATCTTCTTCGTTAAGTCACTTAACGGTGCCATAATTTCCGCACAGTGTGGTATGAATTTCCGATAATAGTTTATCGCTCCAAGGAAACTCCTGACTTGTTTCTTTGTCTTTGGACGTGGCATGTCTATTATTTTATCCACTGATTTCTCCTTTGGACTTATGTCATCCTTGTTCAACGTATGTCCCAAAAAGTCAATCTTTCCATATCCTATTGAACACTTCTTCGGCTTCAATGTCAAATTCGCTTGTCTCACTCTTTCGAAAAATATCTCCAATGTCTTCAAATGTTCTCTCCATCCTTTATTATGTGCTAGAATGTCGTCGACATAACTTTGAAGATTTTCTGTTCCTTGAAGAATCTTCCTGATTAAACGGTTGTAACTTGACGCACTATTGATCAATCCAAAAGGCATCACATTGAACTTGTATATCCCGTTGGCACATACAAATGTAGTGTAGTCTTTCGATTCTGGACTCATAGGGATCTGCCAATAACCCTTGCAGAAATCGAACTTGCTGTAGATTTTACTACCACTCAACTTATTAAAAATATCCTCATTTGTCATCATAGGCTCAGGATCAAATATTGTAAGTTTGTTTAGCTGTTTGTAATTACAACACAGTCTATTGCTTCCGTCTGATTTCTTGACAACCACTAGCGGTGCTGCATAAGCTGCCTCTGATCTTTCTATCACCTTATTGTCTAACATCGTCTGGATCTCCTTATCTATTTCTTTTTGCAAATGGTATGGTGTTGGATAAGCTCTTTGTCTTACTGGCTCTTCACTCGTCAAATGTATTTCATGCTTCACTAAGTCTGTTCTCCCAGGCTTGTCTGTGAAAATGTCTTCATATTTCTTCAGTAGTTTCCTCATTTCTCCTTTTTGTTCTTCATCCAAATCAGGATTTATATCTACATCTTCATAGGTCTCTGTTTGTTCACTTACATATAAATCCAATATTTCTTCTTCTTCATCTTCACCCACTTTTCCGTCATATACTACTGCTGAAATGTACGCTACAGTCTCGGCATCTTCTCTTTCGTGATATTTCTTTAATATATTAATGTGATATGTCTTTATCTTTCCTTTCTCGATTTCAACTCTGTAATCATAGTCTCCAATCTTCTCTTTCACAACATATGGCCCTTGCCACTTTACTAACATCTTGTTCTTACAACTAGGCAATAATAACAACACCTTATCACCTATTTCCAACTTCCGGTATCTCGCTTTCCTGTCATAATACTTCTTGTTTTTAGCGTTCGCTTTGTGTATCGCTTTCTGCGCCATATCACAAGTCTCCTCAATCCTTTCTCTCAAATCCTGCATATACGTATATACGTCTTTCACTTCTTCTTCCACTGTCTCATTGGTCCATAACTCCTTCAGGATCTGCACTGGTCCCCTACACGATCTACCAAATATTAGTTCGAATGGTGTGAAACCGTGACTCTCATGTACTGTGTCTCTCAACGCAAACAGTAATGGAGCTATATAACGATCCCATTCTTTCGCTTGTTCACCAATCAACTTCCTCAACGTCGCTTTGATGGTTCCATTAAGTCTTTCTACACATCCATTGCCCATTGCATGGTATGGACTCGTCATGGTGTGTTTTATCAATAGCATCTTATTTACTTCAGCCATGAGTTCGGAAGTGAACTGGCTTCCACGATCAGTATGGATCTTCTGAGGCACTCCCATACGACAATAAAATCCGAACAAAGCTTCTGCAACTTCCTCAGTACTAATTCCTTTCAATGGAATAGCTTCCGGATATCTTGTACTCAAGTCTATGATGGTCAATATGTATCGGTAACCCCTTGCAGACATAGGGTTAACTTCTCCGATTATGTCTATGCATATGTGTTTGAATGGTACATCTAATACAGGTAGATGACCCATAGGCGCCTTGTGGTTCACCTTCTTGTCAACTGACTTTTGACAAATATCACAACTCAACACATATCTCCGTATATCTTGTCCTATTCCAGGCCAATAGAATTCATTTAGAATTTTATCATGTGTTTTCCTCATTCCTAAATGAGCCGACAACAATGAATTATGTGCTACTGCTAACACTTTATCCCTCAATGGTTTAGGTACCATTAGTTGCCATTTCACCTCATCCTTCTGTACTTCTTTGTATCTTTTATACAACAATCCCTTCTTTTTCACATATGGTTTATCTTCTATGTTGTCTTCGTTACCATCCCATTCAATTGCTCTTTCCATTTGTTTCGACATAGTTTCATCTTGACTCTGCAACTCCTGTATCTCTTTTACTGACACATTCAAGTTCGGCATCTCCGCCACTTTCAATGGTTTGTATTTTGCTACCTTTTTAGCTTCTGCCCTAGTCTCCACAACTGCTACTGTCATTAATTTTTCATCTTGATTCCTCATCACATTGTCAGAAAATCTTACTGTTTTCTTTGCACCAATAGGTCTTTCTTCATGTTCTGTTTTTCTAATCAATATTCCTTTGTTTTCCACTTCAGTACATTTCTCAATTATTTCTTTTGGCTCATGATTTGTCACACTCTCAGTTCTTTCATCCTTAACCATGTACTTCAATCCTTTGATTTTCCCAATTATTACTGGCTTTATTGGCTGTTCCATCACCATCGCTTGTACTTCACCATTAAAATGTTCACTCTCGATATACACCTTAGCCAATGGGAAACATCTTAAACTCCCATCAACTAATACACAATGTGTTTCTTCTCCAGTCAACGCTTCTTCATTTATCAAAGAACGTTTTACAATACAACAACTTGCGCCTGTGTCGTATAAGCATCCCACTGTGTTTCCATTAACTGTCACCTGGTATTCACTCTTATCTTCAAGGCTAATACATCCATCATTGTCTTTTATCACCATTGCACTAGCTGCCATGTACATTGGTGGTATTTTATTATGTTCACCCTGTTTCATCTGTTGTTCTCCTCTTGTAACTTCAACCACTCTCTGTATTTCACTTTCTGGCTTAACCAAGTGTGCTCGACTTTCGAATATTTGTACTGCTGCTGCAGTGTGTTTAAATGTACCCCTGTTTTTCTTTGGGCATTGATATGCCTTATGGTTCTGTTCTCCACAGAAAAAACAAGTAATCTTATGTCCAGTTGCAATTTCTCTTTCTCTACTGAACCCTCGGTTTTGATGTACACCCTGATTTATCTTCACATCACTTCTACTCCTGTTCAAATTGTACCCAGACTGTTCCTTGGGTCTGTGTTCAAACGGTCTACCGTTCAACCTGTCACCATGGAATTTCACGTCTGATTTTGTAGACTGCTCGCTGTATTTGTAACCGTGTGCTTCAATGTGTGATTCCGCACAAACCAACATGTCCTTCAAACTCATTTTACCTTTCTCTTTTATAAACATACGAAGTTCAGTACTGCATGTCAGGTAAAACTGGTCTTTCAACAAGAGATCTTCCACTCCTTCATAAGTTCTCTCAAATCCCGCTTGTGCTAACCACTGTTGCATATACCTCCTCAATCTATGTACAAAACTAGAAGGTGTCTCTCCTGATTCCATTTTACTGGTTTTGAACTTGTTTCGATAACCACCTTCAGTAAGTTGAAATCTCTTCAACAGCTGAGTCTTCAAACACTCATAATCTTGCACTTCATCTGCAGACAACCTTTGGTATACTTCTAGTGCTCTGCCTTCCAAATGTCTAGCTAGCGTCAGCGACCAAACTTCTTTTTTAACTTCGTACGCAACACAGGTTCTCTCGAATCTCAACAAGTAGGCATCTAAACAATCCTTTGACTCGTTGAATATAGGGAATTTGATATTTCTAATTCCTTTATTGTTTTCTCGGTGATCTCCCTGTTGTTGACCATCACCGATCCTCATGTAGTCACTCTCGTGCTCTCGGTTTTGTTCCCCTCTCGAATCAATTTCACGCATTCTCACCTGTGCTTCAAGTCTCTTTATCTCTAACTGGTGTTCACGCTGTTCTCTGGCTTCTGTTGCCAAGCGACTTTCTCTCGCTTCTGTCTCAGCTGCTTCACGATTCAATCTGGCTTCTGCTTCAGCACTCCTGATTGCTTCCAATTCCAGTTCAGCCTTCTTTGCTTGCATTGCAGCCTCTGTTTCAGCTTTTCTTGTTTCTATTTCAGCTTTTCTCGTTTCTGCGTCTGCTTCGGCTTTTCTCTTTTCTGCTGCTGCTTCAGCTTCCATCTCTGCTTTTCTCGTAGCAGCTTCTGTTTCAGCCTTCCTCGTTACTGCTTCTATCTCAAGTCTCTTGACTTCTGCTGCTGCTTCAGCTAATTTCATCTCTTTGGCGATCTCCCTCTCAGTCGCTCTATCTTGTCTCCATTCTGCCTGTCTTTCTTTGACAAAGGCACGTGTCTCGTCCCCTTCCATGTTCATCCGTTTGGCAATTTCTAACCAAGCTTCAAAATCACTGACAGACATACTTACTGTCTTACTTGCTGACTAGCAACTTATGACAAAAATATTGGCAACTATGTGCGCTATTTAAATTTCTAACAAATAGAAATTGTTCAATTCTGCAAAGTGTCAATTCAGTTCCACAACAACAACTAATCTATTAAACTATTAGAGATTAGTAGTTCATACAACCTACTGCAGTATCTTCAATCTACAATTTCAGATTTAGTCTCTAACAATCTCCTAGCTATAATTGTTCAAAGCTTTTCTAATACTGTTCAAAAGACAGTTTTTTTACTGACTCAAATCTTTACTGAATTAAATCTTTAATGACTTAAATCTTTACTTACTCAAATCTTTACTGACTTAAATCTTTACTGACTTTTATCCCGGACGGGCCCCCACTCTTGTCACTGCCATCAAAATCTAGGGTTTTAAATCTAGCTTTAATAGGGAACTTTATGCTCAGAGGCCATTGGGTGATCAATATTAGAATGAACTAGGACCTAAAACAAATGTAGCTGAGATTCGTTTAAAGATTATATTATAATAAAACAATATCAAACAGTAAAATACAATCAATAATCCTATCTACTTATTGTGGCGTATTATCTAATAATATTATAGCTTGTTTCTTATCTTCCACGTTGGACTTTTCCAGCGTAGATGTAGAAGTTCTTCAGTTCGTATGGATTGGAATGAAGGTTTGAAGAGGAAGGAAGGTCACCTTCTTCTTGCTTGCCGTCGTTTCCAATTCTCTTCCGTAGCTGCGTAGACGGAGAATGCTGTAGCTGGCACAGCACTCTGTAGTTTCGTCCACCTCGTTGTTTCTCCACAAGCAACGGTAGCTTCTCGTCGCTTGCTCGTCTTGTTGTAGTTTCGCCCCTTTCTTCTGCCGTCGAACTCCAATCGCAATTGTAGTTCCGAATTCGATCTTCTCCGATGTCGATAGCAGTGCACTCGCAAGTGTCTCACCAAACTTCGCAAAGTTTCCGTACGACAAGCCCTGGTATCTCTATTCCCAAGGACTTATAGTCTCACCAGTGGGACAGGCCGACAACGTGTCGCCTTCCACACCCAATTCACCGTCAGATCTTCTGAATTACCGACAAGGAACGCCACAATCGTCAATGGCCGCCCTTGCTCAGAAATCTACGTCTTCTTCCTTCGCCATCTTTTCGCTGTCTAACTTTTCGTCTGCCGTTGTTGCCGTCTGCTCAAGTTTGACGCTGCTTTCTGCCCTTCGTTGTGTTTCGATAATTGATGTAGCGCGTATTCAAGAATTGTTATAGCGCTATTATTATTATCTAACTTAATGCCACAAGTAATATTAATTATAATCTACAATACGCCACATATTGTCTAGCTTAATTCTTACCTATTTAATACTTATACAATGCATCATTTAATAGGTTTGTTTGATAAGAAGCATTCTACCGCTACAGGTGCGTCATCCGAGGAAGGAAAAGACCGACAGATAACATTTAGACACACGATGAGCAGTGGCGGCTCTAGGGAGGGCTAGGGGGCCAAGCCCTCCCCTATAAAAGGCTAAGCCCCTCCTTAAAAAAGGCCATCCGAGATTTTTTACATGGAAAACTGAAATATTTCCACGATTTTCGACCGGATGACTAAAAAAGGTCGTGAGAAAATTTGGCGGATGAAAATAAAAAATGCATAACATAACCCCCCCAAAAAACTGAAATCTGGCGCCGCCACTGACGATGAGAATGAGAAAAACTAAAGATAAATAAAATAAATTAAAAATGTATTCCAGGCTTTATAAATACTTAGGGGTATTTTTCAATGATGAGCAGCAACCACTTAACTAGTAGGCCTATAGCTGAAAATAATTTCTAACTAATATTGTGTTTAACTTCAAAATACTTCACAAACTTAGCTATAACTATTTTAAACTGTGCTTTAGAGCTATAGCTATAAGTACTGGACAGCTACATGTAGATAGTGTAGCAGTTATAGTTACTATAGGCCTAGTTGGTCCCTACATAAGTTAAAACTGACTATCACTGCATATTTCAATCATCTTTTGATGTCTAATTGATTTTTGCTTTCCCATGCGTCCCATATATCGGTATAATTATGACTTCATGGAGTTTACATAAGGGAAGAATTTATAGTTTTGCTCAGCAGTCATGTAGCTAGAAAGAATTAATAGCGACACTTACAGTCAGCAGGTACTTTGGGTTGTTTTTGGAGATGCCAGCCTCCTCTTCACTTGCGTCAGTGACGTTGTAGATGGCGTTGTCAAACTTCGGTGGATTGTCATTAACATCTAAGACCTGGACAACTATCGTTGTTGTGTTGGCGTATTTGTCATCGAAAACACGATAGATCAGCTGATAGCTCTGCAAGAGAACAGGACTGCATGAAAATGTAAACAGCAATCCAGAAAGAAGGGTGTCACACAGAGTAGAGGGAAGGAAATTCCATAAGGAGAGACCATGTTAATGATCAATTGGCAACGGCGTTGATATAATATTATAAACCATTCAGGCATTTCTCTAAATTTACACACATTATAAAAACTGAAGAAATATATTCCTAAACCTGGTGCTAAAATTAAAACTGTTTCGAAATGAATGCACTGAAGTAAAAAAAAACTGGATTGAATTTTTCTAAAAACAAGTCAAAAGGTGATAGATTGGCTTGTTTTAGATGAGTAGATGAGTCGGCCCTATTATGATGAGTGAAAGACAAAATACGTGGTCCAAACTGCACGCCATACCCGTGGTCCACTTTCGTAATCAAGAAGACGGCGAATTTTGACTTCCCCGAGGTCAGGCTCGACGCTGAACATGCTTCCCGTGTTTCCACCAGTTATGGAGTAAGTCAAGCGACTCTCTGTCAAAATAACGCTCACCATAGTTATTTCTTATTTATTTCTCATCATCATTATCATCGTCATCGTCTCCTTCGTCGCCTTCACCTTCACCGCCGTCGCCGTCGTCGTCGTCGTCGTCATCATCATCATCATCATCTTCATCGTCATCGTCATCGTCATCATCATCATCGTCGTCATCATCTTCATCATCATCAAATTCATCATCATCATCATCATCATCGTCGTCGTCATATGCGGCTGAATGTATGTAAATAAGTATGCATTGTATGTAGGCCAGCATGCAGGTCTATGGAGCCCAGCCAATGAGTTCGAACAATCCACTCTGACAGTTACCTTCATCCTTGTCATCAGCCGTTACTGTGATGATGACGGTTCCTGGTTCCGTGTTCTCTGGGACTCGCGCTGAGTAGAATCGTTCACGAAAGAACGGAGCATTGTCATTCATGTCTGTTATGTGAATGTGGATCTCGGCCTCACCTGTGGTGCAGGAACAACAACAACAGCAACAATGACAGCAACAATGACGACAAAAACAATGACCAAAAACAATGACAAAACAATGACAAAAACAATGACGACAACAATGACAACAATGACAACCATACTGACAACAACAATGACAACAACAATAACAACAACAATGACAACAATAATGACAACAACAATGGCAACAACAATCACAACATTCATTCATCCATCCATTCATCATCACCACCATCACCATTACCATCACCATCATCAATTCTCTGCAAGTGCTCTATCCAATTGGCTACTCTATGGGGAGCACACAAAAATCCCCCGGTGCCGGTCCGATGTTAATTCTACCTCGTATATATATATTATATATATATATATATATACTGACCCTGATTGGGGGTGCCAGGTGGGTAGTGATTCGGTCGATCGGACTGTGCACCATCCTCAGCAACGACTGTTATGTAGTAGTCCTTCTTCATTTCACAATCGAATGAAACGACGGATCGAACGAAACCAGTTGATCGATCGATTGAAAACTTGTCGTAATCGATGCCTGCTTCTTTGATCCTATACGACAACTAATGAGAACAGTCAACAAAACATTAAGTTTGAGCTCCTCTTCGGTTCTTTCCCCTCTAGGCTACTTTCCTCCATTCTATGTTTCATTCATCCATCCATCCATCCATTCAAACATCCATTCATTCATTCATTCATTCATCCATACATTCATTCATACATCATACATCCATCCATCCATACATTCATTCATTCGTTCGTCCGTCCGTCCGTCCATTTATACATCCATTCATGAGTGGGTGAGCCCCGGTAGAGTAATGGATAACACGCTGGCGTAGAGTTCAAGAGGTAGCGAGTTAGAGCCCCCATTGGGCGGATTTGCTTTGTATACTATAGGCTGCTATTAGCGACATGTATTGCAGGCTGTCTGTTCAGGCCTACATGTATGTGTATTCTGTGATCTGCGTTCTTGTGAATTGTTTACACTGCATAGTTGTACACTGTAACCGGTTGCCCGGTCAACCGGATTGTTGAGTAAAGAGAATATCATTATTATTATTATTATTAAATCCATACATCCATGCATCCATTCCTATATTATTGATTCATCCACCCATATACCCAGGCACTCATACATCATCCAACCATCCATCCATCATCCATCCATCAATCACTCTCAAACCATCTTTCTCCACATAATTATGAAGCCCTTAAGGTACCCTCCCATCTATCCATCTTTACTATCCATCCATTCATCTATCCATCCATTCATCCACTCCAAACCCACGCATCCACCCATCAACATATCGACCCATCCATCCATCCAATCCCACCCATCGATCAATCCATCACTCTCGAACCATCTCTCTCCATATATCAACTCACCCATATACCCGAATACTCATCTAGCATCCATCCATCCATCCATCCTAAACCCACCCATACATCAACCTATGAACCCATCCATCTAATATTCAATCAATCCATTGTTCAATCAGTCAATCAATCAATCAATCAATCGATCGATCAATCAATCAATCAATCAATCAATCAATCAATCATAAAGCAGAAGCAACTACCTTCTTGAAGTCTGGAAACTCATCCCTGTCTGTTGCTGTCACCGTTATGACCTCTGCTTCGGGGTCAAGGTTCTCCGCGATACTTCCGGCATAGCGACCATTTTCATCGAGACCAATGAATTGTGGGATTTCGTCATTTGCATCCAAGACATCGATCGTCAATCGAGTGTCGTTGTGAAGAGAATTCGTCGCTCGGTTCTATGAATACAATCAATCAATCAATCAGTCAGTCAGTCAATCAATCAATCAATCAATGAGTCAGGCAGGCCAGTCAGTCAGTCAGTCGATTCAGTCAGTCAATCAATCAATAGGTTAGTCAATAAATAAATCAATCAGTCAATCAGTCAGTCAATCAGTCAATCAATCAGTAAATCAATCAATCAGTCAGTCAATCAATCAATCAATCAATAAGTCAATCAATCAATCAATCAATCAATCAATCAATGAGTCAGTCAGTCAGTCATTCAATCAATCAACGAGTCAATCAGTCAATCAAGAACTTCCACCAAATGCAAATCGAAATGCATCAACATGGGACCATTTAAAAATTTCTTGTAACCTTTTACACTAATATTACATTTGCTATGTAAGTAAGTATGTATTTTAGTCGTCCATTTATCTATAGTGTATATGTGTATAAATGTCAGTCAGTCTTGCTGCCCGTAAACCGTATAATCATTCAATTATCGACAGCATTTCTCAGCAACGAAAAACTGACACAACAGGAAGACTATCACTGATCCACTTACTCTAGCTAATTGTCACGCTCAAAGTGAATGCTATTTGTCACGTAACCGACAATTGGCTTGATGACCGTCACACAACCGGAACAGTAGTAGGCCTACGTATGTATTGTATTGTATAAGCATTTATTTTTATCGACTTACATATGTATATGCTACTTATGTACGCACGTACGTACGTATGTACGTACGTACGTACGTACGTACGTACGTAATACATACATACATACGTACGTACGTACGTACGTATGTATGTATGTATGTATGTATGTATGTATGTATGTATGTATGTATGTATGTATGTATGTATGCATGTATGCATGTATGCATGTATGCATGTATGCATGTATGCATGCATGCATGTAGAAATGCATGCACGTTTCTACGTACATGTATGCATAAATGCATGCATAGGCCTACAGTTCCTCGACTTTTATCAACATTCTACCTGGTACTGACTCGGGTCTGATTTATCCCTTGTTTATTTGATTGCATGGTCCCTGCGGAGTCATTTCTATCATAACTAACCTCCCCCCCCCCAACGTGTTCATGCTACCTGCGTGCAAGTCTGCCTACCGCTGCTTTGATGGTGAGCGTGTACTGTGGCACCGTTTCGTAGTCGAGAGGTCGATATGTGAGTATGATCATTTCGTTGAGCGCCTCTTCTATCTTGCAGTAGAAGCTGCGAGGTTGCCCGTTCTGCTCGGGGGTTTCCCCCGGTTGGATGACGTAGTTGACGAGGGAATCCGGGATCGATGACGTCGCCTTCAGTCTCTTGACGACCGTGTTGACGGGGGCGTTCTCCCCGATGCGGGCCGGGGTAAGGGTGTAGTCCTCCAGCCACTGCGGGTAGGCGTTCATCGTCTGGGTGACTTCGATGTCCATTCTGACGAACGCGCTCTTCGGTGGAAGGCCACGGTCTCTCGCCTCGATCTCTAACTGCACGTTTCTTACCTTTAAGAAGAGCAGGTCAGGCAACGTCAGGTATTATACTCATTCATTCATTACAAAGATTTATATAGCGCCCCTTTAAGGTTACTACTCAGTGGCTCTTCCGACCCATCCTCGGCTACAGAGGACAGTCAGTGGCGGCGCCAGGATTTCAGTTTTGGAGGCTGAATCCTCGAGGAGGAAATTGTTCCATTTCACTTGTAAAAAAATTCTGACGACCTTTTTAAAAGTCATTTGTGCGAAATCTCATGCATAATTTGCATATATTTCAGTTTTTAGGGGGGGGGCAATAATGGAAATATTTCATTTTTACATGTAAAAAACCAGATGGCCTTTTTAGGGTGCTTCCTAGTCTCCCTGGCGCCGCTACTGAGGACAGTTTTAAGATTGCGATAGAGCATGTCAAAGGGACACTTGGCAGCAGGTATGGTACTGCATGGTATGGTACTGTATGGTATGGTACTGCATGGTATGGTACTGTATGGTATGGTACTGCATGGTATGATACTGTATGGTATGGTACTGTATGGTGAGATAGGCATGGCAAGGAATTCATGGTCCCGCAGAATATGGTAATAGAATAATAATATTGTAAGGTGAACGCACGCATACTATAAGACAAGGTTTGGGGTAAATTAAGGTACGGTCAAGAATTGATGAAATTGTAATTGTATAAGCTTACATCCACCTCCACCTGCACGTTCATACTTAATTTGAAGAGTGATAAGGCATACAGTAAGAAAACCTATGGTCTAGGAGGATAAGATTACCGGAAATGCATAAACTTGTTCTAGGCCTATGAATAGACCGGTTCTATGAGTAGAATAAACTGGTTCCATGTCTGTGAATAAGCTGGTTCCCGCGACTTTGCATTTTGCGCGCTGTAGCAATTTCCACATTACGATTACGCTTGTCACTCAGCCCTGCTCTAAATACCCACACTCTGAAAAAGTTACTCAGCCAGGTTTTTGTAACGTGCAGTTGTACACAACATGTGCCTTTCTAAATGGATTTTGCTGTTTTATAAGCACTTCTATACAGTTAAAACTAGCAAAAAAGGTCCGATTGGAAGTAATTTACCATGAAATATGGGAAAGGAAAGAAGGAGTTGTGCAGTTCTAAAAATTCCTTTAAAATAGCCTGCACTCAGCCCTGCTCTAAATACCCCTACTCTGAAAAAGCCACTCAGCCCTGCTCTAAATACCCCCACTCCAAAAAAGACACTCAGCCCTGCTGCCCATATATACCGTATAATCTAATATTTACAGAATTTCTCAGCAGCACATGAAAGCTATAGAACAGCATATAATCCATCACTACATAATCCACTTGCTGCAGCTAACGATCACTCACAACGCGAATGCTACAAGACTCACGTACGTACCCCGACAATTGGTTTGATGACCGTCACCCAGCCAGAATAGTGGTTGATGGTGAAGAATCCGGACGAATCATCCGAAATGAAGTACTCCACTTTTCCATTATCTCCCGTGTCTCTATCGTTGGCGTAGACCTGCTTCACTCTCCTCCCCACGATACTCGATTCCTCGATGCTCGTCACGTAGTGAGGGAAATTGAAGACGGGCGGATTGTCGTTCTTGTCCCCGATCTTCGTACGGAACGTGCAAAACCCGGCCAGGCTCGGATTGCCTTGATCCTGGGCCTTCACCGTAACCTGAAAGTCCGTCACGCCAATCTGTCCCTCGCGGTCGAAGACGTCGGCTGTTCGGATGATACCTGTGATCGGGTCGACCTCAAAGCGATCGCTACTCTGGTCGTTCGACTTCACGAGGGAGTAGGTGATGTTGCCGTTCGCGCCGGTGTCCAAATCGACCGCTTTAACCTGAGAAAGTCATTCATTTGTTCGTTCGTTCGTTCGTTCGTTCATTCGCCCAATTTATTATATTTCCATCTTTCAGATCTTTCATTCAGTGACTGGATTCACTCAATTAATTCAGTGACTGAATTCATTCCATTCATTCAGATGAATTTTCAGAACAAATTTCTAGCACGCATTACGACGTTGACGAAGACTAACTACATGCAATAAATATTATTATCCAAAAATACTGGAATCACTCAGGTTTTTTAAATTTTGAGTTATTGCATGTACCTTAGGTAAAAGCAAAATAATAACAATAACAATAACAACAACAACAACAGTAACAACAGCAACAGCAACAGCAACAGCAGAAAAAACAGCAACAGCAACAGCAACAACAACAACAACAACAACAATAATAATAATAATAATAATAATAATAATAATAATAATAATAATTATTATTATTATTATTTTTTTTTTTATTATGAAAAAACCATCATTTATTTTCAAAACCAACAGAGCAACATCAACTGGCTGGAACTGATTAACGGTGAGCACTTATTATTATTATAACAGTAATAATAAATAATTAAATGAACAACAACAGTAATAATGGCAGCAAGAATGATAACAAGAACAATAACGGCAACAACAGCAAGTGAGAGAAAAATGAAGAGGAAGGGGAAGGAGAAAGGTAGGGAGAAGGCGAAGAGAGAGGAGGAAGTGGAAGATGAAGAAGAAGAGGAAACGAAAGAGAAAGAGACAGAGATGGGAGGGATAGACAGAGAGAGAAAGAGACACAGAGAGAGGCAGAGACAGAGAGACAGAGACATAGAGACAGAGACAGAGAGTGAGAGAGACAGAGACAGAGAGACAGAGACAGAGAGTGAGAGAGACAGTGACAGAGACAGAGAGACAGAGACATAGAGACAGAGGGAGACAGAGACAGACAGAGACAGAGAGAGAAAGGGAGAGACAGAGAGAGACAGAGAGAGACAGAGAGATAGACAGAGAGAGACAGAGACAGAAACAGAGAGAGAGTGAGAGACAGAGACAGAAACAGAGAGACAAAGACAAAGAGACAGGAATGTATTATACGAAAACAAAGAATTAGATAGACAGAGACAGAGAGAGAGACAGAGAGAGAAAGCGGTGGAAGAAGAAGAGGAGGAAGTGTAATTTATACAACCTGGATAACAAAGGTTCCGACGTTTTCCTTCTCCAGAACGGTGGGATAGTAGTTGACGCAGTCGGGGAACCTGGGCGCATTGTTGTTGATGTCCTTGACGGCGATGATGACCAATCCCCGACTGGATCTGCTTGTGCTACCTCCACAGCATCGACCGTTGTCTGTGGCGATGATGTTCAGCTTATAGGAGACCTGAGCCTTGTTCAGCGATCCGATCAGGGTTATGATTCCTGCGTTGGCGTCGATATTGAAAGGACCATCCGCTAATCGTCCATCTATATTGGAATGTATTATACGAAAACAAAGAATTAGATAGAAAAATATACTCTTATGTATGTATGCGAACCTGCTATAGCGCCTCATCAAGATTGCTACTCAGAAGCGCTCCCGACTACAGCGCAGACACTGAATCAGAGTTTCACGCCGAAGCACCGGAGCAATTGCGAGTGAGGGACTTGCTCAAGGTCCCTACTATTATAATAATGGCATATTTCTGTCGTATGACAATAACAGTAGTAGGCCTAGGCCTATTAATAATTTATCATCATGAATAATTTTTCATATTTTCGTCCATGGTACATAATTCCTCAGAAGCCTAAAAACTTTTGCTAAGAGCTGTTGCTGAATGTCTGGAAATCCAGGTCTCGTTCAAAGCAGCAGTCGTTTTCAATATTATTGTAAAAATTCTATTTATTATTAGCCTACACATTAAATGTTTTATACTTGACCATCAAGCACTGCGTATCCTGTCATGAAGTCACGACTTAAAATTAATGTCCAACCTGGATTCTGACAGCACCGTCTTTGCTGGAGTTTCAGGATCATAAACAGGGCCGTAAATCTGTTTCTAGATGTGGGGAGGGAAAATTTCCCCCGGGCCTTTACCTCACTCACGCAGTAGGCCTACACCATTGAGTTCAGTGACACCTTATAGGCTAGATTAAATTAATTAGTGTTACAATGGTTGGTTCGCACTAGACTACTGCATATAGCCTTTTATGTTCGAACTAGGCTTACAACACAACTAGGGTCTCTTACCAAACCAAAACAGTTGAAAGCATTGGGCTTATTTAGTCACTTAGTTTTTCTTCATTTTTATTTTCTGCATCGGAATAGATTAGTAGTTAACTTAGAATGCCTATATGTATCTACCTGTAGCAACTCATGAATTTGCAGGGTCTGCTGTAAATTTAGGTGTTGCAAGCTTCAAATGTTTAATCATCAACTCGAACAACAAGTCGGTTCTTATTCTTCTAAAATGTGTTGACAATGGTTTAAGTCACTTTAAGACATGTCTAAAAGTTGAGTGAACCTCAGTCAATTATATAGGCTTAGATATATAGCTTTAGGTGGATAAAACCAACTTTAATTGTACATTACTTCCTACATGTATAAGATATAGTCTACGATACTTTTTCATATCATTTTGTCGTTTTTGCCTTCCCTTAATTACTTGTCGATTTTGTTAATGGCGGAATTTCTTTTGACTTAAACCCCAAGACTTAATATCTGGGGCGTTGAAAAAATATCAAGGTTGTGATTGCGATTACAAATGCAAACTGCGACCAAAACAGATTCTTTACGTGGGAGAAATAACATGACAGGAACGTGATCACAATGATAATTTTTATGATGCTGTTTGTCACTTTTCTGATGCACAGATTTAGGCAATGACTAATAATAATTTGCTTATAGGCCTATGTAGGCCATGTGAAAATTAAGCTGTTCTTACAGTGAAGGCAGTGTGCATTTGCAAAATTTTCATCGCACTTACCTGGACACAATCCTGCTTGAAGTGATTCGTTTGGAAAACGAAAAAGATTAGACTTTTTAAATTACTTAACGCACAGCACTTTATTCATGAATTTTATTTCTTTAAAATTATTTGCAAACCTTTGTAATCCTGTGTATAGGCCTACAGTCGAATATGCCGTATTGGCTAATGTGGTCTCGAGATGAACTGATATCAGTATTTCTCCTTTCAGATCTGAGAGCTCACACTCACTCCCAAGCCTCCGCCCCAGACCCCCATGAGGGAGCTTACGACCCCCCTCCATACCTCCTAATCGTTATAGGGGCTTCTTGCCTTCGGCAACCGCGGCTTTGCGCGTTTCATGCTCGCTACTAAGAATCCCCATTTGGTCCCCCCAACTTTTAGGACGTGGTTGCGCCTATGCTCCAAATATGATTAGACTATGTACTTATGTAAGCTTGTATACAATATGCCTGTGCATGTTATATATGCATGAATCATGAATGCATATGTATGTATTGTGTTGCATTGCATATGAGAATTTATAAAGTGCTTCTTACAGCATAGCCTACTATACTAGCTATTCAGAGACGCTTTGATCAGCGTGACAACCCTGAGGAAATAAGATAGACTTAATTAAGCAGCGGAAGGTGTCACCTACGATAAGATCTTACTAGGGATAGATGAAAGGGAAGTCGTTCCACAAAGAAGTCTGTACACTGACAATTGAAGGTTGGGTCATGTCAGTCCTTGCCCGAAGAACTAGGAGATCAAGGATACCAGCAGACCGGAGAAGGCGAAAAGAGATTGTGTAGAGGTGTTTGTCCGTGGGTTTGTGCATCAATTGATTCAAGTCACAAAGGTATTTAGGAGTTTGCCCATTTTGAGTTTACATGTATGATATATAGGCCTAATGGCCCTATATATAATTATATATATATATATAGGGCGATAATATATATATATATATATATAGGCCTATTATTGTAATTAGCTGTGTTCTCACTGAATGGCTGCTAACTCCTGCAGTCTTGCAGGGTGATTATATTGGGCGTGTGACGTGTCGCATAATAAATTCCTCCCGCTTTGTATCGTTGAAGAGAAGATCCTATCTCGGCTTTTGATCCTACAGAGCAAGCTTTCAAGCAACAGCTAGCCTACGGTACCCTAACATTTGTGCTGCAGCTGAGAAAAAGTGGGGAGGGAATTCCTTCACGTTCCCTCAGATGCCTGGATGCTCATATGCACTCCGAATAGCAATTGCGTTGACACGTTTTATTGTTGTAGGCCTACAAACAACACTTCGAATGCGGAATTACCACCATCATCATCATATTCAGCCAACAGAACGCCATCCATTCCCAAGCATTGTAGCTCAAAATTATTACGATCTGCCTCAGGTAATAAAAGGTAATAACAACAATAGTACGCCAACTAATAACAGGGATAAATATCCAGCTGCGTTTCCATCTGTTGCTCAGCAGCGCAACATAAGCAGCCGATATTACAGCCACCACCACCACCACCACCATCACCATCATCACCATCATCATCATCATCATCATCATCATCATCATCATCATCATCATCATCATCATCATCGTCATCGTCATCGTCATCGTCATCGTCATCGTCATCGTCATCGTCATCGTCGTCATCGTCGCTGTCGTCATCGTCGTCGTCGTCATCGTCGTCGTCGTCGTCGTTATCATCATCATCATCATCATCACCATCATCACCATCACCATCACCATCGTCATCATCATCATCATCATCCTCACCACCACCACCATCATCATCATCATCATCATCCTCACCACCACCACCACCACCACCACCACCACCACCACCACCACCACCACCACCACCACCATCATCATCATCACCACCACCACCACCATCACCAACACCACCACCACCATCATCATCATCATCATCATCATCCACTCCAACAATAACTCTCTCCTATACACTGCAGCTCCAGTATCCAGCCAGCATTTCCAGCGACACGCATTGACCAGTCCGATCCGGTAAGCAAAGTCTCCCGATCAGTACGACACGTAAACTCCATAAAGCGCTGGTTTATGATTCTCACGGCGGCCAATAATTTCCAGCCACAACCCGCCATACTACTACTACGGTATTGTCGCCGCCGTTGTTACATGTATACCGTACAATGAGAAACGAGCGCCACAGCGTCGCGCTGTGCTTCTCAAAGCCAGCCACACGGCAGCCAATGACGAGCCATTAATTGCAAACGTTTCCACGCAGCCAGTTTTGTTCGCGTCTAATCTTGCTTCCGCCACCGATAGAGGGCAGGACGGGAAACGATTTCCGACGGGTGACTGTACGGTAAAAGAGAAATAAAGTCGGTCGCCAAACTATGGCAAATGATTTATAAACCCTCAGCGGAAGGCGACACTGTTCGTGGATATCACAGGGTCGCGTTGGAAACCACGTATCAGTCAGAAAGATGAATTTCGACATGATCGCGTATTATTATTGTACTTTGTAGCCATAAATTAGCCTTATGCATTGACCAGTCCGATCCGGTAAGCAAGGCCCGATCAGCCATAGATTAGCCATAATTTAGCCATGCATAAGCCATATTAGTCTCAAATTAGCCACAAATTAGCCATAGTTTAGCCCATATTAGCCACCATGAATTAGCCATAAATTAGCCACAAATTACCGCCAAATTAGCCATAGATTAGCCATAGATTAGTCACAATTTAGCCATGTGTAAACCATAAATTAGCCACAAATTAGCCATAATTTAGCCACAGATTACCGCCAAATTAGCCACAAATTAGCCACTGGGAGCTACAAACTTGGACGCGACTAAACCGAGGCTCGTAATCATAGCCACACTTCAAAGCTAAGCGAAGGGCACGAGCTTATCCTCGAGCGCTTCGTCTATTCAGTGGAGTTGTCGTGGGATGACAAAAGGATATCCAATCTGGTTGCCAGAGATACCAAAGAGAGGAGCCAGAGGAGCTGCTAGGGGGGGTTCGTTTAGGTCAAGAACAACAAGAAAGCGTGGAGACAGGGAAGGAAGGAACATGGGATCTGGAGAAATTGAGAACTGGAAAATTGGAAAGGTTCGGTTCAATTGCTCCCTCGCATGATCAGTCAGCGTGGAGAAGACATAAAGGTCAGATCAATGATTCAAGGTCATTTCCAGCGGAAACAGAGGTCATGACCACTGGCCTTTCTCATGCAGCGCAATCACGAATCGCATTCATCATCTTTGGAGTCGTCGTCGTTGGCGTCAGTCGTAGTTGTTGCAGTCACTTTATCATCGTCGCTCGTCGCCGGCCGTTGTTGTTGTGGTCACCATCATCATCATGGTTGTAATTGTCATCACCATCAGCATCATCATTGTAATCACCATCATCGTCGTCGTCGTCGTCATCATCATCATCATCATCACCACCATCATCATCATCATCATCATCATCAATCATCATCATCATCATCATCATCATCATCCTGAGCATCATCATCATCCTGAGCATCATCATCATCGTCGTCGTCGTCGTCGTCGTCCTCATCATCATCATCATCATCATCATCATCAGTTTACTCAAATCAAACTCGGTTGATCTCAAACAAACCGTATTTATCATAACTGACACATCACTATAACTGCTACTACTACTACTACAGCTACTATTACTATTGCACCGCTACTATACTGCCAAAGCAACAATAATATCAACTGCCACTGGCACTACGACTACTAAAACTGCTACTACCTCCAGTCTTCCACTACCACCACCACCACCACCACCACCACCACCACCACCACCACCACCACCACCGCCACCGCCACCGCCACCGCCACCGCCACCGCCACCGCCACCACCTCCACCACCACCACCACCACCACCACCACCTCCACCACCACCACCACCACCACCACCACTACCACTACCACTACCACTACCACTACCACTACTACTACTACTACTACTACTACTACTTCCAATACTACTACTCTGCCTCACTACAATTACTACTGCTGCTGCTCTTATATAATATATACATGTATATATATATACCTAATTATTACATATATATACCACTACTAGTCTACTATAGTACTAGTGCCACGCACTCCCATTGCTATACAACAACCACTGCAACAAATAAAATTCCATCACCGTAGTGAAACTACTACAATGACTACTACTACTACTACCTCTCATGATGATGCACAATGCATATTGCATACGCACCAGATAATTTACACGCTAACGAGATTTTTTCTCTCTCCTTCCATCAATGATGAATATTAATATTCTTTGATCATTCGAGAACGTCTTGCATTCTGATTGAGAAAATCCCCCGTCCTCACCGTCGCCCAGCATTCGCAAAGAAAGACGCGCTACATAAAATATCGGCCCTTCTTCTTCCACCGAATACCACACGTCCACTGTCGTCAAGCGTTCCAGCGAAAGGTCGCCGAAAGTCTAAGCACGGTTGTCAAGTAGCCGCCGTAACTCACGCAACTCGGGGTTCTAAGGACGTGGCTGAGACACGCCCGATGGCTCCCCGTCTATAATTAACTTTGCCACGGTCGCATGTCGCCCAACGAAAGCGAGATAAACCCGAAGCCACGCGCGACAGTACATCACCGCTGCTGCATGAGCTGGTTGGTCCCCATCTCCATATGAATTCGCCGTGGGCTGGAGCATACGTGAATACGGTAGTGGAATACGAACTTGATGCGGAGGAGGTTTGGGGGACGTGGAAGAGAGGAGGAGTGAAAGGGGATAGGGAAGTAGGCGTGTGAGATATGCTGACGATGAGGAAGTGGAGGAGAAGGAGGAGGAGGAGGAAGTGGAGGAGGAGGAGGAGGAGGAGGAGGAGGAGGAGGAGGAGGAGGAGGGGGCAGAAGAAGAGATGGAATGTTGAAGATGAGGAAGAAACACTGTGGATGAGAAGACGAGAAAGAGATAAAGACAATGTTTAAGAAATTATGTAGCAGCTGGGGAAGAGGGCGAAGAAGAAATAACGAATATGATGTGTAAGATCATCCAAAAGATGATGAAGAAGATAACGAAGATAATATGTAAGATATGCAACAGATGAAGAAGATAACGAAGATAATGTGTAAGATATGCAATAGATGATGAAAAAGATAACGAAGATATTGTGTAAGATATGCAACAGATGAAGAAGATAACGAAGATAATGTGTAAGATATGCAATAGATGATGAAAAAGATAACGAAGATATTGTGTAAGATATGCAACAGATGAAGAAGATAACGAAGATAATGTGTAAGATATGCAATAGATGATGAAAAGATAGCGAAGATAATGTGTAAGATATGCAACAGATGAAGAAGATAACGAAGATAATGTGTAAGATATGCAATAGATGATGAAAAAGATAACGAAGAAAATGTGTAAGATATGCAATAGATGATGAAGGCAACGAAGATAGTGTGTAAGATATGCAATAGATGATGAAAAAGATAGCGAAGATAGTGTGTAAGATATGCAATAGATGATGAAAAAGATAGCGAAGATAGTGTGTAAGATATGCAATAGATGATGAAAAAGATAGCGAAGATAATGTGTAAGATATGCAATAGATGATGATAAGATAGCGAAGAAAATGTGTAAGATATGCAATAGATGATGAAGGCAACGAAGATAGTGTGTAAGATATGCAATAGATGATGAAAAAGATAGCGAAGATAGTGTGTAAGATATGCAATAGATGATGAAAAAGATAGCGAAGAAAATGTGTAAGATATGCAACAGATGAAGAAGATAACGAAGATAATATGTAAGATATGCAACAGATGAAGAAGATAACGAAGATAATGTGTAAAATATGCAATAGATGATGAAAAAGATAACGAAGATAATGTGTAAGATATGCAATAGATGATGAAAAAGATAACGAAGATAATGTGTAAGATATGCAATAGATGATGAAAAAGATAACGAAGATATTGTGTAAGATATGCAATAGATGATGAAGAAGATAACGAAGATAATGTGTAAGATATGCAATAGATGATGAAAAGATAGCGAAGATAATGTGTAAGATATGCAATAGATGATGATAAGATAGCGAAGAAAATGTGTAAGATATGCAATAGATGATGAAGGCAACGAAGATAGTGTGTAAGATATGCAATAGATGATGAAAAAGATAGCGAAGATAGTGTGTAAGATATGCAATAGATGATGAAAAAGATAGCGAAGAAAATGTGTAAGATATGCAACAGATGAAGAAGATAACGAAGATAATATGTAAGATATGCAACAGATGAAGAAGATAACGAAGATAATGTGTAAGATATGCAATAGATGATGAAAAAGATAACGAAGATAATGTGTAAGATATGCAATAGATGATGAAAAAGATAACGAAGATAATGTGTAAGATATGCAATAGATGATGAAAAAGATAACGAAGATATTGTGTAAGATATGCAATAGATGATGAAGAAGATAACGAAGATAATGTGTAAGATATGCAATAGATGATGAAGGCAACGAAGATAGTGTGTAAGATATGCAATAGATGATGAAAAAGATAACGAAGATAATGTGTAAGATATGCAATAGATGATGAAAAAGATAACGAAGATAATGTGTAAGATATGCAATAGATGATGAAAAAGATAACGAAGATATTGTGTAAGATATGCAACAGATGAAGAAGATAACGAAGATAATGTGTAAGATATGCAATAGATGATGAAAAGATAGCGAAGATAATGTGTAAGATATGCAACAGATGAAGAAGATAACGAAGATAATGTGTAAGATATGCAATAGATGATGAAAAAGATAACGAAGATAATGTGTAAGATATGCAATAGATGATGAAAAAGATAACGAAGATATTGTGTAAGATATGCAATAGATGATGAAGAAGATAACGAAGATAATGTGTAAGATATGCAATAGATGATGAAAAGATAGCGAAGATAATGTGTAAGATATGCAATAGATGATGATAAGATAGCGAAGAAAATGTGTAAGATATGCAATAGATGATGAAGGCAACGAAGATAGTGTGTAAGATATGCAATAGATGATGAAAAAGATAGCGAAGATAGTGTGTAAGATATGCAATAGATGATGAAAAAGATAGCGAAGATAGTGTGTAAGATATGCAATAGATGATGAAAAAGATAGCGAAGATAATGTGTAAGATATGCAATAGATGATGATAAGATAGCGAAGAAAATGTGTAAGATATGCAATAGATGATGAAGGCAACGAAGATAGTGTGTAAGATATGCAATAGATGATGAAAAAGATAGCGAAGATAGTGTGTAAGATATGCAATAGATGATGAAAAAGATAGCGAAGAAAATGTGTAAGATATGCAACAGATGAAGAAGATAACGAAGATAATATGTAAGATATGCAACAGATGAAGAAGATAACGAAGATAATGTGTAAGATATGCAATAGATGATGAAAAAGATAACGAAGATAATGTGTAAGATATGCAATAGATGATGAAAAAGATAACGAAGATAATGTGTAAGATATGCAATAGATGATGAAAAAGATAACGAAGATATTGTGTAAGATATGCAATAGATGATGAAGAAGATAACGAAGATAATGTGTAAGATATGCAATAGATGATGAAAAGATAGCGAAGATAATGTGTAAGATATGCAATAGATGATGATAAGATAGCGAAGAAAATGTGTAAGATATGCAATAGATGATGAAGGCAACGAAGATAGTGTGTAAGATATGCAATAGATGATGAAAAAGATAGCGAAGATAGTGTGTAAGATATGCAATAGATGATGAAAAAGATAGCGAAGATAGTGTGTAAGATATGCAATAGATGATGAAAAAGATAGCGAAGATAATGTGTAAGATATGCAATAGATGATGATAAGATAGCGAAGAAAATGTGTAAGATATGCAATAGATGATGAAGGCAACGAAGATAGTGTGTAAGATATGCAATAGATGATGAAAAAGATAGCGAAGATAGTGTGTAAGATATGCAATAGATGATGAAAAAGATAACGAAGATAATGTGTAAGATATGCAATAGATGATGAAGAAGATAACGAAGATAAAGTGTAAGATATGCAATAGATGATGAAGAAGATAACGAAGATATTGTGTAAGATATGCAATAGATGATGAAGAAGATAACGAAGATATTGTGTAAGATATGCAATAGATGATGAAGAAGATAACGAAGATATTGTGTAAGATATGCAATAGATGATGAAGAAGATAACGAAGATAATGTGCAAGATATGCAATAGGTGATGAAAAAGATAGCGAAGATAATGTGTAAGATATGCAATAGATGATGAAAAAGATAGCGAAGATAATGTGTAAGATATGCAATAGATGATGAAAAAGATAACGAAGATATTGTGTAAGATATGCAATAGATGATGAAGAAGATAACGAAGATATTGTGTAAGATATGCAATAGATGATGAAGAAGATAACGAAGATATTGTGTAAGATATGCAATAGATGATGAAAAAGATAACGAAGATATTGTGTAAGATATGCAATAAATGATGAAGAAGATGGCGAAAGGTGATGCGATTGTGTAATAGTTAGTAGAGAGTAAGGACGAAGAAATGCTAAAGAAGATGTCTAAGATATATGCAACAGATGACGAAGATGACGATGCATAGCGGAAGCTGAATATGAAAAGATTTGGCAGAGAGATAGAGGATGAACTATGTGAGACCGGTAGTGTAGAATATGTCCAGTGCCTTGGAGTCAGAAGGTTGCGGGTTCGAATCCGCCTCAAGTCGCCGCGTATACGGACCCTGAGCAAGTCCTTCACTCGCACTTGTTCGAAACTCCGATGCGGTGTCCGCGCTGTAGTCGGGAGCGCTTCTGATTAGAACGCTTAAAGCGGCTCTATCAGTGGCGTAGACAAGGGGGTTTCGGGGGTTGAAAACCCCGCATTGGCCTAGGAAAAAGTTTTTTAAGGGTTATTTATCCACCTAAATAAAAAAAAACAATTGCTTGTAGTAACAATTTTTTCTTACTTTATTCCCTTTGTTACTTTATTACCTTTTTATTTACTGTAATACTGTTGGGTTGGTGTCAGAAAGGGCATCCGGCCAGGCCATAAAAACCCCCAAACAATCCCCCACCCATCATAAATTCCTGGCTACGCCACAGGGCTCTATAGAAATGGAGAAAAATACATACATGCATGCATGCAGACAGACAGACAGACAGACAAACAGACAGGCAGAGAGGCAGACAATACAGAGAGCTACACATCACTGGCCTAGTTAGCTACACCGGTAAGCTCGAGCGCATTCGTCTGTTGGTTCCAACGGACTGCGGTTCAAGCCCCGGTCTGGGAGTTGACATTCAGAGATTTAGATAATTTATCTCGGGCTAGCACGTGTGGGACGCAGGGGCGCAAGCTCCTGCGGAGCGACCTTGGGCAAGTTGCTTACCCATCATTGTCTGTGGGGAAGGCAACGGGAAACCACCTCACTCATCTCATCCCCAGGGGCGTAAAGCCAATGAACCTGCCTTCGGGCAGAGAACCATCATCATCACACATCATTATAGGCATACAATTCTCATCTCGCATGCATACCTTGAAAGCTGTATGTGACGTCATCTCCGTCTGGATCGTATGCTTGTATGACGTGTACAACGGTGTTCGGAAGAGCATCTTCGCTGACGAGCACGTGCTCAATCGGTTGAGCAAAGACCGGGTCTTCGTCGTTGACGTTCGTCACACTGACTCGGACGTTGGCTGATCCGCGGTGAGATGGAGTCCCGTTGTCAGTTGCGATGACGGTGAAGTTGTACGTGTGACATCGACCGCTGTCGTAATCAAGGCGCCTACAGTAGGAATTGCAATCAGCCTTCTTAATGTTAGATTCGTATTATTTTAGTATTATAATATTGTAATCTTTGCATTTCTTAAACGCTACAATTTTGACAAAGATCTTACTAGAGATTGAGGGAGGAAGGTCATTGTGGAGTTGATGACGATGATGTTGTTGGTTATAAAGATGAAGATGAAGATGACGATGACGACGACGGCGACGATGACAATGATGATGTGATGGTTGTGATGTATTGAATACTATGGATACTTACGCATGTATGCACGAACACAGATAATAATTATGTATGTATGTGTTTACGTGTATGTGTTTACGTGTGTATCAGAAATCCCTCAAAAGACCCACGCGACCTATATATGACTATTATACGACATGTGTTGATCGTGCAGACACGATGCCCTCTATGCTGACCTTGCCGTCTTGATGTAGCCGATGTTGTTGAGGGTTTGGACGGTGAAACTGTGGTCAGTGACGCTGTAGGTCAACTGCGAATTCGTCACCGAGTCCTGGTCAGTAGCGGTCACTGCAACAGAGGAAAAAGCGCCCAGTGGGGTCGTAGAAAAAGACCGTATACTCATGGGCGCCCGCACATAGGGGCAAGAGGGGGCGCTTGCCCCCCCTGGAAAGTTGAAACCTATTTTTGCAAATGCTACTTTTTGGTTTATAACAAATTTCTTTGCACTAAAGAAGCCATTTTCATAATAAAAAATTATGAAAAAGTGAAACTGAGAAATTTACATCAAGAAACCTCCATGAAAAATATCAATATATTATGTTCTTAATTTTTTGCTTTGCATTTTCAACCTCTTGCTGCAAAAAAATCGACTTTTGCCCCCTCCTGCAAAAATTACGGCGGGCGCCCATGCGTATACTGAAAAATGACCAAACTGCAACAACATGTCGCGTGTCGTGTGGTATCTGGGGACATACTGCACCGCAGTCCACAGAATGACCGTTCTTATTATCTTTATATTCTTGTCTATCTATACATATATCTTGTCCGTATATTCTTGTCTATATATATATTATCTTTATATTCTTGCCTATATATATATACATCTTATCTTTATATTCTTGTCTATATATCTCATCTTTGTAATATTGTCTATATATATCTTATCTTTATATTTTTGCCTATATATCTTATCTATATTTTTTTGTCTATATATATATAGCTTATCTTTATATTTTTGTCTATATATACATATCATCTTTATATTTTTGTCTATTATATATATCTTATCTTTATATTTTGTCAATATATATATATATATATCTTATCTTTATATTCTTGTCTATATATATATATATATATATAATCTTTATATTCTTGTATATATATATGTCATCTTTATATTCCTGTCTATATATATATATATATATATATATATATATCTTATCTTTATATTTTTGTCTATATATATCTTATCTTTATATTCTTGTCTATCTTATCTTTACATTATATCTTTATATTTTTGTCTATATATATCTTATCTTTATATTCTTGTCTATATATATCTTATCTTTACATTCTTTTTATACATAGGCTGTTTATGCATAAAGTGGGGCGTGGCGGTGTAGGGGTATGTTCGGTGCCTTTGAGCGCGAAGGCTGCGGGTTCGAATCCAACTCAAGCCATCACCTGAGTGGAGTAACGTCTGCATAGAAGTTCAGTACAGATTGTGCAATCAATAAGAATGTTCGCAAGCAATAAGACTTCAAGCAAGTAAGTAAGTATATTCTTTGTTAACCCGACTGCACATATAACCGCGATTTGGCTTGCACGAAATCAAGCATCGTAAAGCATTATTGTTAAAAGCGATGTCCTCATTAAGTTACCACCATGGACTACTCTTACGGACAACCGACCACCATGGACTACTCTTACGGACAACCCTTTTGACTCAACGCATTTGATCCTGATCCTATGGTAACTCGACCCGGACCACCACGGACTACTCTCACGGACAACCCTCCTAACTCAACGCAGCGCTCGTGAATAAGCCGGTGCCCCGCGCTTGGCTTTCCAGTGGCGCTTTAGAAATTATAAGAGATTACGATTACGATTACGATTACGATTAAGTTGTCCGTCCGCGGAAAAATAATTCGCTAATGCACTGTGTATATGCTGTGGCTAATTAGTAGACCTACCCTACAATATTTCGGACGTCCATAAAGAGTAGGGGTATTGCCAGGCTATAATTTTTTTCCAAATGCAGGAGAAGGTGCGGACGGGTCTTCATGGACGACCCCCTACAGTGGCGGATCCAGGGGGGGCAATCCGGCCATGGCCCCCATTTAAAAAGTGAATGGGTCGCGGCCCCATTTGGTTTTAACAATCCATTAAATCAATGCAGCGGGAGAGAAAAGCATGATACTCTGTTCTGTTCTCAGCCATCCTCGATCCTAGGGTCGGCCGCATCATGTACAATGTTCCTCCAACGTTTCCTGTCCTCTGTCAGTCTTATCATTACTAGAGAGGCCATTACTTCGACCAGGATGACTGATGACTAAAAGAAAAAGGTCATCACCTATTTTGGCGGCTAAAACGGTATCTTCTTCTTGGAAAATGGACGAATAACTAAAAAAAGACCGAAAATGTTGTCCCTCTCTTCGAAAATTTCTGTATCCGCCCTTGACCCCCTAAGAGGGCGTTTAGGTCTTGTAGCGCAGTTTATTACAACGATGACAACAACACGGCTAGACTTAAAACAACACGGCTGCACAAGAAAATCAGATCGCCTATTTGGCGGACATGCAGAAGAATACATTCTGCGAATCATCAGACGAATTAGGTCGACTACATTTCTACATCAATAAAGACATCTCTCAGCAGTTGGCGCCTCTACAAACGACCCCCCGAGGAGAGATATCTCACCTTGGATGATGTCCGTTCCTATAGCAACCGTCTCCGCAATTCCCTGAACAATGTAC
The DNA here is from genome assembly GCA_949752735.1 of Lumbricus terrestris. Lineage (NCBI taxonomy): Eukaryota > Metazoa > Annelida > Clitellata > Crassiclitellata > Lumbricidae > Lumbricus > Lumbricus terrestris. The sequence continues at coordinate 30,647,498 of OX457053.1, forward strand.
TGCGACAGCGGGAACGTCGGAGCGTTATCGTTCATGTCGAACAGCGTGATGATCAGCTGCAGTGGTGAACAAGAACAATTTAGAACAATCTAGAACAATCTAGAACAATCTAGAACAATCTAGAACAATTTTCCATCAGCGAATGATCATAAGCGCGCCACAGCAACTATCTGTCGTCTGTACCGATAAATCAAAATGCAGACGTCGTATAGCCTACATACACATATTTATAGTTGTCGCCGCCTTTTTTATTCGGGTGTGCAAGGAAAAGTCGAGCGGTCGAGTTTTTAGTGTCCGCTGGACAGCGGGCAGATAAGTGCACGTCGAAATGTCGAGGGAAGTGGGAAGGGAGGGGATTGAGGGTGGGATGGAGGGCAGGGGGGAAGCTGTCATACACGTTGTCTGCACTTAAGAACAAATAGCCTATTCATCACGCGAAAGAAATCATTTCTGTGCCGCCGGCATGACTAGCGGCGTGGGCTTTGCATTTGTGCGAGATGGGATTCTATCAGAACTGTGTTGGACTGTGCAAATATTTAAGCTGCTGGGACCGTATGCATATGATGCTTCTGAGCATGGCGGACTGATTTACTTGTTAAGGAGCTACATGTACATAAATTGATAGGTATACGTATACGATACATTATTTGCATACGTTTACGGCGCTTGACCGCGTTGGTCGTCCATTCTCGATGACCTTGACCTTCAGGTGATACTGGTGTGGATCCTTCTCGTAGTCGAGGGTTCGCAGAAGATCAACGACGCCGGTCAACTGGTCAATGGCGAATTCGTTGGACTGGGCGCCGGTGTCCGTGGTCAACTCGTAGGTCAACGGAAAACCCTGGTGGGAGTAAGCCTTGATCTCCACGATCCTACAGCGTCCAACATTCACTGTTTGAATCGCAGGCGTTCATACATTGTATAATATGTAATACAAACACACAAAACATTCGTAGACACTCACACATACACACACATTCACACACAGTGCCATGGCAGTTTGTGTAGCTGTATGTGTGTGTCAGTGTGTCAGTGTGTGTGTGTGATTGTGTCATTTGGTTCCTCGGTTTAGAACTGCCATGGCTCAATCTTGATCATGTGTCTCAATTGGTCCTTCTTTTTGGAATACGCTTTCTCCTTTCGTTCGCTCTACAATTCTGTCTTGGCAATCTCTCTTCTGCCTTGTTTCTTTTCAGACTCTGCTTCTTCTCGCGGGGCCTTGCGCACTGGGAGCGCCTCTGAACGGTTCACCCTACTATAATAGAGGCGCTTTATAAATGCTTCAATACAATACGGTACAATACAATACAATACTTCTGTAAGCGTTGATCTACAACATACGCATTTACGCTGCACTATTATATCAACGCTTGTGGACGACACATGACACTCTCTAGAGTTGCTCCAATTAACATAGGCATTTGTCTTCTTTTTACGTAGCGCTATTAATTCAACGATTCTGACTGATTATACAACACTCTCCAGCGTTGATCCAGCATCTATAGGCATTTACAATTTACGTAGCGCCATTATCCCCAGCGACGACACTCACTTGTACTGCTCCCCGGCCGTCTCAGGAACGCTCGCCGTGTACTGCGTCTCAAAGAACTGCGGATCTCTGTCGCCGACCAAGATCTTCAGGGAATGTGTGGCCGATCTCTGCAGGGTTTTGACGTTGACATCCTGTGCGGATACACCGATCTCGTATTCCTTTCCGATTCGAAATGTTTCCGATCCCTTTGTGCGGACGACGCCTGTCTCCGGATCGACTTCGAATCGGTCGTCACCACCTGCAGAAGATGACAGATACATGTTGATGATAAAGTACAGAGTTTATCATCAACAATTCAACATGTACTATATATATATACATACAGTGGGGGCCTATATACATGTAGTTCATCATCAACATGCATGTATTATTAGATATATATATATACATATATATCTAATAATACATTATATAATACATATAATAATGTGCTTAAACAGAGTCTTACGCTCTGCAGCACGTTTAATTGGACATATCCCTAAATTTGATCATGTGTCCAGCTATATGCTGGAGACATTACACTGGCTTCCTACTCGGCAGCGCATTGAATTTAGGATCGCTGCCATAGTTAGGCAATGCCAGCTTGGAATCGCCCCACAGTACTTGCAAGAGCTTTGTTGCTCCACTAGTATCCTAGACCACCGCCCCCTCCGCTCTGCACAGAAGGGATTGCTATTGGTCCCTTTTGCACGAACTGCAACGATTCAGCATAGAGCCTTTTCTGTGATCGGCCCAGTTGTGTGGAATGGGCTTCCACAGGAACTACGTCTACTTGCTGGGGTTATTACTGGAACATTTTTTACTAAACTCAAAACTGTCCTTTTTTGCCGTGCTAGAGTCGGGAGCGCCTCTGAGTAGTCGCCTTGAAGAAGCGCTATATAAATTCTTGAATGAATGAATGAATATATATATATATACAGGCACTAATATGATTTGTTTGTATGTGCCCTTGTTATAGCGCCCCTTCAAACTCTGTACTCAGAGGCGCTCCCGACCACAGAGCGGACACTGCATCGGAGTTTCACGCTGAAGCGCTGAGCAATTGCGAGTGAAGGACTTACTGTGTAGGGAACATTGAGATTCACTCGCAATTGCTATGTAGGCCTAATGTAATAGTGCTTTAATGCAAATAAATTTGCTAACAACCAAAAAGTGGTAGTTAAAGAAATAGGTGGCCGTGTTTCCACTCCTGCCCCCATGTGCTGGCGTCCATGTACGTATATACAGTGGGTGACAATTCCGCGAAGAGATTCATTGACACGTATATAACATCCCTAAAGAAGTTTCGTATAAATGGTGTTCGCACTACGGCTATGTGATAAATGCATTTGGCACAGTAATGCAATCATTCTGTCAATTGAAACGGGAACAGGAGTTCGAGAGTTTAATCGACGGGTCGTATACCAGCGACTTAGACGCCGGTAAGTAGGTTTCAGAATATCGTTAACTCGCTCGTGCATGTCGAAATGTCCATCGAGATCTATGGGACACGTCGGCTAAGTTCCATTTGTGAACATTACTCAGATACGCAGACGAGTCTCGAGAAGTCTACGTTGCCAACAAAATGGCTGCAACAAAATGGCTACATTAAAGACGGTTCGCCTCAGAAACAGTCTCGACTGCAAAACCCATTTCCTTATAAAGACAGGCGATGCATTTGCTCGAGCACACTTACAACTTCCACGTCTGTTTTTGTGTGTGTCTGATTGTCTGCGTGCGTATGTTTGTGTGTGTCTGTTTTTTGTGTGTCTGTTTATGTGCGTCTGTTTATGTGTGGCTGTTTATGTGTGGCTGCTTATGTGTGGCTGTTTATGTGTGGCTGTTTATGTGTGGCTGTTTATGTGTGGCTGTTTGTGTGTGGCTGTTTGTGTGTGGCTGTTTGTGTGGCTGTTTGTGTGTGGCTGTTTGTGTGTGGCTGTTTGTTTGTGTGCGTCTGTTTGTGTGTCCGTTTGTGTGTCTGTTTGCGCGCGTCTGTTTATGTGTGGCTGTTTGTGTGCGTCTGTTTATGTGTGGCTGTTTATGTGTGGCTGTTTGTGTGTGGCTGTTTGTGTGTGGCTGTTTGTGTGTGGCTGTTTATGTGTGGCTGCTTATGTGTGGCTGTTTATGTGTGGCTGTTTATGTGTGGCTGTTTATGTGTGGCTGTTTGTGTGTGGCTGTTTGTGTGTGGCTGTTTGTGTGTGGCTGTTTGTGTGTGGCTGTTTGTGTGTGGCTGTTTGTTTGTGTGCGTCTGTTTGTGTGTCCGTTTGTGTGTCTGTTTGCGCGCGTCTGTTTATGTGTGGCTGTTTGTGTGCGTCTGTTTATGTGTGGCTGTTTATGTGTGGCTGTTTGTGTGTGGCTGTTTGTGTGTGGCTGTTTGTGTGTGGCTGTTTGTGTGCGTCTGTTTTTGTTTGTTTGTATGTGCACTTGTTATAGCGCCCCTTCAAGCTCTCTACTCAGAGGCGCTTCCGAATGCAGAGCGGACACTGCATAGGAGTTTCACGCCGAAGCGCTGAGCAATTGTGAGTGAAGGACTTGCCCAAGGTCCTTACGCGGCGAGGTGGATTCGAACCTCGAACCTTCCGGCTTCGAGGCAAAGACGCCACCACTACACCACCGCGACCCACGTTTTGTGTGTGTTTATGTGGGGCTGTTTGTGTGTGGCTGTTTGTGTGTGGTTGTTTGTGTGTGGCTGTTTTGATGCGTGTTTTATGTTTGTGTGTATGTCTGGGTTTGTCTGTTCTCGTCTCTAAAAATTTATGAGTCTGTCTGTCTGCCTGCCTGTCCGTCTGTCCGTCCGTCCGCCTTTCTATGTCCATCCGTCCATCCGTCCGTCCATCCGTCCGTCCGTCCGTCCATCCGTCCATCCGTCCATCCGTCCATCCGTCCGTCCATCTGTCCGTCCGTCTGTCTGTCTGTGGATGAAAAACCCGTCGTGCAGATTTATAGTTGGATATCTAAGCTGCGGGCGGCAATTGTGGATTAGAGGCGATTGCCTGTCTATCTGTCTGTCTGTCTGTCTGTCTGTCTGTCTGTCTGTCTGGCTGCGCTGGTCTTCGAGAGAACAGTTGTGTCGACATAATCTGTTTGTGTTATATGCAGCGCAGAACTCATCTGAACGATGCAACTATTAAGCGACGTTGCATCGTTGTCGACGAAAGCAATCAGGGAAACGGTCGCTGGGTACCAGACTGGTACTGAGGTCTGAGGAAGAGATGGGGAAGAAGTATGGGGCAACGAAGAGGAGTAGCAGGAGGAGTAGAGTGGGAGGAAGGAGCAGGAGGAGGAGGAGGAGGAAGAGGGAGGAGGAGGAGGAGGAGGAGGAGGAGGAGGAGAAGAAGAAGATGATGATGATGAAGAAGATGAAGAAGAAGAAGAAGAAGAAGAAAAAAGAAGAAGAAGAAGAAGAAGAAGAAGAAGAAGAGGAGAAGAAGAAGAAGAAGAAGAAGAAGAAGAAGAAGAAGAAAAAAGAAGAAGAAGAAGAAGAAGAAGAAGAAGAAAAAAGAAGAAGAAGAAGAAGAAGAAGAAGAAAAAAGAAGAAGAAGAAGAAGAAGAAGAAGAAGAAAAAAGAAGAAGAAGAAGAAGAAGAAGAAAAAAGAAGAAGAAGAAGAAGAAGAAGAAGAAGAAGAAGAAGAAGAAGAAGAAGAGGAAGAAGATAAAAAATGGAATAGGAGTGGGAATTGAAGAAAGACCGCACACACAGAAGAGTCGTCGAACGATCTCTCTCAATACACGACGCCTACGTCACCTGCGTGAAAGGAACGCGAAGAGATATCGCCTGATTTCATTCGCAACGCAACGGCGTTAATGGCCGCACCCGTGAATAACACACACACACACACACACACGCACACACACATGCATACACACACACATGCATACACACACACATACACATACACACATACACACATACACACACATACACACACATATGCACACACACATACACGCAGTAACACACACACACATAAACAGTATTATACATACACATACACATACACACACATACACATACACATACACACAATATACACACATACACATACACATACACATACACACACATACATACGGACACACATACACCCATATATACACATACACACATACACACATATTCACACACATACACACATACACACACATACACAAGGACACACATACACACACATACACACACATACACGCATACACACATATACATACACATGCACACATACACATACATACACACACACATACACACATACACACATATACACACACATATACACACATACACACAAATACATACACACACACACACACACACACACATACACACATACACACAAATACATACACACACACACACACACACACACATACACATACATAGACTGCAGCTTCGGTCATCGCAAAGCCGACCGACCGAACGACCGAATAGTGGGCCGAACGATCGGTCGTCGAAGTCGAAGTCGATTGCCGTCGTTGATAGATTAAAGAAGGACAAGTTTTGTCGTCGGAAAGAGTTTATTAGATGAGCAGCAGACGACGACCATTCGATTCTCTATCTAATCTATGTCTGCGATTCTACACACATGTATGTATAGTATGGCCACACATTGGAATCGGTAACGATGTTTGAGATGTATATTAAAGCTACGGATGTTGGGCCGTTCCTTCTGTGGTACACGCTCTATACGAAAAGATCTTCTTACAAGAATTACTCTTCTTCACACGATCTACGTCACTGATTCCTCCTCCTCTTCCTTCTCATCCTCTTTCCCCTCCTCCTCCTGTTCCTCCTGTTCCTCCTCCTCCTCCTCCTGTTCCTCCTGTTCCTCCTCCTCCTCCTCTTTCCCCTCCTCCTCCTGTTCCTCCTGTTCTTCCTGTTCCTCCTCTTCCTCTTCCTTCTCCTCCTCCTCTTCCTCTTCTTCCTCCTCCTCTTTCCCCTCCTTCTCCTCTTCCTTCTCCTCCTCCTCTTCCTCTTCTTCCTCCTCCTCTTTCCCCTCCTTCTCCTCTTCCTTCTCCTCCTCCTCTTCCTCTTCTTCCTCCTCCTCTTTCCCCTCCTTCTCCTCTTCCTTCTCCTCCTCTTCTTCCTCTTCCTCCTCTTTCCCCTCCTCCTCCTGTTCCTCTTCCTCCTCTATACTCGAAGAACTTCCTACAAGAATTATGCTTCTTCGCAACAACCTACGTCAGTGATTCCTATAAATGCGCCTCACAATACAATAATTTGCCTGCTTTCTACAAGTTGCTCAAGACCTATCTTTTTAGCTGTGGCTGGACTGGGAGCGCCTCTGAGTAGGCTTCTTGAAGGGGCGCTATATAAGTTTTCGGAATGAATGAATGAATGAATGAAAACAAAACATCCGAAGCGTAAACTATGCGATATAGCGAATATTGGAGTCTCCTGGTGAAGAAAGCATGAACGTTGCGGGGTGCGGTGGTGCGGGGTGTGTTCGGTGGTGCGGGGCCGAAGGGTTCCACGTTTGAATCCACCTCAAACTGCCGCATAGGGACCTTGAGCAAGTCGTTCGCTCGCAATTGCTCGTGCGCTTCGGCGTGAAACTCCGAAGCAGTGTACGCGCTGTAGTCAGGAGCGCCTCCGAGTAGTAATCTTGACGCCATATCAAGTGCTCATGCCTGCAGTGTACAATATATACATCAATGTGTCTATGTATGTACACTTGTGCTGTGTACAGCCACGTCCGAGTGCTTAGACAGGTCAAAGGTGAACACCAAGCGTAGATTTTACAGTCCTTAATTGCTGTTAAGTGCGAACGAAGTATCTATAGGATTCTGCATCAATCAAACGTTAGAGCCTCATCATACACAGCTTTATACAACCGCCTGCAGTGTTTTCCAAGCCCTCATCATCCTCGTAAACCGTCGATCGTGCAATCAAGAACGACCACTTCAAGCATTAACTACTCTGAGCACGTAGCCACTCTCATTCTCACTTATCTCGGAGAGGAATTCCTCTCCCTGCCGTAGACTATCCAATTTTCTGAGAGGCGGTAGCGGTAGCGGTGGCAGCGGAGGCTTGCTATCGAGGGTTGTGAGTCGTTGTGACAAACTGCTGAGCATTGTGCAGGAATTCCGGCAAATCACTTCGACACAATTAACGCCAACTTATCATCATCGTTGCAACCATACCCAACGGACAGAGAGAGTGAGTGAGTAAGTGAGAGAGAGAGAGAGAGAGAGACAGACAGACAGACAGACAGACAGACAGAGACATAGAGAGAGAGACATACAGACAAACAGACAGACAGAGGCAGAGACAGAGAGAGACAGCGAGAGAGAGAGACAGAGAGTGAGAGAGAGGGAGTGAGAGAGAGAAAGAGAGAGAGAGAGAGAGAGAGAGAGAGAGAGAGAGAGAGAGAGAGAGAGAGAGAGAGAGAGAGCGGTCTTCCAGAGAAGCGCCTATGCCTACATGTATATATGCATAGCAAAGTCACAGAAACATACACATACACTTTACGGCTCCAACTACCTCCGGAGTCTACCTCCTCCTCCTCATTCTCCTCCTCCTCATTCTCCTCCTCCTCATTCTCCTCCTCCTTTTTCTCCTCCTTCTCCTCTTTCTCCTCCTCGTCCTTCTCGTCCTCGTCCTCCTCCTTCTCTACCCCCTCTCCTCCTCCTCTTTCTCCTCATCCTCTTTCTCCTCCTCCTCTTCCTCTTCCTCCTCCTGCTCCTCCTCCTTCCCCTCCTCCTTCCCCTCCTCCTGCTCCTCCCTCTTCTCTTCCTCCTCTCCTTCTCCTCTGTTAGGGGGCTCCTTTCTCCTCCTCCTTCTTTTCCTTCTCCTTCCCCTCTTCCTTTTCCTCCTCCTCCTCTTTCTTCTTCTCATTTACTTCCTTCTCCTCTTTCTCCTCCTCGTTCTCCTTGTCCTCGTCGTCGTCGTCCTCCTCCTCCTCCTCCTGCTCCTCCCCTTTTCTTTCGTCCTTCTCTTCCTCCTTCTCCTCATCCTGCTGCTGCTGCTCCTCCTCCTCCATCTCCTTCTACTCCTCCTCTTCCTCATCAGTAGTAGTGTTTTGCGGCCTTTGCGGCACTACCCCATAACATTGGTTCAATTTTCGAACTTTACCCATAACATAGGGTCATCCCGACCTTTGACCCCAATTTGCCTACATGTTTGACCTTTGACCCGTAACTTAGGATCAATATTTCGACAATTGACCAGAACATAGGGTCATTCTCGGGCCCTGACCCCATACTTACCTTGCCATAAGACCCATGACCCGAAACAACCATAACTTAGGGGCCACTCCCGCATTGAACCGTACCTTAGGGACCACTCACGTACTTAGCCCATCTCTCCCCCAAGTTCCCCCAATGTAGCTGCGATAGGACCAATGTTATGGGGTAGTGCCGCAAAGCTATCCTGGTTACGCCACTGCTGTTGAGACTAACTAAGTTGAAACCTAATTCACGGACAGCGTTTAAAAAATCATCGCACTGCGTAGACAAAGGCGAGCCTTGATTGTATGTTAGGAAACTACGCGGCTAACTCAACAACAGCCATAGCGCTTTCGTTTTCGTTTCCATCACCGCGTTCACCGTAATAATCTCCTTAGCTGAAACATGATTTAAAATTCTTACCTTATTATAGGCCTACGCTGCATCTTGAATAAACCCCTCACTGTTCCTGTTAAAATTTCCTTATGTTTGGAACAATCGCAAACGTAGGGTAAAACAAACCATTAACAAATCGAGATGATGGCATGGTCGTTTAATCAACATCACGTGCCCTCGAATTACTCAACATCACGCGACTCTGAAGCCAATGATAACAGGCTATGATGAACGTATAATGGAGGCGGTCCTTCCAATAAGCCGTAACCAATCATCACACGAATAGCTTGATATACAAAACCTCACTTCCGTCAATGTTCCGGTTAGGGGACGAGCTCACCGACATTTCGAGAACTGACCTAATTAGGGACAAACTAACACAGATATTGGTCGAGCTCACCCAGATATTGCCGAGGTGATCTAATTCTGGACAGCATATGATGCATAGTGGCGTAACCAGGATTGGTAGTGTAAGTAGTAGTAAAAGTAGGCATCTGACTCAAACACCCCATTATTATTAACAACGACCTAGGTCAACCTAGCAGTTTATTACCCGCCCAGCCACGCATCGTTAAGCCTATAGACTTGTCATTGTTTCACTTTCAATCCAAGAATTAAAAGACTCTGGGTATCCTAACCACTTCACAAGCGATTTCTTTCCACGCTTCCTGATCACTTTTTCGATTTTAAATATTTCCTGAGTTGATTTCTGTAGCTCCTGCTCGTAGAAAGATCCCTGAATTTCTTCCCCATTGTAATCGGTTATTTTGTATGTTGGTGGATCTGTGTATTGTACTCCAGACACGGTAAATACCTCCTCAGTCCATCGGGGCGTGTACCCCTTTTCAAAAATATTCTTCTTCTTTGTTATTCGGACTTTGTCTCCAATCGAGAATTTAGGTATAATAGGTTCAGAAATATCTTTGCCGTATAAATTCATAAATACAGTCTTTTCATTCACTTTCATACTTGCCTTGGCTGGTGTCATTTTAATGGAAGAATGTCTTGTTTCATTATAATTACCCACCATTTCGCCTAATATATCGATGTATCTTCTCGTTGAATTAGCCGTAAAGTATTTGAACATTTTGTCTTTCATCGTTCGGTTCCATCTCTCAACGACGCAAGATTTTTCCTCATTCTCAGTAGAGTACAACTCAACCAAATTCTTTACATCCTTATTATAAAATTCTTTCCCCTTGTCAACCCATAACTTAATCGGCTTCCTCCCGCCCTCGAGTATCTTCATGAAGCCGGCAGCTGTAGATTTCCCACTCTTATCTTTCAATGGCACAATCCAGCCGAATTTTGAAAACACATCTATAACGGTTAATAGGTATTTCACCCCATCGTTATCTTTAGCGAAGCTCTGCATATCTACTAGATCAGCAGCCCAAATCTCATCTATCCCATTAACAATCACCTTCCTCTTCCTAAAATGTCTAACCACCGGTTTATGCAACTCATTAGCTAATTGATCAGTCCATTTCAGTTCAGAGCTTTTTTTAAACCCAACCCCAGGCTCGCTTTAGTAGATAATATAGGCTTGACTATGGCCCTCTCCACTCGTTCTCGCAAGCTCGGATTAGGAATGTTGTTCAAATCATTAATCATGGCTAAATCCGCAATATTCCTAGAAGCTGTATCAGTATGTTGATCGTAAGCTAAATCATGGTAATACGCCGCGTTATCTACTCGATTAATAGGTTTACTCCAATCTTTAGGAGTCCTGTCTGGATTCAGTCTCAAATCTAGCCTAGTACCGGGACCGAGAAACTGATGCCCTGGTAAATGCATCTCACCGGGAAACTTAGCCCATGGTAACTTAATGCTACTAGTGGCCGCATTCAATGAACTAACTAAATCTCCACCTTTAGTAGTAGGGCCTTTTACGAATTGAGTTTTAGTTTTTTCGCATACAACGCAAACGCCTCGAAGCATCGATCTCCCGTTATTCGTCACGACGTTTTGTACATCTCTCGTTTCAGTATGTTTTTTACACTTTACGCAATACATCTCGCTTTTTTAATACATAAATAAAATGGAAATCAAAGATTTGAGTTGGGGATCTGCGCTATCGAAAAGATTTAATAATCCTCTTTTACCCAAAAGTATACGGGGGCTGATAATCGGAAAGTCCGGCTGTGGCAAAACAACGCTTCTTCTGAATCTATTACTCAGGCCAGACTGGTTGGACTATAATAACCTCCAGGTATTCGGTAAATCTCTGTTTCAACCTGAATATCGCATTATTAAAAAGGCTTTCGAAGAAAAATTACCGAAAGAAGCGATCGTTTGGTTATTCGAACACCGAGGTGAAATCGAGGAACTAAAAGATTCCCCAGCCCTTATTATGGAATATATGGCAAAAACATTAAAATCGGAAGCCAAATCCGATATAATTGCCAAGTTCTTTGAAAAAGCCGATGATGTACCGGACCCGGGGGCCATGAGTAGCGGAAAGAAGAATCTGATGATTTTCGATGATTTACAATTGGAAAAACAAAACAAGTGCGAAACATATTATATTCGGGGGAGGCATAGTAATGTGGATTGCTTTTACCTAGCACAGAATTATTTCAAACTGCCACGACAAACGATCAGAGAGAATGCAAACTTTATTTGCCTGTTCAAGCAGGACACGAAAAACCTCGATCATATCTATAACGACCATGTTAGTACGGACATGCACAAAGATGAATTTAGAAAACTATGCAAAACGGTATGGGAACAACTGCACGGATTCCTCGTCATCGATCTAAGTAGCGAAAAGTACAATGGTAAATATCGCTGCGGATTCGATCAATTTTATATAATCGAAAATCCTCTGTAGTAAAAAATGGAATCATCGCTTCTCAAAAAGATAGCCGATAATACGGAAAAGACGGCTCGTAACACGGAACCAAAAACGTCATTTTACATTTTACCGACTGGAAAGAGCTCACGAATCAGAATGACGTTTAATCCACCTCTTGAACTAGAAAAAAATAAAAAATACGAAATGGCCTTAGTAGATCTCGAAACGTACTATTCCTTTCCAAATATCGACGCTACAAACAACAACTTTAGGTATTCGCCGAATGGTGTGAGTCCTTGGTTTAACATAACAATCCCTGAAGGGTGCTACGAAATAACAGATATCAACGGCCACATACAGAAAATCATGAAGGAGAATGGGCATTACGACAGGGTAAATTCAGAGTACTGTGTCTCAATAGAACCAAACACCAATACGCTGAAGTCTGTGTTAAATATAGCAGAGAACTATGCGGTTGATTTTACGCCTAGGAATTCGATTGGAAAGGTTCTAGGTTTTATAAAATATATCTATCTTGAAGGATATAACGAATCGAAGAACTTGGTAAATATAATGAGTATCAGCAAAATACTAGTGACCAACGACATTATCGGGTCTTCGTACTTAAACGGAACGGCGGTAAACGTAATATATTCTTTTTTCCCAAGCGTAGGGCCGGGTTTCAAGATTATCCAAGTGCCGCCTAATTTAATTTATCTCCCCCTTACAACGTCTACCATTTCTACGATGACAACGATGCTTACGGATCAAAATGGGGAACAGCTAAATATCAGAGGAGATGACTTGGGGATTAGTTTTCACATCAGAGAAGTTTGAAAGTTTTTTGTAAACTAAAATGAGTCGCTACATAGGCTATAAAGTCAATATTTCAGAAGGACAACGAGACAAAATTCAAAAATCTCTTCAAGCGGGAACTGGTGTGAGTATCAAACTGGCGCACGATGATTTTAAAGGCAACGATATGTTCGCTTTCACGCAGGGGCAAATCAATAAAATGACAAAGGCGTACGAAAAAGGAACAGGCGTAGTCATCAAAATGAGTAAAACGCAATTGGAGTACAATAAGAAAGTCGAGGGAGGATTTATAGGCGCCATTCTTCCGTTTCTGGCAACGATAGCGAAAACCCTTATACCTAGTTTAGCGATGGGGGCTATGAGTGGCTTAGGTTCCGCGGCTACGTCGAAGATTGTGGATAAAATCAGCGGATCTGGAGTAGTGTACGTGAAGAAAGGCGATATGGCGTATAAGATAAGATCAGCTGGTTCCGGGTTGTTCTTGTCCCCCTGGCAAAAAGGCAGCTCAATAACAGGATCTGGGTTGTACTTGAAAACAGGGTCGGGGTTGGTGCCTATAGGTGAAGGACTTTTGCTGGGTCCTAATTCTCCGTTTGCAAAGATTCCATTTCTCGGTTTGTTATTATAATTTAGTGTTTATAAAATGTCGAGATACGGAATGCCGATACACAAATTTGGAACTAAACCAACTAGGCAGGTAGAAGTCAGAATGCAACCTAATTCAGTCCATTGGAAGATTACGAGGGGTATTACTCACGCTCCAATTAGGCTACTAGAAGGTGTTAGGTGGGTGATTTTCGCGCAAAATGTTATAACGATACAACCAAAGACGACAACTACGCTAACTCTTGGACTCGGTGTAGAAATGAGTGCAGGACTTTGTCTCATTTCCCTCAAACAGAGTATCAAAGAACAAAGATGCAGTTTACAAAACGAAGTGGTTTCGGATGATGTGGTTAATGATATCATAGTCACTATTCAAAACAACTCCGATTCAGTGGTAACCATTAACGCGGGAGATTCGCTATGTCGTGTAAATTATCTAATCTAAAAAATATATCGCGTAAATAAAACGAATGGAATACGACGGCATCAAAACAACACAATCACTCTATCCGAAGCTTCCATCGGCACCGGAAGGAGAAATACATATCATCACAGGGTCGGCACAAACGTATCGACTCCAAAAGATTGGTGAAATTAAGAAGGAAATCGAACAAGAACGCGACAAAAGAGCAGCGTTGAGTAAAAAGTACCATAGAAGTGTAAGCGTAATCAGCTCAGTAGGCAGCGCCCTCGTAGTGGTTGGGACGGGACTCGGCGCTGCAGGAATCGGAGTATTATCCACTATAATCGCAGCACCCATCGTTATTGCTATGGAAGGAGTGGGAATAGGTATGGGGTTGCTAGGTTTAATCGGTGTCTATATCAGTAAGAAGCTTGCGTTGAAGGGTGAGAAGCATGAAAAAATCAAAACGCTAGCCGACGCGAAACTCAACACAATCAGCGACCATATTTCAAAAGCTCTCATGGATGATAACATTTCGAATGAGGAATATTCGTTGATTCTGAGCGAGATTGAAAAATTCAACGGCATGAAAGAAGAAATTAGGAGTAATATTAAAGTTGCGATAGACGCTATGGATGAGGTGACGAAACAATCACTCATCGATCGTGGAAAAGATGAAGCCCGGCAGTACTTTCAATCTATGTTTGAGAAAAAAAAAGACTAACGCAAACATACGTGAAAACATGTAGACGTATGTTGTTACGTCTGGAAATACGTCTAACATTCGCAAACATACGTGAAAACATGTAGACGTATGTCGTTACGTCTGGAAATACGTCCAACTTATGTTTTTTTCACACGTCTGAAAATACGTCTGAAAACATTATTTTTTTTACTTACTTAAAATGCCGTTTGTAAAAATAACCGACCCCGCGAAAAAAGAGTTTATCGATGGAGAGTTATCGGAGAGATCGGGAGAATTGGGGCTGCGAAATGTAATCGACAACTATATCAATCAAAGGCTGATGACGACAGCTGAGATGGTTGAAATAATGGAATCGGAAGCCGTCATGAAAATCTTCGCGAACAAAGATCCTAGTACAAAAGAAATCATAGTTGAGTTAATTTCAAGTGCGAATGGATCGTTCCTCGACGAGTTAGAAGATTACGGAAACAATAGAGACGAGAAACTCAACACGATCAGCGACCTTATTTCAAACTATATGATGAATGTGACGGAATATTCTCGGCATCTTATGCGAAAGAGGAAGAGAATTCGCCAGACTGCACTTGCAATCGATGTTTGAGGAAAAATAACGACTAACACGAACATACGTGAAAACATGTAGACGTATGTCGTTACGTTGGGAAATACGTCCAACTTATGTTTTGAAACATGTCTGAAAATACGTCTGAAAACATTATATTTTTTTTACTTACTTAAAATGTCGTTTGTAAAAATAACCGACCCCGCGAAAAGAGAGTTTATCGTTGCAGAATATCTGAAAACCAAGAAGAATTTTCAACAAAACTTTTTATCGGAGAGATTGGGAGATTCGGGACTGCAAAGTATAATCGCCAGCTACATCTGTAAAAAGCTGATGATGAATGAAAAGATCAAAACGCTAGCTGACGTGAAACTCAACACGATCTGCGACTATATTGAAAAAGCTCTCATGGATGATAACATTTCAGATGAGGAATATTCGTTGATGCTGAGCGAGATTGAAAAATTCAATAACAAGAAAGAAGAGATTAGAAGTAAAATTAAAGTCGTGATGGATGTGGTGAACGAGGTGACGAAGAAGTCAGGTAGAAAAACAAAAAACGAATCTATCAAAAAGACAAAACATACATGAAAACATGTAGACGTATGTTGTTACGTTGGGAAATACGACCAACTTATGTTTTTCACACGTCTGAAAATATTTTTTTTTCTTTTACTTAAAATGTCGTTTCAAAAAATAACCGATCCCGCGAAAAGAGCCGATTTCGTTGTAGAAAATCTGAAAATAATCGATGAACATAATCAACAAATTTTATGGGGTTTAATAGGTGATTCGGAGATGGGAAGTTTAATCGACAGCTATAAAAATCAGATGATGAAAGCTGAGAAGCACGAAGAAATCAAAACGCAAGCTGTCGCGAAACTCAACACGATCAGCGACCATATTATAAAAGCTCTCGTGGATGATATCATTTCAGTTGAGGAATATTATCTGATTCTAAGCGATATTAAAGAAATTTGGGGCAATAAGATTACAACCATAGCGGAATCGTTACGCAATCAAGGAATAAGTCAGGAGGCACTTGCAATCTATGTTTGAGAAAAATAACGAATCTACCAAAAAAACGACTAACGCGAACATACGTGAAAACATGTAGACGTATGTTGTTACGTCTGGAAATACGACCAACTTATGTTTTTCACACGTCTGAAAATATTTTTTTTCTTTTACTTAAAATGTCGATTCAAAGAATTACCGATCCCGCGAAAAAAGAGTTTATAGTTGCGGAATTTCAGAAAACAAAGAGTATTTATCAAAACTTTTTATTAGATTTATTTCGTGATTTGGAGACACAAAGTATAATCGATAGCTATATTGATAAAAAGCGGAGGATGAAATCTGAGATGGTTGAAAAGATCAACACGCTACCTGTCATGAAACACGGCAGGATCAACGATCTTATTACACAAGATTTCATAGGTGATATCATTTCAGTTGAGATTGATTCGAAGCTGAGCGAGATTGAGATTGATTCGATGCTGAGCGAGATTGAAGAAATTAGGAGAAAGAAGAAAGTCATGATAGACAACATGGAAGCGAAAATCTCACGCCTCAATCAAGCAACAGAAGAAGTCAGGCAGTCCTTACACTCAATCTATCAAAAAACGACTAACGCGAACATGTAGACCTATGTCGTTATGTCTGGAAATACGTCTAACATACGTGAAATCATGTAGACGTATGTTGTTACCTTGAGAAATAAGTCCAACTTATGTTTTTTCACACGTCTGAAAACATTATATTTTTTTTTACTTACTTAAAATGCCGCATCTAGAAATAACCGACCCCTCGAAAAGAAAGTTTATAGTTGCGAAATTTCTGAAAACAAAGAGTATTCATCAAAACTTTTTATCGGATTTATTTAGTGATTCGGGGCTGCAAAATATAATCGACAGCTATATCGGTAAAAGGCTGATGACGAAAGCTGAGATGCTTGAAACGATGAAATCGCTAGCCGACATGAAATTCAGCGCGATCAGCGACCATATTTCAGACGCTCGCATAGATGATATCATTTCACGTGAGAGTGAGACGATGCTGAGCGAGATTGAAGAATTCAATAACGAGAAAGTATGAAAATACGTCCAACTTATGTTTTGAAACATGTCAAAAAAACACGTCGTAAAACATTATGTTTCTAATTTTAAAATGTCGTTTGTAAAAATAACCGACCCCGCGAAAAGAGAGTTTATCGTCGGGGAGTTTCTGAAAACAAAGAAGAATATTCAACAAAACTTTTTATCGGAGAGATTAGGAGATTCAGGACTGCAGCAAGAATTAACCAAATTGTACAAGCCTATAGTTGATTCCCAATCCGCAATTTCTAAAGAGCAAAATGCCTTACTATCCGCTATCAAAGAAACCTCAGTAACTACTTCAAACGCGTTACAAGCACTTCCCGCTTCGTTACATGGAGTTAAATTTCCTCAGTATCCCTCGATAGAAGCCTATAGCAACGATCCGATTGAGGACATTAGAACTTTGGAATTAGGAGATGTGGCGACTAAGTACCTTCGTCAATACGCCTCCAATGAAAAAATCACCGACACGACGTTTGGAATAAAAGACAAAAATAAGCAATTCTATATCGGTGACACTCCGATTACGATTCAAGGAGACGATGTGACGGTGGGAGATAAGACTTACAGAGGAACACCAGGGCTTTGGGAGTTGTTGACGTTGAAGCAGCCGGACAAAACGATATACGATGTTAATGACATGGCTGATTACGCCGAGATTCTGTACGCGACGAATGCTATAGCACAGCCGAAAAATCCAAACAGACCTAGGGCGTCTTCAGGTCCCAAATGGAATGACATTATCAAACCGATATGGAAAAATAGACCGCGTAGTACAGTGGGTAAAGGCGTCGGTGTAATCGTCATATCCGAAGACCCTAATGTATTGGTGGAACAGCTGGAGTTAAGAATTCATAGCTTCAGGGCAGGCAATACTGGGGTAAGAAACGAGATCGTAGCGATGTGTGATGCGTTAGTGAGACAAGGGGTGTTGAGCAAGGATGCCTATAAAAATATAATGTCGTCATTATAAAAATGCCGATCGTGAATAGAAGGAGTTACAGGAAGCAATACGTTATCGGTGGATCTGGAATATTTGATACTATTTCGGGAATTTTCAAAAGACTAGCTACATCGAACGCCGTCAAACAGTTAGCAGCGAGAGCTCTTAGTGGTAGTAAAGACGTGGCGATAGAAATTGGGAAAAAGGCGATAGATGTTGGAAAATCAGCCGCAACTGACGCCGGTAAAAGATTAGTAGACAAAGCTGCGGCTAAACTGTTTACTACCCCAAAGAATTCACTTACGCAAAAAACTATAGACACTTTAGCTCGACTTAGTAGCATCGGGGCGAATCCGGAGAGCGCGAATATCAATAATCTGATGATGGGGAATGGTTTGAAAAATGCCGTGTCGATCCAAGATTTAGCACGTACGCTAAACGGCGCGGGAATGAAGGTCGTGTAAAAAAAATATTATTCTACAATAAAATGCAGTCTGATATTCTAAACTTTACCGAACAACCTCTAATCGATGAGGGTATCGTGCGCTACGAATGGCATGAGTATGAACCGATAACGGGAGCGAATCTAAACACCGCGGGGGAGATTAGAATAAACATCGAAACTCAAGATAATTTCAACCATCCAGCGGAATCTTATCTATTATTCGAGGGTAGATTGATGAAGGCGGACAACACCGCGTACACCCTCGATGCTGATGCTGTAGCCCTTACAAACAATGGACTCATGCATCTGTTCAGTCATATTTCATATTCCTTATCAAACGATATAATTGAATCGTTATTTTACCCGGGTCAAGCAACTACGATGCTAGGATTACTAAAATACCCAAATGATTTTCAACTAGCTCAAGGTTTGAATCAGCTGTGGTATAAAGACAGTGGCGCGACAGCCTCTATAGCTAATAATACAGGTTTCGCTGTTAGACAGTCATATCTAATTCAAAAACCGGGTGTTAAAGGCACGTTTAGTTTAATCGTTCCATTGAGGCATATTTTTGGATTTTGTGATGATTACAACAAGGTTGTTTATGGTATGAAACAAACGCTAAGTCTTGTTCGTAAAGCCGACGACGACGCAATTTTTCGAGACGCTGCTGTGGCTGCTGGGAAAGTCAGACTAGACAAAATCTCGTGGTTTATGCCGCATGTAAAGCCGGCTGATATGGAGAAGTTCGAACTGATGAAAACGATCGAATCGAAGGCTTCGCTGTCGGTTGGGTTCAGGGCACATCAAACCGATACTATAAACGTTGAGCGCGCGTCTACTTTTACCTGGAAACTTGGCGTCAAGGCATCAGCTGAGAAACCTAGGTACATAATTATAGGTTTTCAAACGGATCGTGACGGCAATCAAACTATGAATCCTTCCGTTTTCGATCATTGTAATCTGAAGAACATGTACGTGATGATGAATCAGGACCGATACCCAGCCGTCGACTATAACCTATCATTCCCGAATCAACAGTTCTCGCGAGCGTACCGAGAAGCGTCCACGTTTAGTAAAAAATTCTATGGAATGAGCGAACTGATAACGCAAAGTAATATCACTCCAGAAGACTTCAAAGATCTGTTCCCAATTATGGTGTTTGATGTGAGCAAGCAATCAGAGCGTTTGAAGGACTCGACAGTCGATATCACGATCAAAGCTACTTTTAATGATGTGGTGCCAGCACGAACGCAAGCTTATGCAGTGATAATTTGCGACAAGTTACTCAATTTTAAGTCGGATGGTAATAAAATGAGCGTTGTGTATTAAAAAAAATATCTTGTACTAAAAATGAAACTGATAGAATTGAAAACGTTGGTGAAAGAGCACGGTATCAAAACTTATCTCAACAAGTCCGAACTTATCAATCTATTGTGCGAGAAGGGTGTACTTTCGCGTGATATCGCAGAAACGAAGGTGCCCAGCACGGATCCAAAATATGAGAGATTGAAATATATCAGAAACCAACCAAGACGAGTAGATATATTAGACCGTGAGACGGGTGAAGTAAACTCGCATACATCGCTTTACAAGGCGGGTAAAGCACACGGGCAAGAAGCGCGAACAATCTTAGCGTTCGATGGCCGAGTATGGAGAAATAGATACGAAATTAAAGTCCATGAGAGAAAGGAGGATGACGTGGAAATATAAATTCAAAACTAAATGTAGTTTCGAATTTAGGGTCGTAAGTATGCTGCTGAAAAGTCATGGGCTTCAATGTTTACAGCAGCGTTTGCTATAACAGCTATCTCGAGGTAGTCGGTATTAGTTAATCGAACTAGACAAGTACCCGATACATTATTATTCGCTCCAGCCGTACCCCCACCACCGAAATCACCTCCACCGCCGGGCATCTTCATGTACACCCTCCCATTTTTGATCAAGGAAACATTACCAGAAGTTCTAACAGTATCGGCGTGAAATTCCACAAACACCGAAACCATATAACATCCAGCTTTCTGAGGAAAGAATCGTTGCAAATTGATGAAACAATTATCCGGATCGAATCTTTTTGTATTAAAATTTACTGTCGTGGAGGTGCTAGCGCGGATAGCCTGGGCAGCGGAGGTGAAAGCACTAAACGCCGGGCCAAAGAATCGGTTGGTAGTGGTTACTGCTGAAGCAATTTGTCCGTCAACATATTTTTTATTTGTCAAATGATTATCGTTGGATGGTACATTATCGTGATTCGTTATCAAATCTATGGTTTGTCCGTAACTTACAACCTCATCCATTCCAGCATCTGGATTATTCGTTATAGGTAGGCCTGTGATGCAGTAGCCATTCATATTTAGATCTCCAGTAGCCGGGTTTGCTCCATCTACCCTTAGAAAAGTATTGTTGACTTGGGATAATGTGATACCCCCTGCTATTACTCGTGGCGCTGTTACACCACCCATTCGTCCAAATATATCAACAGGCATTTTATATAATTAAGATTTTTTCCCAGTCGCTATTGTCGAAGGAATGCGATGGAAAAATCCTTAGCTACTATACCCACAGCGGCGTGTGAATAAACGCCTATCTCGAGGTAATCGTCCTCGGTTAGATAAAGTATGGTACTACCAGTTGCATTGATAGTTGAACCTGAGGCACCTACTCCACCCGCAATTTGCATATGCACCCCTCCATTTTTATACAGGTAAACGAAACCCGAAGTAGCAGCACCGAATAAACGAAATTCTATGTGCGTCGAAACGATATAGCAGCCGGCTTTATCAGGAGAGATCTTATTCCATCCTACGCGATGGTAGATATCTCTTTGGAATCTTGCTATATCGAAAGAAACTTTTGTGAATGTATTGGCGCTTATGGCTTGCGTAATTGAAGTGTACATGCTAATCGCGGGTCCGATTGCTTTCGCGTCGACATATTTTTCAGCCGTTGCATCGACGTATTTCTTATTAGTCAAATGATTATCGCTCGACGGTACATAATCGTGATTCATTATCAAATCTATAGCTTGCCCCTGACTTAGAGCCTCATCCATTCCTGCATCCGGATTATTCCTTGTAGGTAGACCTTTTATCACATGGCCATTCATATCTAGATCTCCAGTAACAGGGTTTGCTCCATCTACCCTTAGAAAAGTATTGTTTGCTTGAGTTAATGTGACGCCGCCCGATATTACTCGCTGCGGTGATTCGCTAACCATTTGTCCAAATATGTTTACAGGCATTTTATTAGTATAAATTATTTATAACTTCCTGAAATTTACAACCGTCTGACACAGTCTTTTTTAGGACGTATAGGCATAGATGGCCGCAAAAGACTTCATTATCTGGTTGAACGCGTTCGCTGTTGTAGTAGACGGGACTGTGTAAATAATTTATCAGTTCGGTAGGAGGAGGTAGGCCGTAGCTGTCAAAATATATTTTATCCTTGCCATTCTTTAAAAAAGAGCACCAGTGGGTCCCTCTTCCTTGCGAGTCGTCCAAGTTTAGTATCCCGCACTCATTTCGTCTAGGTTTTTTCGGTAGTTCATCTCGTAAGAAGACGCCACGGAAGTTTGGGATATTCAGCTTCTTCGCGGCGTCGATCAACTGGATGTTTGAAAGTGGAGAATTAGGAAGAACTACGCCTTCAACGTCGATATCTTTGTATGTCTCAAAGCTCATTTTTATTTGTTTCTTCTAAATATTTTATAAAGTTATACGCTTTTTCCACCTGTGAGATTTTGTTCGCTTTTTGCATATTTTTTTCCAATAGCACCGGGCGTATATTCATCCAATTCACAGCTTTATCAAGTTCTTTTTCATCGAACGATGATATTGGTAAAACAAAATCGAGATGCCAAACCGAACCGTGATTGTCCATATTCATACCCTCTTCAAATTGGAACTCGATCCATTTCGTAAATGTTTTAAGACCGATACCGAGTTTACTTTTGAGACATTCTGGGATTTCCATTTCACATTTTGGGTCTGTCATTTTATCGCGCCGTTGAGCTTCTATGCGGGCTCGATAATATTTATGTCTACAATTTTTGCAAACATTAGCATATCCGTCTTTTTGGAATCGATTTTTATCGTATTCCGATATGTTCTTCTCTATTTTACAGTCGCTGCAAACTTTTCTTTCCTTTGTTTCTCTGTTCTCTAGCATTGCATATTTATGTGCACGCTCCTTTGCTTTGGTATTATGACACGTTTTACAGCTCGTATAAATTCCGTTCCTTTTTGTTTTATCTTTATGAAATTCGTTAAAACTTTTTTCAATCTTACAGCAGCAGCAAACTTTTTTGTTTTTTGTTTCACCCACTTCAAGCTCTGAGTATTTTTGTCTAAGTTCCTTCGTTTTGATAATGACACACTTTTTACAAGAAGCAAAATAGCCGCTCTTATTACGTTTGTTTTTGTAAAATTCAGTTAAGCTTTTCTCCATTTTGCAATTGGTACATAATTTTAAGTCTGCCATTTTATATTAGGATATTTTTTTTCTTAAGTAGATTTCAATAAATAGTGTCCATATGCTAACGTGCTTATACCATCGTTCATTATTACTCTTTTATCATCTGCAGCGGATAGTGCGACTTTGTTTACCTCTTCTGTATAGATATCGTGAAGATGGGATCGAATCACGTTCATTTTTCTCGATTGTTCTTTCCTCGTAAACAAGCAGTTCTTATAATCTTCATGGCTTATGGATTTCTTAACGACATTTTTCTTAACACCCTTGCATTTTTTATGGTCTACGCCGGCCATCTTATACGAATACAACTTGGATCTAAGCCCCACAAATTCTTCTATTTGTTTACCTGAAGCTTCGTCCTTAAACAAACCGATCACTTTCTTGTTCACTCCAGTTTCAATTCCGGATGGGTGGTCCTTTGGATAGTCTGACGTGTCAAACATGCTTCGAACATCGGGAGCTATATCAGCGTAAAAGTCAACGGTTCTTATTTCATAGGCTAACGAATCCGTATCTGTAAAAAGCAACTTTGCCCTTTCTCCATACTTATCCTTAATGTAATTATAGTGGAAAGAATACATCAAAGTTTTACTCAAGTCTAGGATGCTCATCCCCAGATATATCGGCTTGTTGTAGAACAGCTTGGTCTTCTTCATGTGAACAGCAATTAGGTTTTCATCAAAAATAGTCCGACTGTCGTAATTAGTTTTCGCCGCGAGTTTTATAGCTTCCTTTTCATTGCTCACCAATCGCATGTCTACACGGTTCTCGATAGCTTCCATTGTTTTGCCGAAGGCGCTATTGTTCATCAGCTTGAAAAAGTCCTTCTCGAAATCGTTTTTAGCTTTAGTTCTCAAATCCGTATTCAACTCGATATATTTTTTCAACCACGCGCTTTCTTTGAATATTAACCCTCGGTGAATTTTAACGATTTTCAAACCGAGACTTTCGTACATTTTTAAATTTTCGTAATGAACTACATACTTTTTCTTATCGTTCAAATTTGGAATTAGTTTTGTTACATCTGATCCGGGCGGTTTTACACTCTCAGGAGCTAGTGGATAATCGTTATGCAGGTCGTGTAATTCTTCTGGATATTCCAA
The DNA here is from genome assembly GCA_949752735.1 of Lumbricus terrestris. Lineage (NCBI taxonomy): Eukaryota > Metazoa > Annelida > Clitellata > Crassiclitellata > Lumbricidae > Lumbricus > Lumbricus terrestris. The sequence continues at coordinate 30,671,539 of OX457053.1, forward strand.
GTCGACTTCTAGTATACACCCCACTCCGTCTCGCGAGGTAATGCTTTTCCAATCTTTCAGCTCAGAATCAGTCATCCATTTGAAGTCGTGAGTCGGTAGCGGTTTGCACATTGCCCATCCGTACAAGTTGTTCGCGTCTAAGTACGGAATGAATGTCGAAGGCTGGGTGGGGTTAAAAGCTTCTCCCATGTACTTGTTGTTCGCTTTTCCGTATCGATTCGAAATCGTGCTGACACCTCCTCTTATCCCCTGCTTAATCATCAGTAACATATCGTAATCGCTCAATAACTCCAACTGTACAGCCGTCAACTTTAGCGCCGCATCCCATGCTAGTCCGGGGGAAGTAAAATACCATGCGGGGTCGAGCTTATAATGTTCGTTGCAAACACCCCTAAAGTTTTCGAATACATCGGCTAATAATAGAACATCTGAAATATTATACAAATTGTGATAATCTCGCAATGTTTTACACCCAAATTTATCCCACACCATTCTCGCGTGTTCGTAATCTTCATCGCTGATCCCTGAATCGTTTAGTTTTGAATAGAAGTTATGCTTCGGGGGTAATTCGGTTTCGTTTAATCTTTCAGCACCGTCGACGTAATCGTATGGGTAAACGCCTTTTCTAAGCAAGAGATCAAGCTTATTACCGGAATAGTAATTGCTTATAATTTTACACTGATCTTTACGAAGGTTCTTCGATAACGCGTCGAGACTCGCGGGCATGAATCTAAAACTGTCTATGAAACGGAGTTCGCGCTTGACCTCTTTCTCTCTCCCTTCTTTGTTAATAAACTTACCGACTACGATCTCTCGGCTAAACGAGATGTACTTTTCTTCGTTGCAGGGTATGCAATTAATCTTTTCATTATCATCACCTCGTAATTTCTTCACGAATAGATGAGCATCGTAGCCGGTTAGATTATGGAATACTACTGGAAAAAACTTGGGGACTTTATATTTCAGGTTACAAAGGTTATGAGCGGCGCCTCTGAATTTGCCAGTCAGATGGCAGTGGTCTCTTACTCGGATATTGTCTGGATTTTCTGGATCATATAGCGCTTTTCCACAGATATGGCAATTGATGGCTTCATCGTAACATTTTTTATCAGTTTTACTGAATATCATATCCTTCGGGAACTTGAACTGATTATATATTCGTTTTATATTTTCTACAAGAGAATCTACGAATTTCTGAGCAACATCGTCGTCCTCGTTTTCAGCCGTATACGTCACCGGATCTTGAGAATAGACGCTGTCGTCGAAACATTTTACGTAGTAGCAAAACGAGCTAGGCGTATGTTTTTGATATTTATTAGTGTAAGAAGTGCTAGGATCGGGTTGGCAAGTATCGATCGGTTTGATGAAGGACTCAAAATCCGCATAGATGACAAAAGGCACTTCCATCGATTTAAAATGATTATTAAAACTTAGCATGGTTCCTGGTGGGGGCAATTCTATTCGTTGGGCGTCCTGCTGCGAACAGTACTCGCTGTGTTTGTTAAGCGATTCTATCGTTCTGTAACCGATTAAACATCTTCTGCAATAGTGCATCGCCCTATGGTTTGTTTCGGTTCGATGCGCTAACAACTTATTAAAGTTCTTGATCCAACAATAATGCTTCTTTTCTTCCTCGGAAATGAGTAATAGATCTACGCGGACATCGCTTTCGTGCGTCGATATATATAATGGGTATACTGCCTCCTCATACCCGAATACACTAACGCTAATGTTATTACGACGCTCAAACTTTTGTATAATATTAGCATTGGCAGCGACTGGGAATTCAATACCACTCCAATCGAGTTTCTTAGATTGTTCTTTTAGATATCGCGTGATTCTTTCAGGGTTGTCGCCGTCGCCTATTAGGTTCAAGGCTCTAGTGATGCACCATTTAAAACATTCATCGTCGTTATTTTTCATATTAATAATAGCCTTTTTATTTGCTAAATACTTGGGAAGCTGAATATACGAACTGCCTTTCAATGGCTTATATACCACTGTATCGATATCCAACTTCAAAACAGCACTGAATCGCCAATTGCTACCCCGCATCTGAAAACTAGCCATGCTCTCCTTAATTTTATCCACTGCGTTGGTATATATTTCCTTCACATCGGTTGCTTCTAAAATAATATCAGTCTTTGATTTGAAATTAGGCTCAGCCGTTGCTATTTCGCCGGATTTCATGTCTACTTTCTCCATTACGCACATGAGATTTAGTTGAACTTTTACTCCTCGATTTTTCGCTAGCAGCCTAACTACATGTGGTCTTACAGCCTTGAGAAAAGATGCAACATCGATCCTGTTGTTACCATCTATCGTGTATCTTTTTGTAAACCCTTTGATAGCCGTCGCAGTCTCTCGAAGTTTGAACCTGTGAACGGGTGGTTTTATTCGGGGAGGTAACTGACTAATCTCACTATTCAGCCAATCTGGGAAAGATTGATTTTTCGACTTCAAAAATTTCCAAGTAGTAGACAAGAATGCCGCAAGTTCCGCTTTTCCTAATCTCAAGTATCCTTTTTGTCCTCTCTTTTTCGCAATTTGTCGCAATTCTCGTATAGTCCCCGGAGTTCTCGTTGGAACCTTGGTGTCTGGTGCCCGAGCGCCTAGTCGATCTCCATGCGATATGAATGCTGCAAGATCTGCTTTTTGTAGTCTCGAGTATCCTTTTTGACCTCTCTGTTTTGCAATTTCTCGCAATTGTTTCAGATTATACGCTGTGTAGTCCATTTTATATTGGATTTTCTTGTCTTTAAGTCGAGATGCATATTCCATTTTTTTTTGTTATTTTAAATAGTAGGAAAAAAAATAAATTTGTGTGTTGTGAAATATTGATCCTAAGTTACGGGTCAAAGGTCAAACATGTAGGCAAATTGGGGTCAAAGGTCGGGATGACCCTATGTTATGGGTAAAGTTCGAAAATTGAACCAATGTTATGGGGTAGTGCCGCAAAGGCCGCAAAACACTACTACTCTCATCTACTCCTCCTCACCTCCTCCTCCTCCTCTTCTTTCGTCCAGATGATGTACGTCGTATCGGACGGCTGCCGGAACATAATCTTCCGCCTTCGGTGCAGCACCGTCGTCTCATGAATAGAAATTAAGTCGGATGCATGTTCTACAACGTCCCATAATGGTCGTTCCCAACAACACCGGCGTCTACCGCGAGTAGGACCCAACGCGGGCGCTTCGGGCGCCTCGGAATTTTCCAAGCGATGCCAAGAAACCACCACCACCACCACCACCACCACCACCACCACCACCACCACCACCACCACCACCACCACCACCACAGTAAGCCATTAAATCTATTGCTACTGTCGACGGCTCTACAGAGAAGAGGGAGGGGACTAATAGAGGAGTGGGGGTAGTGAGGTGGGGTGGGGAGTGGGAGGGGCGGGGTACATCTGCCGAACTTCTTCTTCGGTTCTACGTCAGTGTGGCACAAATTGATGTGATTTATTAGCCGTGTGAAGAACGAAGCATGTTGGGAAGACCTTAGAGCAAACAGCATCTAATGAATCGAAGACATGTCAGGCGAACTAAAAGGTTTTTGTCGAACAGTAAACAACTTGCCTCTTCGATTGACAGTTACATGATCTAGTGTAATTAGGATAAAGTAAACTTGTGTATGTTTGTGTGTAGGCTATATAAGGAGAGTTAGATACCCAGAAGATAATTGAAAGGAATGTAGTATTATTCGGTCACCTATGCAGAATGAATAACGATCAGAATATCAGGACATTAGTGTTCGGACAATAATGGATGGGCCAAACAAAGATGATAATTTTTACCATAACCGACCACTACGGCGTCTAACCTGACCCTAACCTACCCTAACAGCGCCTAACCCGACCCTAATCAACCTTAACGACGCCTAACCTGACCATAACAGACCCTCACGACGCCTTAACCTGAGTTACCTTACCATTACAGACCCCAACGACGCCTAACCTGACCTTAGCCGACACTCACGACGCCTACCCTAACACTAACAGACCCTAACGACGTCTAACTTGACCCTAACCGACACTCACGGTCCCCGATACTGCAATTATGCCGAAAATGCAGCCCCGTTCCAATCTATGATTCGTGCGTTGAAATTATTCTGCAGCATTGAAATCAATCAATCAATCAATCAGAAATTATATAGCGCCCTTCAAGATCCCTACTGAGAGGCGAAAAGTTGAAATTATTCTGCAACGTTAGAAGATGTCAACAGCGTCACATCACAAATGAAACAGATTTGAAAAAAGAGAAAGATCGTGACCCACGGCTACGACCCGACTGACTGACAGCCAGAACAAACCCTGCAGCCTCCAGAAAGCAATAAAATGCGACAGTATACATCTCTCAAGGATGACAAATGAAAATCCATTTATTTTTCATGCAAGCGATGCTTTTGCCCCACCCTTCCCCACCCACCTAAATCTGCCATGATGTCATTCCCGTATGACGTCATGAAACTATTCAACAACAAAAATTGACCTCATAATACTGTAGGAGCAGACCTAAATTAACTAAGCTGTTGCCGTTAAAACGCTAAACATTGACAACGTCACAATGCAATACTGAAATCGTCACTGCCGTGATGACAATTGTTGTTAGATAAATCAATTCAGCTGTCGCTAATGGCAACTGAAAACCACTCAAAAATACTTCACACAGAACAACAATGTCGAATTGAGTCCATCCCAAAGTTGCATATGACGTCGTAATGACGTCACAACTAACAATCGCTCAGACGCAATTAATTCGCCATTATAATGCTGATCAATGTCAATGGCAACGCGTAACCTCGGAAAGAACTCGTTGCCATAAAATTGCTCCGTTTTGTCATAATGGCTAAACGCCACAGATAACGTAAATAACGACGTCATAACGACGCCATAAAAACATGTCACAGTCAAAAAGTTACGACAATACGAGCGAAATGTCACGTGAATACAAAATTTTGGCCATTATATAGCGCCCGTTGTTATAAATCGACGCCCGCGTGGTCCGTCGAAAGTGCCTCGCGTTGGCGCTGATATAAAATTCAGATGAGGCATGTGGAGGCTTTTCTGGAGATTTGAGTCCATGCTTTACAACGAAAGCAGTGGGAACAAGCACGGCTTAGAGCCCTGTATCGATCTAGATATATTTTCCGAGTGGATGAAAGCTGCTTTTGACTGTGTACGCATTATATATGGTTTGCTGGAAATATCGTGCGAAGCTCATAGACTTAGCGATTCATGAAGTCACCGAAGAGAAAAATGAAATTTCTCTGTAATCCCACTCAAATGATCTACACACGAATATCAAATAAGTATACATTTTGTTTCAACTGTTGTTATTTTTAGTAATTTTTATTATTATTGCAACTGTTATCTTTTTTAACGTTTTTAGCATAAAGGATGATGCGCAGAGGGCATGAAAACCACTCTCTGAATAACAAACTTTATGTAAAAAAATGAATTAATAATAATAAAAATAATAGTAAAAATAATAGTAAAAATAATGGTAAAAATAATGGTAAAAATAATGGTAGTAGTAATGGTAGTAGTAATGGTAGTAGTAATGGTAGTAGTAATGGTAGTAGTAATGGTAGTAGTAATGGTAGTAGTAATGGTAATGGTAATACTGGTAGTGGTAGTTGTACAGCGGCAGCAGAAGCAGCGGAAGCAGCAGCAGTAGTGTAACGCCCGCCCCTATCGGCCTCCCCGGAGTCGCCACTTCCGGATCCTCGCTCGATGGGACCGCGTGCTGCTGTGGACGAGCTCTAGAGATAGAGGGAGGACAGGAGGAGGTGACTTCTGGGTTCGAATCCCAACGATGGAAGGGTGGCCAGTTATTTCGACTGCCGAAATCCCTATATGAAATTGGCGGCCTACTAGCCAATCTATCACTTCTTCGCAATATACCAGGGTGTGCGAAATCTTTAGGCCTAGCACCCAAAGTTTCTTCCAGGCCGATGGTCGAGTGGTATGGCGCGTCCGCAGTGGTAATAGCGGTGAGGTAACCAGGGTTCAAATCCACAGCAGGCTTGGGTACCGGCGATGCCTCTAGCCTTTCCAATCGTGATACAACTTCCGTCAGCGCTTCCCTGACATTATCTCTTACGGCCGAGATCTCTTCTCTTATCTCCTCTCTTACATTTGATTGCACTGAGGAAATAGCATCGCTAACATTTGATTGCACTGCCAGGACATTAAACTCCACCGTGGCAATCGCCTCTTGCGTGTCTCTGGCATTGGACTGCATAGCCGACTGTATAGAGGTCATAGCTTCCTGTGTCGACTTAGCATTAGTCTGTATTGCCTCGAGCAATATCTCCATAGAAGAAGGGGGCCTAGAAGGCTGAGCGGGAGTGACTGGCCTAGACTCCTCCATAGCGCTATAGAAATGACTCCTATCTTTATAGCTCACGGTCAATATCGCTAGCAGTGAACGAAGTAGTTATTCTTATTAACAAATCAAGCATTCAATCCACATCCGTCACATTCAAAGCCATCAATAATCAAAGTCAGAAGTTTAATTAATATTTCTTATTATTCCCAATCAATTGAATCTTCAATTGACATCAATTATGTTCAAAGCAATCAAACATAAAAGTCAGTAAGTTCAATTATCAGTTCCTATCTTTTGTAAAGACATTCAATGAAAATCAAATGCAACAATTCAATGCAAACACCTATCAACCGGAGTATGCCTAAATTAAATCCCGCTTGATTCTCAAGTCCCACAGCCAATTTCAGTTCAGCCCAAAATATCTTAATGACCGATCGTATTAATTCCCCAATAAAGCGTACCTTATGTCCGGAGACAAGGGACAAAGCCGATCGTGTGCGAAGAACAGCGACGAAGACGATATCCAAGAGATGCGACGAAACACACAGAAAGGCGTCGAGTTTGAAACGCCCGAAAAGATCAGCTAAATCCGATGCTGATTTCTCGCAATGAACAACAATTTCGGCTATTTATCCAAGCCGTTTGAGAAAGACGCCCTTAGGCAACCATACGAACAACCGCTTCGCAACACAATTTCAAAGAACGAGAGCAGAGCGCTGACGATTCGAAGCCCACGATAAATCACTCCGTGTGACAGGGCGAAGAGAGGCCTTGAATTAGTAATCCAGGAATATATCCGAAGCGAGAGCGAAGACAAAACTTGCAGCGACGCTGATGTATTTCTCGCAACAAACAAACTCTTTTATTTAATCGACTCCATGTCGAGAGAGAATGAATCGCCGACAGAATCCGTGTATGCGCAACTAGTGCAAGCAGGCGCTTATCCTGGCCATGCTTCACCAACTTGATCGAGCCTAAAACTACCAACCGCCGCAATACATCCGACCGCCCTGAGATCCTATGCGCAACTGAGCCTCTCAGCGTTGCGCTGCTCTTTTATTACTGCCTGACAAGGAGAGCGTCCCTCTACTACGCATGCGCAGCTGAAGAGCCGAGCGCGCCGAACCAGCAGCTGTGCAGCTGTCTCAAGGCGGCAAGAATCAGCTGCCACGTGCGTCCTCTCCTGTGTATCTCCGCGTCTGTCTGTAGCTCACTATCTTTCTCCTTCTATCTCTCCTTCTGAAAAGCGCCATCTGCCGCTGATCACGTAGGCATTAAATGCACTAGTTCAACCTTGAGAAAACGCACGTACACAGACCCACACGCCAACGGTGTTTCCTTCTCAATCCGTGTCCCTGCCTGTGCTTGTCTGGCTGGCTGTATTCCTCGCTCACTCTGATCGTCAGACCACCTCAGAGAGCGTGCGAAAGTTTAATTACCCTCATCGACTGCAAGCGGCACGGCCTTTGAAGACAGCGACCGACGATCGCTGAGAGCGTGTGAACATATACCAATTAATGAAACAGCAACGACTGCTGCCTACGTCAGCGGTCGCTGTGACCCGTGTCAAGCGCAAATCAACATTAAAATATAGGTCACACAAGGCAGCTCAAAAATACAGAAATAAAACAAATATATCAGATCCCTGAAACCCCATAATCGATCAAAAATTAAATAAAATAATATTAGCGACCCGTAGCGTAGTTATACGTCGCTACACTATTCTCGGCCCTCCCTGATTTCAGGATCCTTTTAATTGGAAAAATGGATCCTGAAATGCTAGTAAGGCCATACTCCAATTTTTACATCAAGGATTCAAATGCAAGAATTAAAAATATATATGCAATGAACAGTCATCAACGTAAGCATCAGAAAGTTCACATTTTAGCGTTAAATGTCAGTTCAAGCGAAAGAAACATTTATTATAATTATATAGCTCCATCGCTAATAGTTCAGTAAAGCTCAAAAGCAATTCTATATATAGGTCTCCTTTAGTTAAGCACAAAGTCCTCCACGGCAAGCATTGACTTAAGAACCCACGGGACAGCCACAAAAACCACTAGACCCTCGTTACCTTTACAACAGGTCATCTGATTAATAGGCCACCCATGGCCTTTACTATCGAGACTTCTTTAGGCATTTCACTGTAGGCAAACGTCTACATTTAAAGACTCATCTAAGCAGTTAAACCTAAGTCTCTAATCCCATTAACAACGGTGCTATCATAGCAAATTACCTGAGACTACGCACACAGCTTAAGTCTCGTAAAGGCTAATGATTACTATAACTGTCCGTAGGCTCCCCATCAAAGTTTACCGTAAAACACCAAGCCTAACTTCAACCTGAAATTAGGCCTGCTTGCAGCATAGCATCCTAATTATTATGCAATCGCTTACGCACAGAAATTAAAATAGGCAGCCTAAAAACAATAGGCCAGCATAACATTAGCGATTAAATGGTTACGCTTTGTAACACTAGGCATACATTCCTAGCGTGGCATGACTCAGCCAGCCATATTAATATGCATCGTTGGTCAATGCACAGAATAACTGCGATACGAAAGCTTAACTAGGTCAACTTAATATACTGTAATTAACGCTGAAATACAGGCTACACTGTTTAATCGTAATCATAGGCCTATCAAAAAGACCATCATGATTTCAAAACTAAGCCTACAGTCTTTGCATAACTCTATATTAAGTTAGGCCATTTTAGTCTGTCTTTAGTCCAGTATTAATCCTTAGCATCATTACATGGCATCTATGCCTATCATACTTTCTTCATTCTATTACTGCATGCATCAGACCACCCACGCGCCTGGGAAACAACGATTGCCAATTAATCACTATTCTCCCACGCCATGCATCTACAGCGTGCGTCTGGCTGTGAGAATTAGGCAATTGAACATCCTCTCTATACATGTGGGCCCATGTGCATCGTACGACAGAGGTCGCGTTGTCTCTGCACAAAGTGAAAATAATCCTAATTAAGCTCTTCTAAAGATTAGGATAAAATCTATGCATTAAAACTGTATATTACAGTCCTATGCAACAAATCAAATATAAGGTTATATTTCCGCTGATTTCCTTACGTTCAAGCAATCAATAATCTGGCCATCCAAAGTGACATTATATGCACTGATAAATCAGGGCCAAGGACGAGCGCGAGCGCCTTTATTGTGTCGCCGTCGTTCTCCCCCTCTCTCTACAATTGCAGCTGTAGAAGTCGTGGGAACGACCGGCAGTTATACTAACCCGGCCCAAAATTAGTCCATGCACAGCAAATTAGGCCTCAAAACTAGGTCAATCAACAAAACTTAGCAAAACCTTTTAAAGCTAGAATTATCGATAAACCTTACATGGCACGTTTTGCCTATAGCTCAAATAGGAAATTGAACGGCCAGCCTTTTTCATTATACACAAAAAGGATCCTAATTATTTTATGCCTAGTCCTAATAAATATTATTAGGCAACCAGTTTAATCATAGTCTACACTGCAAAATTATAAGACCAAATTATGCATCGCTACTATTAAAATTGTATCTCAAACTGCAACGCTGATGCAGACAGTACACGGGCTAATCATTCAAGTAGGCCTATTAAATCAAACTAAATATATTTATATCCTGCGTCTATCAACTGCAATCTAAATAATTCGTACTGCAACCAAAACATGTAGGCCTATGCAGGACTATTAATCAAAGAGCAGCTATGTATATTAATTTCACCGCTGTTAAACTCAAAACCTCGGTAATGCATTAAGGCGCTGAAGGACAATAAGGGGCTATTATAGAACATTTATAGAGCGCCTCACTAAAGTTAATTAATAAGCATCCATACAATTATTATTATATATAAATATATGCGTTGACAATAGTTACGCATATAAGAACTCTATACACGGAAATTAGGAGCATTAAAATTTAACTGTGCAAATTTCTTTAAATTATTTTTAATTAAACAGACTATAGATAGAGCGGAACTTAGGCCTAATGCAAATTTCGACTCTGAGCGTTATCTTAGAGATATAGGCCTACTATTTTAACGAAGGCCATAATATCACATAATCACATCATCATGGCTAATTCCACTGCAAGTCTAAGTTCAAGGTCACATAATCGTGATCAAGGCCTTAACTAAAACAGGCAACCTTATATATATCTACAGGTAAAATCAATATTTATATAGCGCAATGCAAGAGCAATGACAGTCCAGTTTTCTGTCTACAGCAGAGGCAATACTGAAATTGTCCATCGCTGAAGTACAATGCAAGGCAATACAAATATTAATACTATGCAATACATATCTGAATGCACAACATACAATGCAAGAATACAGTTATTTACACAATAACACACACATGTAAAGACTTCCACATGTAAAGTAAACGTATTCATCACAATCAAAATAAAACATGGTTACAGATGCTTCTGCATTCATAATGGCCGCGAATTAAGCGGTTCCTAAGAACAGTACCGGGCCGGCCTCGTAATGGTGCGGCGGGGTCTTGACAGTTCCACAGGGGCGTCGTTAGTGTCCTCGGTTCCTGGGAACTCGATCGGTTCCTGCGGTTGTAGGTCAGGTTCGGTCCAACCTGACGGAGGTTCACCCAGGTACGGCTTCAATTTGTCGACGTACACAAGCAGCGCTTGTGATCTGGCGGACTTCTGGATCCGGAACAGGACCGGACTCACTTGCTCCATGATACGGTAAGGGCCACAGAACCACTTAGCCCATTTATCCTTGATACGGGTGTACTTCCGGGGATAGTAATAGTACACCCATTGTCCTTTCGTAAATGACGGCTTTCTGACTCGCAGGTCATACCGGAAAGCTCTGCGAATGGCCTGCTTTTGCATGCATTCCCGAGCTAACTGGAACACGTCTCGCATCTCGTCCGTTCTTTTCTGTATGTAGTCGTCCACGGATAGCTGTTCATTGTTCTGGTTGCAGTCACCTAGTACAAGGTCGATGGGGAGGCAGGTTTCCCGTCCGAGAAAAAGTCTGTTTGGGGTGAATCCCGTACTCTCATGCTGACTGGCTCTATACGCTCCCATCACCCACGGCAGATGAACGTCCCAGTCTTTCTGATTTTGAGAGACAGCTTTACCGAGCATGGAATTCAAAGTTCTGTGTAGACGTTCGACTGTTCCGTTTGTGCTCGGTTTGTACGGGGAAGTCCTAATCTTGTCAATTTGCATCAGGCGGCATAGGTCACGGAATAAGGCGGCCTCGAAGCAGGGACCCTGGTCGGTCAGGAGCTGTTTAGGGCAGCCGAATCTAGGAATCCACTGGTCCATCAACATCCGGGCTACGGTCGCGGCTTCCTGGTTGCGGATAGGGTAGGCCTCCGCCCAACGGCTGTAGTGATCGATCACGGTCATGATATAGCGATATCCACGACTGGATACAGGATGTGGTCCGGTTATATCGACGCCGAGACATTCCATTGGTTCTCCGACGGCCATGTCCTGTAATTGTCCTTGCCGAGGTGGCTTTCCTCGGATGTACCGGGCGCAGTTGTCGCATCTCTTGAGTTGCTGGTACACTTGGTCTCTCCAACCCGGCCAGTATGCTCGCTGCCGTACTTGCGCCGTGGTCCGCCGAACTCCCAGATGCCCTCCGGACATCCCTTCGTGCGCAATTCGAATGATGATTTCTCGTCGCCCGACTGGAGGTATTAACTGGTAGCGAATCGGTTCACCGTCAGAGTTCAGCCAAGCTCGATGCAGTAGTCCATTTCTGACAGATAACTGAGGCCATTGATGAATCAACGTCTTAGTCATTGCACTGCAACTCCGTATCTCTTCTCCGGTCGGCATCTCGGTCGATTTCATTAACCGTTGCAAGACCCAGTTTAGATCAGGATCTTGCCGTTGTTCTTCTGCTAAGACCACCGGATCCCAATCCGTCATTTCAGTCGAGGCAGGCTGAGATGGTAGGCGTCGTTCTTGGATGACGTTGACTTGGTTTGGCCTTCGAGACAGCGCATCAGCATTTTGGTGCGCGGCACCGGACCGATGTTGTATGTCAAATTCAAATTCCTCCATGACTGAGAGCCACCGTGCCTGCTGTCCAATAGGCAATGGTGTCTTGCGGAGCCATTGGAGCGCTGAGTGGTCCGTTCGTAGGATAAATTTCCGTCCAAGAAGATATGGTCTGAACGCTTTGAGAAAGTTGATTACCGCCAGCAATTCCCTCCTTGTCACGTCATAATTTTGTTCCGCCACAGAACACACTCTGCTCCCGTAACAGATGACCCTTTCTTGCGATTCCTGCATCTGAGATAAGACCGCCCCAATAGACTCCCCGGATGCATCCGTATCCAGTATGTACATCCCAGTATCGTTGGGAAGCGCCAAGATGGGGGATTCTGTTAAGCAGTTCTTTAGCTTTTGGAACGCGTTTTCACATGGACCAGACCAGTCAAACTTGTATCCCTTCTTAGTCATTTGGTGCAGTGGCCGGGCTATTTGAGCGAAACTCGGTACGAACTTGCGATAGTAGGAACATAAACCCAGAAATGCTCGAACATCTTTGACTTTCCGCGGCGCGGGCCAGTCACGGACGGCTTGAATCTTTTCCGGGTCTGTAGTTACTCCGTGTTCGCTGACCACGTGACCTAGGAACAACACCTTTTTCTGTAGTAGTTTGCACTTGGATGGCTTCAGTTTTAGATTAACTCCCTCCAGGCGAACGAGAACTTGCTCCAATCGAATCAAATGGGTTTCCAGATCGCTGGCGAAGACGATGATATCGTCAAGATAGATTAAACAGATCTCGAAGTTTAACCCCGCCATGACCAGATTCATCATCCGGCCAAACGAAGCCGGAGAATTGCAGAGCCCGAACGGAAGTACTTTGAATTGAAAACTTCCGCGTCGGGTGACGAAGGCAGTCTTGTGTTTATCCCTTGGATGAACAGCCAACTGATGATAACCGGCCCGGAGATCGAAGGTACTGAACCATTTCGCTTCGCCGAGGGCGTCCAGGCTCTCGCTGATCAGCGGAAGCGGGTAGGCGTCCTTGCGCGTCTTGGCGTTCACCGCTCTATAGTCGACACAAAAGCGAGGGGTCCCGTCTCGTTTCTGGACCATGACAACGTTGCTTGCCCAAGGCGACAGTGACGGTTCGATCAGTCCTTGATCCAACATAGCCTGCACTTGTTCGTCTATGACAGGGAGTAGCGAAAGCGGTTGTCGTCGCAGCGGCTGACGAACGGGTGTTTCGCTACCCGTGTCGATCTCATGTCGTAGAATGTCGGTGAATCCCAGATCCCATTCACCAAGAGAAAAGGCGGCGCGACGATCCATCAGGATTTCACGTAGTCTCTGTTGTACCTCAAGGGGAACGTCTTCAGCGATGTTCGACCATAACGGCCTCAGAATTACCTCTGCATCTTGTGAGTTGACATGGTCCTTGTCTTCCCTCACCATGGCGCAGCCTGCAGCGGGCTTGCTGTCCTGGTCAGCTCCGGCTACTGTCACTTCTTCCAGGGCACATTGCATTCCTTTCGACAATTTAATCATCTTGTGGGTCGGATTCAACACTCTGATTGTCAGGTCGATCGCCCGTTCCGGTAGAAGCGTTCCGGCGATTACGAGTCCAGATGCCAACACGTGTGGCGGCGTCGCCCATTGAGTTTTGGTCGGTCTCAGGTCTGGAAGTATGGCATACACCTCGACGTCCACTTCCGACAGTGCGGGAACATTCACGTGCTGCGCGGCGGCTATCCTTCGACAAATTCCCCTCCGGTCTTGACTTACCAAAGGAAATGAGCGGCCTTGTAGTACTATTGTTTTATCCGGAATGCTTAGATGAGCCCGTTGTTCTGTCAACCACCCGAGTCCAAGAATCAACTCACTGACTTGAGCCGTTACTAAACAGGGAACATCGAACTTGCAGTCGGCTGCACGACATCGAAGGACTGTCTCTCCAAGTACCTCTATAGCTGTACCATTTGCCGCGGTTAGCAGTTGTTTCGACGCCGTCATATTTTTCCGTCTCACCAGGGATGCAGGTACCAGTGACATTTCGCTTCCGGTATCTACCAAGGCCAACACGTCCTTACCATGGATCTTCAGAGCCAAATACGCATTCGTGCTGCCTTGTACATGGTAAACATTTGCCGGTCCATTCAGAACCTCATTGGCTTCTGCTTCGGCCGCTTGTCGCTGGGGACAATTGCGCACCAGGTGGTCGGTTGCTGAACACTCATAGCATCGCCGCACATCAGTTCTTGCTTCCGTTTCCATCTCTATACGTGGTCGACGCCTACAGTTCGCCCTAAAATGTCCGAACTGATGACACAGGTAACATCGCGGAGCTCCCTGTCCATAACCTCCATTGTTGTTCGATCCTTCATTTCTAGCTGATTCATTCTGACCTCTTCCGGGTCCACGATTGTTGTATCTGGGTTGTGGCGCCGACACTGGTTGTCGCTCCTTCTTCTCTAGTCGCTCCACTTGTCTCCTCATTTGCTCCATCCGCCGTTCCAGATCCTTTACTTTCGACTCTTCTTCCTGTTCTTTAATTGCGTTGACACGGCCGTGTCGTCGGTCTTGTTGTTCATGGCCGCCAGCCTCTGCTTTCTGATAGCCGTCCAATCGCATCGCTACCTTGTAGGCTTCGTCGAGGGATTTCGGTTCTCGCTCTCGGATTTTCAGAGCAAGCGTTCTATCTCTCAGGGCATCCAAGAATGCCCGAACAGCAATTGCTTCGCTGTGAGCCGTCGAGGAACCCGGATAGGCTCGCGTGGAGAGACGTCGGATGTCGTCCACCAGGACGCCCATGTCCTCGTCGACTTTCTGTTTCCTGGTGCTTAGCTGCGTTTGGAACAGGGCTTGTTGTTCAGCGTTGCCGTATCGTTCACGAAGTCGCTGGACCAAAGCCGTCCAAGTGTCCAGGCTATCTGCGTTCGACTCGCTCAGCAAATGAGTCGCCGGTTCAACCAATGAGACTACTAATTGGTTCAACCTCTCCTCGTCCGTCCATCTGTTATTCCTGGCGCACACGGAGAATTTTCGTAAGAATGTTTCAACGTCCGTCTTTCCGCTAAAAGACCCGAGTTTCAGGAATTGTGTTGGCTTAGGAGGAGAAGTCGATGACTGTTTAACCTCGCCCTCTTTAGCTGTTGCAGACGCGGTCGGTTCAAGTTCCTTGACTGTTCCCTTTGAACTGATCGACGGTAGCTCCCAGTCGCCGGTCGTTTGCGTTGCGACGGTGGTCGTCGGGACAATTTTGATAGGACCGACCGAAACGTAGGTAGGCGCCAGTGCGTTCGTTTCACCAACCGCAGACGTCGCTTTATTATCGGCCGTCGTTTCATTTCTCTCCAGAGGTGTCGACTTCATTACCGCCTGACATCGCGGTAGTTCGGCATCACGGCTAAATCCGAAGCTTTGCGCGCCGAGGCATGAACTCATCCTCGCCGATTCCACGACCGTTGGCCACCGAGGAAAGACGGCGTCGCTTGGTCGAAGCGGGTCGAGACAGCGAAGCGGGTCAACCCAAACCCGGTTGTCGCTGCTACCGTAGAAAGCGCTCGGAGTGTAGGTCGGAGCATACCTCCACGGCATGTTTGAATGGTCGGGACGAGCGTATGGTTGCATCCAGTCGATCGTTGCCATCGCCGCTGGTCCAGGAGGAAGGTCGGGTCGAGCGTAGTCTCGACCAACCATGGTCGACGTTGCACGACCGTCGAGGACGCAGTCAGGCATTGACTGATAGGTCGGCATTACCGACGCTGGTTGTGTAAAGTCGACCCGACTCGGTGCCATTTCCACTCTTTGTTGATCGACGTGTGCGAGCGGCGCTTGAATTCTCCATTGTGGATCCGGTCGAGGATACTCGACGAGAGGAAGGGACGAAGAGGCCAAAGGGACTGGGTTGACCTTATCACCCCCCTCCCATGACAATTTATTAGCGATCGGTTTATTCACTTCAAAATTTCTAAACTCCGGTTGCCGTGCTGCATGCATTCTGTTATCAATTATTTTAACAGTTTTAGGTCTAGATTCCATTATCTTGCTGATTTCAATGTCTACACTACCATCATCAGACATTATTTCCACATTATCAGCAAATTCCCTTTCCTTCCTTCTTTCAAAAGACATTGCCATTTCGCCTGTTCTAGCATAGTCAGTTTCCTCTTCTAACCTATCATCACCAAAATCTCTAGAACTAATTTGACCCCACTGGCTGGGACCAATTGTAACGCCCGCCCCTATCGGCCTCCCCGGAGTCGCCACTTCCGGATCCTCGCTCGATGGGACCGCGTGCTGCTGTGGACGAGCTCTAGAGATAGAGGGAGGACAGGAGGAGGTGACTTCTGGGTTCGAATCCCAACGATGGAAGGGTGGCCAGTTATTTCGACTGCCGAAATCCCTATATGAAATTGGCGGCCTACTAGCCAATCTATCACTTCTTCGCAATATACCAGGGTGTGCGAAATCTTTAGGCCTAGCACCCAAAGTTTCTTCCAGGCCGATGGTCGAGTGGTATGGCGCGTCCGCAGTGGTAATAGCGGTGAGGTAACCAGGGTTCAAATCCACAGCAGGCTTGGGTACCGGCGATGCCTCTAGCCTTTCCAATCGTGATACAACTTCCGTCAGCGCTTCCCTGACATTATCTCTTACGGCCGAGATCTCTTCTCTTATCTCCTCTCTTACATTTGATTGCACTGAGGAAATAGCATCGCTAACATTTGATTGCACTGCCAGGACATTAAACTCCACCGTGGCAATCGCCTCTTGCGTGTCTCTGGCATTGGACTGCATAGCCGACTGTATAGAGGTCATAGCTTCCTGTGTCGACTTAGCATTAGTCTGTATTGCCTCGAGCAATATCTCCATAGAAGAAGGGGGCCTAGAAGGCTGAGCGGGAGTGACTGGCCTAGACTCCTCCATAGCGCTATAGAAATGACTCCTATCTTTATAGCTCACGGTCAATATCGCTAGCAGTGAACGAAGTAGTTATTCTTATTAACAAATCAAGCATTCAATCCACATCCGTCACATTCAAAGCCATCAATAATCAAAGTCAGAAGTTTAATTAATATTTCTTATTATTCCCAATCAATTGAATCTTCAATTGACATCAATTATGTTCAAAGCAATCAAACATAAAAGTCAGTAAGTTCAATTATCAGTTCCTATCTTTTGTAAAGACATTCAATGAAAATCAAATGCAACAATTCAATGCAAACACCTATCAACCGGAGTATGCCTAAATTAAATCCCGCTTGATTCTCAAGTCCCACAGCCAATTTCAGTTCAGCCCAAAATATCTTAATGACCGATCGTATTAATTCCCCAATAAAGCGTACCATATGTCCGGAGACAAGGGACAAAGCCGATCGTGTGCGAAGAACAGCGACGAAGACGATATCCAAGAGATGCGACGAAACACACAGAAAGGCGTCGAGTTTGAAACGCCCGAAAAGATCAGCTAAATCCGATGCTGATTTCTCGCAATGAACAACAATTTCGGCTATTTATCCAAGCCGTTTGAGAAAGACGCCCTTAGGCAACCATACGAACAACCGCTTCGCAACACAATTTCAAAGAACGAGAGCAGAGCGCTGACGATTCGAAGCCCACGATAAATCACTCCGTGTGACAGGGCGAAGAGAGGCCTTGAATTAGTAATCCAGGAATATATCCGAAGCGAGAGCGAAGACAAAACTTGCAGCGACGCTGATGTATTTCTCGCAACAAACAAACTCTTTTATTTAATCGACTCCATGTCGAGAGAGAATGAATCGCCGACAGAATCCGTGTATGCGCAACTAGTGCAAGCAGGCGCTTATCCTGGCCATGCTTCACCAACTTGATCGAGCCTAAAACTACCAACCGCCGCAATACATCCGACCGCCCTGAGATCCTATGCGCAACTGAGCCTCTCAGCGTTGCGCTGCTCTTTTATTACTGCCTGACAAGGAGAGCGTCCCTCTACTACGCATGCGCAGCTGAAGAGCCGAGCGCGCCGAACCAGCAGCTGTGCAGCTGTCTCAAGGCGGCAAGAATCAGCTGCCACGTGCGTCCTCTCCTGTGTATCTCCGCGTCTGTCTGTAGCTCACTATCTTTCTCCTTCTATCTCTCCTTCTGAAAAGCGCCATCTGCCGCTGATCACGTAGGCATTAAATGCACTAGTTCAACCTTGAGAAAACGCACGTACACAGACCCACACGCCAACGGTGTTTCCTTCTCAATCCGTGTCCCTGCCTGTGCTTGTCTGGCTGGCTGTATTCCTCGCTCACTCTGATCGTCAGACCACCTCAGAGAGCGTGCGAAAGTTTAATTACCCTCATCGACTGCAAGCGGCACGGCCTTTGAAGACAGCGACCGACGATCGCTGAGAGCGTGTGAACATATACCAATTAATGAAACAGCAACGACTGCTGCCTACGTCAGCGGTCGCTGTGACCCGTGTCAAGCGCAAATCAACATTAAAATATAGGTCACACAAGGCAGCTCAAAAATACAGAAATAAAACAAATATATCAGATCCCTGAAACCCCATAATCGATCAAAAATTAAATAAAATAATATTAGCGACCCGTAGCGTAGTTATACGTCGCTACAGTAGCAGTAGCAGCAGTAGCAGTAGCAGTAGTAGTAGTAATATCAATAAAAAAATAACAATAATACTAATGATTATAATAATAATAATAATAACAACAATAATAATAATAATAATAAGTCCTATGAAAGACTATCGGGGTTTGAACCCCCACACCCACCCCCACTTCAATCCTCCGGCAATTCTCTCCCTGATATCCTGTAAACGCAGCTAAGCACTTTAATCAGTGCTGAAAATAGCAGAAATCCGATATGGTATAATAGGCGTATACATGGTACCTGATTCCATGATGTATCGGACAACGCTGTTTTCGTCTGCGTCTTGCGCCATCAACTGGTAGACGCTGGTTCCCTGCTGTGCGTTCGCTGTCACGGTCGCCAGAAACGGACGAGGAGCGTTTTTGAACACCGGAAGTTCATCGTTGACGTCGGAAAGCTGGATTCGAACCGGTTGCTCTTCTCGATCTGTTGCAGCACAACATACGAAATAATTGCAGATGCAAAATAATGTGGGAGAATATGAAGATGAGTGGGACTTCAAGATAGCCAGAAGGAAGACATGAATATTTAAGATAATAGTAATAATAGTAATACTAGTAGAAGATGAGTAGGGTCCTTCCATGTTTTTGTATTTTATAGGCTGTAGCCTATACGAGGTCATATTGAAGTTCCTGCATGGTGGATGCTGAATGCCTCGGGAAAATAAAAAAATAGTTCCATGACATTTAAACACACGACACATAATCACGCGACACTTAAACACAGACACTTAAACACACGACAGATAAACACACGGACAGATTTTCACGCTACATTCAAACACACGAAACATAACTTTAAACAAGGACAGACAATAGGTTAACTGTGAATAAAGTTTGTGCAATGTGCACTACAGTGCGCAGTGCCTGACTGTCTGCAGTGCTTGACTGGTCATCCAGTCTAATTCGAACTTTGCAACTTTCATTGTTATTGTACGAATTTAATGTACTAACATCTGTAACAGAGTCCGTAGGCCTACTTCAAAAGTCACACCGCCGTTGATTATTATGATATGCCATGATTAGTTGCCTCTGAGTAGTTTCTTGAAGGGGCGCTATATAAATGCTATGAATGAATGAATGAATGAATGATATGGCTCAGATTCTGTTACATTTTGAGTCTCAACAAAAGGACGTTCAACAGTAGGCCATAATATACGGAAATTTTGAGTATAATTAAGTTAGGGAGATAGAGAATGAAGAAACTTATAGGCCTATTGGCGTCTCACCAATAGTGGAACAGTATTGTACGTGCTGTTATGGCAGATCATCAAGATTACCAATTAGTTTTTAACACATTCACAACAATATTGATTCTATCCTACATGTATATATCCCGTATCTCGTTTTAATAATAGACTATGTAGTTTTCTTCATCTATCGTGCTTAAGGTGAGTTTAAGTGCGGCGTGTTTATCTGTCGCGTGTTTATCTGTCGCGTGTTTATCTGTCCGTGTGTTTATCTGTCCGTGTGTTTATCTGTCCGTGTGTTTATCTGTCGTGTGTTTATCTGTCCGTGTGTTTATCTGTCCGTGTGTTTATCTGTCGTGTGTTTATCTGTCGCGTGTTTATCTGTCGCTTGTTTATCTGTCGTGTGTTTATCTGTCGTGTGTTTATCTGTTGTGTGTTTATATGTCGTGTGTTCATCTGTCGTGTGTTTATCTGTCGCGTGTTTATCTGTCCGTGTGTTTATCTGACGTGTGTTTATCTGTCCGTGTGTTTATCTGTCCGTGTGTTTATCTGTCGCGTGTTTATCTGTCGCGTGTGTTTATCTGTCGCGTGTTTATCTGTCGCGTGTTTATCTGTCGCGTGTTTATCTGTCGCGTGTTTATCTGTCCGTGTGTTTATCTGTCCGTGTGTTTATCTGTCCGTGTGTTTATCTGTCCGTGTGTTTACCTGTCCGTGTGTTTATCTGTCGCGTGTTTATCTGTCGTGTGTTTATCTGTCCGTGTGTTTATCTGTCCGTGTGTTTACCTGTCCGTGTGTTTATCTGTCGTGTTTTTATCTGTCCGTGTGTTTATCTGTCGTGTGTTTATCTGTCGCGTGTTTATCTGTCCGTGTGTTTACCTGTCCGTGTGTTTATCTGTCGTGTGTTTATCTGTCCGTGTGTTTATCTGTCGTGTGTTTATCTGTCCGTGTGTTTATCTGTCCGTGTGTGTGTTTATCTGTCGTGTGTTTATCTGTCGCGTGTTTATCTGTCGCGTGTTTATCTGTCCGTGTGTTTATCTGTCGCGTGTTTATCTGTCGTGTGTTTATCTGTCCGTGTGTTTATCTGTCCGTGTGTTTATCTGTCGCGTGTTTATCTGTCGCGTGTTTATCTGTCCGTGTGTTTATCTGTCGCGTGTTTATCTGTCGCGTGTTTATCTGTCGCGTGTTTATCTGTCCGTGTGTTTATCTGTCGCGTGTTTATCTGTCGCGTGTTTATCTGTCGCGTGTTTATCTGTCGTGTGTTTATCTGTCTGTGTGTTTATCTGTCGCGTGTTTATCTGTCGCGTGTTTATCTGTCCGTGTGTTTATCTGTCCGTGTGTTTATCTGTCGCGTGTTTATCTGTCCGTGTGTTTATCTGTCGCGTGTTTATCTGTCGCGTGTTTATCTGTCGCGTGTTTATCTGTCGCGTGTTTATCTGTCCGTGTGTTTATCTGTCCGTGTGTTTATCTGTCGCGTGTTTATCTGTCCGTGTGTTTATCTGTCCGTGTGTTTACCTGTCCGTGTGTTTATCTGTCGTGTGTTTATCTGTCGCGTGTTTATCTGTCGCGTGTTTATCTGTCGCGTGTTATCTGTCCGTGTGTTTATCTGTCCGTGTGTTTATCTGTCGTGTGTTTATCTGTCCGTGTGTTTATCTGTCCGTGTGTTTACCTGTCCGTGTGTTTATCTGTCGTGTTTTTATCTGTCCGTGTGTTTATCTGTCGTGTGTTTATCTGTCGCGTGTTTATCTGTCCGTGTGTTTACCTGTCCGTGTGTTTATCTGTCGTGTGTTTATCTGTCCGTGTGTTTATCTGTCGTGTGTTTATCTGTCCGTGTGTTTATCTGTCCGTGTGTTTATCTGTCCGTGTGTTTATCTGTCCGTGTGTTTATCTGTCCATGTGTTTATCTGTCCGTGTGTTTATCTGTCCGTGTGTTTATCTGTCGTGTGTTTATCTGTCCGTGTGTTTATCTGTCCGTGTGTTTATCTGTCGTGTGTTTATCTGTCGCGTGTTTATCTGTCGCGTGTTTATCTGTCGCGTGTTTATCTGTCCGTGTGTTTATCTGTCCGTGTGTTTATCTGTCGTGTGTTTATCTGTCCGTGTGTTTATCTGTCCGTGTGTTTACCTGTCCGTGTGTTTATCTGTCGTGTTTTTATCTGTCCGTGTGTTTATCTGTCGTGTGTTTATCTGTCGCGTGTTTATCTGTCCGTGTGTTTACCTGTCCGTGTGTTTATCTGTCGTGTGTTTATCTGTCCGTGTGTTTATCTGTCGTGTGTTTATCTGTCCGTGTGTTTATCTGTCCGTGTGTTTATCTGTCCGTGTGTTTATCTGTCCGTGTGTTTATCTGTCCATGTGTTTATCTGTCCGTGTGTTTATCTGTCCGTGTGTTTATCTGTCGTGTGTTTATCTGTCCGTGTGTTTATCTGTCCGTGTGTTTATCTGTCCGTGTGTTTATCTGTCCGTGTGTTTATCTGTCCGTGTGTTTATCTGTCCGTGTGTTTATCTGTCGCGTGTTTATCTGTCGTGTGTTTATCTGTCCGTGTGTTTATCCGTCGTGTGTTTATCTGTCCGTGTGTTTATCTGTCCGTGTGTTTATCTGTCCGTGTGTTTATCTGTCCGTGTGTTTATCTGTCCGTGTGTTTATCTGTCCGTGTGTTTATCTGTCCGTGTGTTTATCTGTCCGTGTGTTTATCTGTCGTGTGTTGATCTGTCCGTGTGTTTATCTGTCCGTGTGTTTATCTGTCGCGTGTTTATCTGTCGCGTGTTTATCTGTCGTGTGTTTATCTGTCCGTGTGTTTATCTGTCGCGTGTTTATCTGTCCGTGTGTTTATCTGTCGTGTGTTTAAGTGTCTGTGTTTAAGTGTCGCATGATTATGTGTCGTGTGTTTAAATGTCGGCACACCGGCTATTAGTAGTAATAATTATTATTATTGTAATAGATCCTGATAGATTAGAACTAACCCGAGTAAAAAAATAATAATGATGCCGCATAATAATAACAACAACAACGACAACGAACACGACAACGACAACGATAACGATAATGATAATAATAGTAATAATAACAATAATAATGTAAGGTCACTCGGTCAGTGTATATTATTATTGACGAATAGGGTCCATTCCAGACAAATCTGATTTCATCGTGAATGTTGAAGTCCCCGAGGGATCATGTTTACCTCTGGGCATAAAAAATAAAATAAAATAATAATAATAATAATAATAATAATAATAATAATAATAATAATAATAATAATAATAATAATCATCAAAGGCTCTCAATCACAATTCAGCGCTTCAACTCCATAGCATTTAGTGGTTCCTTTAGAAGACTCACGCCCGAAATGGATGAGGTTTAGCCATCCCAGTCACATTGCTTTTAACTTTTTATAAGTCCCTGGGGTTTATTATTTGTTTTAAATTATAAAAAAATAATAATAATAATAATAATAATAATAATAATAATAATAATAATCTTATTGCGACTAATTTTTCCTAGTATCAATAATGACGGCAGATTAGTCAGTCTTCTCCTCACCGCCCCATCTTCCCGCCGACCACGTGTACGGTCCGTGTATATAGGCCTACATACAGCACATAATTTATGATTAATTATAAACTGTGACATAGAAGCCTGAAAGGGCAGCGTCGCAGAGACAGGCTTTTCGAAGACGCGTAAAAATGAAATCTGTAAAGTTAATTACTTTTTATAATTGCTATCATAAACTCAGAATTTCTAAGCGACACGTGGCAGCTGAGTGCAGGGACTCATCTTATCCGCGAGCACTATGACAAAGAGTCGAATGAGTTGTGGGGGATGTGAATAGGAAAAGCAAGTCCGCCGGCCAATTGTCTAGTCGGCTAAACGTTAGGCCTATCTGTAAATCAAATGGGAAATACGGAATGCAGAAGTTGCGCTGTGTACGAAAGCATTCACAAATTTCACACCCGTGCTATAAGCATTCAGTAGTTGGTCTATTTATGAATAGCCAGACAACAATTGACACCAAATCAATTGCTCCAGTGACAGAATCATTATTGACACCAATTAATTACACTAAAATTAATGACAACAGATATGAAATTATTCTGGTCAGATAATTATTGTCCCTTAATGCTGCGTAGAGAATATTCAAAACTATTCTCTTGCAATAAACCTTGCAGGCGGATGTAAACCTAGCTCGCCTTTAATCACTTCACTGTTAAATAAAAAATGTCTAACTGTAGCCAACACTGCATGCATGGGCATCATTTGCAAACAGCAAGCATGTATAGTTCATAACATGTCTAATTGTCTATTATGTACAAGTTGCATAGTTTGTTTGCTTGTTTGTTTGTTTATATGTGCACTTGTTATAGCACCCCTTCAAGCACTCTACTCAGAGACGCTCCCGACTGCAATGCGGACACTGCATCGAAGTTTCACGCCAAAGCGCTGAGCAATTGCGAGTGAAGGACTTGCCCAAGGTCCCTACGCGGCGACTTGAGGTGGATTCGAACCTCGATCCTTCAGGCTGCAATGCAACAAACATACCCAGTGTCCCAGTACACCACCGAACCCCACATGCTATACTATGTTTATTGAATTGCATATTTCAATTTTTCGTGATTGTACAGCGCTATAATCATTCTGTTCTTGTCCATAATTCCTGCAGTGCGTTTGCAGGCGGTTCAATAAAGTGCACACTTAATTACGTACTTATGTACAAGCCTGCTATACACGATTTATGGTGAAACCGATGCATCATAAATCTGCGCATTAAATCATACGGAAGATTCTCCAAAAACAAAAAGATAAGCTG
Source organism: Lumbricus terrestris (assembly GCA_949752735.1). Lineage (NCBI taxonomy): Eukaryota > Metazoa > Annelida > Clitellata > Crassiclitellata > Lumbricidae > Lumbricus > Lumbricus terrestris. The sequence goes on from OX457053.1 coordinate 30,696,478, forward strand.
GAAAAAGACAAAGAAAAAAATCTGCGTTTGTGTTATGCGACCAAATCGAGATGAAACGGTTGGAGGATTCAAGGTTGGTGACTCTGGCATTTATCTATCTGCTCGCTGAAGCGTCTGCGACTCTGCAGTATACAGCGTTGCCACTCTAAAAAATGAAAAGACCCAAGTTGGAGGGGCAAAAAACCCAAGAAAATCCAAGTTCAGCAAATCTTTCGAAAATGTCAAGAATTTCAGAATTTGCGGCCAAAAAATCCAGAATTTTTTAAGAGTTTTCGGCCGAAAAATCTGATGACCTTTTTCTATTTTAGTCATCCGCCACAAATCTTCCTTAAAAATGTCAAAAATGTCCAGAAATTGTAAAAAAATTGCCCTTTTGGGGGGTAAAAAAACCAAGCAAAAAACCCAATTCTGTCCCAAAAAACCCCCATTTCCCAAGTTCAGATCGAAAAACCCAGGATCTTGTGAAAAAACCCAAGGAGTGGCAACGCTGGCAGTATAGCCTATCGGTGACTATGCATGGCTACCAGGAATCTAGATTTATTTCTTTTGTCAAGAACAGAAGTATTCAATCATATCCGACGGCCGATCCGTTAGGCTGCCTGTCCCCGTGATTTGTGTACCGATGCTCGTATTGACATCTGCAGTGACTGTGGGCTTTGCTCGTTCATATTATTTATCATGCCCGCGTCGCTTGTTTTAACGGGGCATTTTTTACTGCACCTTTTGTTCAGTGCTGCGCACTTCGCCGTGTGAGGATAACGCTGCGGAAGTGTTGTGGGATAAGGAGGATGCTGTCTTGAGCAGACGAACTGGAGCTATAGACTGAGGGAAATTTGTGGGGCCCTGAGGAGCCGAGGTATGTTCGGTGCATTGTAATCGGAGGGTAGCGGGTTCGAATCCATCTCAAGCCGCCGAGTAGCTATGGACCCTCGTATCGTAATCGTAAACTCGAAATTTCTAAAGCGCTACTCGAAAGCCAACCGCGGGGCACCAGTTTATTTACGAGCGCTGCGTTGAGTCAGAAGAGTTGTCCGTGAGAGTAGTCCGTGGTGGTCCGGGTCGAGTTACCATAGGATCAGAGGGGCGGAACAGCTACTAAGGCGGGTGTCGTCTGGGCCGGGAATTGTAGGGTGGAGGATCAGATGAGACAGAGTAAGAGTTCTTGAAAAGGAGTGTCTTAAGTTTCGAATGAAAAGCCCGAGGTGTGATGGATAGAGGGGCCTGAGAAAGGTGATGGTGTGTGATTAGTAATGATGGTGGTGGAACTGAAAAAGATCGGAACTCAGGCGGCAGATCATTACGAAGCCAGACCCTGAGCATGTCATTCACTCGCAATTGCTCATGCGCTTCGGCATGAAACTCCGATTCAGTCTCCATGGGCGGAGTTTATCAAGAAGACCCAGATTCATTTTTTTACCGTGCAAATGGTTTCTTTTCCCGGGTTTAATCCCCCCCCATGAAGGCTTTAGCCCCGTCAAGAACGGAAACCAAACTCCGCCCATGTCAGTCTCTAATAATAGTATATCACTAAAACACTTCGCTGTTTGTAGCATGCATGTTGACAAGGGGTTATTTGGGTCAGTTCGTGACTGCATGACAACTAGGTCAGGTCGAGTTCAGTTCGTGATTGACAGGCTAGATGTAATGGATCCGCATTTGACACCAGTCTCGTCCAAGCTTCTGTCTACGTCGGCTTCTTCTCTGGTTCCCTGCATCCTCGACCCGTCCAGACATTTGATTAAAAGCTCTCAACATAACACAATCAATGATCGACGGCTGATTGTAATGATAAACAATCGGGCTTCGATGGAACCGTAGAAATCGATACGGTCAGAGGGACTGACAACCTTAATTACGCACTAATCGAAATTTATATAGCGCCCATGACGCGTAATAAGAAGCCACAGTCCGTCTAACTCGACCATGTATTGTTGGGGTTTAATGCAAAAGGAACAATGCGATGCAATTTGAGGGGAGTGCGACGTCTTAAATGAGAAAATCACGAGTAGAGAAGCCGTAGAAACAAGTTCAACGAATTAGGGACAAATTCAAGTAGATAGGTCTAAATCTGTGTGCAGGTAAGCAGGTCTAGTTGAGAAGTCTTATAAATGCTGTTCGCATGTAAGCCTACTTGATTATATGTTGGAAGTTGCAATATAAAATTCATAATATGTTGGAAATTGCAATATAAAATTGTAAAATTCTGTGTGAAATGTACATGATTAGGCCTATAAATATATAAATAGGGGTAACTGCATTGTTCGCTGCTATAGACAGATAAATATCGCTACCCTATAAGCCTCATACTTACTACGCCTCGGTTATCTAAGGATAACCCGAGCCTCTTTTTCCCAATCCAGGATAAGGGAGGCTATCCTCCCTTATCCTGGATTGGGAACCCACCAGCAACCCACCCGGCTAAAAACAACACGCAACAAACTCACTATAAGTAAGTCACTGCATGGGTACAGGACCCACCAGTCCAGCTGTTTCACCATTTGATTACCATTATGATTAGGCCTAGCTGTGACAAAGAACTTAGTTGCGTCGGATGGTCACTGCGCCCCAGTGCGAGGATTGTGGGAAAAATAACTGGGGGGTTGAATCCACATGGATTTGGGGCGTGAAAAACAAACTTTGCTATGGGGCTCTAAGAAAGACTGGGGTGTTAAAAAAAACCAATTCCCCCGACAATTCTCATCCTACTGCGCCCATCACAGGCTCGGAATTCACTAATTCCTTATCTATGCAGGAATATATATAAAAAGATGAAACATTTCGACTCAGTAGGCTCAGCCTATATACAATGCAAAAAATATCTTTATGGGTTATATATATAAATATATATCAATACATGTGTGTGTGTGTGTGTGTGTGTGTGTGTGTGTGTGTGTGTGTGTGTGTGCGCGCGCGTATGCGTGCGTGTGTGTAAGCCAATGTGTGTAAAGGTCAGCATAAAGTCATCGCCAGCCTACACTTCTTTCCGATGGCAAGAATGGAAACGAATAACCGTTTCAGATGTACACATCACACACAGAGAGAGAGAGAGACTTTCCCTTTTCAGTCGTGTCTGTGATTAAATTTACTGACGAGATTTGCCATCGAATGAAGTTACACAAACCATGCATAGCTCGTCGGTCGGCCAGAATATTCTCAGATATTATTCGCCGCCACACACATGAATCGATTTTCTCGCCTTCGGCTGAAGTTGCACAGTCGGTAACTAAACAAATTGTAAGCGAGATTCTTTTATTGCACGATACTGAAAACACAACCTATAAAAATGGTTTAGCCTACTCGTAGGCGTCTGCGACAATTCAGTCGTTCCTTTTCCCCCACGGCCACGTATAGAAACGTTTTCGTCCAGTGCAGTGTAGTAGGCCCCTGTAGTGAACTTTTACCGTTATCCATTGATTTTCATAACAATCATCGATCTCTGGCAGAATCTTTGCCATTTTCCTGCGCTCCGTCTTGATCGACGTATACAGCAATACACGAGGCGCGCGACGTTATCGCAGGCAATTTTCCGCTACGATGGCTTTGTATTTGGACAGAGATTTGCCGGCACGTCGGGGGCTGACCTCCCCGCCACAAATGAAAAATCTTATTAAGCTTTAGCGTTTGTACGGACTCCCGCCACCAGCGGAGACGGGAGAAATGGCCGACCACCGAGGCAGCGTTTTTCCTAAGTCGACCGGCGTGGTCTTAGAGAGACGCCCAGCTAATCGGCGTCGTCACTGCATAACCCGGGCGTTTGTCATCACAACGGCAATCATCTGCTGTCATGCTTGCCGGAGATTGTCGAAAATGGATTACTACATTTGCCCGACGGATGCGAAGAGCTAGTTTAGCATCGCTCTCAACACGACGGCCCTGCTACTATAGTGTAGATGTAGGCAGCAGCAGCAGCAGCAGCAGCAACAGCAGTAGTCAGAAATACCAACAGAGTGTCACGTTCGAGGAGTATCGAGTACGTGGTGGCGCTTCGGTAATTACGTTTGTTATATACGGGTCTTTGGCGGGAGAAGTAATTCATTAGGTACTCAGCTGTACTTATGAAATATGTACATGCAAGGGTTTACATGCGTGTCTCGAGCGCGATAGGGAAAGTCGTTAAGCGCTGCATGACCTGTCTGGCAATGATGCAGTGTGTGTGGTGTGTGTGTGTGTGTGTGCGTGTGGCTGTGTGAGCGTGTGTCTGTGTGAGCGTGTGTCTGTGTGTGTGTATGTGGCTGTGTGTCTGTGTGTGCGTGTGTCTGTGTGTGTGTGGCTGTGTGTGTGTGTGTGTAGGTGTTGGCTGTGTGTGTGTCTGTGTGTGTGTGTGTGTAGGTGTCTGTGTGTGCGTGTGTCTGTGTGTGTGTGTGGCTGTGTGTGTGTAGGTGTCTTTGTGTGTGTCTGTGTGTGCGTGTGTCTGTGTGCGTGTGTGGCTGTGCGTGTGTGGCTGTGTGCGTGTGTCTGTGTGCGTGTGTGGCTGTGCGTGTGTGGCTGTGTGTGTGTGTGCGCCTGTGTGTCTGTGTGTGTGTGTGGCTGTGTGTGTGTGGCTGTGTGTATATGCATTGCGAAGGCGTTTGAGTACTCCTGCATGGAAATGTCCCTAACAGCCATTCCGTCATTGTACGCTAACAACTTGAGACATCGAGTCAGTTACAGGGACGTATACCTGGCCGATGGCGCCCAGACCTTGAAAACCTTTTGAGACTTAGGAATTTTTGCACTTTGAGAAGTTATTTAAGTTGGATTATATAGATTCTTCTAAACTTGACAGCAGAAAAGTTGCGTACTTGTTATCCCGTTCACCAATCAAGTTTTCAGTTAAAGCCAAACGACAGATTAGGTTTACACGGGTAATTCTATTATTTTTATTTTAACAATGTCTTTCTCCATGTCGCTGAAGTAAAAATAGATCATAATGGTTTCGCACAGGCAACAACAATAACAATTCTTTGTGTCTTTTGCAACCCTTCTCACAAGAATGACGATGTTGCATTCGTTAAAGCTAATGTCCTGTGCTTAGCTTTAAAGAAGAACATTAAAACTTTCAAGAGTAAAATTCACAGATGATGATGATGATTATACGATGATGACGACGACGACGATGATGATGACCATCTACGAGTAGGCGCTATACATTTTTTAAAGAGAATGCGCCTTCTTGAAACTGAAGAAAACTCAATATCTCACCTTGACTATTTTCTATTGTTAGCCAATATTTTATTTAAGATTTGTTTTGAATATTGATGGCTTCAATCAACGAATCAATCATTCAATTTAAAACCAATTATTTCTTTCAAATTATTCAATTGCAATCACATATTTACGGGGGAATGGCAACAAAGATAGGTCCTGAAGGGATCACTGATCCCGCTAATAGGGACACCTACGTACATGTAAACAAAGGTATGCAATGGCCGACAATTATTGCTTTTAAGTAAGACAGTGAAGGATTAATGAAGGCATTGTTTGCGCTGTCACTACTTATACTTAAGTACTTTTCTAAGAATTGTTAATCCACGTATCCCTACACAACGTGGGATCTTCATCACTTATAGGTCTCCTCCCTGTCGCCATCATTATACAATACAATACAATACAATACAATACAACAGAAGTTTGATATCGCCCTCCTTATGAAGCTCAGAAGTGCACAACACAAGCCTCAACGGCGCAACAGCATTATTACATTACACAGTAATTGTGAGTGAAGGACTTGCTCAAGGTCCCTACATGTATACAGTAGCCGTCTCGGGGATCGAACCCGCATTCTCCGTGCTACAGGCCGATCCCTTTAACCACACAACCACCGTGCCTCACCTACAGCCATACATACACATGCATACACATACATACACCGTGCCTCGTAACATTGTCACATTGTTCTTAATCATTGTTACATCATGCAGCAGCAACTCGTTGCGTCTAAGAAAAAGGCTTCAATTACGGATCGTGTGAATAGAAATGGCTTCAATAAAAAAGAAGATTGATTACTTGATGGATGACGAAACAGCCGATGTTATATATATATATACATGTATATGTATGTGTATTGTGTGTATATATATATGTATGTACATATGTATGTATATGTATATGTGTTTATATGTATATATATATATATGTATAATTATATCTCAAATGATGCAATTCCTTTCGGAATTTCCCTTTTCCGCAGAAACAGTTCGGCGATCATAGTGCATCGCATTTCAGCCGCATTTCGACGGGCACTTCCATTTCAGGATGGCCATCTAGATCGGTTTAGCGTCCCATCCGCCCCCCAAAACCACGCACCCACCCACACACCAGCCCTCCAACCCACCGGACGGTAACTAACCTGTTACGTTTATTGGAATCGAACTCCCAGCGGTCATCGACGCGGGGATCGAACGGGCAGCAAATTGATTGGACGCAATCAGTGGACGGTCGAAGTCGAGGCGTTTCCTCACTTCGACCCGTCTCCCCTACGCGAAGAAAGGCCGCATATTGCATGACATTCGACTAACGACGTCGAATCGTAGATCTATAGATATACCAGTCTCGCGTTGTCTCCCGCGGGTTCACCGAAGACCCCCGAGTGCTGCCGAGTACAGCCGAGTGGTGCCGAGTACAGCCGAGTGGTGCCGAAGTATTGCCGGATATCCTCCGCAGAGGCTGATTGCGAATTGTGCTTTACGACTGCAGCGCTGATGCAGGACGGATATATCTACACAGACAGACAGGCTGGCGGCGGGACGGACAGACAGACAGACGAATCAGCATACAGACAGACAGACCCAGACGGTTGAAAGCACAAAGCAACAGAAGCAAAGAAGAATGTCTATAAAAACTTACAGAAAGAACAACAGACAACACAACGCGTGATGCAGCATTCGAAACAACAGCACACAAGAATAAAACAGCCAGTCGACACGAAGCACTCAAGGTCAAAACATGAAACTCTATCACAAGTCTTGTAGTTGCCATCGAGTCGAAAGTCTTAATATTAGTCTCAAGTGCACTATAGGGTTCGTTTTGAAAAAGTCTTGGTCTAGAGATCAAAAGTCTTGGTCTAGAGATCAAACGTCTTGGTCTAGAGATCAAAAGTCTTGGTCTAGAGATCAAAAGTCTTGGTCTAGAGAATTAAGGGTCTTGAGATTCAATTAATAAAGTCTCGACCTTGTTCTTGCAAGACCCAGGTTCGACTGTCAATATACAGTGATTGATTGATCAGGGAGGTTTTAAAGTCGTCGTCGTCGTCGCAGGCCCTATACATGTATATCCACTCTTGCATCCAGTATCAGAATTGAAGAAAATAACTGCACGGGCGAGTCGTCATCATCATCATCACGATCATCATCATCATGATCATCATCGTCATCATCATCATCATCACCACCATCATGATCATCATCATCTTCACCATCACCACCATCATCATCTTCATCATCGGTCAGGCGTTGTTTTATGGCGGCTTGGGGTCCGCAACGACGACTATCATACGGCGTTCTAAGAACGACTGGAGGTCGAACCTCCACAACTCCCTGACAATTGTCATCCTGCTTGAATCCGCATTCGTGTACACGACACCAACTGGTAACTCTGTATTCCGCCACTGGTCGTACTCTTCTAGTGCCAGTCCTAAGCCTGGATAAAGGAGGAGGGCGACACTAATCATCTTTCATATGCATGGCAGTATCGTCGTTAAACAGTAACAATCCAAGATCTAAGTATACAGGTTTTAATCCAAAGTTTTTGAGAATATTATTATCTCGATGCCTTTCATATCATTACGGTTCGACAAGCCTCATTCTTTCGTTTGATTTGCGTTCAATCGCTTGGTCTTATAATAAATTGTCTTGAGGTTTCAGGCAGTGGTGTAGCCAGAAATTCTTGATGGGGTGGGGGTTTGTGGGTTTCATGGCCTGGCCGGAAGCCCTTTCTGAAACCAACCCAACAGTACTACAGTAAATAAAAAGGGAATAAAGTAGCAAAGGGGATAAAGTAAGAAAAACAATTGTTACTACAAGTAATTGTTTTTGTTTTTCCTTATTTAAGTGGATAAATAACCTTTAAAAACTTTTTCCTAGGCCAATGGGGGGGTAACCTCGAAACCCCCTTCTTGTCTGTATACGCCACTGGTTTAAGGTCTTGACAAGAAGACTAACTGAAAAATCATAGAAAGCGATGAAATATGAAAGTTCTACCGAAATATCGTCAAAATCAATAAAGCCGACTTCAGTTAAACCCTGCGTTCATCTCATTACGCGATGATCATAAATTTACTATCAGACTTTGTTATCCAAACCTCCTGAGACTTGCAGCTGCACAAACAAAACCGGTGTATAAGTCATTACCTTTGAGACAACGAGTCTATGATCTGCAGTACGTCTCGAAATAATTTCTTGCTTTCGACCTTTGATTAAATCCTATATAATATTATCCTGCGCAAGACTCTAGGGATTCTGAAATGATTGCAGTTTGAGATATTATTATTATGGGATGCTTTAGCAAGATCTTAGCTTATTCCAGCAGTTTTCCAATTTCATTGGTCAGCTTTGAAATTGTTGCTGGCCTGCTCGCAGATTTGCCAGGCTGTCATTGGTCAGAGTTTGCACTTTCTTGGTTGTAATATTGGTCTCGCTCTGTAGTCGAAACAAGCCGTCATTGGAATGCATTCACACCTATTTGGCTGTCATTTTATTTATTTTATTATTTTATTTATTTATTATTTATTTAAATTACTTTATTTATATATCCATTTCTATAGCGCCCATTCAAGCTCTCTACTCAGAGTCGCTCCCGACTACAGCGCGGACACTGCATCGGAGTTTCACGCCGAAGCGCCAAAGCAATTGCGAGTGAAGGACTTGCTCAAGGTCTCTACGCGGTGACTTGAGGTGGATTCGAACTCGAACCTTCCGGCTTCAAGGCAACGACGCCACCTTTACACCACCGCGCCCCATGGTCATGTTTTTTAGTTTAATTAGGCTGTGTCACTTGGACTCACTTGCCATCATTTACACTTAGCCTACTTTGCTGTCATTGGTCAAGTTTTAGTTGAATTACTCAATCAATGGAAATCGTACATCAATCACATAAATTTATATAGTGCCCCTTCAAGATCTCTACTCAGAGGCGAACATGCCACTTGATCATCATTGGTCCTGCTATTTGAAAGCAGCTCTCTCCATTCATATGTTCCTTGTTATAACTTGTGCTCCAAGAACATATCTTTGCCGTCTCAAAACTACTTTCTTGTCTCTGGGTCTTTCGCACGGGAGCACCTCTGAATGGTGTAACTGTGAGTAGCGCTTTATAAATGTGTGGATACAATGCAATTGATCAGTTGATAGTAATTGGCACTGATGCACAATTGGTACTACTGCATAATTGGTACTGATGCATAATTGGTACTTATGCATAATAATTGGTATTGATGCATAATTAGTTATCAGGACGATGATCATAATTGGATAGATGACAAAAACCGATGAGCAGTAAGAAAACTAATTGAAATAATAATAATTCTTAATTAACACTGTAATAAAACCTTTGTAAGGTTCCTACAAGGCGCCATATAAATGACCTTAATTAAATGTGTGTGTATTTTGTTCTGAATTTACGTGTGGATGACATTATCAGGAGTTGGAAATAAGAATTTACCATGTAGGCACTAAACTATACTCAGAAAAGTCCCAAAAATTGTTTTAATGTAACAGAAAGGCACTTTCAACACATGTAGGCCTAAGCAGTTTATTCAGCAGACTTTTGAACTGTCCTTGTGAGAAAGAACGAGCATTTGTTGAGCGAATCGCAAAATAAAGGAAATACGAAATCGTCCTAAATCGGATCGATGCTAAGCCAGCGTGCTTTGTAGGTTCAAGCAACAGTCTATATTCAATTTCTGCTGGTATTCTCTCACGGTCATCAATGAAAAATATTATAATATCTCATCTGAGCCGGTGTCGCGCGTTATTCCATCCAGTAAAGCTATCCGGGGAAGAATTAATCCATCTCCCGGATGGAATATACCTGGTATATATAGACAATAGAGCATCCGGGGGATAAGTCATTCCTTCCCACAGCTTATGATTAATTATTTTAAAATGGGTATAATTCGTAATTTATGCTGTAATAAAAAATGTAAAATGACTCCAAATGTTTAAGTGTCCTAAGTAATTTTCAAAGCATGCAAGGCACCTCGAATTTGGTTAGCGACCCTAAAATAATGTTCTTAGCCTTTTAGGTCTTAAGTGTCCTAGAAGTTTTAAGTGTTCTAAAGGCAAAGCAAGCAACGTTTTCTAGTAGGAATAAACACACCTGTTAGTGAAAATGTTCAAAACAAAGCATATGGATGTTTATTTGCAAAAATACACACACACGGAAAATGGCTTCTTTAACTTCTCTTCATCTTCGGGGATACGCTTATTAGAGGGGAGATACTCTATT
>OX457053.1:30709399-30944399 GCA_949752735.1 Lumbricus terrestris
GAAAGGGATTTGAATTGTGTACGCGCGCCTTGGAATGGAACGTGCAAAAGATGGCGCTAGATACGAATGAAAATTGTTGGTGAAAACGGCCGCACTCGGGTGAAAAATTGAATTCGGAATTAGAAATTGTGTTTTTTGGGTTGAACCCGCTCGTATTTTTGTGTGAAAAGGAAATAAATAGACACGAAACTAATATTTCATTGCTTGATATCGAATGGAACGGTTTGCGAAAATTTTAAAAAGAAAGATAGAAATAGATACGAAACTAATAATACGAAACTAAATGCGAGTGATGAAGAGCACTACGCTGTGAAGAAATAAATAAAATGGCGGACTGCGTGAAAGTTGAAATCGGATTGGAATTTAAAGTTGTGTTTTTTGGTCGAAAAAATTGCGCTTTTCCCCAAAAGGCATTATAACAACACGCTTATGTTCGAATGGAACGGTTTGCGAAAAATTTGAAAAGAATCGGTGAAGAACTTATCGAGTTCTGAGGCCACAAAAACTAACGTTTTACATTTTTATTTATATAGATATATATATCTGTATCTCTCTCTGTCTCTGTCTCTGTCTCTGTCTCTCTCTCTGTCTGTCTGTCTGTCTGTCTGTCTCGCTCTCTCGCTCTCTCGCTCTCTCTCTCTCTCTCTCTCTCTCTCTCTCTCTCTCTCTCTCTCTCTCTCTCTCTCTCTCTCCCCTCTCTCTCTGTGTGCACACGCTTTGTCATCCTGTCACGCTCAAAGCAGCTTTGGATTTCATTGCTGGACACATTTTCATATCTCACTTTGAAAACCAGCTTAGAATTATTTTGACTACACATTGACAAACGTTGGACACATCAGCTAACTACTGTCTTTGCTGTAAACCAAAAGTTAGACAGAGCATCAAGTTGTTATAACTTATAAGGCACATATTTATGAAAATGGCAAGTAATCCTCCAACGCTAATCTTGTGCAATATCAATTATTATTCAAGATCTGGCACAGGAACTTCTAACCCCACCCCTAAACAACCAGGATCAATCCCCCTCTTCCGGGCCCGCCCTCCCATCGTCCACGTGAATTTTTGGCTCATTTCTCAGTCCCTCTGTTATTCACTGGGTTCAAGTTCCGCCCGCCTTATATATACAGGGATAGTAGCCATGATCTTGTAATTTCTCAGCATGTCAGCATCCAATTATTTTCTCATCTAATTATATCGGAATTATTACATTTCGGAAGTGGCTAAGATGCACTCGTATAGAGGAGCAACATAAACATCGTCTACATCTATCTATCAGCGCCAGACGGCGACACTGAAATCGAGGAGACGATATCACGAGATGACACACTGATTCCTCGCAGCATATAATCTTATATATAGTCGGGTGTAATGAGACCAGAATTAACGTCCATATAAAATTCAAACTAAACTGCCTGCAAATAATTATGGCATGGCTGGATAATAATAGATCTAATAATTATTGTTGGAATACCTAAAAGATTCTATAGCCTATTCATTTCAGATATCCGACTTCCTATCGGCGACCTATATACCGACTATTATAGTAGTTCTAATTATAGTAGTTTTAATTATACTATAATTAATTAATTAATATATATTTTAATTAATATATAGTATTTCAATTATAGTAGTTTTAATTATAGTAGTTTTAATTATAGTAGTTTTAATTGTAGTAGTTTTAATTATAGTAGTTTTAATTATAGTAGGCTACTAGTTTTAATAATTATTATAGGCCTAGTAGTCTTAATTATAGCAGTTTTAATTATAGTAGTTTTAATAATATTATAGTAGTTTTAATTAAAGTAGTTTTAATTATAGTAGTTTTAATTATAGCAGTTTTAACTATAGTAGTTTTAATTATAGTAGTTTTAATTATAGAAGTTTGAATTTCAGTGTAACGAAATTGTTTGATAACAAAGCTCATTAGCGCCACCCTCCTCCTTAATCCAACCTTGGGACTGGCACTGTCAGTGTGTATGCGATGAGTGGCGGAGATCGGAGATAATTGGTTTCATCTCAATGCATGAGATGTTTGAATGTGCACTTGTTGCAGCGCCCCTTCAAGAAATTTCTGCTCAGAAGCGCTCCCACTATGCAGCGCGGACACTGAATCGGAGTTTCACGCCGAAACGCATGAGCAACTGCGTGTAAGGGACTTGCTCAAGGTCCTTACGAGGCGGTTTGAGGTGAATTCGAACTTGCAAACCCCCGGCTGCAAGGCAACGAACATACCCACTACACCGCCGCGCCCCACAGTTAGGCTACAAGATGTAACGTAATTATATACAGATATGCATGGTTATTTGTATAGCGCTTTTGTGAAATCTTTTCATGTGGGACGGCATATTGTCTGAAGATTCCATCTAATCTTGGCAGGCAGTCGTTCCTCATCTATTGTTAAACATATAATTTGAGACGTACAGAGTATGGTCATTGGCCAGTTAAAGGGGACAGAGCTCAATTCAACATACTCCTCCAAGTTGAACTCTGTTCCGTCCTTTTAGCGGACTGTCCTCACTGATGGGATAGATTCTTATTAGGTCTGGGAGGATTTTAATTGCCTCATCATTAGACTGCCAGTCAAACTAGGTACAGTGGCTCAGATCGGGGAGGGGCGGTCTGCCTGACGACGGTTGCCAGGCAGTCTTGTTAGTCTTCTTAATGAGATGTCAAAGCTTTTCAGTCCCACGATGGCGGCCTGTGTTCTGGAGATAGAGGACATTGGGAATACTGAACTACGCTGCTTGGAGTCTTGATGTTAGTATTGGTATTGGCTGTGTGTGTGTGTGTGTGCGTGCGCGTGTGTGCGCGTGTGTGCGTGTGTGTGTGTGAAAGTGTGCATCTGCAGCTTTCCCTTAGCACTTCTATAATACCTCGGAAAAGTATGGTGTGGTGGGTGTAGTTATAGTTAAAGTGTGGTGACATTGAGAACTAAACAAGAACAAGAATCATGCTTTAAATCGTATTTATGATTTCTTTTTCCTTCTCTTTCTTAAAAAACCTTTATATACTACCGCGGCATTTTTGGAGACAGACAATAAAAAAGAAATCATAGAAATCATAGATATGATTTAAAGCATGATTATTTTGTCGTTGCTTAGTTTTGCTACTGCTACTACTACTGCTGTAGTAACAATGACAATAACAGCATCAGCAACAATAGTGACAATGGTGATATGACGACGATGACGGTGATGATGATGACAATGACGATGATAATAATAACAATAATAATAATAACAACAAAACAACAACAACAATAACAATAATAATCGTCATCAGTGTCTGCTATCGACACTTCGGCATCTATCGAAACGGACTGCATCTTTCTGTAGTGGCCTCTCTGTCTCTGTATCGTGGACCACGCAAAGAGTCACTTCCGACTGCCTACCCAGACATCGTTCCTAAGCTAAAGAAATTTTCTATGCATCAAGGAACATTATGTGCCCTGGGTAGTCCTATAATTGTATACGATAAAAAATCAACAATTGTTTCGTTACAGAATTAAGTACAGTGTGCTTTATGACAGAACTGCCGTAGCGTGTGCACTTCAATCTACAGTTTCTTGGAAAGAAAAACCTTGACCAATCAGATTCAAGTATCTTGCTGTTCCGTTCACCCTCCCTCCCTCTCTGCATGGGTGGGTAAACAATGCCCCCAATGCGTAATTAAAACCGCCTTTTTGGTCTCGTTGGTTAACCAACGATACACTGACCGAAGGGGTTCCTGCTTTGGTTCGTGCCAATCCCTCTGGCTGTAAGATGACTAGGTCTACAGAAGAGGGAAGCCTCCTTGTAGGGAATATCTTGTTCAGTGTCCGCCTCCCGCCGTGTGGCCAGTATTTCTTTCGCCCTCTGCGTTGATCTAACGCTGTAACGAGGCAGATGCGACACCTCTTCGTCTACTTGTTGAACATGATTACCTGACTCTCGAAACAATGTCTAAAGGCTACAGACATCACTGTCGTCAGAAGTGCCTGCCATATCTGCTTCGCTAATCATCCACATTAACTGTGGATTGCAGTCTGTCTTTTTAAAGTAGAATTTCATGCGCTTCAACGAAATCGTAAGTAGACCTTTATTTGTTGCTGACTTGAGCTAATCTTTTTAAAACTTATAATGCAAACTGCACACTCCAAGCAACTAGACAATGTCAGTTTCCGTGACGCTCTCAGAGAACGACGTGTATTTTAGCGTCGTACAGTATTTGCCATTGTAGGCATATATCGATTTCAGCTTTGATCGAATAAAAGTGGGATTCACGAAAAACATTCTTGCTAAATAGAAGTCGGATAGATGAACGTTATGTTACTCAAGTAGAATTGGGATTGCTGCCAGTAAAAGTAGAATTTATGAAAACAATCTCGCTAAAATCGAAGCAGGATTGATGAGCAATAATTTTTAATGAAATAGAAGTTGTACTGACGAAATAACTGTAATTGCTGGCATAATGGAAGCGGGATTGCTGAAACGAATTCTTGCCTAATCAGAGGCTGGGCCGTTGAGAATGATTCCTGCATGCCTATCTAGAAGTTGAATTGATAAAAAAATAATGCTGCAGCCCTTGAATAATTGCGACGCTAAAATAAATGCTTGCCTTAAACAGATCTTAACGTAATGTAAATCGGCACTTAGCCTCAGTGGCGTAGGCAAGGGGGTTTATGGGGTTTAAAGAATTGGCTCAGGAAGAAAGTTTTTAAAAGGTTATTTATCCACTTAACACTTTGACCGCGTGGTACGTGTATACACGTACCATATTGAGTCATTTTACACAGCAAATCAGCGGTCAACGTGTTAAATAAGAAAAAACGAAACAATTGCTTGTAGTAACAATTGTTTTCTTACTTTATTCCCTTTGTTACTTTATTCCCTTTTTACGCCGTGGTTTAATAAAAAAAGTAGGCCAAACTGTTTTTCTTATAGGCCTATCTTTAATGCCTGATGATTAATCATACTAAAAAATTTCAAATATTTAGAGAATTGAACCAAGAATACGATCCAAAATACCATGTCATAAATTTGAACGGATAGAAAGATATGAATATTTCAACTTCATCTCCTGAAATTTCCGTTTTCAGCAAGTCTGCTATGGTATTCGTTGCGGTTTCGACGCTTGATAGTTCCCAATTTTGGTCTTCAGTGATCCTGGAGTAATAAAATAACGGAGTAGGCCCCTATATTATTATCGCAACGTTCTACTGTCACAACATCTTACACCTGTTATCAGAAATCTATAGCACCAGAAGGCTATTTTCTTTTTCAACAGAACAGTACCAGGCCACAGAGCCAGATAAACCATCGAAATGCTAACAAAAGAGACGCCATACTTCCTTTCTCCCACATTATGGCATCCGAACAGTCCAGATTTAAATCCTGTCGTTTATAACATCTTCTTTATGTAAACAATCAAACAATAACTACTGAAAGGTTCTTCACAAAAAATATTAAGGACTTTTTCATGTTGAAGTACTTTGTTACAAACCCAAACAAAAATTGCTGATAAACTGAAATTTCGGCAGATGAAGTTGAAAGATTCATATATTTCTATCCGTTCAAATTATTTTATGAAATAATATTTTGGAATCATATTCCTCGTTCAATTCTCTAAATATTAGGAAAAATTTAGAATGATTATTAATCAGGCCTTGGATATACATGTGAAAAACAGTTTGGCTTACTTTTTGAACCACGGTGTATTTACTGTAATACTGTTGGGCTGGTGTCAGGAATGGCATCCAGCCAGCAGGACTTTTTTAACGTGCAGTTCCACAAAAAATGTGCAGTTGTAAAAGAATTTGTGCAGTTGTAAAAGCAGTTCCGTGCAATGAAAATCGTTAGGAAACGGCAATTGCAGCCGGTTCACCACGGACGAACGAAAGAGACCTGTGCAGTGAAAAATAAGCAGGAAGGCTGAAAAAAGCAATTTTTCAAGTGGACTACTAAAAAAAGTCCATCAGATTTTTCGTCGCCGAATTGCGACATTTTCGGGGAAAATTTTCTGAAACGACCAGAAATTTTCGCCAAGGAAATCCGGACTAGAAAAACCTCCTGCATGAGTGTGCAGTTCTACAGATTTCTGAAAAAAGCCCTGTCGGCTAGGTCATAACCACCCCTCCACATTATGAATTCATGGCTACCCACTGCTTAGCCTATAAACTTATATCGTCGATAAAATCTGAAGAGAGGTAGTAGCAACATTTTGGAAAGTGCTCCATCATTCATTCATTCATTCATTCATTCATTCATTCAAGAATTTATGTAGTGCTTCTTCAAGGGGACTACTCAGAAGCGCTCATTCACGTAGGCTATACAAAAAAGAACTAGAACAAAGCGACAGACTGAAATAACTTCTTACAATTAGCGTTAGATGGCAGCACACATTGAGTGACATGGCAACATTCAATGGCAGGCAATAGATGCAGCCGAGCATTGAGGATTTGCACAAAGCACAATGTAGGGCCATCGTGAGAGACAACGCTTAGATCTGGTCACACACTCGATCTGCGAGACGGGCGCTCGATCAAACGGTCGCCTGCCACTGTGTATCGATTTATTGCAGAGATAGATAGATGGTCGCTGATTAATCCCTTTAGCGACCGACCGGCACATAGTCGTATATAAAATTTTAATCGGGGTTGTCGGTAAAGAGGTTAATTAAACTTTATTTCACCCAAAAATACCAAAGCACAAATACAATTGTTTTAGGTATGATACACGAGTATTATTATTATAATAACTATTATTATTATTACTATTATTATTACTATTATCATCATCATCAACAACAACAACAACAACATCATCATCATTATCATTATTACTTTTATTTACTTTTTATGTAGCGCACCTTCAAGGTAATCTACTCAGAAGCGTTCCCAGACAAACAACGGCCAAATAGAGCAGTTTTTAAGTGAGAGAGAAGCATAGTGGTGTGACCTCTAGGTACAAGACGGAGCGCAACAAGGAGCCCATTCCAGGTTCTAACGCCAGCCACTGAGAAATATATACCAAGGACGTAGCCATCCCTTGGGCAGTGGGGTGGTTATTGAATAAATTGTAATGACTATTAGAGTTTAGGTCACTATAAAAATGTTTTGCCCGACTCCCATACCCATACTCAAATGAAAAACTCAAAGGATTTGAGAAAATCATGTTGGTCATATTATTCAGAGAAAGGTGGTTCAAAACATCCCCAAACCACCCTGCGGTAACACCACTGCTGTGAACGAATCAATCAATCGGTTTGGTGTTGCACCAATAACAACAATCAACATTTCAGTCACTCACACAAAGTAGACCCACACTATAGGAGACATCCACGGGTGAAATCAGATGGGGTCAACCAACGACCTCATATATATTACAACAGCTGCTCCTGCTTAAAAAGGTCACTGCAGGCAGGGATGCCACTCTGAATTTTGAAACACGTCAGATCCGGTCTGAAAAAAGGCTAGAAAAGGCTAGATTGACAATTTCCCAGTAAAATACATAGATTTTTCCAATTTTCCGGCTTAAAATTTCTGACGACCTTTTTCAGTCGTCCGATGACTAAAATTTGCTCTCTTTTCCTTCCAGAAAAAATTTCCGATGGCCTTCTTTTTTAGTCGTTTGCTCCAAAATTTACGATTTTTGGCCCAAGTTCCCAAACTTGTCGATTTTTTCACGTATTTTGTGCATTTTCACTTTAAAACAATAAATTTATATGTAAAAAGTCGAAAAAACCGCCGTGAGAGAAAAGCTAGATCCTGACCAAAAAACCCTAGAAACCTAGACAAGACCAAAAAACCTAAATCTAGTTGGAAAAAGCTATGAGTGGCATCCCTGACGGCAGGGTTTTTTGAGACAGAATTCATGACGGCATATCACAATGACAGTTTCACAACTGGCTTTTTCCGCAAGTAGGATATATAGCCTATCATGAACCCATTGCGCTCACGAAGAAGCTGGTGTTCTGCGCGTATCTTTAAAACGTGCTTTGGACAAAAAGTTTACGATTTTGATTACAATAATTCATCAGGTTTTGCTAACTTTATATTAACTGTATATAGGCTACACGTCCTTTCATAACTACCACATAAAAAATTAAAGAAAACTGAATGCAGGACATACAATTTCAACAGATCGCGTCAGGGTCATGCGAGTTATTCAGAAGTAAAACGTCAAGAAGATATTAAAATGTCAAGAAATCTTTGGCTGGTCATTGAGCAGGCCCAGGTTATAATACAGTTAAATAATCTGCTGCGACCGGTGCAACGAAAATAAAACATTTTTCGATGGTTCGGATGTTTACAGTATACAAGTTTGTAAAAGTTAGTATAGGCCTAAGTAAAGTAGCAGCCTGTTTTGCATCTAATATTTGCATATGAACGCAATGCATGCGGGAAATGTTTTCGTTGTTGTCAAGCATTGCCATAAAATTTTTGTCCTCGTAAAGTCTCACAGACCGACATTCCTATTAAAGTATAAATATTTTACTGATCCACTCTACTATACGGTGAATCTGTGGGAGCTGTAACCTAATTAAAGCTAATAAAGAATTTAAACAGGCCTTTCTACGTGCATACTCGCTATCAACAGATGGATATATCCCCCAAACATTTCACGATCTCGGCCTTTGGATTTCATCTACTGAAGATGATCTTATTCGTGATTAGTAGGCCATGGTCTACATCCAAAAGCTCATTCGCTTCCTCTCCACAAGCCACCCCATCCCCCATCCTTTCTTTCACCCCATAAACAATGCGTATTTGTCACCACCACAAGTCTCCAACTCTTTTTAATTCATCCAGAATCCCGCTCTTCCCTCCTTCCGCTTTTTCCATGACTCATATCCGTCTCTCCTTACTCCCATCTTCTCACAGCAAGTATACTCTCTCATTTCTTCCTTTATTCTCCCGCTCCTTTCACTCCATGTCACTCCACTCTAAACCTTCCCCCACCCCACCCCACCCACGTTCTCGAACACCACCCACGCTTTTCATCCATCAGTCGAGCTTTCCGCTTATCCAGCCACATTTCCTTTCGCACGTCTTTTCATTCATCAGCGCCGCTGGAAATTCCGTTCCGTGTGGATTGGCGGCTTGCACGGCTGATCAGTCGCAGAACTTTAGTCGCATCCTCCATTATCATCATCCCGTTCCGATGGCATCGGAAGATGATGCTGCAGTCTTCTCTGTTGCTGCTGCTGCTGCTGCTGTTGCTGCTGCTGTGGTAGCGTCTTCGCTTAAGTCGCCAAAATGGATTGAGATGAATACGCAGAACTGGCATTGATTGAAGAGGGAGGGTAGTTGATTGAAGAAAGAGGTGGAGTTGATTGAAGGGGTGGGCAGTTGATTGAAAAGGAAATGTAGTTGATTGAAGAGGGAGGGAGGAGTTGATTGAAGAGGAAGGGGAAAGTTGATTGAAGAAGGAGGGTAGTTGATTGAAGAGAAAGGGGAAGTTGATTGAAGAGGGAGGGGCAGTTGATTGAAGATGGATGGATGTTGATTGAAGCAGTTGGTTGAAGGAGGGGCAGTTGATTGAAGGGGCAATTGCTTAAAAGAAATGGCAGTTGATTGAAGAGGGAGCAGTTGATTGACGAGTAGCAGACCAAAGGACAATGAACTGTCTCTCTACTGTCGAAAGCTGATGGCTATGCACGTGATAGCACTTAATTCTCTCCTCCGTCACGCCGTGGCCGACGATGAGTCCTCAACATGGAGTCTCCAAGTTTCCTATTCGTGGTTTTCTCCGTTGCCTCTCTGATATCCATATTAATTTTCTCGAAGTCTTCTCGTATGTTGTCCATCCATGTTTTCTGCTGTCTTCCTTGGTTTCTAGTTCCCTCCGCATATCCGTGCAGTGCCGCCGAGGTTGGAAGTCTGTTGTTACCCATTCTCAGCACGTGTCCCAACCGCGACAGTCTTTTCTTCCTGATTTCATCAATAATTGTTTCCTTCTGTCCCGGCTCTCTTCTGATCACTTCGTTCTTTATCCTATCCTTCTGCTTCGACCCATTTCTCTTCTCAACCAGTTCATTTCCATCGCCACTTACTATTACTAGTCTTCTCTCGTCTTCTTTGCGCAAACACCAGCATTCAGATGCATACAGCTGTACTGGAATGACTGGTGTCTCGTATAGTTTAATCTTATTTTCTTTTGAAAATGTCTCTCCAGATGTTGTTGAGTTTGCCACACATTGCGGTTGCCAGAGCAACAATTCTCCACACGATGTCCCATGTGCTACAGCGTGCATTTTGCATCTTCTGTTATAAGCCCCCCGAGATACACAAATTCCGTCACCTGCTCTATTGTTTCGTTTCACAGTTTGATATCTATGGTTCCTCGTGTCTTCTTCGTATACTGTCATCACTTTGAGTCTTTTACTGCTGGAATCCACGTTGTTTGTTGGGTCTTGTAGCTGCTCTTTACTCTCTGCTACGAGGTGTATATATATAGGCCTATCGTCTGCAAATCTGAGATTTTAAACTGTCCTTCCTCTTACTTTTAGCCCATTCTTCCGCGGAGTCCAGTGCAAGTCGCATTGCAGCTTCCACGACTGAGTTGAAGAGGTCTGGTGAGAACCCACAGCCCTGTCTTACTCTCACAGCCGTTCGGAAACACTCTGTGAGTTCCATTCGAAACTGACTGGCTGTGACGTAGCCTACACCCAACACGTGACAGCACTGGCACTGACGTACATGTACGCCCAACACGTGACAGCACTGGCACTGACGAACATGTACGCCCAGCACGTGACAGCACTGGCACTGACGAACATGTACGCCCAGCACGTGACAGCATGCACTGGCACTGACGTACATGCACGCCCAACACGTGACAGCACTGGCACTGACGAACATGTACGCCCAGCACGTGACAGCACTGGCACTGACGTACATGCACGCCCAACACGTGACAGCACTGGCACTGACGAACATGTACGCCCAACACGTGACAGCACTGGCACTGACGAACATGTACGCCCAACACGTGACAGCACTGGCACTGACGAACATGTACGCCCAGCACGTGACAGCACTGGCACTGACGTACATGCACGCCCAACACGTGACAGCACTGGCACTGACGTACATGCACGCCCAACACGTGACAGCACTGGCACTGACGAACATGTACGCCCAACACGTGACAGCACTGGCACTGACGAACATGTACGCCCAGCACGTGACAGCACTGGCACTGACGTACATGTACGCCCAACACGTGACAGCACTGGCACTGACGAACATGTACGCCCAGCACGTGACAGCACTGGCACTGACGTACATGTACGCCCAACACGTGACAGCACTGGCACTGACGAACATGTACGCCCAGCACGTGAGAACACTGGCACTGACGTACGCCCAACACGTGACATCACTTGAGGTGACGTATACGTAGAACTGATGATAGCACTGGCATAATGTCTGTCGTATACGTGACACACTGAACACGTGCATCGACAGTCTATACAGCTCAAGGCTACGGGCGATGTACGTACGAGCTGACACCATATCTCAGTCTTTGTTAGCAACGAAAGAACGTAGAGTCCCTGCCAACAATTATTTTCCAATCAGCCGTGTTTATAATTACATGGTGACAGCACTGGCTGTGACGTAGCCTACACCCAACACGTGACAGCACTGGCACTGACGTACATGTACGCCCAACACGTGACAGCACTGGCACTGCCAGTGACGTACGCCGATAGTAACAGCACTGACAGTGATGCAGCCTATATGCCAACGCCGAATACGTGATAGCACTGGCAGTCTTGCAGTGACGTACGACCAACACGTGACAGCACTGACAAGTGAAAATCCCTGACGTAGGCTATAAACACACTATGATGCATGCTTCACTAAATATCTGCACAATTAATATAGCGCCTATATGATGAATCTTGTGTCGTACGCATAAAAACCAAAGCGACCCTAAATTCATATATCAGGGAAACTCGAGCACTTATAATGGCAACAACAACTGAGTTTCCATAATAAATCTCATTTGGTCCAGTGGACCCGCATCAAGAAATACTCCAAAATAAAGAGTCTTGGAGCGCACAGCTGACGCGCAATATTTCATCCGACCTTATTCAAGCGTCTATCCTCTCGGGTCCTACTAAAAATGCCCTGAGGACACACGAAGATGCAATAGAAAAACCGAACAATAGACACGCTTCTTCCGCCATTTTCCGGCAGTGGACGCATCGCTCGGCGGCGGCGCCACTCTACGATGTTTTCTAGCGCAATATTCGTCGAACGCGGCGCAGTCGGACTGCCAGGAAAATCTATTGCAAGTGGGACTTAATAATCTCTGCAGTTTCGATCATGGGTGTAATCCCCTGGGAACGAACAGAAGTGTCTTTGCGTGCGTGCGTCCGTGGCTGGCAGGAAAAAACCGATAGCCGAGTTTAGGCGAGCTACGATAACGAAATGGTCCGATTTCGTTTTATATAACTGCACTGGGCAGAAGAAGAAGCTTTGTGCAGGCCCACAAGGGACAGAAAAAGCAATAACAACTTGTTAGACGCTGTAAGTTACATCAAATTCCATGCTGTTTATCAGGTTTTCTTTTTTTAAACTCGCATATCTTCTGGAATATAGATCTCTGAGTTATTACATCATAGAATACGAAGCAGTATTGTAGCTTACATTTACAGTGCTGATCATTGTAGGCCCTACTGTAATTTTGTACTGTACTGTAAGCCTTCGAGAGTTTTCAGCGCCCCAAAAGCGACGTCAGGGAGACCAGCTTATTCACTGGCGTTATATCAAATCAAGAAGTGATAGCCAAACTGCCTATTCGTTCTGGTGCCAGGTCAAAATCCGAGGCGGTCATGCCGAGGAGACATCGTAGTGCTACCACAGTATAAATAACAAACAGTATGTCGACTGCGGACCTTGCTGTCCTCAGAATATGTGAAGAGATTTGAAAGTGAGGCTGGCCCTGCCCACTGCCATCCGCAGCGAAGAATACTAATAATAGTGATACATGTATATGATGTCTATGCTGGTAATTTGCTACCAAAATGGAGGCTAACCACGTGACCAAAGAAAAGTGGGCAACAGGCATCAATGAGAGTAGACGTAGGCCTACTGTTTGTTATTTATACTGTGGTGCTATGGTGGTCGTCGGTGATGAGGGTGGTCGTGTGGTCGAACTTGAGTGGGATTTCGATAGTTTGAAGAGTTTTGGTTTTTGGTCGTGAGTGGAAAGTTGCAGAGGAGAGTGCCAGCGGAGGCGAGGTAACATTACAGGAAAGCAGTGGCGTAGCCAGAAATTTATGATGGGGGTTGGATTTGTTGGTCTGGCTGGATACCCTTTATGACACCAGCCCAACAGCATCGACCTCGCAGGCTCCGCAGTACCATTATCAGATTCTGTTAAAACTCTTGGGGTTACCCTGGACAGTATGCTTACTTTTCGGATGCATGTAACTAACCTTTGTAGATCTTGTTTTTATCACATCAGTGCAATAGGTACGCCACATTAGGTCGTGCTCTGACTAAGGATATGTCGAAGACTTTAGCTTGCTTCCTAGTCTCCTCTCGCCTTGATTATGCTAATGCGATTTTTGTTGGTATTTCAGACTATGAGTTACATAGGTCGCAACGCATCCAAAATTCCTTAGCTCGGGTTGTGCTGCGTGTCCCACTACCATCAAGTTCTTCAGTTTTGCTTCATCAGCTGCATTGGCTTCCTGTCGAGTTCAGGATTAAATTTAAATTGGCCTGTTTAACCTACAAATCCCTCTCTACCGGAACACCTCCCTACCTTCAGTTACTGCTTACTCCTTACATTCCTCCTCGTTGCCTGCGATCATCAAGCATGGGTCTTTTAGCTGAGCCTCGATGCAGAACTGTTATGGGCTCGCGTGCATTCCATGCCTCTGCTCCCAAAGAATGGAATCTACTTCCACTCTCTCTTCGTTGCTCAAATTCATTCCCTACCTTCAAAAAACGGCTCAAAACTCACTATTTCTCTTTGGCTTTCAAGCACATGGACCTTTAACTGCATCTTCCTCTGGCGGCTAACTATCCGCGCGACCGCGCCTCAGATTTACACTTTGGTGTGACCTTGCGCGCGTTATAAATTTATGTAATAATAATAATTGATGATGATGATGATGATGATGATGGTGATGGTGATGGTGATGGTGATGGTTATGGTGATGGTGATGGTGATGGTGATGGTGATGGTGATGGTGATGGTGATGGTGATGGTGATGGTGATGGTGATGGTGATGGTGATGGTGATGGTGATGGTGATGATGATGATGATGATGATGAGGATGATGATGATGATGATGATGATGATGATGATGATAATAATAACAACAACAACAACAGTATTACAGTAAATAAAAAGGGAATAAAGTAACAAGGGGAATAAAGTAAGAAAATAATTGGTACTACAAGCATTTTTTTGTTTGTCTTATTTAAGTAGATAAATAACCTTTTAAAAAATTTCCTAGGCCAATTGGGTGGTTTTAACCCCGAAACCCCCCATCTCTACGCCTCTGCAGGAAAGGAGACATAAGGACAAGGAAGCAGTCGGATGTCTTTTGGGAGTAGTCCGTTCCAAAGAGCTGGTGCATCATAGACTAAGCAGCGGTTGCAGAATTTTAGAGAGGATGAGACTGGAGGCCGAGATAGTGAAAGATAATTATTATTAGCGATGATGACCTGGGGCGACTTGATAGTGAACAGTTGACGAAAGTAAAAGAGTTGAGAGGTTTGAAGGTCGTAAGTGATACAAATCTTTATTGAATGCGTTGCAGCATGATTTTAGCAACGATAGCTGGAAGCAGTCGACATACTATATAAAATTATAGTATACGTGGTGAGAACTTTAAAAGACGTATATCTCGAAATGCTTTAATGCACCACCGCTTCTTTCGGACAGCCATGTTCTTGGGGACTTTGAGAGGTTCTAGAGCATATAAAGACAGAGACATACATGCTCTGTCAGTCTGTATGTCTGTCTGCCTGTCTGTCAGCTGCAGTCATTCAGTCAGTCACAAAGTCAGTCAGAGACTGTCTGTATGTATGTATGTATGTATGTATGTATGTATGTATGTATGTATGTATGTATGTATGTATGTATGTATGTATGTATGTATGTATGTATGTATGTATGTATGTATGTATGTATGTATGTATGTATGTATGTATGTATGTATGTATGTATGTATGTATGTATGTATGTATGTATGACAAGTCTATCTATACGACATGTCTGTCTGTCTGTGTGATAAGTCTGTCTATCTGTATGTCTGCATGTCTGTGTGAATGTACGTATGTATGCATGTATGCATGTATGTATGTGTGTCTGTCTGTCTGTCTGTCTGTCTGTCTGTCTGTAATCGATTATTAAAAGAAAGTCATGGATTAAATAAACATCTTAAGTTCTTCCAGATTTTCAAGAGATCCTCTTCTCCTGCAATAACAATAATAATCATCGACGAAACTTTTCGACGAAACACTGAACTCGACCCGCAGCGGAAAGCGCAAAGCCCAGACACGGACGATGTAATAGTAATCTGGAGATTTGAATAACCGCAGAAGACTCCAGTTTATTCGCATCTCAGTCGTCCGTCCAATTGGTAAGCAGACAGTGTCTGGTTTCGTCGCACAGTCGCATTATAATATAAACAGCGATTTCCGCATTGCGCAAACACAGACTGCGTTTGAATCGTGACAAATCTGCGTGGCTCAGTGCAAAACCTGAACCCAGGACGGGGAGGGCAAGTGACCGGCGATAAATTACGCTAAATGAGCGAACTGGTTGGCCACCGTGAATCCGACACGATTACCCGAACGAGCAAGCCTTTAATGGAACGGACCCGATTCGAAGATAAGTTGGCGGTGTGTGCTTGTGGCTTCGTCTGCTGTAATGGTGGCCATGATGATCAGCTCTCAATGCCATCATCGTAGACACGACCGTTATTGTCAAGCTGTTCCGTTTTAATGTGCTCTTACAAAGGCGCACGTGTCCCTGTGGCATCAATTCTTGTAGGGACACGGTGGGAGAGAGGGTGTCCTTCAGTGTTTCCGATGGGGTGGTGCACTCGTTTTTATGTGTCCAAAAATAGTTCAAAGCCACAGAAATAAGAAAATGGCACATAACCTGGATACAGTCCGAATCACGTGATTATAATATGATTATCACGTGATGTATTATGATTATCACGTGATATATTTTGATTATCACGTGATGTATTATGATTATCACGTGATGTATTATGATTAACACGTGATATATTATGATTATGAGGGCGGAAAATAAACTCTGTCGAAATTGGCTGAGAGCTGAAATATTGTAAAAGAGTAAAATCAAGAGTGGCTCACTTACAGCCTTCACCTCAGTGAGACAATTTTGGTGACATTTGCATGTAATTATAATCAATGATCTCAACTGACAAATTGTTTGCCTGCATATGGTTAGGCCTATATACTCCACAGTTCAATACATGTGGCTACATAGGCCTACTCTGTGGCTACACCATGGATCTATGATCCTATACTCTAACATCGCGATTGTAATTGTAATTCAGACGATTTATATAGCATCGTCAGTAGCAAGCCACTTCTAGGATGCTTTACACGCATATTGTCAACTGTCAGAGCAATTGTAATGAGCTCGAGAGTAAATGCATCTTCAATTGTTTTTAAAAGTTCATTCAGTCTTTATTTCCTGGATATGATCTTCTGCGGGGTTCTGGGCGGCCAATGCATTGCACACTGTAGCCTAGATCTTGCTTTATGTGCCAGTAAATGCGTGATATTATTTTAACATTTTTCATTTCGGGAGTGGGGGTTGTCAAACACCCAAAACACCCCTTGCTACCCCCGGCTTATCATCATAATAGGACATGCAGCGTACATCTTATTTGGGGCATACAAAATGTACACAAGCGTTCAACCACACAAACAGACAGATGCAAGCATTCAAGGGATAACGTACATGGAAACGTTTTCGCTGCCACCGTGGCATTGGCAGATCTGCCTGGTTTCCTTCAGATGACTGAAAGAAGATCTTATCCCTGCACAGTTGGACGGCTGTCTCCCAGCAAACAATGTCGGCTTATTGACATTTATCCGTACATTCCAGGGCTCTAATATGGCTCTTCGTATCGGCTCACGTTCTGGGCTTCAGCCACGCAGGCTGTGATTCACTGGCTCCCTATCCCAGCTCTGGCTGTTTGTAATATACATCACAGAGCTAATAACAACGGCGTAGCATACATAGGATAGATTAATGGGCGGGTCGTTCAACTATCAGTCCGGGTTCACATCTAGACAGCCAATATTTCGTTTGTAATACACTGATAATCTGTGCAGACCCTGAGAAATGGTTCTCTCTTTTTCTTGGACGATTTGTCGGGCTGGCTGCATTCATTTTGCCAGTGCTATTCTCTCTGTTTCATTATTTTCACTGTCTTGTCTAACATTATTTGTCAATATTCCGAACAATGCTGTGCTATAATGTTAGTAATGTTTTCTTTTAGTCTTAGATCTATATTTTGTCAATGTTCTCATTGTTGCCATGGTATACATGTACATGCTAGCGCATTATTTTCATTTTGTTTTAGATTTGTCAGTGGTTTTTGTTTGTTTT
The DNA here is from genome assembly GCA_949752735.1 of Lumbricus terrestris. Classification (NCBI taxonomy): domain Eukaryota; kingdom Metazoa; phylum Annelida; class Clitellata; order Crassiclitellata; family Lumbricidae; genus Lumbricus; species Lumbricus terrestris. Next base: position 30,727,006 of record OX457053.1, read on the forward strand.
ATTGCTAGTATCCAATGAGCATTCTGATAAATTAATGACAACATCCTAATTACCCATCAATCAATTGTGAATAGCCTATCACACAGAATGCCAGAACAGAGACGATGGTGATAGCATATCGCAGAAAAATGATGGAACTCAGAAAATGAGAATAGCATATCGCAGAAAAATGATGAAACAGACACAATGAGGAAAGAATATCACAGAAAAATGATGGAACTCAGACAATGAGGATAGCATATCACAGAAAAATTATGGAACTCAGAAAATGAGGATAGTATATCACAGAAAAATGGTGGAACTCAGAAAATGAGGATAGCGTATCACAGAAAAATGATGGAACTCAGAAAATGAGGATAGCGTATCACAGAAAAATGATGGAACTCAGAAAATTCTGGACAGTATATTATATCACCGAAAAATGATGGAACAGAGACAATGAGAGGAGCATATCGCAGAAAAATGATGGAGCTTCGCTAATGAGAGGAGCATATCACAGAGCATGCGCCGGTGACGAGAAAACGAAGTTGCAAGCAAATTACCACCGATCACTTATCACAAGGACGTCCTCATCTCGGCCACAACCGACGACGAGAGAGAGAGTCAAGTACTGACTGCAGAGGCTGCTGCACGGTCAACTGCTGCTTCGGAGACAGAGAGTAGAAACCAGCGGTTGATGGATGAGGACGACATCACTTGAGCTCCCAACAGAAGAGCTTTGCCATCCATCAACGGTGACAGGAAAATTCTTCCAGTCTCCCAGTCATTGTAGTCCGTACAGTTGCATAGGAATCTGCTACTGCTGCTGCTGCTGCTGTTACTGCTGCTGCTGCTACTGCTACTGCTGCTGTTACTGCTGCTGTAGCGGTTGCGTCAATATCTAACGAACCCATAAATCTGCATTCGCGCGGACGCAAAAGAGAAACTGCAATTATTCGGAGATTAATAGGGTCTGAAACGGCAGCTACTTGATTGGACACGACCTTTCAAAGCACACGACGGTTGACGACCGTCGTTGTGTTCGTTACAGACGCCGACCAGAGTAAGCTTATAGTAGACGTCAAAAGAGTGGTTAATATACTCAACTATACACAATGTAATTGTTGCCCAGCGTTGCATGTTTACGAAACTCGTATTTCTCACGCGATCCAGATAATTTTGATGTTTGTCTGTTTTATTGACGTTGTTTGTTATGATTGCAGAGTGAGAAGATAATGGCATTTAAAATGGTGTGGCTTTTGCAGTAAGCCAGTCAGTGTGTCCTACATGTGTGGTCAGTTTGTGATCAGTGTGTGGTCAGTTTATGGTCAGTACGTGGTCAGTTTGTCAGTTTGTGATCAGTGTGAGGTCAATGTGCTGAACCCAGTTGTTGGTGGTTTAAAACCCCACTGGTGCTGAAATTTACTTTGAGAATTCTGCTCCACCTGGACCCCGCAGCCAACTCAGCTGAAATGAGTAGGCCTAGGCTACAAGCACACCGACCGTACACTTGAGATGAGACGGCAAGGGGGAGGACTTTCAATCTGACCAAAAATGCCAAAGAGGTCAAGAAACACGAAGTCACTAACACTCATGGGCGCCCGCAGGATTTTTTGCAGGGGGTCAGTCATGACCAGTAGAGTTAAGATATAAAATATGTCATTAAGGACTAAGCAACTCACACGATCACGTTAATTGTCTCAAAATAGCGTAGGCCTTCTACTTTTTATGAGTCTTTTGCAATGAATTTTTTTTATTATATTATTCATGTACACATTCATTGTAAAAAGGTATAACACTAACATAATTATGGCTTAAAGGACGTCATTTCGTTTTTCCAAGGCACAGAAACTATTTCAGGAGGCAAAAATTGGCTATAGATCTTGTTAAAAAATTTTCTACATGTGCAAGAAACTGTGGTTAACGATCAAACATGTTTTCTTTTTGTCTTCATTTATTTCTTACTATGTTTGATTCAGTTATATGGGAAATATTTTAAACACTACAGTATTTAAAATACTATTTTAAATGCTATTACAGTATTTTGTAGGCCTATAGATACTTGTATAAATTTATGATATATTAGATTGACTGTGGTCTGTAAGCCTATTTATAATTTTAACCTCCAAATCTTTTTGACTAGGCCTATTGTGTACTCTGTACTATTTTAATACTAAAATATTAAAAACCTTTCATCTGTCATTAATAACAGCTAATAGAGCAACATTGCATGCTTCATGCACTAGGCGTTAAATAATTATTATTTGGCTATTATTATTATTTATGTTGAAAGCCCCTAGTTATATGGTCCCTAACTATGTCAGGCATAGCATAATCCGTAACATAGCCTAAACCATATATGTAATCATACTTATACATTATTATATATAGCCTACAATATACATTATGCATAGTACACAGTCTGCCAAGCAATATTTGTAAACTGATATGCAACAAAATGGAACTTTTGTCAACCAACTGTCTATTGTCACTGTGCGCCATCACTTTTATCAGAGACTGAATTTGAATTATGAAGATTCAACTGAAATGGGTCGATATGCAACCTATCTGACCCGTATTTAACCATATTAGGCAGAAAGGACTTGAGTTGGAAAAAGCAAGCGGATAATGATGGGTGAACTCATATCCACCAGGAAGAAACCATGCTCAAATAAAAGAAATTGATCATAGTTTAGGACATGCATGTCCAACAAGTAAAGTCTATACCCAATCATCACATTAAAAAACTAATCACTAAGTGTGAATTCCAGTTCAATAGACGTCACATAACTTAGTTCTGGCCTACCGTGGAGCAGTGGCGGAGTGGTGTGCGGTTGGAGGGCGACGACTGGCGTAGCATTCTGCAGTACATTAATGGCAGTTCAAGACATTGTCTGTAAACTCGGTGTGTCATTTCGCGTAGGCTTCGCTGTCGTCAGATCATGCGGACCTCGTAACGAATAACATTCCGACCGGCTATGAACTGGACTCCATGTCCTCGGTCATCTTTTCTCTTACTTACATCATCCACTCTCCAGTAGTCAGCTCTGAAGGAACTCTAGTCATCATATTAGAGGCTAATATCCCTCCTAAACAATCGGACTCGATCCCTCTCCTCCCCTCACCCTCATGAGCCAGTCTTCCACTCTCAGGCCGACCTTCTCCTCCGAAGTGAGTTTGGCCCATTTATGACCCCCACCGTTTTTCACTTGTCTCAAATTGCGGCCGACCTGTAGCCTATAGGGATAGAAGCCACTGCTAGTGTCCGCTCCTCTGTGACCCAATTTTATTGCCCTCCCCTCATCCGTCACAGTCAGTCCAGTGTTTCCCATCTTTCACCTCTCTCCATTAAGAATTTCTCTCATCTTCTTCGGTTCTTCCGACATGTGCGGCCTTAGTCGCTCTCACAGGTCGCCGGTGTTGGGAGGGGGGGGGGGGGAAACGACAGACGATTCCATTGGGCCTATAATTTATGCGCTCTGCTCCATGTCAGACGGTGGCTGGGGTAGCCCACCTAATGCGCGGTGAAAGACGTTCGCGCGTCTATTACGGTGTCCACGGGTAAACGGTTCATAGGCTACGGACCATAGATCAATGTATATTTGTGTATATATACATATATACATGTATATATAACTTGAAACTATACTGACTTGTGCATTATATATAAATATCATACTGAGAGGGTGAAAATAGCCTGTACGTCTCTTGAGTATTAATAATCCAGAGGTGACAGGTCATTGCTTAACTGGGCACACGTACACTGCCTTACTGCAGCCCTTCCCTTGCAGGTCTGCTCAATGGGCAACGCATCTCCTCCACTCGTCCCAGTCCATCACCAGCTCCTCTGACCTCTTCCCAAGATATCTCCAAGCACCCCAAGTCATCTCTAATTACCATGCCAGAGCAGCCAGACATCCGTCTGTGACCCTGTGTATCGTATATCCAACAGGCTATAGCCGCTATAGGATTTAGCTCAGACGGCAGACTGATCCCCCCACTGACGTTCGTGGTATGACTGAGTAACGAATTCCACTAGTACCCAGTATGTAGAGATAACCAAAAGATATAATTATTGGCCTATGCCAAAGCTAGTCATGTCATGTCAAACACCGACGTCGCCGCGCGACGGTTGGTCACATGTATGGACTAGGGCTCTCCATTGACGCCTATTGCGTGCGGCAGCGAGAAGATAGGATCCAGAAAGGTGGGACCAGGAAAGAATGTTAGTTGTGTCCATACATGTTCGTCGAGGGAAAGAGATGAGTTCGATTAAGCTCCTCAATCTTTGATCAAACTCGCAGTGTGACTCGACATCTGTCGACCCATGAAGTCGAAAATCGCCGTTGAACATCGTTAGATGTTTCCTCCGCCGACCTCCGATAGGAATCTTGCTGCTGCCCAAAATTCCGGTTGCAATTTAATGTCTAGCCCAAGACAGTTGCCGTCCACGTTAGCCAGTTGTTCAGGGTTCCTGCTAGGCCTGTCCACCTCGCGTAGCGCCCAAGGTGGTACTTCGGCCGGAGCCTTCACCACTGATGGCATAGCCCTAGCAGGCAATCCCCTACTTAACTGTTACACCCCCTCACCGCTATGAGGTGTGGATCGGACTTTGGACTAGCCAAAGCTAGTGAAGTAGCCTAAAAGAACACAACGACCGCGTGGTTGACACCCTGTCCCGTTTTACCACTGTCCACTGACATTTATTCCAAAAAGTGCTATTATTAATATTTTATCAGGATTTCCAGGGGGGGGTCACGCGACCCCCCTTGACCTATGCTGCGGGCGCCCATGCTAACACTTTCTATATAGTCTACCCATAACTCCCCAGGGTCTTCTATCCCTATACGCGACGGCGCAACTTGAGTCCAGTGGGAAAAACAGGGAATCATTAATGAGCCAACACTCGAGTCGGGTGGGGGAAGCCGGCCCTGGAGGGAAGGCCGTCCTGGGAGAAGGATGGCCCGGAAGGGGAAGTGAGAAATTGAGCTCGGCTGTTTAGGGGGGAGATAGAAGCCTCTGGAGAGTGTTTGCTCTTGTCCACTTCTTCTCAAGATGTTATGGTGAATGAATAACGCAGAATATATCACAGCAGACAGATCGAACAAAGAATGAAACCAATGCATGTGTTGTGTAGATTATCTTTAACATATGTAACATTTACGAAGCAAATATATATATATATATATATTTGCTTCATGAATTTGACAAATTTTACCATATATATACATAATATATATATATATGTACACATGCACATCTCTGCTGTCTCAAAACTACTTTCTTTTCTCTGGGTATTCGCACATATAATTATAGAGCGCCTCTGATTAGTGTGTGCTGTTAGAGGCGCCGTATAAATTTATGGACAAAATGTATATACATTATAATAATTATATAATATGAATAATCGCAAACTTATTCCAATTTCTAATTGATGAGCTGTCGCTAATTCCATAATTATTCAATTCGATTAGTCATGTGACTAATCGATTAGTCAAGTGTGATTAGTCGTTCTCATCTCTGTATGACTGTCGTTGATTTCTAAACCCATGTATACGTACGGTGATCTTTTCTCGGCCTCGATCACTTCCGGCGCTATATAAATCGTCGTCTTATTATGCCCCACGAGCATTTTCAGGGCCTTTAGATGGAACTCATAATATGGGTTCTAAACAGGTTCCCATACGAGCTTATATGAGTCCTATTATATTGGAATATCGATCTCGTATGGAATATGGGTCTAATATGGATGGGCTCCATGGTGTCACGTTCATTCATTCATTTCAAGAATTTATATAGCGCCCCTTCAAGAAATCCACTCAGAGGCGCTCCCAGTCAAGCCACAGCGATACAAAGTTAAGGAACCGGTAAATAAACACTGATGAATTAACCCTATAGGTAACTATTGGTGGGGCGTGGTGGTGTAGTGGTGTCGTCGTTGCCTTGAGTCGGACGTTCGAATCCACCTCAAGCCACCGCGTATACATAGGGACTTTGAGCAAGTCCTTCACCCGCAATTGCTTGGACGCTTCGGCGTGAAACTCCGATGCAGTGTACGCGCTGTAGTCGGGAGCGCCTCTGAGTAGCGATCTTGAACTGGCGCTATAGAAATGGAGAAATAAATAAATATTTACGAATCTCCAATGGGAGACTATTCCAGACAGATGGACCTGCAACTGAGAAAGCATGACGCTGACAGGTTGTGAGGTTCAACACGCGGGACCAAAAGCTTCCCACTAGAGGCAGAGCGAAAACCTCTGCGATCTAGCATAGCAGAAGCTGGACAGCACAGCTCACTTAGACATATATAAACCAAGCAGACAACGCCAAAGCATGCAGCACAGCAGGATAATAATAATCATCATCATCAATGTTATCGCGAACGTTCAATGCATTAAAATGTAGATGTAAATTCACACTAGACAGCATTTCCTGTGCACTGTCTCTAAGAATTCCTGTACATATCATTGCCGGCATAATCCCGGCTGAGAAGCTACGGTGGCAGAGCCGCAGCCGCGTAGAGTCCGTCCTGCTGCAGTGCTGCTGCCGCTGCTGCAGGTCAGCGAGCGGCGCCGAACGGACAGCGGCGGCGGTCGGCGCTGACCGACTCCCGGGGGAAAATTATTCCGGGTGCGTATACGACGGGTGAATTAGATCGATGAAACACTTCTCTCTAAGTCATGCCAGACTCGATGGGGGGTGGCTTTCGGGGGAAAAAAGAGGGAGGTGGGATGGGGAGGGGTAGGGCCGGAAAGTAAGAGTGCTATCTGCAGACAGACAATCATGGTGGAGAATGACGAGCATGTTCGGCGATAAAATCTAACCAACCACCTACTCACTCGATCATCGAGCAATGTTTTCAAGATGGAATAGAATAGGTAGACCTATTCAGAATAGGTAAACCTATTCAGAATAGGTAGGTCTATTCAGACCTACCTATTCTGAATAGGCCTACCTATTCTGAACAGGCCTACCTATTCTGAATTAGGTAGGCCTATTCAGAATAGGTAGGCCGGTTCGAATAGGTAGGCCTATTCTGAATTAGGTAGGTCTATTAAGAATAGGCAGGCTTATTCAGAATAGGTAGGCCTATTCAAAATAGGTCGGTTTATTCAGAATAGGTAGGCCTATTCAGAATAGGTAGGCCTGTTCAGAATAGGCAGGCCTGTTCAGAATATGTAGACCTGTTCAGAATAGGTAGACCTGTTCAGAATAGGTAGACCTATTCGGAATAGGTAGGCCTATTCGGAATAGGTAAGCCTATTCAGAATAGGTAGGTCTATTCATGGATAGGCCTGCTGGAGATGCATGCAAACCTTCACCTGCATCTTTTACAAGCATCCTCGTGACATCGATGGGTACTTAATAATCATCATGATGCTGTCAGCTGATAAACACTTATTTCACACAATTCACCTATTATCACTTATTTCTTACAATTCACCTATTATCACTTATTTCACACAATTCACCGATTATCACTTATTTCACACAATTCACCGATTATCACTTATTTCACACAATTCACCTATTATCACTTATTTCACACAATTCACCTATTATCACTTATTTCACACAATTCACCTATTATCACTTATTTCTTACAATTCACCTATTATCACTTATTTCACACAATTCACCGATTATCACTTATTTCACACAATTCACCTATTATCACTTATTTCACACAATTCAGCTATTATCATTTATTTCACACAATTCACCTGTTATCACTTATTTCACACAATTCACCGATTATCACTTATTTCACACAATTCACCGATTATCACTTATTTCACACAATTCACCGATTATCACTTATTTCACACAATTCACCTATTATCACTTATTTCACACAATTCACCTATTATCACTTATTTCACACAATTCAGCTATTATCATTTATTTCACACAATTCACCTATTATCGCTTACTTCACAAAAATCACCTATTATCACTTATTTCACAAAATTCACCTATTATCACTTATTTCACACAATTCAGCTATTATCATTTATTTCACACAATTCACCTGTTATCACTTATTTCACACAATTCACCTATTAGTTTTAAATAGCTGAGACAATTAATTGTCCGATGCTGCATTCATGGCGTAGGATATATAGTGAATTTTATTTCATGAGACACGTACGGCTTGTAGAACCATGTGGTTAATGGTGGTCCCTATGGAGTACAGGCCAGATCAACAGCACCGCAAAGCTCGTAGAATATCCATCAACGTACGTGGCTCGTTAGCACAGAAAAAAACTGGTCCCATAAATCGTGGAAAGACCAAACAAAGCAATCTCTTTTTTCAGAGCAGAATCCGCAAAGAAGCAGCAGCTTTCAAGGTGGCCATCGGGAAGGAAAGGGAGCACGGGAAAGGTCGTAAGACAGACAGCAAATCATCTGACCAAAGACAAGGTTGTACTCCTACAATAAATTGTAATCAAATGTAGAGCTTTGAAATTTTCTCCACACCACACAAAAGTGTGGGGCGCGGTGGTGTAGTGGGGGTGTTCGGTGTCTTGGAGCCGGGGTTTCAGGTTCGAAACCATCCTCAAGTCGCCGCGTAGAGACCTTGAGCAAGTTAATCACTCTCAATTGCTCGGACGCTTCGGAGGGCGCTTTGGGCGCTCCGATTCAGTGTCCGCGCTGTAGTCGGGAGAGCTTCTGAGTAGGAATCTTGAAGGAGCGTTATAACAATTGCACATACAGAGGCCTACATAGATTACATACATAAATACAAGGTCGTGATATTACAATTGTAATGAAATGTAAAAGCTTTGAAATTTTCTCCGCACCGCACGAAAGCCGCGTCAGAGAAACCATGCAGCCTAACGCTTGCGCTATATAAAATAACAAAACCACAGTAATATTGTTTAACCCGATCCCCGGTGAGAATCTGTGTGGTCATACCGATAAGGAGCATCCCGTATACGGCTTAACTTGAGATAATCTGACATTAAAAATATATTTCTCTGCGTATAAGGTTTCTGAACGTTCAGAAAAACTTAAATCCTTCTCTACCGAATTAATTATCTAGCTAACAAAACCAGGTGTATGTAATGGCTGAGTATATCATGCTTTATTTCGGCTACTTAGTACCTGAGTCAGTGGCGGCGCCAGGATTTCAGTTTTGGGGAGGGGTTGAATTTGAGGGAGAAAATATTTCGTTTTCAGTCGCAAAAATTTCTCACGATCTTTATTTTTTTAGTCATTTGCTTGAAATCTTGGAAAATGGTCATTTTCATATCCGCCAAACTGTCTGCCAAACCTCGTGCGTACCTTTACGCTTCTTTGTGGGGGAGGGGGGCTAAAGGGGGTAAACCGTGCAATTTTTTCATTTTTACATGAAAAAAATGGATCGACTTTTTAGGGGGGCTTAGTCCCCCTAGCGCCGATACTGACCTGAGTACCACTTGTATTATAGTAAAGAGCTGAGCCTATGATAATAGGCAAAGACAGCTTTCATTGAATGATTGTCCCACCTTGCAACACGGGTATGTACAGATCAAATTATTCAATGCAATAATAATCAGATACGTGCATACCGGTATACATGTATACGCTATATATAAAGAAAAGGAGGGACTCACATGAAACGTCATCAACCCGACTGATGACGACGACGAAATTGATCTGCGGCTGTGATTCGTAATCCAACTTCCGGCCATCTCGGAGACGGACGGTTCCGGTTACCGCATTGATCTCCAGGTCCTTTGGAGGCGGATCCTTGAAGGCGAACAGCTGCTGCGGACCGTTCTCAAGGTCAAGCAGGTCACCGTACATGCTCTCCGGAATCTCGATCTGCTTCAGCGGACGGATATCTCGGCGATTCCTCGCCGGAAAAACCCTCTTTCCAGCGTCCGAACAGTTCGCTTCTATGGTAAGCATTGCCGGACTGCTCTGTCTTCCACCCGGATCTGTAGCACTGGCCACGAATCGGTATCTTGACGATGCAAGATATGCGCAGGGCTGCTGAATAAGCACGGAACCAGTGTTATGGTTCACTGCAAAGTCGTCGTCGTTTTCAGGTTCAATGGAGTATTTTACAAAGTCTCCGTCAGCATCGAGTGCAACCAACCGGACGATAACACCACCAGGTGGTGTGAGATCATGCACCGTAACACCATAGGACGGCTGTTCAAAAACCGGTGAGTTATCGTTGGCGTTCTCGATGAAGATTCGAACTCTCGCAAAGATGGCCTTATCGTTCGTGTCGTTCGAAACTGCCATGAGTGTTAACAAGTACTGTGTTTCAACCTCGTAGTCCAACGACACCAGAGCCTCAAGTCCCAGTGAACCATCCTCGAACTCCACCAGTTGGAAGAGGTCCATCCGGCCGGAAATCAGCGAATACTGAACCATCACGTTGCGGTCTTTCCTTCTCGCCTTCAGGTTGTCAAGTCCTCTGACGAACGCGTTTCTCTCGCTGTTCTCGCCCAGCGTTCCCTCGTAGAGTTGCTTCGTGAAGGTGAAGACCGTGTCACCGTTTCGAACCTGGACGAAGATGACGTCCGTCCACAGATGCGAACCAAACCGACTGCTGACGGAGACCTGCACTTCCTGTCCTTCGAGCATCGAAACGTCGGCGATCGTCACGAGGTCACCGTTGTGAAGGACGGCGAAGAAATGAGTGACGTTAACTTTTCCTGCGGAAGGAAGGTGACCGCGAGTGGAGACGAGTTCCGTGAAGAAGCTCTGTCCCATGAATTCCAGCGACGCCACAAGAAAGCCCGGTGAACAGTCGTGTGGTATGACCACCTCCTGGAACAGGGAATATGGATGGAGATTGGAAGACGTTAAGCGGACGTTTGAGGAGATAAGAAAGTGGACGAAACTCACAAAATGCAACATCCACCGCCAACTTGTCAACTGTAGTTTTTTAACTGCAACCATGTTGGGCAAAAACGACGGACAACTTGGACGGTCAATCAAGATCATCCCTTGCTGCTCCAGCATTGCGGCAGATTCGTAATCGTAGTCGTAATCTTCAGATTTAAAAGCACTATACTCTAATTAGGTTAAGCTCAGGAGCACCAGCGTATTCAAGAGCGCTGCGTCTTGTAAGATGGATATCAAGTGAAGATCAGGGTTTGACTGCCATCGAGAATCAGTTTTGGTGGACAAGCAGATTGTATTGAGGTTAGTTGCGAACGGCGTCAAGCATGGCACATACAAAATTGATCATTTAGTTGTCCATGTTTGAGCACTTTCACCTACTCAAGCAACCTGCAAATCAACATTTCACAATTGAAATATATGTATATAAATATTATAGGGCCTACAAATAAAAATTATATATATATATTGTGAGCTAATTTTGTATAGTGTATGTGGTCAGCTAAGGGGTGAGCGTACGAATAGACCAGCTCAAGGTCAGCTAATTGTTAAGCGTACGGACAGACAGACTTGCAGGTGGCAGACTGGCGGGAAAGTTGGCGCGGCTCGGCCGACCGTCGCCGGAGAGCGCGAGAGAGAGAAACAGACAGACAGACAGACAGACAGACAGAGAGAGGCAGAGAGAGGCAGAGAGAAGGACAGAGCGGCAGGGGGAAGAGTGTACGCCCAGACAGTGAGATAAGTTGTTGAAGGAGTGCTAGTAGTGTAAGACGTTTTAGAGAACAGTGGAGTGTGTGTTAAAAAACTTTAGAGAGTAGTAAGATATTAAGGTTGCGTTGCTGTCACAGAATTGAATCGCTTGTCGTCGTTGATTGCATTGTTGTGTTATTTGCGAATATTAAAACGGAGAAGAAAATACAAGAAACAGATCTTGGTTGTAAGTGAACAAGTTAAGAACTTTAGAAACTTATACACTAGCCTTAGATACCGTCATACAGGGAATAGGTTAGGGCTAGGCTGCGCTACAGAACAATAAGAAGAGACTGGAGAAATCGTCAGTGATCGTGGAACCTTGACATTTGGTGACAGCGGTGGGATAGTCAATCCAAGTTACGGACGGTGGGATATCGAGTTCAGGCAACGGACGGTGGGATATCGAGTTCAGGCAACGGACGGTGGAATACGAAGTCAAGCAACGAACGTCGGGATATTGTATCCAGGTTTACGAACGGTGAATTGCGAAGTCAAGCAACGAACGTTGGGATAGTCGTATCCAAGCTACGGACAGTGGATTTTGAAGCCTTACGAGACGCCGACCACACGGGAGAAGGAGAGTGAGCATCTGAACAACCGGAGAAGCAGTCCGAGCATCCGAACAACTGGTGAGAAGATACAACGGGCATACGAACGACACTACGACAACACAACGCCAGAGAGAGGTATACAAAACTCGCTCCTTGAATAAACAAGTAATTGAAATTACAGTCAACCAATTGCAGAAAGCATAGCCACTCCCTCGATTTTCTTCACGCAAATCAGTTGAAGTAAGAAAGTAAGATGGAGAAACTCACGGAACAAAAGCAAGCTAGTATAAAGAAGATGTCTTCTGATCGAATAATAAAATTATTAATCGAAGCCGGTCTAGACGTGGAAGAAATCGAAGAGATGTCAAGGGAAAATTTGATGAGAGCCCTAGCAGAGGTGTGGCTAAAGGAAGCTGAAGAGAAAGGTGCAATAGGTGGTGTTGAGGAGAAACCACAGGCTATGTCTATGGAGGCGTTGATGCAATTTATGATGATGAGGGAGGAACAACGGAGACAAGAGGAGAAAGAGAAAGAAGAACAACGGAGACAAGAGGAGAAAGAGAAAGAAGAACAACGGAGACGAGAGGATAAAGAGAAAGAGGAGCAGCGGAGACAAGAGGATAAAGAACGGAAACAAGAAGAGAAAGAGGAGCAACGGAGACGAGAAGATAAAGAGAAAGAGGAGCAACGGAGACGAGAAGAGAAAGAGGAGCAACGGAGACGAGAAGATAAAGAGAAAGAGGAGCAACGGAGACGAGAAGATAAAGAAAGAGTGGAAAAAGCAGAAAGGTTGAGGCAAGAAGAGATAGAGATACAGAAGCAGCAGTTCCAGCTTCAGTTAGAACAACTGAAAAGAGATCGTGACGAAGCAGAACAAAGAAGGATGGAACTAATGATAGAATACGAGAGAGCAAGGAAAAGTGATGAAGAAATACGAAAACAGCAGATTGAAGAGCAAAAGGCTCGCGAGGAAGACAAAGAAGCCATGCGTTTGGTAGAATTGGAAAGAGCCAAAGAGATTCGACAGGAAGAATTGAAAATGGAGAAAGAAAGTTTGGGAAAAGCGGAAAGAGAAAGGGAAGAACAAGTACAATTGGAACAAAAGAAACTCGCTTTGAAGGAAGCTCAGCTCCGAGAAATGGCTATAGAAAAGGAGGAACGCAGAAAGCAGTTAGAATTGTTGCAGCAAAAGATAGAACAAGAAGAACTGCGTAGGGTAGAAGATCAAAATAGACTGAGGGAACGAAATGAAGACGAAAGAAGAAGCCGTGAAGAGTCAGAACGAAACAGGATTCGAGAAAGTGAGACAATGGTGTCCAAGATTAAAAAGATAGGTGATGCAATGAAACACGTGTTACCAAAGATGCCGTATGATATGATGGAGGTGCCATTATATTTTGAGACAGTTGAGAATGCATTCAACAGTTTTACGGTGGAAAAGCAGTTTTGGGTCAAATTGCTGTTGCCACTAATGACGCCAAGAGCGAGAACGGTGTTGAACCGATTGTCTTTTGATGATCTAGACGATTACGACATAGTGAAAGAACATTTACTGAAAGAATTCAAATTGACAGCGAGAGAATATCGATCACGATTTGGAGAAGCGAAGAAAACGGCAGAAGAGACATACACTATGTTTACAGCAAGATTGAAGAATCTGTTGAACTATTATGTCAGAAGTAGACGAGTGGGCAAAGACTATGAGAAGTTATTTGATCTGTTGGTGGCGGATAAGTTGAAAGAATGTCTACCACCGGGTCCACTACAGTTCGTACTAGCAAAAGAGGGTACTGAATGCTTCGAAGCTAGTAATGTTGCAGAACTCGCAGACATACACGTGAACAATCGAATTGGTCTAATGTTTCAAGACAAACCGAAATATGAAGCATGGGGTAATAGTTCGAAGCAACCCAGGTGGAATAGTAATAACAAAGAAACAGGAAACCAAGCCAGAAGTAATGAAGCAAGGAATGATGGTGCTCCTGGAAGACAGTTTAGTCAAGATAGAAGAGAAGCAACGGGTGACAGACAAATATACAGTCGAATTCCAGTGATGGGACGCCAAAGAGAAAACAATGCAGCGTACAATTACAGGCGGGAGAGCACTGAACAGAGAGGGATTGGTAAGAAACGTTGCCATAATTGTCAGTCAGACAAACATCTGATAAAGGATTGTCGAGTACCACCAAGAATGACAAATCTGAGAAATAGATTTACTCGAAGTGCAGAAAATCTCAGAGTAAATCAGATCCAAGTAATGAATGCACCGAATCAGCCGGAAGAACAAGACAACCGCGAAACGGAAGTGAAGTCAGTAATGAAGTGCACGCCTCAATTTGCTATACAGAGAGAAATAGTAAATTCTGCTCCCATCAAAGATACTGGTCGAGAAACTGAAAGCAAAGATGAGTGTCAACGTACAAAGAAGTCATTACTACAGCATGTCAATGTAGAGATACGTGGAAATGATGACAGTTGTCATCCCGTGCAAGTCAAAGCGCTGATTGACTCTGGTACTGAGATTCCAGTAATCAATGAGGAATTGTTGAAAGGAGCGACAGTGGAAGAAATTGGTAGAGTACATTTGCAATGTGTGGCTGGAGAACCCATTCCAGCTAAGTTGGTGAAAATCGAAGTGCGGATGAGTTGTCATAACGAAGGAGGAGATCTGAAAGACAAGGGAGTAAATATCGCACCATATTTAACCTTGGTGTGTGCCAGCATTCCGGCAGTCTTGTGCAAAGATAACAAAGAAAAGTTCTTGCTGCATCCAGAGATAATCGCAGAACTGAAAGAGGTTCCACCAGTGAGTGTATTGCAAGGAGAATTGCAAGCGAATGTGACTACAAGAGCACAGAGTCGGAGAAGAGAAGTGGAAGAAGGAGAAGAGGAAAAGTCAAATGAAAGTTTGCTAGATGAGGACACCGAAAGCGATGATGAACAAAGCGTTCAAGAAGAAGAAGAAGGAGTAACATCCGGGAACAATGAAATTGAAGAAGAGATGGTTGCATGTGAGCGTGATGATTATGATGATTTTGGGAGTGATGGTGAAATGGACACGAGTATGAGAGATTTGTTTGCCGAGAACACAAGTGATGAAAGACAATTGGCAGACGCGAAGAAGTTTGAAGAGCAACAGAGAAATGACGAGTCACTGAGGTCGTGGTGGAGGATAGCTGAAGACAAAGGATCAGAGTTTAGTGTGGTGAATGGTTTGATGTATAAGAAGCATCAAATGTTGGATCAGTTGGTGTATCAGTTGGTGTTGCCGAAGGAAAGAAGAATTCAGGTGATGGAATTGGCGCACGAGTCAGTATTTGGCGGACACTTGGGAGAAGAGAAGACAAGGGAACGTATCAAGTTGTCCTTTGTGTGGCCAAGAATGCGTAGAGATGTGGTGAAATTCTGCAAGTCCTGTGAGAAGTGTCAGTTGAAAGCACGAAGTTTGGTGATGGATCGAGTACCGATTACACCAATACCAAGGGAGGATGTGCCGTTCAGAAGAATGACCATGGACGTCGTAGGACCAATCGAACCGACGTCAGCAGCAGGGCATAAGTATTGCCTGTGCATCGTGGACTCATGTACAAGATGGCCGACAATATTCTTGATGAAATCATTGACTGCTAAGGCTGTATGCGAAGCTTTGATGAAGCTGTTCATGGATGTGGGAGTTCCGTCAGTGATAACGTGATAGAGGGACGAATTTTACAGCCAGTCTAACAAGAGAATTTCTGAAACTGATGGGGTGTTGTCCTCGATTCGATTCGCCAGGACATCCAGAAGCGGCAGGATTGGTGGAGAGATGGAATCAAACGTTCAAGAAGATGATTCATCATGTCGTTGTGGAAAATCCGAGACAGTGGCATAAAATTATTCCATTTACAGTTTGGGCATTGAGAGAAGTGCCTAATGCAACTACCGGAGTGGCACCGTATCTACTAGTCTATGGAAAGTTGCCGAGAGGGCCACTAACCATTCTTAAAGAAAGCTGGACCAAAGAAATAAATCTACCACCGAACATTGGAGTGCAACCGGCAAAGTACCTGAAGAATTTAAGAGCAGACATGGAAAAGGCCTTGACATTCGCTGAGAGCTGTGCTGAAGAAAAGCAAAAACAATACGCCAGTCAATATAACAAAAGAGCAAAAGATAAAGAATTCGAACCAGGAGAAAACGTCATCGTGCTGTATCCAACGTCAACCAATAAATTGATCTCGCGATGGCATGGTCCATGCACGGTCTTGCAAAGAAGATCCAAATATTCGTATCTGGTGGACATGAACGAAAACGGTCGACGGATTATTCATGCTAACAAGATGAGGAAGTTCATTACGAGAACATTGTCTTGTGGTCTGATCGTGGAAGAGGATGACGAATTTGGATCAGTGGTAGAAATACCGCTGAAGGAAGACTATTCAGAGACAAAACAGAAGTCACTCCAATTGGATTACGAACAAATTGGACATCTGACGAGCGAACAGCAGAAACAATTACTTGATGTACTGAATCGATATGCAGACAGATTTTCAGATAAACCTGGACTATGTACATTAGTAGAACACGAAGTGGTGCTGAGACCAGACTTTCGAGAAAAGGAATTCATGGCATATCGAATACCACTAATATACCGAGCAGAAGTGGAAAAACAAATACAAGAGATGCTGAAAGAAAACATCATCCAACCATCGTCAAGCAGAATGGCAAGTTCACTTGTCATTGTCAAAAAGAAGGATGGATCCTTGAGATTGGCTTGTGACTACAGATACATTAACTCTTTTACTGAGAACTGCAGATATCCTATGCCAATCGTCAACGATGTCTTGAGCAAAGTCGGAAAATCCAAGTTCATTTCTGTTATGGACTGTCGTAGCGCATATTGGACTTGTCCTGTGAAAAAGAGTGACCAATGGAAGACTGCGTTTGTTACACATAATGGACTGTATGAATTTACGCGTGTTCTTTTTGGAATGATTAACTCTGGACGGACTTTTGTAAAAGCGATAAATATGATTTTGCAACCGATTCATGATTTTACTGAACCTTATGTTGATGACATTGCAGTGCATTCTAATGATTGGGACATTCATTTGAGACATTTGGAGTTATTTTTGAAACAAATAAGACTGCATAATGTAACATTGAATGTAACGTAATGTAATGTAATGTAATGTAACGTTCATCGGTCACCTTATAGGATCAGGGAAGAAGATGATGAATCCAGACAGGATTGACAGTTTAATTAATTTGAAGAAACCTGAAACCAGGAAGGAAGTGAAGCAAGTCTTAGGATTTTTTGGGTTTTACAGACAGTTTATTTGTAATTTTGCTGAAATTGCTAAACCATTGACAGACTTAACCAGCAAGAAAGTACCTGAGAATATTGTTTGGACTGATGCACATCAGAAAGCCTTTGATTCCCTTAAACAGATTGTCTTGTCAAATGTGATTCTATATATGTTTGAGGTTGGGAAACCATTTAATTTGTACTGTGATAGCAGTGATTTTGCTGTGGGAGCTGTTCTGTCTCAGGTGGACGAGGAAGGGATAGAATGTCCCGTTTCATTTATCAGTCAGAAGCTGACAGATACCCAGAGGAGATGGGCGACGATTGAGAAGGAAGCCTATGCAATCATATGGGCTTTAAACAAGTTGAAAGAAATTCTTATTGGTTCTAAAATCAATGTGTTTACAGACCATAATCCTTTAGTTTATTTGACTGAATCAATGTCGAAATCTGCTAAATTAGTCAGATGGTCGTTATCATTGCAAAATTTTGACATTCTGTTGAACTATAAGAAAGGTAAATTGAATGTAGTAGCTGATTGTCTGTCTAGATTGTAGTGTAAGATATTTTATGATGTATTATGTTATGGACTATTTGCATTGTTTAGTTAAGATACGTTCGCTAATTTTTATAGATAATTAGCTCTCTTTAAAAGAAAGGAGGGAGGTAATGTGAGCTAATTTTGTATAGTGTATGTGGTCAGCTAAGGGGTGAGCGTACGAATAGACCAGCTCAAGGTCAGCTAATTGTTAAGCGTACGGACAGACAGACTTGCAGGTGGCAGACTGGCGGGAAAGTTGGCGCGGCTCGGCCGACCGTCGCCGGAGAGCGCGAGAGAGAGAAACAGACAGACAGACAGACAGACAGACAGACAGACAGACAGACAGACAGACAGAGAGAGGCAGAGAGAGGCAGAGAGAAGGACAGAGCGGCAGGGGGAAGAGTGTACGCCCAGACAGTGAGATAAGTTGTTGAAGGAGTGCTAGTAGTGTAAGACGTTTTAGAGAACAGTGGAGTGTGTGTTAAAAAACTTTAGAGAGTAGTAAGATATTAAGGTTGCGTTGCTGTCACAGAATTGAATCGCTTGTCGTCGTTGATTGCATTGTTGTGTTATTTGCGAATATTAAAACGGAGAAGAAAATACAAGAAACAGATCTTGGTTGTAAGTGAACAAGTTAAGAACTTTAGAAACTTATACACTAGCCTTAGATACCGTCATACAGGGAATAGGTTAGGGCTAGGCTGCGCTACAGAACAATAAGAAGAGACTGGAGAAATCGTCAGTGATCGTGGAACCTGACATATATATTATAGATGTATGTATACAAACCTTTAAGACAAATGAAAGTTCGTTATAAGTTACTCAGAATTTTAGACAAGTCCTTCCTAAGACCTAACTAACATCTAACATTCATCCAGTTTTGTAGAGTGATAGGCTACTCAAGTCCTATAGAAATTCCGAAATTATTCCTTCAAATTGGCGTCAGAATAACTCGGTGGTTTAAACATCTGAACATTTACCAACAGGATTGAGGCCATACATGTATGTACAACAGTACAGATAGCGCAGAAGAGTTTGACTGCAAATGTTTTGCCATGCTTGCAGTTTTTACCATGGGGGTGATAACAATTATTGCTCTCTGGTTTGTCTAATGTCTGACTTAAATTGGTTTCACGACGCTGTACTAAAACAACAATATGTCGTAGATCTATAATATGCGCAAAAACTTCCATTTCTTATCCTTGTTGTTTGTCCGCATTAGACAAATCCTTCCTTCCCAAAGCAGGCGTCCAGAATGGACTACTGCGATGTCCAACTGCCAAGGACCATATATTAATTGATTGATTGATTGATCGATTGACTGATTTGAACACGATCCTGGTCGACTTCTAATAATATACTTCTAATGCACTTCTTCCTATAGCATTATTATTATTATTATTATTACATAAATTTATTACGCGCGCAAGGTCACACCAAAGTGTGAATCTGAGGCGCGGATAGTTAGCCGCCAGAGGAAGATGCAGTTAAAGGTCCATGTGCTTGAAAGCCAAAGAGAAATAGTGAGTTTTGAGCCGTTTTTTGAAGGTAGGGAGTGAATTTGAGCAACGAAGAGAGAGTGGAAGTAGATTCCATTCCTTGTGAGCAGAGGCATGAAGTGTGAATGGTTGATTCCTTGGTCATCTTGAAAGTTTACCTCTGCCATTAATGCTCTCACATTTTTAAAACGGATTGGACATCAAGAATCTGTTGTCGTTCTTAGATAATTCAACATCAACTCAACTGGTCCCATCATTTGCCAATGGAAAAATTATCGCACTCAGATTTCTCAGAATGCTTCAAGAAGAACGTATTGCAAACAATGTCTTTACACACGTGACGAAGGCTATAAAGAAAACACTCCGTTAACAAGTATGATCTAAACTCTACCACCTCTCGTATACCATGCAGGGCTTTTTTAACGTGCAGTTGTACACAAAATGTGCAGTTCTAAATGGATTTGTGCAGTTGTGGAAGCACTTAATATGTACAGTTAAAACTAGCAAAAAGTTCATTGTCCTCCAATAATTGGAAGTAATTTACCATGGAGAATGGGAAAGGAAAGAAGGGGTTGTGCAGTTCTAAAAATTTCTTTAAAACATTCCTGTCGTATACGCCTAGTCTGGCAGTGCCAGTCCCAAGCCTGGAGAATTGAGGGAGACACTAATCTTTGAAATCATCTTTGATATGAGATGGCAGTGTCGTTAAACACCAACAATTTCATATAAGTTTTGTTCTGCAATCAGCAGCGGTGTAGTTTAATCAAAGACGCGCACACAGTCACACACACACGCATGCACGCATAGGTAGCCTACTATAATACATCAAGCATGCCTTTGGGGTATCCATCCGGTCCCTACTTAGACTGGTTCCAGACGTATCCTACCCGCCGCAGCGGCTGCACAAGCTCTATCTTCTTCGGACGATCGATATCTGCAGCTCCGGTAGCACTCACCTACGCTGTCCCTCAGGGCTCTCTCTCTCCTCGGTCCCTTGACTTTCTCCCAGTAGATTAGTCTGTCAACTGAACTGTTCTCTGAATGGAAAATAATATAGATTCAAAGACCAACTCTACGCTCAGCTTAGATTTCTTTTGATTTTCATCTGAACAACTATTGTTGGTGCAACGTTTTGCTGTTTTCAACTTGATCCTTTATGTGAATATACTGTTCAAAACATGTAACTGTGTTTTAGAATAATCTCATTAATGTTGATTGAAGAATTGATTGATTGACTGACTGAATGACTGGCTGACTACTGACTGACTGAATGACTGGCTAACTGATTGACTGAATGAATGACTGGCTGACTGGCTGACTGGCTGACTGACTGACTGAATGACCGGCTGACTGACTGGCTGACTGGCTGGCTGACTGACTGACTGACTGACTGACTGACTGACTGACTGACTGACTGACTGACATTAGACTGACTGACTGACTGACTGACTCACTGACTCACTGACTGACTGACTTGATACCACGCCAGTAAACTAGCATCTTATAAACATTAACATAGACCTACTGCCTTTCGAGACAGGGTCTTTGAACCATTTTCCAGGTGGCGTGGACACCTACAGATATTCTTGCATGGGGTGGGGGTAAAACACAATGGTCACTGAAGAAATCCTTTTAGCAAGAGCTTGAAAAATGTAAAACAGGTACTGAAGAACGGAGGCTCTATTCATCGTTGTTTCAGATTTAGATTTATCAGTTTCACTTTGTAGGACTTATCATTAGTGTGATAGTATCATTAAATCATTAGTATCATTAGTATCACTAGAAGCATTAGTATCCTTAGTATCATTAGTATCATTAGTATCTTTAGCATCATTGAATTATTATCATTGAATCGTTAGCATAATTAGTATAATTAGTGTAATTAGTATAATTAGTATCATTAGTATAATTAGTATCAGCAGTATCATTGAATCATTAGTAGGCCTATCATTAGTATCATTAGTATCATTGAATAATTATTGCTTTAGTGCGAATAAATTGTTAAAACCAAAGATAGAGCGGTTTTAAAAGGCTGTCAATTTTCCGGCAGGGGCAGGTACCCCTCTTGACCCTGTGTGCGGGCACCCATGTCTGGTGGTTATGCTGCTCATTTTGAATGTTGATCATGTGAGTACCCAGTGTTGTCAAACGAGCTTGCAGTTCAACTCAAAACGATTTGTTACATCATCACCAACTCATGGTTCCGTTGGCATTGTCGCTTTTTTAGTTTACTGTAGTCATATTAATAGGTTAATACATGTATGTAATAAAGTTTGTCTACCTTTGCTATTGCAACCGAAATTCGCCTCCATGTCACTGATGTCAGTGAAACTTTTGCCTGATTAAACTTCTTCTATAGCCAGTTTAAAATTCTTTGTGATGATCATATATACGTCTCTCTTCGTTTTAGCCGCTTTATGTACAACGGAATACTTTAGCCGCTTGATGTACAACGGAATACTTTAGCCGCTTTATGTACAACGGAATACTTTAGCCGCTTTATGTACAATGGAATACTTTAGCGGCTTTATGTACAACGGAATACCTGAACACCCTGGCGCATACGCTGCTCAATATAATGGGCAACAATTATAGTCGTATACAAAATATTCTTGGTGCTGTGTAGTATACAGGACTGTATTGATTGTCACGATATCAAAACGTCGTGTGATTATACACATAATTTGTATGTCGGTGGAATTAACTGTCGAGGGTTTAATTGCTTGTCGTCGGGATTGACTGGCCGGTAGGTTATTAAGTGTCGTCATGGGCAGAGACATAGGGGGGGACAGAGGGGGACGCTCTCCCTCAGTGGACTTGGTGGGGGGACGACCCATGCATTAGTCCCCCAAAAAAGTGTTGTCAGGTGGTCATGTACACTCGAAACACACGGCGAACAAGAAACGAGACGAGGTGATGACTTCAAAAAGGTTATCAACTTATTTTTGGCAGACGAAAGAGGTTTTCCCATCGACATTTCGGACGGATGACTAAAAAAAGTCGTCAGAAATTTTTGCCGGCATTAAGATGAAACGTTTTCGTCGGCGTCTCAGCCATTCGTCCGCCCAAAATCTTCGGCCGCCTTTTCGTCCCCCGCAAGTCTCCGCCCAAGTATCCGTCCATGAGTGTCGTGCTACCGATTTATGCATGTTTGGGCATTCTGCTGTATACAGCACAGCTATTCGACTCATAGTCTGAGCACAGCATTCCATATTCTGATTTATCCTCTCATTAACATAAGCTTATTATTTCAATACATAAGACGAGGCTTAGAATATTATTAACCCTCGGGCTACCAAGGGGATGGTTGCCACCCCCCTAGGTTTTTCGCAAATCAAACGCGTTCCGTCTGGAATAAAATTTTGAAAAATTGGTAGCTGTAGAGGGTTCATTGGGACACATTTTGAGCTAAAAATTTTGATGATGTCCCCTACCGTTCAAAAGTTACACCCGATATACCCAAGGCACCAGAGGGGTGGATACCACCCCCCCCCCCTAGAATATCGTCTGTAACTTTTTCGCCCTTTAATATTAAGAGACACAAATTATACCATTCTATAGAGGGAATGTGTGGCTACATTTCCATGCTCATTAAGTTGTCTTTTGACAACCGGAAGTGCTCAAAATAAATTAAAATATATATAAAGGTGTTTTATTTTCATAAAATTTTCATGTTTTTTCTATTATAACTTATTCATAATTTATTTTTTAATAGAAATAAATTATGCCATTCTGTAGAGGGCATTTAGGGCTATTTTCTAATGCTAAATAATTTGTCTTTTGATGACCGGAAGTGCTCACAATAAATTAAAATGTGTGAAAATGTTGGGGGTTTTTTACAACGCAAGCCGATATGTCTGCGTAAACGTTTTTCAGCAGCTATAACATGTTTTTTCGTTTTGATTGAACACAAAACAGACTTATTACTAGTTTTTATAGATGAACATTGGACTTTATTATATGTAAACTATTTGTTATATATAAATAATGTCTAAAACACACATATTCTAATATATTCCCTATGTGTAAGTATACGTTTTGTGAAATCGACGGGTACCCATGGTAAAAAATTCATAATTTCGAGGGGCATTCATATTTTCTAAACGCAAATATACCATTTTGTGCAGAAATGAATGCTGAATCCAATGGTGTATTACAAGTTATGATATCTCAAGCCAAACCCAAAATCCAGGGGGTGGTAACCACCCCCCCTTGGTAGTCAGTGTTACAAAAAAGCTTGGTAGCCTGAGGGTTAAGTCGCAACATTTCAAACCACTGACTGATTCTTTGCGCTTACTTAAGGGACTGCACGTCCTCTGCTTTTTAAAAAACTCTCATTTCGTTGTTGTTGTTGTTGTTGTTATTGCTGCGTAGACTCCGACGGAAAATGCCACATCTGCAGGCCAGTCTCGTCGAGCTATTCCATTGCCATTGGGCTGCATAATGCACCTGCGACATTTCCACAGTGATTTGAATGGCGATGGCAAACTCGTGGCAATAGCATACAGCTCTCTAATATTTTATTGGCAAGATATTTTCACAGTTAATATAACGTAAATCTAAGTCTTTTTAACAGGGCTTTTTTAACGTGCAGTTGTACACAAAATGTGCAGTTCTAAATGAATGTGTGCAGTTGCAGAAGCACTTCTGTACAGTTAAAACTAGCAAAAGGGTCATTACATGTCCTCCGATTGGAAGTAATTTACCATGGAAGATGGGAAAGGAAAGAAAGAGTTGTGCAGTTCTAGAAATCGCTTAAAACGCCTTATAAGTTTTTATTATTATTTCTCTAGACTTTAATAAGGCAGAACATCAATCGAATGCGTAGACAAACTTTCAACTGCAAGAACAAAATGAAATTGTGTATGAGCAGACCTACAGCCAAGGATGGCTGGCAGGCGCTGGTACAGCAAATAAAAATTATGATGCTAATATTTGATTTTCATTTGCTCATTTTACTCGCATTTGCCATTGCGCTCCTTCAAGCTCGCTACTCAGAGGCGCTCCCCACTACGGCGCGGACACTGCTTCTGAGTCTCACGCCGAACCGTGCGAGCAATTGCGAGTGAAGGACTTCATATATTCTCAAAATGAACTTCCATAATAGTAGATAATTATGTGTATACGCATGCAAAGTTGGTTCATTTATGCTGGACCATCCTGTAGAATAGTAGATTTGTATCAATGGTCCGCCATTCCGCCAAAATTGTGGCGTCACAATAGGCCTAGCTTTGTAATCTTAAAAAGAACTTCAAATACATATTATTGGCCAAATTCATGTATTCTCAAAATCAACTTCCAAAATATTAAATCTTAAGCATAATCGAAGCAGGTCTTGCATATATTCTCGAAATGAACTTATATAAGCCTAATAGTAGATATCCATCGTAATCGAAGTGACGTCACAATAGGCCTAGTTTTATAATCTCGAAAAGAACTTCAATAACAGTAGGTCTGTATCAGATTCAAAGTGACGTCACAATAGACCTAGTTTTATAATCTCGAAAAGAACTTCAATAACAGTAGGTCTGTATCAGATTCAAAGTGACGTCACAATAGGCCTAGTTTTATAATCTCGAAAAGAACTTCAATAACAGTAGGTCTGTATCAGATTCAAAGTGACGTCACAATAGGCCTAGTTTTATAATCTCGAAAAGAACTTCAATAACAGTAGGTCTGTATCAGATTCAAAGTGACGTCACAATAGGCCTAGTTTTATAATCTCGAAAAGAACTTCAATAACAGTAGGTCTGTATCAGATTCAGAGTGACGTCACAATAGGCCTAGTTTTATAATCTCGAAAAGAACTTCAATAACAGTAGGTCTGTATCAGATTCAAAGTGACGTCACAATAGGCCTATAGTTTTATAATCTCGAAAAGAACTTCAATAACAGTAGGTCTGTATCAGATTCAAAGTGACGTCACAATAGACCTAGTTTTATGTTCTCAAGATGAACGTATATAATGGTAGATTTCTATTGTAATCGAGTGACGTCACAATAGGTTTAGTTCATATTGTCTCAAAATGAACTTCTTTAATAGTAGATCTGTATCACAACCGAAGTGACGTCACAATAGGCCTAGCTTATATTATAGTCTCAAAATGAACTTCAATAATGGAAGATCTGTTTACATAATCGAAGTCACGGCTCGAAAGGCCTAGTTCTGTATTCTCAAACTGAACTTATAATTTATAACAGCAGATTTTTAGCATTGTGACGTCACATTGGCCTAGCTTATATTATAGTCTCAAAACGAACTTCTATAAAAGCAGCTTTGCATCATAATGAGAGTGACGTCACAATAAGCCTAGTTTTGTATTATCAACATGAACTTCTATAACAGAAGATTTGCGTGAATGTGACGTCACAATTGGCCCAGTTTTGCAATCTCAAAATGAACTTCCATGATAGTAGATTGTATCATAATCAGAGTGACGTCACAATAATTGGCCTAACTTCTTTACAATATTCCTTGGTTTGGTTCCGTCTATCTCAAGGAGTCTTGCCACTCCGCACCGGATATCCACCCCTCCGCTTTTTTCGCGCCTCTGCTCTGGCACATTTCGTGTAAGCGTAGGCCTACTTCTACCAGGTAACGATTTGCTCTCTCTGTTGCTGGCCGCAGTAGCGGCGCTAAGGGGGGGGGGGGTGCTAGGGGCTAAGCCCCCCCCCCAACTCGATCCATCTTCCCCCATGTAAAAATGAAATATTTGCACGATTAACCCCATTTAGCCCCCCCCCAAAATAACCGTAAAGGTACGCACGAGGTTTGCCAGACAGTTTGGAGGATGTGAAAAAGGATCATTTTCCAAGTCGACCGAATCACTAAGAAAAGGTCGTCAGAAATTTTTGCGACTGCAAACGAAAAATTTTCTCCCGCAAATTCAGCCCCCTCAAAACTGAAATCTTGGCGCCGCCACTGGCTGACCGTGTTGGCCATGGAAATGGGTTCTCTTCATACGCGCATGCGTCGAGATCTGCTGCCAAGGATCCAATCTGACACATTCTATCGCATTCTTAAAGCTGTGTTCTTTGGCCTAGGTTGCGCGTGGGGCGCGCTGCCGAGTTGTAACCTTCGTAATCGTAATCTCGTAATTTCTAAAGCGCCACTGGAAAGCCAAGCGCGGGGCACCGGCTTATTCACGAGCGCTGCGTTGAGTTAGGAGGGTTGTCCGTGAGAGTAGTCCGTGGTGGTCCGGGTCGAGTTACCATAGGATCATGATCAAATGCATTGAGTCAAAAGGGTTGTCCGTAAGAGTAGTCCATGGTGGTCCGGGTCGAGGTACCGTATGATCAGAGGTGTGGAACAGCTACTAAGGTGGGTGTCGTCTGAGCCGGGAATTGGAGGGTGGGGGATCAGATGAAACAGGATAAGAGTTAAGCTTCAAGGGACGCCATATAAATCCTTTTAATGAGTGAGTGAATGAATGAATGAATGAATGAATGAATGAATGAATGAATGAATGAATGAACGAATGAATGAATGAACGAATGAATGAATGAACGAATGAACGAATATATCAGCGGCGTTATAGAATTTACCAAGTAACTGCCTCGATGGCGTAAGAATACAGTGCACAATCGCACGTCAGACGACCCATCGCACCCAACAATGACGCGACAAGCACCTGATGATGACGTCACAACATGCCAAGACAGCGAGCTTCCACATGCCGAAGAATTTCAAATCCAAAAAAAGTTGCGGCAAACGTCATCAAACGTCACATAAACGTCATCCAACTAGAGATGAAAGACTGAAAATAGAGTCGGTCGATTCGCATAACAATAACAGTAGAATACGCCCACCTACCTCGCGAAAAATCGTCTTCCTTGCCGCCCAGTCGTCAGTCCTATTACGGGAGGCTACGAGGGATGCTATAACTTCTTCTCAGGACCTACAAACGCCGCCATAAATTTTCACGGCAGGCCAACTGCAACGGCTTGTCGAACGCCGGTTCAACGCCGACTTCGCCTGCTCACTGTCCACTGCTCACTGCCCACTGCTCGGGTCGTCTGCAGCTGACGTTGGACCCTTCTCTCGCACGCGCGCCTCGCTAAATCCTAGTCCGAGGTCCGGACATTTGGCGCTGGACACACACAGATGGGCACGCGGCGCCATCCGACGCGTCGTACTGACCGCGTGAAATGCATCCGCTGCCGCCGTGGCAATACGCTCGATGGCAAGCGCCAGCCAACTTAAGTGGCAGCCACCCGGGAACCATCAAAATGTACGCACCGAGTGGAGTAAGAATCAGGTTTTTATTTACAGCGTTCGTCGCATGCGAAAGCGCGAGGTTCATTTGTTCGTTCATTCGTTCGAGTGTTTATATAGCGCCTCTTCAAGGAAACTACTCAGAGATATCACCAATTCACAATAATACGGTGATATCACCATCATATTATGATGGCTACGTCGAAGTTAAGGCGAATTCCTTAATAGTGATGCTTGAACTCAAGGAGAAGTTGACTTGATCATCTTAGCTATGATTGCGAAGCCGTGTCGCATTCCTGCAACATAACACTGCATTGGTTGGCACAACAGTGACTCCGTGCGTACGGCACTGATGGCAATACGATAATCATTATTATTATTATTATCACAGTATAAATAAATGACAATATTTATCCTCTGATATATTATTCACAGATGAACAGCGTCAGAAGTGGGTCAAAATAATGTGCTACATGGAAATAGTGTGTGATATATGGGTTTAATTTGTCCCACATGATTGTCACGTGGCCCAGTTGTTGCATCCTGCATCTCTTCCTCCACAATCAACATCCCTCGCCGTTGCAACTCCAAACATCATCCAACCTATAATAGCCGTACGTCTGACTAATTCTCCAGATCTTGACCCACCCAATCTGTCTATCTGTCTATCGATTTTGCTTTGATTGAGCGCCTGCAGTAATTAAGCCGGTTCTTGCGACTTCGCTTTGTTGGCGCTGCTTAAGTGGTCGACTTTACAATTATTAGGTTTATAGGCTAACGTAGGATGATGCAAAAGTTGTTTTACGCCGACCTCGCTTCGTGACGTCCAGTCAAACGGACGAGCGGCGGTGATAATGAGCAGGGTAGACGATATTAGGCCTATACGGTCAGTGGCGTAGACAAGGGGGTTTCGAGGGT
This sequence comes from Lumbricus terrestris, assembly GCA_949752735.1. NCBI lineage: Eukaryota > Metazoa > Annelida > Clitellata > Crassiclitellata > Lumbricidae > Lumbricus > Lumbricus terrestris. The sequence goes on from OX457053.1 coordinate 30,755,594, forward strand.
TATACCCCCCCCATAGGCGCAATCACGTCCTAAAAATTGGGGGGACCATAATGAATCACGTCCTAAAAGTTGTGGGGACCACAATAATAAAGCTAGGGGACCACTCAAAAGTTGGGGGGACGCGTCCCGTGGGTCCCATAGGGTGGTTGCGCCTATGCCTCCCCCCATTGGCTTATGAAACAAGTTTTTAAAGGTTATTTATCCACTTAAATAAGAAAAACAAGACAATTGTTTGTAGTAACAACTGTTTTTCCTATTTTATTCTCTTTGTTACTTTATTACCTTTTTATTTACTGTAGTATTTTAAGCTACAGCCTACCGAGCCTGTTGTGTAGCCGACCTGCGTGCCGTGCGAAGCTGGCCGTATTTCGTATAACGTGTATCCGTAATCATTCTGCGGTCTGTCAGATTGAATGCTAATAAATGAAGATTATTGTAATACTGTTGGGCTGGTGTCAGGAAGGGCATCCGGCCAGGCCATAGAACCAATGTTATTCAAGTTGACTAAAACTAAAACTGAATTGAAGTTAACTGAAAAGTTCCATTTGAGTTAACTGAGACTAAAACTAAAACTGAAAAGTTCTGAAAACTGAAACTAAAACTAAACTGAAAAGTTTAAAACTAAAACTAAACTTGAAAGTTGAAAACTGAATTAATTTTTGCATGGCGCACAAACCAAATGGCAGAAATGTTTGCAACTGTTAGCAACGCACGGTCTGAATGGCGCAGATGTTTGATTGAGCAATAGCTACAATATGTGGCAAGCAAACATCCGGTCTAACCCTTTCTCTATCGGCTTTCTCTATAGTGATCAGTCTATTGTAAAATGCGGTCAACCATAAAGATTGGCTGTGGTCCTGTGGCCAGCGACAAGATAGTGATGCGACAAGATAGTGATGTGTATAATTAATTTGATAACAATGAGTCTGACATTGATTAGTTGTTGTTACGGATGGCTGGGCACCGCTGACCATGCACGGGGCGACCGAAGTTAGTTACAGGTGTATTTGAAGCATGGTCGTGTAGGGGAAGAGTATGAATATTTGAACTTCAGCCTGTATAGATACATCATACACAGGCCTACGGATCACATGCACATGTCTATATACATGCAAGGTTCTTTCAATACACGATCTTGATATACTTGTATACATAGCCTACCTATGAGGATTCAATGACCAGCATATAATTATGTTTGAAATCAGTTTGATGTTTGACACCTCAGTGGACTTGTCCATGGTATAGGACACAGGCTAGATATATCAAGCATGTTATCGATAAAGATGTTTCTAGATAGGACAAAAGAAAATGGAAATAGACGACGTGTCTGTTGGTTGTGATGACAGTGATGATGGAATGGGTTAATTAATTCCATGAGACACATTAGACATGGACACAAAGAATGCTGACCTAGATCAAATGTCTGTTGGTCTTCAAATTTCTATGATAAGAATTTTCGGTGCAATCTATTAAGACTTTCTTACTAATTTTGTCGTATAGGTTGGCACAGAGTTTTTTTAATTAGTATTTAAAACACTTTTCCAAGCCAAGTATTTTATACTTGTAGCCTACTTTTAATACTTTTGTAATAAAGTGTTTTTACCTGTATTTAAAATACCTTTGTGATCAAGTATTAATATACTTAGGCCTATACTCAAAATGCTTTAAAAAAGTATTTTCCCCATGAATGGGGAAATACACAGAATTCAGCTGTACGGACAGAATTACTATTAGTAAGCTTGATTTAAGTTTCTGCGCCAGCATTGCAGGCAACTGTTGAAAAAAGTTTTCAGTCTGTGAGGTTTCAGTTCTCCGATATTAAATCGGATTAGTGTTCTTTTAGAGCGATGAGTGTTTTTGATACTAAACATGTTGTGAAGTGCTTCAAACTGCAGCTCAATTACATGAAAACATGAATTTAGCTAAATCTATTGCTCTTGCTAATAAAAATGAACGTCAGTAATAAAAAATTCAATTCCTTCTGTTGAAGGTTTTCAAAAACTTAATTAAAACTGAAAAGTTTTGAAAACTGAAACTAAAACTAAAACTGAAAAGATTTGAAAACTTAAACTAAAACTAAACTGAAAAGTTAAAACAAAACTAAAACTAAAACTGAAACTGAAAAGTAAATTGAAACTTAAACAACACTGCATAGAACCCCCAACCCCCATAAATTCCTGGCTGCGCCCAGGGCTTAAAGTGTGCCTGGACGGTCATGGACGGCGTCCATGCACTTGTTTTAACATCTGAGCGCCGTCCAGCCACTTATAATATATTGGCGAGCACAGACTGGAAAAGTAAGGGGCGTCCAGGCACTTCTTGTGGAGAGGACAGGGGCGTCCATGCACTTATTTTTCCACACTTTAGGCACTGGCTGCGCCACTGTTTATAGTGTTTACGGTTGCCGTATAAACACTGTACTGTTATAGGCCTACAGCCTAAGAATTGTCGGGGGTGAGGGTTCAACCGTTCAACCCACATTCTTTCTTAGGACCCATTATAGCTAACAAAATGTCTTCATTGCAAATCCCAGCACCACACAAATCAACGCCTGACCACCCTAGTTATTTTCTACTGTCCCCATACTGCGTGTAACCTACATTTAGGCTATAATATAATTTTACGTTCGTGTTACGATGTAACATAAAAAAAAGGCTCTGCTTTGCATAATATTCGTGAATGTATTTAGTGCCTGAAAACGTTTTCAAAGCAGGACTGCCAACCGGCACTGTGCCACTGTGGCACAGACAATTAAGAGGACTATAAAATATTTTAGTCTATATTTGGTAAAGACAGCAACTGGCATTGCAGGGAGTAGGCTATAGGTCAAGGCCAACTCAAATTCAACTGAACAGATTAAATGCGAATTATTATTCACAATTCACTTCAATTCGCAACCGGACAGCGCAAAGAACGATCGATATTCTCAACTCTTCAGAGCCGCATTAAGACAAATGTGTGGGTGCTCTGATTGCCAACTAACGATCGAGCGCCTTCTGATAACCCACCGGTCCACCACGCACATAATCGATAGGATTAAGGCAAGTTCAACATGTTCAGCCGAACCGGGTCACAGTCGCACGTTAGATTCCCACTCATGCAAAAGGAACAAATAATTATCAATAGCTATTATTGTAATTTGTGAATTTTAGTCGTAAAAGGGCCAAAAAACTCTGAACAAATAATTCGAAACAATCATCTTTTTTAAGGCTACACGACCTTCACGCATGTGTGCATGGCCAGCATATGGGCCACAATGGAGTTTCTATTATCAGTCGGATTCATCTTTAAATCAATCAGACATTTTTGAGATATATTTTTATCTTGCTTATTTGACACTTACTATAGGCCTAGTTCACTTCATCTTACCGGAACTCAGCCTATGTGATGCATTATAAAATGACGCCATTTTATTGTGAACGACTACAATGTAGGCTATATCCTACAGCACTTAGGTTGGCAACGTATGGCCGCAAACCTTCGCCCGTCTTATTATTTTTATATAGCAGATACAATTATTTCCCAAAAAATTAACAGGAAGTTCATGTAACAATTAAGCCTACCGTCCCAGTTCCCAGCTAGCTGCTATAATTTTGTTACGTCATTAGCTTTGTCCAAATAGTGCTTACAAAGATGATACGTCATAATACGGAAGTAGCCATTATCCTAGCAACGTAGCACTATAGACCTACGAGGCCAATGACGTAACAATAGTGTTTGTTGACAAAGAGGGTCGTCATAATACGGAATTAGCCATTATCCTAGCAGCGTAACAATATGTATGTACATGTATAGCTAATGACGTAACAATAGTGCTGTAGACCAAAATATATCGCTATATAGGGCGAATAGTATATGCCTACATAGCTATAATTGTTGCAGCAACAACTTGACCATTATAGTCACCATAACGACCATATAGTGACGCAACAAATGTGCATAAGAAGGAGAGGCTGTCACAATAAGAATAAACTGATAGTGTAGCATCATCATTTCCATTAAGATAAGTGACGAAATAATAGTTTTTTTAGAACAATACAGATGTCGTCACAATACAATGCCCATAGCACAAAGCCAATTAATTATGCGTTTCATTTGTCCTTTTGTTGTGATTCTGTGCAACAATCGGGCCATGTGCGGGCCCCAACTGCGGGCCCAGGTGTTGCCTGCAGCACCCTTAGCACCCACCTTTATGCGGGCCTGATCTCAACGCCATCGATGCACTGAGCTTCTGCATGCATGGTTCTCGTAGGCTATGGGGGGGGGGGCCAACCCGGCCATGCCCTATCAGAAATGTGCATGGGACGTGCCCCACTCCCATCAGGTTTCAACAAGCTTTCGTTCAATGCAGCGGGAAAAGTAGGCTACGACTAAAAGCTAAACTTTGTCTGTTGGGGAAATTTCACATTTATAGCCTACCATATATAATTCATGTAAACAAGATCTAGCTGTCGAATATTTCTGGTGGGAGAAGGGGAAGTTTCCCCCATGTTTAGATTAAACACTTACTGCTCAACAGGGACAAGTTTCTAAGCAGGCCCGTCTACTTAACCCCTCTCTGCTGTCTGTCCACCATTTCCCTTTTGCGGCTCGACTCAATCTCCTAGTCCCCGGGGAGAAAACAACCGCACCCTGGCCATCGTGGGCCCTTCTGTGGTATACGACACAGCCTGCCCTTGATCCACCCGTAGTAAAATATTAGTTGGTCCCATCCCGTCGCTCTTTGAAGACGCTCCTATTTCCTCAGGGCCGCCACGCTGAAAGTGACTTCGATTGGCTAAGAGTATAGGTCTACTTGACCCCGTCACTGGTTGCACTCTGCCAGTGCCAGTCCCAAGCCTGGATAAAGAAGGAGGACGTCGCTAATGGTCTTTGTTACCACACAGTGACGTCAAACTGCAACTACACAAACACACACAGTAGGCCTATTTAAGAAGCGCTTTGTAAATTCTCATTATAACAATCATGTGGCAGGCCCTTTATTTACCCGTTTCCTCTCCTATCAGGTGGTGCAACGCATTCCACAACTCACAAAATCTTTCTTTACCAGGTGCAGTTATCCAGTAGGTTCCATACTCATACCGAATCTCCCGCCGCTGCCGTCGGCTGCAAATATTGATTTATCGTCTGCTTCGGACGACGACGACGAAGACGCAGAAGACGCATTTGTTGTTGGCCACCCTCCAACGAAATTTCAATCGAGATTTATATTCAGCTGGCTACGACCCAACCAGTCCCTCGGATATACCCATGAAAGACTACTTTCATCTAGTTTTCTCTAATCATAAACAAAGGCGCCGGATAGGACCTGCTCTCACTCTCACGCGCATTGAAGACAAAGCAATAGTAGCAATAACGCAATAGTTAGATGCGATAGATTTAGCAAATTTTTTTCAGAGAGAACTCTAGGCAGCACGCGCAGGCATAGATGTAGGCTAGGTAGGCAGAGGCGGATCCAGGGGGGCAATCTGGCCATGGCCCTCTCATTTAAAAATTGCATGGGACATGACCCCCCGTTTGGTTTCAACAAGCCATTAAATATATGCAGCGGGAGAGAAAAGCAGGATACCATTACTCCCGACCATGATGACTGACGACTAAAAAAAGGTCAACTCTTTTGGCGGATGAAAAGGTATCTTTTTCCTGGAAATTGGAAAATTTTCGGCGATCTTTGCAGGACTTTTTAACGTGCAGTTGTACACAAAATTTGCAGTTCTAAATGTATTTGTGCAGTTGTAGAAGCACTTATGTAACCTAACAGTGAAAACTAGAAAACGGTCATTATCCCCCTATTGCCCTATTGGAAGTAATTTGCCATGGAGGATGTGAAGGGAAAGAAGTTGTGCAGTTCTAAAATTCCCTTAAAAACAGGCTAAACAGCCGTGGATCTTGGCCAGAAAAATCTTATGACCTTTTTAGTCGCTTACCAATTTTTCCTGCCAAAATAACTGATGACTTTTTTAGTCATCTGGTCGACCGTCGACTTAATCTCTTGGCAATAAGCTTATACCACATACTCTCTAGTCGTCGTATCCTACTGCTGCATTGGTTTAAAGGTGATTGAAACCCAAATGGGGGGCACGCCCTATGCACTTTTGAAATGGGGGGGCTAGGGCCGGATTGGCCCCCTCTGGATCCGCCCCTGTAAATAGCCTATACGACTGTACGCGCATTATAAGGAACAAGTTCACTCTGTTTGTGTCCTATTTACCTTAGGCTATCTTTCGTTCATTACGGCACACCACAAAAAGGAAATAAACCAAAGCGCCTGTCAAACAAGGCGTTACTAAAACTTGGGTTATACGTTATATATATTGAAGTCAGGCTTACCGAAAAATCGCTTCGATGCTGAGCAGCAGGTCAACTAGCTATTCGGTATTCGGACGAATATATATAGTAGCGGTCGGATCGAATACGAACAGCGGCCACGTGACATCTATTTCTGCATAATTATGCGTCTGCTATAGCGAGTGGGCTGAAGTAACTTTCTTATTAACAGAATAATATATGCTGTGATTGCAGCAAGTTCTTGCCGACTGCCTGGATCGCTGTATTCTAATTCTTTGTGTAAAGTAACTGAATATTGTCGGTAAACCTATTTTGTACATATTCATAATTGTTCGTATTCGGCAAACAGTGACAACAGCCTATTCAGAACAGCCCTATTCAGAAGTAAGATGCCTGGTATGCCTATACTCTTTTGGAGTGATGGGTGATTTCGAACCAACATAATTATATTGGTAAGCTGCCAATTTTTGTATAAGACTTTCGCATTGCGGCACATTCACTTCAAACGAACAAAGCAAGAACTTTTGAATTACATCTACGGTATAAAAGCTACAATGCACATTTTTAAACAGTACAAAACAGAACCAAAGGTTAATATCAATCCATCATCATCATCATCATCATCATCGTCATCATCAATGCCATCATCAACGGCCTCCTCTGGAGCATAAGACTTGCTTCCACCACTCTTTACCAACCATCTCAGTCTGCCAGCTTCCACGTCTCAACTATCTCCACTCCACAGCGGAGCACGGACACTAAGATATCGATCCAGCAAAATGAAATCGAGTAACACCTAGGATTTTATCCAACCAATTTTAAAATCCAATTCTGATTTATATCACTAATTTTATTTAATTGTGCTGGTGCCAAATGTGTTGACAGGATGGATGGTTCACCAACAAACAACCAGCGTCCGTTCAAAAAATCAGCCTCATTTAAAAAAAAAGATTTTTGGAATGAATGCATTTGGATAGTATATAGATAGAGCAATAAATAATAATAGTAGTAATAATAATAATAATAAAGTGATATGATTTCAGATAAGCTAAGGGCTACCACTAATCATTTGCAAGACGCCTAAATCCAGTGATAAAATCAGCACAACACACCAAACAACACTAATCAAGTCATTGAAAAAGAACAGCACAAATTCGTGATACTTTTATACGTACTTAGTACTTACACAATACATATAGAATCTCTATTCTAATAACTTCTACTGTGCCGCAATTTTAATGCACAAGACATCAGTCAGTTCAGAGCAAAACCACAATCCAATATGGGTCCATCCAAAAAACGTATTTACACCCACCCACACCGTTGCAACTTGTACATTTTGCGAACCCGATGCATACGTACAAATAAGCTTCTTACCCCACCCCATACAAAAGGTAATGAGAAAAAGTCATCCACAAAACACTTATCTTACCATAGGCTGCTATACTTATTTTTGTTAAACACCATATCTGGTAGCTAAATTTTTAAACTGTTATGAGGTTAGCTGCTGGAGTAGATGCTGGGCTGCTTCGTAATGTAATGCGAAATGTCAATCACCTAAATCCAGTGACCCTCCCCTCCCTCCCTGCATAGGAAATATAAAAATGGACAGCAGTCACCCTTATCACAATGCAACGGATGAAACAGAAAGAGATTCTTGATGCCTATAAGAAGACAAACAGAAACGCACACATACACACACACCTACAAATAATTTCATCCGATATTTCAGATCGCCATTTCTCAAATTAACTAAAACAGTAAAGCCCCCACGTGTGTAGTCTTTCTCCCTGCCACGCACAAACTGCATTGCTAAAGTCAGACGCATGGAGGAGCAGAGAAGCAGACCGTCTGGCCGACTCGGAGCTCCAAGTCGCCGACTTCGGAGTCGCCGACTTAGGAGTCGCGTTTAGCTGAAGTCGAACTGGACTTGGACGAGATACTTCATCTTGACTTGCGACTCGTCGTACACAATGAACTCATTGTAGTTGAGCGTGTAACCGGTCGAGTTTCCAATTCCAGTATCGATTGGCCGACCAACTGGAACCATCGTCCCATCCGGCCTGTCATTCAAAAATAACAAGCGTGCATGTCGTTACCAATGTGTAAAAAAGCAATTTCATAGGTCATTTATTTATTTATTTCCTGCATTTGCTGTAGCGCCCGTTCGGGCTCTCTACTCAAGAGGCGCTCCTGACTACAGCGTGGACACTGCATCGAAGTTTCACGCCGAAGCGCACAAGCAACTGTGAGTCAAGGACTTGCTCAAGGTCCCTACATAGTGGCTTGAGGTGGATTCGAACCTGGAATCCTCCAACTTCAAGACAACGAACCCACCACTATATCACTGCGCCCCACAAAAGTATAGCAGTGGGAAGATGGTTGAATGGTGACATCAGAAAAGAAAGCCATGGGTTCGAAACCTGCTATCCCATGAGGCTTACAAAAGCACACACAGCCTTCAATTACCTAGGGGATGACTAAAATAAAGTGCTCAGGAGGGCAGGCAGATTGACGCCTTGCAAGCCGTCATAGAGTTGAAACTAATTAATTTTGGAGTTTTATATAGCACCCTTTCAAGGTTACTACTCAGTAGTGCTCCCGACACAGTATCACACATGTAGTATTACACTAGTGTTGAGTATTATGATGTGACCTTACTTGGTTATAACATTGGGGTACACAGTTTGGGGAGCAACAGGGCACTCCAGAAAAGATAAAACTTTAGACATAAGACGTAAAAAGAATGAGAGCACCAAGTTATTATTTTGGAAAAAAGCTATTGGAACTTTTTCAAAAGAGCAAAGTGAAGCAGGACTTACAACAGCAAATTCATTGCGTGGTCCGGAGCGATCTTTCCGAGTCCCTTGACGCTGTGTTTACCCTTTGGAAGGTCACTGGCGTTGTAGTCGGCCAACAGCAAATCGTTCACCTTGCCAAGACTAACCTATCAACGCAAACAACACAAACTATTGTTAATGCAAACAACACAAACTTAATGGACAACGAACAGAATTTTATCAGTTGAAAGAATTAGAAAAATGTCAGGTTTGCAATATTATATATTCAAATGCCACTTGTACTACACTCAAACGTCACTTCTCTACACTCAAACCTCATACGAATTACACTCAAACCTCATTTGTACTACACCAAAACCTCATTGCCTCAAAATATCAAAGTGTAAAGGTGACACACTTTCTCTGAACGTCTATAATTTAGAATTTCCTCGGACGCTTAAGAAAATGAAGTTGCTAATTAATACTTCATAGCCACGACTACTTGAGGAGGCTGAACGGACAGCTCGTCTTCATCTTCTTTTATTTCATAGCGCCAGATGAATAAATAATTTATGTGTAATAACGACAAATGTAGAACGCGACGTACCTCACAGAGTAAGAGCAGTCCCACGTTTCTTGATTTGGTCGCAAAGCAGTAGTTGGCGCTTTTGCTTGACATGTCGGCAAAGTAGATGCCCTTTCCAAACTGATCAAAAAACAGTTTTAAACACAAAGGATTCAATATCAACCTCTTAATAACACATCAAGATCTGGAATACAAATTTTGACAGAAACTCACACCACTGATTACCGTGACTGTAAAACCTTGTGGTTAAAAGAAGCACTGCCAAATTGGACAACTTACAACAAGAAGTTCAGTTGTCATATCGATGCTCGATCAAAAATTCAACTTCAGGACTGTGCTTCATCAGATCACAGTTCATTTTAAAAGCATGTTTATAAATTTAGTTTACCATACAGCAAGAGTGACTCTAAGCAGGCCACATCTGCTGGTACTATTGAAGAAATCAACTGTATCTAAAGAGAAAACCTTTACACAACATCTCCTCCCTAAAGCTTGAGAGGTGCTTGCATACAAAGGTTCAAAGAGTTCTTTAAATTAATGAACACAACATTTTTACAACTAGATAAAACCAACGGAGTGATGCACTTCCTCCATTTTTCGAAGCCGGACAAAATAACACAGGGAATCATTGTGGATCTTCAAACAAAAATCATTAATTATGCTGAACTCAAGAAAATAATGAAGAGCGAGAACTTGCCATGTAGCCGGTAACCGGGGCTTCTGGTGGAGCGACACGCAGCCCCTGACTCATGATGCCAACCATGTTAGTCAGACGTGACCCATGCCAAAGCAGCATTCTACAGACAAAAAATCCAAAACAATTTCTCATTGATTTGCGCATAAACTGACAAGATGTCACAAAAGCCTCTCTTCTTCTTCTCCTCATTCTCCTACTTCCTCATCTATGCACTAATGAATCAGCTTGTGCCTCATGACACAGTTAGCCCGTGACCCATGATACAGTTAGCTTGTGCCCCATGACACAGTTAGCTTGTGCCCCATGACACAGTTAGCCCGTGACCCATGACACAGCTAGCTTGTGCCCCAAGAAACAGTTAGCTTGTGCCCCATGACACAGTTAGCCCGTGACCCATGACACAGCTAGCTTGTGCCCCATGAAACAGTTAGCTTGTGACCTATGACACAGTTTGCACAGCACCACATCTCCCTCAAACCACTGCACTTTGGCAGTGGACAAGTTGCTCACCTGTAATAGTCTGTGAGGAAGGCAACGGGAAATCATTCGCTTAACTCATATAAATATAATGGGGTGACGTAACAGCCAATGGATTTGCTTCAGACAGAGAACTCCATCCTCATCATAATTATCATCATCTTCATCATGTGCAGAAAAGGGCAGTAGCTTAATTTTTCGGGTAATCACTGAATATTTAAAAACAATTGACGAAAATTAAAAAAATTCTACCTACCTACCCATTTTTTTAGAGCTCTGTTACCGGAAACACACAATTAATTTTTTGGCCTAACATGCTGTCAAGAAAAGAACTACATAGCGTCTTCTAAAAAACGTGAAAACAACGATATGCGTCAGGAATCCATATCGCCTGCTTCCCATCAGTCAGAGTTTGTTGCACCGTGTACCATTGTACCTGTATCCGACGTCTTTGAATCGGTTGCTTTCCCCCGCTCGGTCAACGCAGAAGACGTTCAACAGTTTCATCTTGTACTGGTTGTGTGTAGGAGCGTGAGTGTTCATCAGATAGTCTTCTATTATCTAAATGTAAACAAGAAAAAAAGAGAAGTTTACCAGATGCATAGAAACATCGCATAGAACTATTTGCGCATGCCGAACCTGGTTTAAATTGACTTGAACAAATGTCTCACATGCAAAGTGCCTTACAAATGAACAGTCATAATGGCCTACCATCAGCAAACTATGGCAGATTATTACGCCCAAGCGCCCTAATGACGTACTTCATTACAACACAAACTTTGTTGGCGGAAAAAGAATGCCGTACCACAAATTTTGTTGCTGACGACTAACTACGCTAGCTACACATAAACTCAGTAGTAATACACTTGTCAGACGTTACAGAGACAGAGCTGCAAAATAAAGTCCCTTGTACATATGCACATAGAAATTACACACTTATGTGCTTACACACACACCATTGATTTCAAGTCAATGGGGGGACAAGCCAACGATACAATATGCAAACTAGGTCAAGCAGAAAAAGGCATATTGCAGAAAAAGTCAATTTATTTAGTGCCCCACTGTAGTTTTTCAAAAGCATGTCAACCAAACCAATGCAGCATGTTAAGCAAATATACCTTCACGGAACATAACACCACTCTCACTAAATATAATGATCTGTGTTTTCTTCCAATCTAGGTCTTTTCATAAACTAATCAAGACTTTCCTTTTTGGCCGTGCCTGCATCGAGAGCGCCTCTGAATAGTAATCTTGGAGAGGCGCAATACAAATTCCATAGATAGATAGACAGACAGATATTTAGAAACGGAAGTGATGTATGTTGTGCCTTGTAAGTGGTGTTGGCCCTATCCATCAGCTGGAGATCACATCGAAGCGACTTGTACTGAGTATCAACCGGGTTCTCCGTGCTCTTCCTCTCCTGCAGGATTCGCATTGCAATCTCAATGTCGCCGAGCGCCTACAACCGAACACGAACCAACAACAACAACAACAGACGTAACGCAACCTTCAACAAATCAAGTTGTCTATATTTCTTCACAGTATCTCAACAAATTTACACAAATAATGTGACCTGCTGCATATAATGTCTGATTAATACGAACAATGCATTATGACATTCTTCAACAGAACAAGAATTTAAACAAAACCCTGCAAGCAAACTGAAAATATCCAATCAATTTAGATCGCTTCAATTTATTTAAAAACGTAGTCATATGTAGTTCGCATATTAATCTTGACACACATAACAGACAGAACCAGTTTAGGCAACAAATTATGCATTCAAGATTTTTCGTAGATAAGTTAGTAAATATCATGCATGTATGTATCTCTGCATGTATAAACACTTGTCACAGCGCCCTTCAAGATTTCCACTCCAAGACACCGAACATATCCCTACACCACCGCGCCCCACAGAAATGTGGTATTAATTGTGCACAGCATTGAGTGGTGAACACATCATCAAGTCCATGTTCTCATCAACAAAAACAGGATTTAATTCGTTGGGGTGATCAGAAACCCTGCCAAACTGCACAGAAAACCCACCCATTGTATGATGAAAGCAAAAAACAAAGCAATTCCTTACCTCCAGAAGATTCATCTTTTGCTTAACGTCTTCCTTGGTTCGAATGATGGGAGGCCTCGACATTCTACATTTCAAAATGTTAAAAGACATTCTACATTTCAAAATGTTAAAAGACATTCTACATTTCAAAATGTTAAAAGACATTCTACATTTCGAAATGTTAAAAGACATTCTACATTTCGAAATGTTAAAACACATTCTACATTTCAAAATGTTAAAAGACATTCTACATTTCGAAATGTTAAAAGACATTCTACATTTCGAAATGTTAAAAGACATTCTACATTTCAAAATGTTAAAAGACATTCTACATTTCGAAATGTTAAAAGACATTCTACATTTCAAAATGTTAAACAACGTCCGATAAAGCGACTAACATACATAATTAAGAAGGCAGAGTAAAACATGAAAAGAACAAAGACCATATAAAAATTCTGATAACCTCTATAGAAATTTCTGATGAGATTCTAACCCTAGAGTGCCGTGCACCCAGGATAAAGAAAACTCAATCCAGAAAGCAGATGCTAATAATTTATATTGCTCAAGACCTATCCTTTAAGCTGTGGCTGGGCTCGATTCTGAGTAGGCTTCTTGAAGGGGTGCTATATAAGTTTTCGGAATGAATGAATGAATATGCTATGGGTAATCAATTGGGATAATTAAGCTGCCGGCATGTACAAAATAGCCCAGACAAAAAATAAATAGATCAACAACGTTCTAGGCTATCTTTATAACACGTTTTCAGTCAGCCATATCAAATTTCAGTATCTATTTATGTACTAATTTAGAATTGTCCTTAGTGACGCGTCTATTGAGTATTTCTGAACAGAAGTCTTTGACGTGGGTCAAGAGAAAAGTGGGGCAAGTTGCAACCTGAAATCGTGAGGTATTCTCGTGTAGAAGTCATTGCATGCTTCCACAAGCTTCTGTCCTAAATCTTTCTTCTCGATGAGCTGATCGATCTTCTTGAGAGCTGAATAACCGGCCTTGATCTGCTCGGCCGTCAGTCGACCTACACGGAAAAACGACGGCAGAATCATGGAAATCGTTCCAGAACAAATTCTCGCATGAGAAACATCTTATAATACACCACATTCATTCATTTTGGTTGGCGACATCTCCCAGTTTGCTCAAGATTCTGCCTTCATAAGCAGTGGCGTAGCCAGGTATTTATGATGGAGGGGTTTTGGGGGTTTTATGGCCTGGCCGGATGCTTTAAGTTCTGACACCAACCCAACAGTATTACAGTAAATAAAAAGTGAATATTAAAGTAACAAAGGGAATAAAGTAAGAAAAGCAATTGTTACTACAATTGCTTTGTTTTTCGTATTTAATTGGATAAATAACCTTCAAAAAAATTGTTTTCCTAGGCCAATGAGGGGGTTTAACCCCCCAAAACCTCTTTTCTACGCCACTGTTCATAAGGGACAACCCCCACTGGCTCTCACTACAGCAGCACATTCTTTTATATAGTTTCATTCACTGCTTGGCACTGGGTCCTAGCTCAAGCTACATCCTACCTATGTGAGCCATTCATCCCAGCTTCTGCTGCTCTGGGCCACCATTTGCTACCCATGGAGACTTCCTTGTCTCTTTTTCATGTACTGTGATCAAGCATGTGAAGAGCATTCTCGGTGGTGGGTTCAGCTATCTGAAATGACCTCCCTGTGGCTCTCCGCTCACTTCTCCTTGACTCTGCTGGCTCTATCATCGTCTTAAGGCTTTTATTTTGGATCAGGCCCGGTTGGGAGCACCTCTGAGTAGAGATCTTGAAAGGGTGCTATACAAATTTATGCAATTGATTGATTTATTTATTAACACTGTGTTAAATCACAATTGGGTCAGCCCATACGAAATCATCAAGGGTCTGTAACTGACCTATCTGAGATTTGGCTGAAAATTTTCTATATTGTAGTTTGATATGTTTGTACACCTTATTGAAATTTTTAGAAGCCTATCACCATGTATCTGCATCTTATGCCAGATGGAAGTAAACAGGGGTGTGAAGCACTCGCAACATGTTAAATAATGACAATTTTGTCATTATTAAACATTACATCAGCACAATCTATCTTCACATTATTCCTGGCAACAATGGGCCATTGTATACTTCAGCCAACATACCTAGTGGTGCCTTCTTCGTGTCGTACTTCATCTCAATTACTGCATCCTCCATTTCCTTTATGTCACAGATCAACTTTATCAGCTCCTGTAACCAAAACCAGAGAATATTCATACAATAGATCGCTTAACTGCCAGGCTTCTGTCTACTGCCTACACACGCTCCAAAAGCACTTACAGAGTACATCAACACAAGATAGGTTGCAGAATCCGTGCAAATAAAACTGTAAATTTAAGCACTACTTGTAAGATGACACGTAAATATCCTTACCGTACATCTGAATCAGATGATCTACGAGCAAACAAGATTGGAACTGCATTTATAATCAGTTTGACTGAAAATGCTACTGAATATAATAAACTGAAAATAATCGTTGCACCTCTTAAAACAGAAATTCATCAGAAGCGTTCTATCGATAAGCGATAATAATAAAATAATAATGATAACAGATGAGTAAATTATTTTGTGCCTTACTTGGATTTCCTTTAGTAGCTTTGATTCTGGCACTCCCACTGCCGATGCTGCTGCTGATGCGGTCTCAGATTTCACTTCTTCTGGTTTCTCCTTCTAAAAGTCGCAAAATAACATCAATGATGATTCTCAGGTGGTGAGTGAAGGGCACTACTATATATACAACTATACGCAAAATGCCAGCAGAGATTGCAAAGTATCTCTTTAAAGTGGTGCAGTAGAGACACACTCTAACTGCACGGCTTTTACCAGGACCATACAGATCATCACTATTATTGCCAAATTGTTATTGTTATTATTGCCATTGTTATTGCTATTATTGCCATTGTTATCATTGACATTGTTATTATTGCCATTGTTATTATTGCCATTGTTATTGTCATTATTGCCATTGTTATCGTTATTGTTGCCATTGTCATTATTGCCACTGTTATTGTTATTATTGCCATTGTTATTGCTATTATTGACATTGTTATTGCTATTATTGCCATTGTTATTATTGACATTGTCATTGTTATTATTGCCATTGTTATTATTGCCACAGTTATTGTTATTATCGCCATTGTTAATGTCATTATTGCCATTGTTATTATTGTCATTGTTATTGTTACTGTTGCCATTGCTATCGTCATCATCATCATTGGTACTTCTGCTTTACCAACGTTTGACTCACAAGGCGTCAACCAATAACTAGAGCACAATGTATCAGGTCAACAACATCCGTT
Source organism: Lumbricus terrestris (assembly GCA_949752735.1). Taxonomy (NCBI): domain Eukaryota; kingdom Metazoa; phylum Annelida; class Clitellata; order Crassiclitellata; family Lumbricidae; genus Lumbricus; species Lumbricus terrestris. The sequence continues at coordinate 30,771,826 of OX457053.1, forward strand.
AGCGCAGTCCACAAAAATTGACGTTTACTCGTAACAACACAATGTTTAATATTCGATTCAACAGAGAAATGCAAACTGCTGAAAAGAGCGTGGAGACTGTAGTGACGTTACCTTGGTGCTGTAGTCAAGGGCAACCATGTCGTACTTCCCAGCAACCTTCCGGAAGTTCTTTCGTTCAGACCAATCGTTTTTCGTCTTATCCGTGAACCTATGCGGCAGCAAATACGTAATATCAACAGCAATTTAAACCAAGCACTCATTCACAGGCAATAGGGCGCAAACATCAGTCCAACTATAAAACGTACAATCTCCCTACAATTATTCCCCAGCCAATGTACGAAGAAAAAGTTGTGAGTCTATAACAGAACTAAGGCAAGCGCTCAGTTTACATTGTTAGGTTCTTAATAAGGTAATGAAGTCTGCATCAAAAGGTCTTACAATGCCACTAGCTTGGCAATACTAATAAGCAGAGTCCCTTCAGCATGTTTGAACGGTCCACATAAATAGTTCACATGCTAACTTGGAAAGACACCATGTACCCAACTTACTTGGCGAGACTGGACGATCTCACCATACATGCTAAATTCACTAAAAAGCAAGCATGACTGACACATGATCATCCATCCCAGCCTTATCTATCCTGCCCTCATCACAGTTTTGCTATGCAGGTCTGGTGTTGCCTCCTATTCGCAATGATTGACTGGTCATTGCGCACTGCGCTTCTTTGTTCTCGGTCACTTTGTGGGGCGCGGTGGTGTAGTGGTGGCGTTGTTGCCTTGAAGCCGGAAGGTTCGAGGTTCGAATCCACCTCAAGTCACTGCGCAGCGACCTTGGGCAAGTCCTTCACTCGCAATTACTCAGCGCATCGGCGTGAAACTCCAATGCGGTGTCCGCCCTGCAGTCGAGAGCACCTCTGAGTAGAGTCAATCAATCAATCAATCAAATCAATCAAAATCATTTATTGATCCCACAATAAAAACATAACAAACAGAAAATAATGCAAGACAATTTATATTTAACATTGTAATGTATTCAATACAGAACTTTATTATATAGAGAAGGGAGCAATAGGCCCTCCAGAAGGGACAAGTCCCGCTTAGTAGGGAGCCTATATACCATGAATAATTTAAGCAAGATGGTGGGGTATGATTAAATGGGGAAAGAACAGACGCTATAGTATAGTACATAATAATTATTATACAGTATGAATAATATATGAAAGCATGTCTTAACTAAAGCTTAACTAAAGCTTAACTAATAAAACAACAAAACTGAGATTAGGAGATGTAAATTAATGTGTGTGCACGTGCAAGGGTTTTAAAGTGGCTGAGGGAAGTAACCAAGCAGATTTCTTTGGGTAAACTGTTCCAATTAATAGGGGGGCCCTGGACTCCAAGCGAAAACTTACGGACATTAGTCCTAGCAAACACAGGTCTAAAATCATTACTGCTTCTAGTGCATATCAGGTGCGGTGCAGGATCAAAATAGGAAAAGAATGATGGTGGAAGGAGGTTATTAATATATTTGTACATGAAAATGCAAGTTTGTAGAAATTTAATTTGGGTTATGTTTAGGAGTTTGTGTTCGAAGAATAACGGACTGGTGTGTGAATTTGGTGGAGATTTAGTTATCACTCTTATGGCCTTTTTTGAAGGATCCTTATATCGTTAAGATGAGAGTCGTATGTGGAGGTCCAGATCATATTGCAGTAAGTAAGATATGGGTATATGAGGGTAAAATAGAGATCCCGTAAGATATGAAGTGGAAGAAGATAAGACACTCGTTTTATAATGCCTAGGTTCTTCTTAATTTTATTGCTAATTTCAAAAATGTGAGTTTTCCACTTCAGGTGTTGGTCAATGTAGATACCTAAAAATTTTGTTGAGGATACTTGAGGAATAACAATATTGTTTAAGACAATTTGACTATTGTCATAGGGAATGGATTTTCCTATGGAACGAAAGACGATGCAATTTGTTTTTTTGCGTTAAGTGTTAATTTATAACTTATAAACCATTCACTTGCAGACATAAGTTCACTATTAACCAATTGTATTAAGTGGTCATATGAGGTATGGGAAAAAAACACATTAGAGTCGTCTGCAAACATAATGAAATGTAGCACAGTTGACGAATTTGGCAGATCGTTAATAAATATCAAAAATAAGAGTGGGCCAAGAATTGATCCTTGTGGTACACCAAATAGAATGGGTAAAGGGTTTGAAAGGAAACCATTACATATAACTCGTTGGTAGCGATTCGTAAGATAACTAGTAAACCAATCCAATGAAGTACCTCTAATGCCATAGTGTTCAAGTTTAGTTAGGAGGATATTATGGTCAACAGAGTCAAAGGCCTTGGCGAGATCAAGGAAAATTCCAATAGAATATTCATTTTTGTCCATCGCAGCGGCTATCCTGTCTTGGATATCTAATAGGGACATTGAAGTTGAGTGTCCAGATTGGAAACCATGCTGCGAAGGGTATAGGATAGATTTATGATTAAGGTAGGAAAAAAGGCGATCATACATAACTCGTTCATAAAATTTAGAAAAAAATGGTAACACCGAAATAGGTCTATAGTTAGCTATATCATTTTTAGAACCTTGTTTATGAATTGGGACGACTTTTGCAATTTTGATTTCAGTGGGGACAAGCCCAGTTGTAAGTGAGCAATTAATTATATCGGATAACGGTGAAACTAAAAATTCCATAACAGGAGATATGAGGTGAGGGAATAAATCATCCATTCCTGAACTATGAGTTGATTTGAGAGTTTTATTGATCAACATTAGCTCTTGCGGACAGGTGGGTAAGAGAGCAAAAGAATTTATCGAACGTGGAGACAGATAGTCTTTAAAGTTCTTCTTACAAGGGGGTAAGTCAGAGGACAGAGATTTTGCTATTCCAGTAAAATAAGAGTTAAAGTGTTCCGCCATCAAAGTGGAATCATAAATCGTGGCGTCATTTACCTTGATTTCTAAAATGGAAGTGTCTTTGTTATCAGCTTTGATAATAGTTTTGATTATCTGCCAGGTCTTTTTAATATCCCCGCTATATTTAATAAATTCATTAGTATAGTAAGTTTGCTCAATTTTGGTGCGTATTAATTTATAGCGGTTACGATATTTCGTAAAGATATTTTTGTTTTCGATCGTGGGATTTTTTATGTAGTTAATATAAAGTTTTTCTTTCTTTTTTGTAGAATTTAGCAGTCCTCGAGTCATCCATGGTTGAATAAATGAATTTTTCTTAGAAATCTTCTGTGATTTAAGGGGAAAGGATTTATCATAGCAAATTTTGACTTTTTCAGTAAATAAATTAAAGGCCTGATTTGTTTCATGCGCATTACATAACTCTGTTACTGAGGTCCAATCGATTTGGGATACAAGTGCTTTAAAAGAAGCAGTTGTCTGGCTATTTATAGTCCGTTTCAGCTCTATTTTACCCAAATTACGTGAGGTAAAGGGCTCAGTTTTAATCCAGGTTACTATTGGTAGATGGTCCGAAATTTCAGATGTAATTATAGCTGAGGTAATAATGCAGTCAGGGGTATTAGTGAAAGTGTTATCAATTAAGGTAGCCGAGGTGGGAGTTATTCTAGTAGGTTGGTGGATGAGTGGGAAGAAGTGGTGGGTCATCATACTTTCAATGAATTCATTGGTAGGGTTGTGATTACCATGTGCTAGTAAATCAACATTGAAATCACCAGTTAAGAATATTTTCCTGTTCTTACAAACGGTAAGATTGTCCAATAACGAGTCTACTTGGGTGTTAAAGTCATCCATATTGAGACCAGGAGGCCTATACAAAACACCCAGTAGAATGTCGGCGGACTTAACAACTTTAATGTTAATGAAGAGGCTTTCGAACGATGTCGTTGGTGTGCAAAGGGGTGCTATAACAAGTGCACAAACAAACTTTGACTGTCCCATTTGCCTGCACTGCTACAATTCAGCGTTGACCATTTTCTGTAGCTGTACGGCAACATGGTTTGACCTCCTTCTGGCAATACTCCAACTCCATAAACTGTCCTGCTCTCATTTCCACTTTGCTGCTTAAGACTGTTTTCGTGGGTAGCGTGTGCCTCTGAGTATCAATCCCGATTGGCTTCCCTCGAATTGGAGCGACGTACATTTGCAATTAGAATTACAACTACAACAGTGTCAGTCCCGAAATAAAGGATGCTGGCATCAACAACAGCCTTACAACTACATCAGTGATGATGATGATCATAGATTTTTTTAACGTGCAGTTCTACACAAAATGTGCAGTTGTAAATGGATTTGTGCAGTTGTAGAAGCACTTCTGTGCAGTTAAAACTAGTGAAAAAGGTAATTGTCCTCCAATTGAAAGTAATTTGCCATGGAGGATGGGAAGAGAAAAAAGGTTATGCAGCTCTAAAAATTCCTTAAAAACAGCCCTGATGATGACGAGTTCTCTGCCTGAAGGCAGGTACATGGTTTTAAAGTATGAGATGAGTGAGGTGGTCTCATAGCTAATTATGGGTGAGCAACTTGCCCAAGGCCGCTACACAGTGGCCTGACATAGATTCGAACCCGCGACCTTCCAGTGACAAACCACAGAACATACCGCTACACCACCGCAATCCATCACATTATTACAGAACTTGAATGACTTACTTTTGGCAGAAGATCTTCTTTGCCTGGTCAAGGTCAGACCCACAGCGAGTCATCGCGCTCTGACCCTTGAACCCCACGCGACCCCAACGAAACCAGACGCAGAACTGCTTCTTGCTGTCGTTCTCGAGCAGTTGAATCAGATAGAACTTGTTGTTGTTGTTGCCAACGTTTGTCTTTGAAAACATCAATGCAAAGACAACAGTTGCAAAGACCATAGATAGCATCAGCAGTGGAAACACAACGAAAACAAAACGAGGAAAAGCAACAGAGGCAACCAATAAGGAAAACAAGTCTACAGAAGATTAGCCTTTAAATGAGCAATTAAAAAATTCTAGTATTTAAAAGAATAAGCCAGAATGCAAAGCACAGATTAACAAGCACAGGAAACTGTTTTTTAGCCGTGCTTGAGCACCATTAGGTGCTATATAAATACTTGAATGAATATATCTTACAAGCACCAACAACAAAACTTCACTTTATGGCACATACCATACATGGCTTCATAGAACAGCCATAAGCAAACGGCCTTAGTATCTAAAATACCACAGTTCTAAGTTAAGTCGTGTCGCACCTGATTTAACATAGCGTCATAGACATCATTCCCTTCATGATACACGTGATGTGTAGATTTTGCATCGCAATCTGGATCCACTGGTGCCCTGCCTTTGACGACAACAGTCTTCACTGTGCAAGAGAAATCAACAGACATGGCATTAGAAACAGACCACAGTTCATTCGCTTTAAATATCTTGCAAACATCAGAAAATCTAACAGACGAGTTCACTTGAAAAATATTAATATTTTATCCATAAAATGTAAATAGTATCAGGAAGCAGTTCAATGAGCTAATTCCCATAGTCAACAGTAGGCACTGAGTAGAAACTAGAAACTTCATTTTTCTAGACTCAGCTTGCGCTGCTAGTCTAGTGATTAGTTTGCTAGACTAACAAATCAGAGTCCAGGGATTAGAATTCCCTGCCAGGGCAGCAAGATCTGCCAAGATTTCGTCAACACATAACGACCAAACTCAACTATAAACGAGCATGTATGACATTTTCATTGGCCGTACTCTGTTAGTGGGAAATCAAATGGTGATGGAAAGAAGAGGCCACGTCCCCTCACAAGTCCACTCCATTGGAAAGCAGATATGAATGTCGTAATAATTTTCATACCTGTAAACCACCTACATGTTAGATAGTCCACACATCACGTGAGTTATAACTCCTTCAAAGATTTTAGTCCAACCGACTTTATCAATTATCAACGTTTACAAATATATTGCACACACACAAAATGGACTCTTCCGACACATTACGATTGGTTCAGCTATAATGTTCTATTTATGAAGCCCAATCAAGACACAGACTGCTCTATAATAGCTCAAGATAATTTACATATATTTAAATAAAATCAATCAAACATCCCTATTAAAACACACATAATTAAGTACATATCCATACATATGAAAATACCCATGACTGCCTCTCAGTATTAGCTTATAGGACTGCTCCGCTTTTCTTAAACAAGTGGTGTGTTTCCGTAGTAAGAAAGCAAAGGAGCATCAAGTGAGCTGCATGAAAATCAACAAGATTTAAAGATTGTGCAGGATAAAATACCGAAAAACATTAGCATGTAACTAAGTTATATCTACAATAGTTGAGTCTTTTTAACCTGTGTCTTTAGCTTCTTGTTTGACTCCATTTCCAGACTTTCCTGACTTTCTTCCACTTTTACCACTTGATCGCTTTGCTGGTGGAAAAGAAAGGCACAACAGACTTAACGAAAGAAGCATCGAAGCTAAGAATAGTTATAATTGAGACGTTGGATCCATGCCTTAAAATATATGTTCTATCAGAATTCATGTTTTACTTATATATCTGTTATTAGAACAACCTCGTGAATGTCTTCAAATTTCAAAATAAAAACAGAACTGGATTAGCAAGTTCAAATACAAAACCTAAACAAAAATAGACAATAGATTCAAAAGAACAACAAATAAAAACTGCTAGAGACAATGACATCGTAAAAACTCTACACAAAAATCTACAGATCTTAAGAACACCCTTAAAAATGCCACGAAAACAGAGCTCATTTGGTTTGACCGCCAAAGTGGGCGAAATGACAATAAATTAATGAAATCTCTCGACCTTGACCCAGACTGCTCCATTCCACCATCTGATGTGATTCGTGACCTCGGTGTGCTACTTGACAGCAGTTTAAAGATGAACCAACATATATCTTCTGTAGCCAGAGCATGCTTCTTCCACCTTCGTCGAATTCGACAGGTGAAACATTCACTGAATGAAACCTGCCTTCGTATTCTCACTCAAGCCCTCGTCATCTCTCGTCTCGACTACTGCAACTCTGTCCTATCTGGTCTTCCATCATCAACACTTCAACCCGTCTTCAGTTCTACACACGGCCGCTCGCCCGATAAAAGGAATTGGTCCCAGAGACCACATTACATCTACACTGAAACAACTACACTGGCTTCCCATCCATGCTCGTATTTCCTTCAAAATCTCCCTCCTGATGTACCATATCTACTCCGGAACCTCTCCTTCATACATGGCATCCATGGTCACGTCATGCTCCGCATACAATTCTAGAAGACTTCGATCATCGTCGCGAAGTGACTTTGCTACACTTCGTACAAACCGAAAGTTTGGAAATCGTGCTTTCGGAGTCTCAGGACCAAAAGAATGGAATGGTCTCCCAATTTCCATTCATCAGTGCGCATCTGTTGTGGAGTTAAAATCTAGACTAAAAACTCATTTATTCTCATTATATTATGACTAAATCTGTAGTGAAGTAGTGCGCTCTTGTGCAAGACTTTGTTTTGTTAAAGCGCGGTATAAATGTTTAATTGTATTGTATGGAAAACCAGAAGTAAAAAAGCAAGAGCCAATAAGAACATGGCAACAACCTTCCGGCCCCAGGGCACCGTATACACCCCATAGAGCTGCATATAGAGCTACCTTTCTTAGCTGCCAAATCATCCTCATCACTGTCATCATCATCGTCATCATCGTCGTCATCATCTGAAACAGCAGCTGCACGACCAGGTTTGCGTTTGACTCCAGATCCTAAAAATATAAAGAAATTATTTGACATCAACGAAAACATTCATAAACTTCTAACACATTGTAACAACTATTTACTTTTTCTAATTAACTTGTCTGTTTTAACCTAGTGCAATGCTTATAAGGTCAACAGACGACCTATTCAATAAAATTTCTATTATTATTATTAACTATATTTATGAAAAAACGATATAAAGTCCAATATGTACATAGTTAATTTACAAACATCTATTTTACTCACATTCAAAACAAAGTCTTTTTCTGATCTTCTGGACTAACTACACTGATCCTTTATACTGCATTGGCAATCTGTCATCAATACATATTGTGATATGGTCATGTCACTGTTTGGTGCCTCAAAAGCTGTTAACTATAGATGTGAAAAAATTTGTTGGCTTCTGTTTGCACACAGCAGCCTGCCAACAAGGACATTTCTAGTTACAGTGTGGACTCGCGAATGTAAAGTCATCGGGGTAAGTCTTACGATAATTGTAAAAATAAATAATACTTAGTTGATACACTGCATGATCACTTCAATATGAGGATGAACAAAATTGGTTACTCACTACCAGAACTTCTTGTTGCAACGCCACCAGAGGTTTCACCTGTTGTTGCTGCTGCTGCTGCTGCTGCTGCTGTTGTTGATGTTGCTGCTGTTGTGGATGTTGCTGCTGTTGTTGATGTTGTTGCTGTTGTTGTCGTTGTATCTGATGCAACAGAGGCATCAGCAGAAATGGCACCTTAAACCAATCAACATGTTAATTTCAAACAACTGCTCTATGTCTTCAAATATTCTTCAGCAAACATATAACTACATGGCAACAGGCTTCAATGAAATATGATGGCCGCTAAAGAGAATTGGAAACCATTCAAAGTTTTTTTTTGGCCATTGCAGTGAATAGTGAATACATTGCCACAACTTTTTCGTATCACCTTCACCATCAGTGCTACTATCATAATCAGTAACTGTAATTGTAAAATTTTGCATCATCCACAACAATAGCCTTTTCGCATGCTAACAACGACTGCAATTAGTAAACGCAATTATGCCAGCTCAACTGATGCACATCAACAAATGGTGCATCAAAACTAAAAGTATCAGGTCGATATTCAGAAAGCCAGGACTGAGAGTCTGAGATGCAGACTATGTATGTGGAATGTGGAATGATTATCCCCTGCAATCCGTAGCAGGATTCTGGTGGTGAATTCACCTGCACGTTTTCGCTGCTTGAAGAGCCTTGTTTCATGGACCCGGTCAAGCAGACAGCGCTTCTAAACAGCTGTGCTGTGAGAAGTAATTTACAAATGTTCGGATTAGATTAGAATGATGGGTAAGTAATTTGGAAAAGGTAAGTCTTAAGCCGTGAGCAAAATAATACACACGACTGAACATAAAAGACATAAATGCAGGGAAGGATTTCAAAATCTAGCTCTAGCATTTGAAAGACCACAGGGCGAATTAGTCCTATTACAGACCAAACAAGGACCATCAAATGACATAAGTGAATTATTATGTCAAACCATCAAATGACATGAGTGAATTATGATGTCAAACCATCAAATGACATGAGTGAATTATGATGTCAAACCATCAAATGGCATGAGTGAATTATGACGTCAAACCATCAAATGACATGAGTGAATTATGATGTCAAACCATCAAATGATATGAGTGAATTATGATGTCAAACCATCAAATGACATAAGTGAATTATTATGTCAAACCATCAAATGACATGAGTGAATTATGATGTCAAACCATCAAATGACATGAGTGAATTATGATGTCAAACCATCAAATGACATGAGTGAATTATGATGTCAAACCATCAAATGGCATGAGTGAATTATGACGTCAAACCATCAAATGACATGAGTGAATTATGACGTCAAACCATCAAATGACATGAGTGATTTATGAGGTCAATTTTGGTCTATACTAGAACTATTTCACCCTGTGCTCTTTCAATTGCTGGAGCCAGATTTTGCCATCTCTGCCTGCCAATCAATACAATCTTACTCTATTCTGGAAACAAATGTTACCAATCAAAGCCCAACGTTACCAATCAAAGCCCAACGTTACCAAAAAAAGCCCAACGTTACCAATCAAAGCCCAACATTACCAATCAAAGCCCAAGGTTACCAATCAAAGCCCAACGTTACCAATCAAAGCCCAATGTCACCAATCAAAGCCCAACGCTACCAATCAAAGCCCAACATTACCAATCAAAGCCCAGCGTTACCAATCAAAGCCCAACGTAACCAATCAAAGCCCAACGTTACCAATCAAAGCCCTTTCAACTTTTCGCATGATTGAAGTCGCTTTGTTCTCTTGCTGCATTAAGCCCAAATCCATGATGTACTTCCTCTTCATGGCAACAAATGGTATGCTTGTCTCTCCGTTGTTCCGCCCCGTCTCCAACAGCAAAACCGTCTTTGGCAGGTATGGATTCCACGTTCCATTCTCATCCTGCCACTGCCAGGCGTATGTATCTAAAAGAATCACCAGCTCACATCACTCAACGCAAGACAATGAAGAGATCGACTACAGTAGTAAAATTTTACAAAAGTTCTAAATACCATTAAACCATATAAAAACCTATGATATCAGATTCACACCAAACACCTTAGTAAATTATTCTTTATTACTCCACTTGCAAATTTATGCACAACAGGACGCACAATATTATGTGTTATGATAATGGCTGCTGTCGTATAATGTGCCATTGTGCGCTCACAAGTTGATTAATACAAAATACACTCAACTTACTTAACTTATGTATACACAGCACAAAAGCTCATACAGAACACTCACTCATACCAGGCATGGCAGTTATCTCATTTAAAAAATTTTTATATCTAACTCAAATCAGATCGCATGAAAGGGCTTTTAATAAACATGCATGGTTGAGTGATCATATGGTATTTTCAATGTATACTTGATCAATTTCTAAAATTTACCAATAACTGAAATTCATAATTAATTCGTTCACTCATTCATTTGGAAATACTAAAATACTTTTAGCCCTTACATAGTAGATTTTTATCTAGCATAGATTGTATCTAAATACAATTTACATACTTGATCCATCTACAACAAAGCATCGAATTCGTCGTTCCCAACCAGTTGCACAATTTTTCTGCACCATTTTGTCGAATATCACCTGCAGTTTGGTATTGGTCCCCACATTCAGATCAGCCTGGAAATAGTCAACAAAAACCAATGTAGGCTAGTATTGATCATGCAGGTTTCTTCATTCAACTACCACCATTGCATAGAATCAGCCTACCACTAACTAGTATAGGTCTGCAACCACAATGTTCAGTAAATCAATTTAATATATAGGCCTACAACTTAAATTATCCCTAACGCATAATATCTACTACCAAGTGAGTCCATAAACAGCCACCCTCTAAAGGCCGTGAAGTTAAAATACCTATTGAAACTTAAAAAATAATAACAACAATAATAATAACAATGGTGACTGATGAAGAACTTTAACAATGAATTTTCCATACAGTAGAGTCACGACTAAATGCACATGATCGAATAAAAGTTATTTTCAACAACACTTCTTGTGCCTGTTGGTAAGCTGGTCCGTTTCTATGGATACTACTATACCCAGCTTTACGTACTATTCCCAGCTTTACGTTCTTGCCACAAAATTCTCAGATTAAGACAGTCTAGAGGACCAAGCTGAGCAGAGACAAGGTCATGCAGCAAGTTGCATTTTCAAGAACCTCCTTGATTTCACGCAAGATTAACTCAACAGGATAATGCAACATTTGGATCAAAAAGACAAGTTCACCTTCTTTTTGTCGGCAATCAAGGCCGTCGTTATTTCTGCAGATAACTTCTTGGAGTACGCCGTCCACTTTCCGCCGTCACCTTCCCACTCCCAGCTCAAGGTAACTGCGCTGCCACCCTCGTCCTGATCGTCGGAATCACTTTCAGACACGGCATTATTAACATCTGACATACATAAATATACAATAGTCTTTTCACAATGTCCTGACAGTTAACTGCATTTAAGATACTAATTAGTCAAAATTAAGCAAACAAGCATACGGTAAGATCTACCGAGCCAAAAAGGTTAGCTACCCTGAAAGAATCAATTATCAGAAAAACTGGATGGCAGGGTTTGTAAAAGTTTTGACAAAACTTCAAGAGGTTCAGCAGAAAGTGGAGTAAATATAACAGTTCTACTTACATCCAGAAGCCCAAGCAAAGCGACCCAATCTAATCTAATCTAATGACTTCTACAATACCAGTATTACAATGCTCAGATGGTCGTTTGAACTTACATCACAGTAAAATAAGTGTAATTTGTTGAACAATAGGCACTTAAGGAAAACAAGTACAGGCGACACAAATTAAATGACTTGTAAATGTAAATGTTGTAATACTCAGCGCATCAACTAATGATTTTTTCAACTCATACCACACAATAGAAATAGTAATTTGTTGAACAATAGGTTGGGAAAACCAAATCAGGCAACACTGGCTATAACGCTCATGGTAGCTTATGAAAAACGACCCTGCATAGGTCAGAATGACATATCACAATACACAATTGGTGTGTCAGGAACATTCCCAGCCCTCAGTCCTGTTGCGGTAAAGACATGCAAGACAAATGGTAGACCAGTGACAGCAGATGGTGTCGCACCTGCAATGGTATGAACTTAAACATATTAAAGTGCCACATTAAGTTGATTATTATTAAGTTTACTTGGACACAAATCCTGGAAGCATAATGAGCAACAGAAGACATGTTAGCATTTCATTTGGCAATTACAGTAAATGCCAATCACTCCTTCAACGGTATTTTAAACTGCTCCAGATCATTGTAGGCTATGGAAGGTATAGGTCTCCGATGAAGACCTCGAAAGTGGCGACCATTACAAACACCGCGAAATTGAAAGGGCGATCATGTCCACTACTACACGCGTTTGTAAGCAGCTTTGGTAGGATCATACATGTTCAGCAAACCTTATTGTTGACTCGCAATATGCATGATCCCACAATTTAATTGCCCACCCAGCACTCAGGCCCTTTTAGAGAAATCCGAGAATGTTATCAGACACATGAGTGCTGCGCTACACAGTAAACAAATAATTCAGCATCGCTTGCAGAACAAACGCAACGTTGACAAATATCTAAGAAAATTACCATTCTTGCGCGTTCGTGGCATGGTTATTGGCAGATGCAAGAGAAATCGACACAAAAAGATTTATTTAGTAAGTTATAAACTTCTTTTTAATCGCACACAGGAAAATTCGCGCACAACTTATTCTGACGTTTCAATTTCAGATCTCAATTCCGCGTTGTCATCAAATTTCGTGCGAAAAACCGTCAAATCGCATTTGATGCTCGGCTGTACTGATATAGCCGTTGATATCTAAATTTTATTATTTTATTTTCTCTTTTATTTATTTATTTTTTCCTCAACTGAAACAACAAACAAACATGATACAATTACGGCAGTGAATAATACTTCAACATAATTTGGTGAAGAAGGGGAGACCCAGTATATGGACAATCCCGTTATTAATTTATTAAATTATTATTAAATTCAAATGAAATACAGGTACTGATGGTTAAAACTCGCGAATAGTAACTATCTGCAGGGGTATTTAATTGCGTACAAAACTCAGGTCTTTAACACAACTAATTTCACGCATCATTAGAGGCGGATCAGAACCGTTACAGCACTACCGTATTGTACTCAATGCGATTATTCCTTCAGTTGTTGCTAAGGATGAGCATCGACCTATAATATATTATTCTCTCGAGAACGCTCACGAGTTGCATCAAACAAGCCAGAGGATCAGGCAAACACGAATAATAATAATCTTCGTTTATTGACATTCAATCTGACAAACCGCAGAACGATTACATGTACAAGGTTATACGAAATACGGCCTGCTTCGCACGACACGCAGTTCGGCTACAACAGGTTCGGTAACTTAACACTAATGGCCTAAGTACTGGAAGTCTGGAACGCTCCTGATTCGGCCAAACCAGGAGTGGGAGGGGCTATCTTTATTTTTTAGCAGAACCCAAGTCAAGCAACACAACAGCAAAGCGCCAATGGCAGCTAACATAAATTTTAATAAATTAATGCCCTGAGCGAGGCTTGAACCCGGGTTGCGCGGATGACTCTCAGTTTAACGGCCAGCGCTCTCTCCACTGAGCTACGGGACCCCCCCCCCCCAATAGGCTTATTACATAGGCCGCCGCGCACTGCGCTCTGCTGTCCATGGTGACTTAATGGTTCCTTTCACTCGCTCTGCAACAATGCAGAGGCGTTCATTCTCTGTGGTTGGTCCAACAACCTGGAATGGATTTCCCTTGACTATGCGACACCTCCCAAGCTGTTCTCAATTTCACAAACTGTTGAAGACTGCTTTTTTCGCTTGATCTCGGTCGGGAGCGCCTCTGCACAAGCTCTTGAAGAGGCGCTATATAAATTACGATTGATTGATATTATATTTAACATTAACAATGATCTTTTTAGTAAGACGTTTTAATTTCATTTTATGATGTTTGTCTCTCTTGATGTCACCATGTAACCAGGCTGCGGTGTGTCAACCTGGACGTTTTTCACGAATTAAACGAATATCTATATATTTAATATAAAGTAGGCGGCTAGGCCTACCTGGGTCAAACTTGAAATAGGTCCAACTAGTAAAACCTCGCACAATATTAAGTAAGCGCCTGGATACGTAATTTATATTTAAACATAGGCCGACTTTAGAACTCGAGGCTAGTAATATTTTAGTTGGAAAGTTTCTCTCACATTAACTTCCAACTCAGCCGTAACAAGTACACCGGCCGTACACTATCTTTGGGAAGCAGGGCTTTTTAAAGGGATTTTTAGAACTGCATAAGCTCTTCTTAGAAAGTTCTTTCTCTTTCCATCCTCCATGGATGAAATAACCTTTAAACTTTTTCAACTGCACAAATCCATTTAAAACCATGCATTTTGCATACAACTGTATGCTAAAAGCCATAATGGGAATATCAGACGACTAGGGAGAGAACCCTTTACGCTATTTATGCACTGGTCCCTAGATGTGTCTTACAATACATGCCTCAAGCTGATTTTACTGGAACACCTATTGAGCAAATGACACCATTTGCTTGAAACTAATTATTGTGCTGTGCTACAACATATCTCCTCGTTCATTCGTTTATTAAGGCTGAATTCAACATATACTGTGACCCTCTGGTGTGCAATCTTGACACAACTGTTTTGGTACATCTCCTTTGATTTTATAACAATTCTAGAATAGCGCAAAGATCTTTGTCAGAAGTCAATGCCAGTTCAGACGATTGGCAATTTGGTGACGTGTTTGTGCATCCAACTAGTTTACACCATGAACACTTGTCCAGTGTAATTGAATCTATGTGAATGGATCGGTGTAACGGTAGAATGAATTATAATGCATGGTTCTTCTTAAGAGCTTTCTTCCCTCACAACACTTCCAGTCATGTAATGTGCAAGAACTGATAGCCAGTCAGCATTGTGAGCTCAGTCTCCACGCACAGCATTTCCTAACAATTTAACAGTACAGACGCCTTTCCTAAAAACTATCTCAACAATTGAAGCCTGGAAAAATCATTGTTTTGTATCCATTCAGCCGACTACAGCCAACAGCAATAGTCTATGTTTTATTGTAATGTAGCAGAAATATATCAGTCCAGAGAACTTAAAGTGGAACAATGAAGCTCTCAACTGCAAAAAACAACAAGTGGATTTAAGATGACATTCGAATCCTTAGATAAAGACAATGTCATATGCAAACGCAAATACAATCTGTATTCTCCCCAATCTGATCAATTGAAAAACTGAGCAAGTTCCTATATAAACGTGCATAGCAACATTTACAACCATAAGCTTAATTAGCTGGCCTGTACATCTGAATTTAATACCAGAAGCAAATTGGCAGAGAACAAGAGGAGAAAATCAAGCAGCGAGCACACGCTTCAAGGCAAATTTCTCGGCTCATTGGATTAACCACTTCCTTACATTCAGAACTTATTCTCTGACTGATTGCATGCAATTGCTGATCTGCCAAGCACAAAAAAGTGTAACACTGGTTCAATGTCAGCTTTAGCAAAATTTCATAAACGATCGCCTGTACATGTAAAACTGATAAGCAAGCTGATAATCATTGTCGGCTCGAGACCTTGCTTTCTAGATAATTAATTTCTAGATTTTCCATCCCCTTGATAAAGTTGCTATACATGTTAATATCAACATTAATATCCGTGGATTATCAATTAGTTTCAGTCAGTGGTGGTTTAATACCCGATTCATCGATTGATTAACAAAACCAAGCCAACAGATGAACAATTGAACATTGTGTCTTTACAAGTCACATGGAACAACAATTAGTACAGGTAACAACAATCAGTACAGGTAACAACAATTAGCACAGGTATGTCCACTCTTTCGACGCCCATTGCAAACAACAGAGTAGATTCATGAGTAGATCATTAGTTCGGACAAATGCTTCTTAAGTCTTCGGACTTTCTTTAAAATGCCGTTCAACGCTGGCCGACAGAGCGACCAGAAACTTCTCCAATGAAACGGCTGGCGCCTGTAAAATCAAAACGAAGCCCAATGCAAGATACTAGTTACCGACAGGGTGCCAATGCTGCAATGCAAGACACTAGTTACCTGCGACCCTGCCGCCATGATCTTCCTTTGCCGACAAAGAATGATAAAAATTTATACCAAGGGTGCTATACAATGATTATTTTTCATCATCCTGACTCTAAACTGCGGTTTTTGTACTTGTTGCGTTTGTGTCAATGAGTCTTCAATAAAGAAATATTAAGTAGTAGAATTAGATATTAATAAATTGTTTTAATGGAGATAAATACAGTTTATTGACTACAGGATTCCAGACAGAAAGCTGTTCAGGAAATGAATGTTCTCGTTTAGACTGCATTCTGCATCTGCTAAAGCAAGATTTTGTGTCAGCAATTAATTGGAAAAGAAATAAATTGGTAGATATTCAACAACTTTTTATCTCCTTTGGAGCAAGTCTACCAACCTGGATGTAGATGGCATGTGCTACTAATGGCAGCTTACGTAGTGTTCTCCCACTGATGCCAACACTCTCTCTAAAACGTACATACGACAAGTTTCCCAATAAACTTATCTCACCCAAAAATTTCCAATTTCAGAAAAAGTACTGGTAATCAAATCTTGCTATCATACTGCAAAAAAATTACAATACACGTATAATTGTTAGGCAGTTTTTAATGCTGAAATAATGTCATTTGTTAGTATACAAGTAACATAAACAATGTCACAAAGAAAGTGGTGCACCATATACGCCAAATCAATCAATACAACTCTGCATACAGAGAAGCTGGCGACAAAATAATTACCAGGTACTTAATTTTGTCTCTTGTACTTTCTACCTTTGTGGTGAATAATATCTGTCCTTACTTTGAGATCCTCTGCAGCTCGATGCTAAGTCTGGGAATGGATCCATCAAGTTTGTGCTGGAAAAGCATTTCCATGGCTCTGCGGTCCAATAAAGTCTCGTTGCTGATGATGATAGCAGCCTAAAAGTAAACCAGACAGAAACTGTCTAATCTGGCCACGGCATCAAAGTCGAAATCAACAGCTGCCACTATGCAAATCATAGGTAGAAAATTAACTCCTTTATTTTATTACTATTACAACACTACGACTGGCCAGCCCCCCCCCAAGGTTCATCCATGTCATTGGTGTAAGAAGCACACTAAGAACCAATAATACATGTTCCGAGTACAATATTATTGTACTCGGAGCCGGATTAAGAAATGTGGGGGGCCCTGTTCAGAAATTTTTTAGGGATCTTCGGCCCTAAAATCTGATGACCTTTTTTTTTAGCTGTTTGGTCGAAATTCCTTAGAATTATACAGATTTTTCCCTCCTAAAATAGCTGACGAACTTTAAAAAAAAGTCGTTTGGTCGAAATTTCCTCAGAATAGACCCATTTTTTCCTCACAATTTTGTTTCAACGCATGTGTGGACCCCCTAAAGTGTGGGGCCCCAGTTCGGCCGAACATTTTGAACATGCATTAATCTGGGCAATGATTCCACTGTACTGTTGGAATACTCTAGCATCCATCCTTTCAACATATATAGGCAAGGTTATAAATGTTTCAAAGATGAATTACATTTGAAAGCCCCCAACTGCATTACCATATAAAAATTTCATGTTATACTTAAATGCATTTATGTTCCTGCGTACCTTGATCAGCTCCTCAATGCAGGAATAGTAGATTTGATAGATTCCCAATGCAGATGGCGGCCCAATGTACTGCTTGATGTCGGCTCGGTCAAGGAAGGCGACGTCAATTGTATCACTTATATTGGAGGTAGTCAGGATGAGAACATTCGGATGCCTGGAAACGGAAAAATGTAAGAAACTGAAAAATCGACCGATGGCAGAGTAGTAAAGTTAAATGCCACAATGTACAACCTTCGTAATCGTTGGCCAATCAACTTGGAATGGCCCATCAACTTGATATGAACTTCCATTGAAGATGTGCCTATGCTCTAGAAATAATGCCAATACCTTTTACAAGTTGCTAATATCTAATTTATATTTCCGTGGTTGGACTGGGAGCGCTTCTGAGTGGGTATCCTGAAGGGGTGGTATAAAAAAAATTGAAATGAATGTATGACAGACACACCACCACAAAAATGAATCTTTAGAATCAAAATAAATTATATTTCATTGACTCATTGTTTGTGCCAAAGTAGCCAGACGCCTACATAATACAATCAGTCAAAATTTTTATGCCACCCCTTTAACAGCAAGATTTGTCTTTTTGACTCATTGTTCATTCACACATATACAAGAGATCTTGTGCAAACTTAGACTTGCCTTTTAATTGCATCAAGTTGGGTTAGAAGAGAGTTAACGACACGTATCGCGTCTGACGGATCGCTTCCTGACATCGACTGACGAGATGCTGAAAGACTTTCGACCTAAAAACAAAATGGCAGCATCATCAGTATATCAGTGACAAAACAATACATGTGTCCACACATCAAACGCAGTATTAAGGAGCTTTGCAACATAAATTGAGTTTGATACGTCCTTTCAAAGATCTTGCTTGAAAAGCTTCTAAATGGCACAAAAATAATTGCTACAAAAATTATTGTTCTAGCTCAATTCTAGAGGTAAAAGTGATTCATTGAAATTAATTAATTAATGAACCTAATTAAAAAAATAATATGAGTATCAAGAGCATTAAAATAGCCTTAAAACTTGTCTTTTTAAACCAGATAATAGAAAAGTGCTTTAAACATATTTTTATATTAAATTCTGCAGAAAAACACAAACATGACATTTTCCTTAGTTTCTGTGATGTGTAATTTCCAACATAATACCTATTTTAGTCTGGACTGCCACATAAAATAATAATATTATTATGCATTTATTCAATCCAATTGTTATTAATTATCAATAATAACCAATTCTAGCTGTTTTCAGGGTTCAAGTGCTCCTGAAGCGTCTAAGTACTGCAGAGTTTCACTCAAATTTAAGCTCCATAAAACAATCAAAACAAACACAAACAGAAATGAAGCCAACTACACAACAACAACAACAACAGATACAATGCATTACTTTAATACGTAACATTGCTATTAGAATACACGCATCATACCTCATCAATCAGGACACAGACGAGGGCTTCTCTGTCGCTGACAACTTCCTGAATTTTCTTGAACATTTTCATCACTAACTTCCCACTCTGAAAGCACATATAACCAGATAACTTTTTAGACAAAATCACGCATAAAACTTCAATTATCAAAGCCAACCCCACCGCACATATATGTAATCGCTAATCAGTCATCAATTGCACATTTTTTGAGTGCTGCTCAAGCTGCACACCCATCTTCCTGTCTTGGGACATGGTGGATCTTTATTTTTTTTTATAGATTGTGTTTTTAAATGCAATTTGACTAGAAACAATCATTCCTGGATAATTATTAGTATAAATCAAGTTTGCAAACTTGTACTGCTTGCACTGTCACACCAAATGTGAATCTGAGGTGCAGACAGTCAGTCATTAGAATATGCTGTTGGATATCCAAGTGCTAGAATATGGAGCCCAGGAGAAATAATGAGCTCGAAGCCACTTTTTTACTCAGTCATTCTATGGACTTGTATAGCAAACTTCAGTACTTACTCAGGAGCGCTTCCAGGTCAGCTATGGAAAAAGAAAAACGACTTGAGAAATTTATGAATGCTCAAAGTTTGATTGGCCAAGTGTAATAAACACAGCTTTTTAGGAAGGTCCTTCTAAATGGATGGCCTTGCAACTGAGAAAGCTCGTCATTGCCTTGCAGCTAAGCGAGCTTTCTTCTTGAAGAAAGGCAGTTCATTTGAGCTATGAAGAGTGACAATTGATTTAATTGTTTAGGGCAGAGGATGGAATCCACACAAACCCATTAAACCACGGATGCCTTGCACATGATGGTAATTACGCTCTAGACATTTCCAGGTCAAATCAGATTTGTTTTTGCCGTAGTATCATTCGAATTTTTGTCGCCCTTTTGGTGTAAAAAATTTTCATGCAAAAAGAGCAGAAACTTAAGACATCTGATAAAGTGCACATAAAATGTAACCATAATCGAACATTTACGCAGCATCAATTCAAGAGCAAACTAATTCGAGGAGTGGCCGCAATAGAAACTTTTCCACTACATACATTCTGAAAATTTTTACCCATAAGTGGTGGTGAATATTGATACAGGTCAAGACCGCTGCAGACTTCTGAGCAGTGCTATACAAATGTTTTGCTTATATATAAATTTATATTGTATTGTATTTAAACATTTATAAAACGCCTCTAGTAGGGTGAACCGTTCAGAGGTGCTCCCAGTGTGCAAGGCCCCGCGAGAAGAAGCAGGTTTTAAGAAGAGACATATAGAAATGTTAATTTACAATGTACTTAGCCTGACCTCTGAAAACCACTTTGAGAAGAGACTGTGGCTGTTGATTTCGATTAGTTGGCCATATCTGTAGCGATCCGAAAGAACAATGGACAATTTCTGAGCGAGGGCTTTGCACAACGACGTCTTACCCGTCCCAGGAGGACCTGTAAAGTAATCATTGCATTCATGGGCTCTGTATCCATACTGTACACAGTCAAACAGCTCTCATTCAGTTTAAACAAACCTCAGTTTTGCAGCAAGCCAGTTTGAACAGTCCTGCAGGACATCACCAGTGACTTGCCTCAGAATTGAGAAACTCAGACTAGATATCAAGTGACTAAAATATACTGCTCACTTACCTACAGTTGTAAAAAGGGAGAATTGACATCAGCATGATGTGCATAAAAATCAGCAATCTATGCAAGTCCTTTTCAATACAACTAATTCTTAACTAATGATCTTGTACTTCTTTGAAAATTAAACTTGTTCGATTTAGAAAAGTGACGTTGAAATCCCTTGGCATTGAGAGAAACTGGAAGGTACACAAAGCTGAATGAGATCCCCACATGTATTTCACTTAAAACTCAAAACAATATTTTTTCACAGATCCTATTCTGATTCTTCCACTTACCCCGACCTCCCACATCGTTTCAACTCTAAACATCATCCCCCACAGCCGTCAGGTCAAACTTCTCGTCTGACTCTTTGGATCTTGACCCCGCCTATCAACTTTATTTTGATTGAGTGCCTGTGAATAAGCTGGTTCCCGCAACTTGGCTTTGCAGGCGCTGTAGAAATTCCGAGTTTACAGTTACGATCTTAAGTTTACCGTGAAGTAGGATCAGGCGATTCCACGTGACTACGTTTGGATCAACTTTTCTGTCCGAGAACAACATCGTTGTCTTAGCGTATTGGAGCAACTGTAGCAAGGACAATACAGCACAATGTTAATTAAACTACAGCAGTTCCTAGACGTGACAACCAACACAACTTCTCTTGAACTTATAATGTAGCGTGGTCTAATGGCCAGAATTGTATAATTTTAAAGAATTTTCTTAATGGTAGAACAGGTAACGGGATAAAAAAACTGTTGAATGTTGCCATGGGTGCCCGCACATAGGGGCAAGAGGGGGCACTTGCCCATCCTGGAAAATCGATTTCCTATTTTTAACTACTACTTTTTGGTTTTTAACAAATTTCTTCCCAATAAAGTGCTAATGTTACAAAATTATACAGAACATAAAACTGAGAATTTGACAAATATAGAGACCTTTGTGAAAAATAACCGTGTTCTTAATTTTCTGCTTTGCATTTTCAAGCTCTTGCTGAAAAAATTTACCGTGACCATTGTTTTTTGCCCCCTCCTGCAAAAATTTATGAAACCAGGCCTGGTTTCTCTGCTTTATTGCATCAACATTCATGGGCACCCCATTCGAAATAGCAAACAGGTCATCACAAAACCTGCTAAGTACGTGAGTCTCATGTCCTCCTCTGTTTCTATTTCTTCAACAGTAATAAAACCACTTAAAAAGAGATGTCATATATATATAATATATATATATATATATATATATCAATAACAAGAAAAATACATACGCTCGCAATGCAAGCATTAAACTTTAAGTAATGAAACCCTATCACATGATTTATGCAAGTTTCAAAATGTGATCCAAATACAACGAGAATTTAAATGAGCAATTCACATTTGTCTTGATGTTTTCGTCGTAGACTAGATTCTCCCAAAGTCCCTGGAAGTCGGCCGACGGAAGAAGCCAGTTGTTGGAAGCAGCCAGGTTCTCTTCGTCCTCCAATTCCTCTTGCTCGCACTCACCGTCGTTCAGCTGGAAAACGTGAAGCGTCGATCTCGTGCAAACCTCGCCCTGCGTTAAAAAAATAACGTTACAGGAAAAACCCAACATAGAAAAATTCAAAGTTATCCTAATTCTCTGTAGCAATAATTAAGTCCCAAATTAAATTTTTCACTTTTTAAATCCGATGGTATACATAAGCTGTTAGACGAGAAAATCGAGTGCAAAGTTTAGCAATCTAATTATTGACATTCTCGTATGAAACGGCTATTTCTATTGGACCGATTTAAATACTATTTGGCTGCCGCGTAGCTTCGACAATTACAAATCTACTCTACAAATTTACAAAATATTTTCCATTTCGAAGATTAAAGTTATTTAAGCGAAAAGCGAAGAAAATAAACAAGCATTTTATACATCACTTTTATTTAATATATATTTTAAAACTTGTTTTTGCGTTCATGTCAATTACGGCCGATTTAAGGTTTGTCATTTTTTACCTGATGACATTTTCCAACAAGCGACTGGTTTCATATAATTGGGTCACAAATAACAGAAAATATGCTCGTTGACAAATTCCCCAAGAACAAGAATAAAGCGTTACCACTTCCAAGATGCAAGGCTCTGTGTCGCATATCGCAATGAAGTCGACGTGCTCTTGAAGAAACGGATCTGTGAATTCTCTCAGCGTAAAATCCTGCCACTTGAGCTTGCAGCACAACAGTTCGGCCAGCACGTGCTGCTTTATCGACCATCTTTTAGCGACACTAAATTCAGAAAACAAAAACTTAAGTTCATATCGCAATCATAATCTTGAGACTTCTATTAAAGCACCACTAAAAAGCCAAGCGATGGGCCACAGCTTATTCACAAACGCTGTGCTGAGTCAAAAAAAGTTGTCCGGTAAGAATAGTACAAAGAAGGTCCGAGCCCGATTGCCAGAAGATCAGAGAAGAGGAATATCATGCAAATCATGAAACTTCTTTTCAGCGCCAAGTCCGAAAATTTTTATGCCAGTCTTAAAGCCATCAGTAAGTAAAAACGATTCATGCAAATAAAAGTGGATCTCTATGAAACACCAAATGCTGCCAAATACAAGCACTAGAATGGTAAAGACACTGACCAGTATCAGCTTGTATGCTGGCAACAGCAAGTATAAATCGCATCACACAAACATGGCAGTACTGAAAATTGTGATATGCAAACTGCGTTTGGCTTTCGAGCGACACAAGGAATTTTAAGAATACGTACCCACCTAATTTTATCCCCATCACCGACCAACTGAGCAAGTAATCCGATTAAAACAGCTTCACATTAATTTGATTAAATCCGTCCAAGTCGCTTAATTACGGCCATGATTACAATACGATATTATACAAACCACTTACAACTCTAAGCGGCTGATTTCATTTAATTGTTCATGTTTTTCATCTCCCATCACATCCCATGGCGCATGCAATACGGGCATTGCTCTCCAATCCGCTAACGACAATCCGCCTATACAATGCGTTTCAAAATCTTAATTTCACCAAGAAGCCGAAACGTGATACAGAGCAAATTGGCCACATACATAATCATGGATCATTATATTATTACATGGATCGATACGAGGTAATAGAAACGACGTAAGGTCTGTATCATGCGCTAGAAAATCGCGACTTAAGTTGAACGATCGAAAAGACAAATTAGACCACCTCGTCTGTTTCTGGCAGACTTCTATATGACCGCATGGCACTGCAGCAGCGGAATCATTATGTTGGAAGACCTTCTCGTTCAACAGACGTTCACTTAATCCCAAAATCCGATCATCTTCCATCTTTTCGTCGTTCATTTTTATTTTATACTTCAAGTAAATGCGCTGATTTTCCGTTTCTATGGGCGAAGATACTAACTCGCCAAAAACAAAATTTATGTTGCGCTTTATTTATTATTACCTTTGCGACGCATGACTTAACTGTGACAGTGGGGGAACATGTCATCATGTTGTATTTTGTTTTCTGGTCACCACGGCTCTAATTTTGGCCTTGCGCTAGACTAATTTTGCAATACGACAACGCTATTGTGGTTTGAAAAAGGTAAGTTTAAGCAACGCAATTTGCGGTGTAGTTTTTACACTTGTGTAATGTAATGAAAATTTCTCAGCGCCTACAAAAGCCACGTCAGAGAAACCAGCTTATTTCACCGGCGCTATATCAAATCAAGTCCGCAATAGCCAGAGTTGCCGTTTTTGTTCCGTTACCACTTACCAGGTCAAAATCCGGGGAGGTCAAGCTGAGACAGCGTATACGCTACGGTGGTTGTCGATGATGTTGGTATTATTATTATTACATAAATTTATTACGCGCGCAAGGTCACACCAAAGTGTAGTTGGTAGTTGGGTGATGGAACCTGATTGGATAGCTTGAAGAGTTCGGTTTCCAGTCGTGAATGGAAAGCAGCAGAAGAGTTGGTTTGAAAAAAGTCAGGAGGCTAGTGTGTTTAATTGGACCTATTAACTATTATCACAGTATAAATAAAATGTTATTTATAGGCCTACTGTGCTATTATCACGTAGGCCCTACGTACGTTTATTTGACCCATAGAACCAGTGGCGGCGCCAGGATTTCAGTTTTGGGGGTTGAACTCCCGCGGAAAATATTCCATTTTCAACAGTCAAAATTTCTGACGAACTTTTTAAAAATTCATTCGGCCGAAATCTCGTGCATATATGGTTTCAGTTTTTAGGGGGGGGCTGAGCAAGGAAATTTTCATTTTTACATGGGGGAAAATGGATGGTCTTTTTTGTAGGGGGGGCTTAGCCGCCCTAGCCCTCCCCCTAGCGCCGCTACAGGTACTGCATAGAACCCGGATAGGATTAGAAAATAATTATGGGCCGGTTTCAGCAACTTATAATCTTTGCAAGTGACTTTCTGTAGAAGAGACCAGCAATATTAGTAAGTTGTAGGCCTACCATTGCTTGAATTACATTCATGAGGGGCAGCCTATGCGTCACAGTGGCGGCGCCAGGATTTCAGTTTCGGAGGGGCTGAAGCCCGCGGAAAAATTTCTCCATTTTCGCCGAAAAAATTTCTGACGACCTTTTTTTTTTTTTTTTTTTTTATAGTCACTGACCAAAATCTCATGAAAATTTTCCATTTTCGCCGCCAAAATTTCTCACGACCTTTTTTTTTTTTTTTTTTTTAGTCATCGATCAAAAATCGTGGATTTTCTATGTAAAATAATTAAAATGGCCATTTTTTAGGGGGGGCTTAGCCTCCTGTAGGGGGGGCTTAGCCCCCCCCCAGCCCCCCCTAGCGCCGCCACTGATGCGTCATACCAAAATCTGCAAGCAGTTGCCATGGCGTAATGGATGAACTCAAGGCCATAGCTATAGGGGTGTTTGAACACCCCCCGAAATGAGATAATGTAAAAATGAATTAATGCATAATTTACTAACACATGATGCAAGAATTACAGCGTGTAATGTATTGGCCGTCCAGAATCCGCTTTGAGAGCTCATAAGACGCTTCTCTAAACCCCAGGGCTTTTTTAACGTGCAGTCGTACACAAAATGTGCAGTTCTAAATGGATTTATGCGGTTATAGAAGCACTTCTGCACAGTTAAAATTAGCAAAAAAGGTGAATTGTCCTCCGATTGGAAGTAATTTACTATGGAATCTATGGATGCAGGAACAGAAAAGGAGTTGTGCAGTTCTAAAAATTTCTTTAAAACAGCCCTGCTAAACCCTTATACCCTTATATATATATATAGTCATTGATTCAGTTGCTTGTGGACATAATCACAGCCGAGTAAACCCCCAACCCCAAATAAAATCTTGACTACGACCTTGGATGGACTCGTACAATAGTTTCTATTTCTTCGACGTCCAAAAAGCGAAGTCGTGGGAATTATAGCTGATTAACAGGCGCTCAGTCAAAACAAAGTCGATTGACAGGTAGGATCAAATTATGTCAAGTCCAGTGGCGGCGCTAGGGGGGAACAGGGGAGGGGCTAAGCCCCCATCATCAGATGCTAAGCCCCTCTAAAAAAAAGGCCAGCCGGCTTTTTTTCCCCGTGTAAAACTGAAATATTTCCATGATTTTCAACCGATGACAAAAAAATTTGAAATTCTGAAATTTTGGCGATGTAAATGGAAAATTTCCATGAGATTTCGACCGGCTTACTAAAAAAGGTCAGAAATTTCGGCAGATGAAAAAATGAAAATGGAAAATCTCCTGGGAGGCTTCAGTCCCCCAAACCTGAAATCCTGGCGGCGCCACTGGTCAAGTCCCTCATCAAGCACAGATCCTGCAAACACAAGTTGTTAATTCAATTCTGTAGCACCATCAAGGTTGCCCAAATGCAGTTCAAACATTTGTATAACTTCTTTTCATAGAAAGATTACAATTATTTCTAAGCCATCAGTTGATGCCTTCAGCATTAGCTGGTGGCATAGGCTTATTACCAATTACAATAATATTGCTCTCTACAATATCCTGTACATCATGTATGCAATCCCCTTACATACCAAAAAGCCCAAGGTCACAGAGTTCAGTGATTAAATTACACTTTTAATTGTGAACGACAACATACTAAATGAATTACATAATATAAAAAACAAATCCCTTTAATTACGAATAGTTTATTGAACACGGAAATATTTTATTGAACACGGAAACAAGCAATTTAATTAAGAGGTTCGAACGTGCAGGATGCAAGAAAACAAACTGGCAAGACAAGCAGCAAAAGAGATTTAAAGCATCACTCATATAAATCGACAAAAGCTGCAAATACGGTAAGCTAAATCTCACAATGTTAAAGACCAGATCGATAAAAGCAGGACCATCAAAACATTCTAACAGAAAAGTTATTTCATAGTAGAGGCAATATACAAAATAATCTGTCAAATATTTCTTAAATTCCTTAACCTCCAATTCACACTCCGAAGCTCCAGGACACAAGGAACATACCATCAAATAGTTTACTTGCAGAGAGCAAAAATACATCACAAAATAATTCAATGAACAACTATTACAGCACAATAAAAAAATTCATATCAAAACTCAAAGCACGATCAAGGACAATGAAAACATTTAGGTAGCAAAAATAATACTGTGAACAGTTACTCACGGTAACTTAATTAGCACTGTAGTAAAAGGGCGGATCCAGGGGGACTAACCCGGCCATGGCCCCCCCATTTAGAAATTTGTTTATTTTTACCAATAATTTGACGTGGCCCCCAATGGGTAGTTTCGTAGCCCCTTCTCCACACCCCACGAGGTCGTCCATACACGAGGTTTGTGCAGGGGCTTAAGAACACTGTACAACACAAAAGGTCGTCAAATGTTTTGGCGGATAAAATGGTATATTTTTGTTGGGCATTCGACAAACGACTAAAAAAGTCATCAGATTTTTCAGTGATAATGACGAAATTAGTCCTCTGTCCCAAGACCGAAAATTCTGCCGCCTCGAAAATTTCTGTATCCACCCTTGCTGTAGCATACTGTCAACTAACCACCACTGAACACAATGCTGCCAGAGTGAGCAAGTTCAGACATCAAAGGAACAAATTCAGCCTTCAAAGGAGGAATCTCAGTCTTCAAAGGAGCAAGTTCAACCTTCAAAGGAGGAATCTGTCTTCAAAGGAGCAACCATGTTCAGCCTTCAAAGAAGCAACACTAATCTCCTGACCGGTCTTACGCAGGCTGTTTCTTTTCCAGTTCTTTCGTTCAACTTATGAGTATAAAATTATTATTTTTCATATTGTCATGTCAGTTAGAGGATTTTCGCTGAGTTTCAGGGGACTTTTCCTAGATAAGTCGTTCGCCTTTTATATACAGACCCACGATGTTTCGATCATCACCTGAAAAAAATCAAAAGAACAATCGGTCAGAATGGAATTGTTGGTTTGCATACATGTCTGCTTGCCTGTCTGTTTGCCTGTCTGTTTGCCTGTCTGTCCATCCTCTAATCAACCTTGCAAAGGAACAAACACTGGACATCTATGCGTAGATGCCGGGAAAGCACATAGGCAACCATGCAGATGTCATCCGTGTATACAAGACGGACAACACCCTAATCATCAACAGTTGGGAGTGACCCGACTGATGCCAACAGGCAATGGATTCCACAGAGGAAGAGGCATGTACCTGTATGCATGTATGTATGTATGTATGTATGTATGTATGTATGTATGTATGTACGTACGTACGTACGAGTATGCATGTACGTACGAGTATGCATAATTGTGGGGCGCGGTGGTGTAGTGGTGGCGTCGTTGCCTTGAAGCCGGAAGGTTCAAGGCTCGAATCCACCTCAAGTCACCGCGTAGGGACCTTAGGCAAGTCCTTCACTCGCAATTGCTCAGCGCTTTGGCGTGAAACTCCGATGCAGCGTCCGCGCTGTAGTCGGGAGCGCCTCTGAGTAGCGGTTGAGGGCTGGAAGAGGCGCTATAACAAGTGTGCATACAAAGAAACAAACAATTGCATATTCATGCGCGTATGCATGCATACACTTGTGTATGCATGCAAGTATCAGCATATGTTACTAACCAATACCTACATGTATTGCATGTATGTATAAACATTTACTTATGTACTTAAGCATGCATGAATGAATGAATGCATTTATCGATGTGTGTGCATTGCATGCATATCTTACATGACAGTGATAAGAACACTTGGATGTCATCCTCACCATAATGCTATAAATACTATATATATTCGTTTAATTCATGAAAAAGCAGGTAGGCCTAGTCTCTCACTAACATTAAAATAATAAAGCCGTAAAGAATCTCTCAAAGGTATACTACACATTACTTACCAACAGTCAGAAACTTCTCCAGAACTTCCTGGAAAAAAAATCATATCAGAGTTAGTATGTAGCATTCTAACTTCAACTCTGAAATGAACTTGCAAAAACAAATTATGCTTAGACAAAGAGAAAAAAATGGCTGAAAATCGTGTTCTTCTTCTTCTAAAGCTAATCGAAACCGTAGCGGCAAGTGTTTTTGGTAATCTTTCACATCCGCATTACTTGAACCCAAGATGTTTGTCTCCAGGGGTAGGCTCATCAAATACTGCGTATAAAATAACTACCGCAAGGTTGAAGATCTATGGAATTTGATTTCTAAACCGAACAAAGATGGAGCTCGTGATTACAATAAAACTGATTTTTTTTTCAACATTTAATGTTGCAATGATTCATGATTTAGCGAGTCCTACCTTACACTACAAGCGTCAAAAATGCGACAGAATTCTGCATAAAAAAATACTGAATGCTCCAAAAAACAGGAAAACAAACCAAGCAAAAATTTCAGTGGTCCCAAAGACAATAACTGTTTTCTCCAGTCAGACTTCTTGAGCTTCTTAGCAGCATTTGCTAGAATTTATGATAATGCTGCAACCTTTTCTTGGGGTTGAATGCACTGCGAGCGCTTCTGAAAGGCTGTTGCTGCGAGAAGCTTTATAAATTGTCAGATAAGATAAGATAAGATACAACCTATTCGAATCTGTGCACATGGTAGACCAATGGTAGCTTGTTTACAAGGTTTAGATCTCAGGCTAGCATGAGCCATGCACAATAAATGGCATGATTTCCATTCGAATGAGCAGCGGAAGTGAAGGATTTTTTCATTGAAAAAAGCAGGTTATATAAGTCATAAGATCGGTAGAGAAACCAAATCCATTTACATTAGTAAAAACTAACAATTATTCTCAGAAATGTAGGAAGTGCTACTACAAAAATTCGAACTTGCATCGCTCTCCAAGATGATGAGAATCGCTATTTAAAGAAAAGCTAACATTGTAAAACTTACGAGAACAGTGTCTTGATTGCGAATGGCCATGAACTTTGAGAACAGAGCGTTTGGACTGATGTGCAGTGCATCAAATTCTTTTCCAATCTCAAAGTTGCCAATCTTGTTGGCAAGACCAAGCACTAAAATGTACAGCATATTACGTATATGTTACGTTAGAAGACAGAAGAAGAGATCTTCGAAAAAATGAGGCAACGACTAAAAAAAAGTCGTCAACTTTTTCAGGACAGAGAAATTGGGTTTTTCATCGACATTTCGGATGGATGACTTTAAAAAAAGTCGTCAGAAATTTTGGTCGGCAACATAGGCGGAGACCTGGGCCGAGAATTGGGGGACGGAAAGACACAAGATTTTTCGAAAAATTTCTGACGACCGGCGAAATCTCGAAAAAAAGTTATTTTCGCCGCCCAAAAAGTTGATGGCCTTTTTTTTAGTCATCCGGCCAAAATCTCGACGAAATTTTCTATTTTCGCTGCCAAAAATGTCTTGACGCTCAAACATCGGGGGGGGGACAAATGCATGGGCCGTCCCCCCCAACACTTTCATTGGGGGAGATCGTCCCCCCTGTCCCCCCTAGGTCTCCGCCCATGGTCGGCAAAATGTGAAAATTTCGTCGGTGACACAGATATTCGTCCGCCCAAAATCTCGCATCCTTCCTTCGGCCCCTCGTTTTCGTCAACTGCAAGTCTCCGCCAAAGTCTCCGCATATGGCTGAAACTCCTTCACAGAACTGGGGCTATATTTACAGACGTGACTCAGCGATTTTGAAAGACCAACCCTATAAGCAAAACTCTAGTTCTATATCTATGAGTGGACTTTTGCACTCACTTGCTTCAACTCTAATAAATAGAACTCTGGTTCCGTTTAGCACTCGTGAATAAGCTTGTGCTCTGCGCTTGATTTTCGAGTGGCGCGTTAGAAATTTGGAGATTGCAAGTACGATTATAGGGGCGGACCCCTATAATCGTACTTGCTAACTCACCACACTGTCTATGGAAGAACACACTGCCCATCATTTAGATAGATTGCTGTGTTGAATTACTCAATGCCGATTCTAACATGCTCTGCCTTAGAGGCACGTCCTGTACAATGGCCTCAAAGATATGTGCAAGTTTCAATGAATGCTTTTCACTTACACAGCAGACAAATTTAAACAGTTAAATGGTCAACAGAAGTGACTGTCCAACCAACATCTTACAGTGAGGTACTCACTTACACTTAATAAGTAGTTTTATTTGTTTATTCAGAGAGATCAACAAATCAAAACAGCAAAATGACAACAACAAAAATATATAACAGTGTGCAGCGAAATGAGGAGCTAATATTATCATCTATCAGGTAAAAGATACCTAGGGAAGGGTAACCCAGAAAGGGAGTGATCCCGCTAAAACTTACGAGAACCCTTGTAGAAACCTACTCCTTTCATCGTACAACGAGGTACTCATTTAATACTCATTGAATTCTTGACCTAATGCTCAAAGATCTTTCTTGTTTGCAGTGCTCTTAACAAGAATTAACAGTTACCTAACAGAATCACATAACATTCACTAAAATCATTGTTAATACATCAGAAAAGAAAAAACTACCTGTGGCGCCACCTAACGTAGCCATGTGAAACAGCCTCATCAGCGAAACATCGACGATTTCCTCCGGACCCTCATCCTCCTCTTCCTCATCTTCATCCTCACTCACGACAATCTCTTTCTTCTTCTCTTCCGTGTTGTCAACACAAGAATGAGACTGAATATCATCCACTGCACGGTCCTTGACCTTGACATCTTTGACCTTTTTCGTTCTCGTGATGATGACGGGCTGAGGCCATTTGCTACTGAGGACCGTGCACTGAATGCAGCGGCGAATCGTGTCCAACATCGACACGCAGTGGCTCGTGTTGATATCTGACAACGTTGCAATAAACGGATGTTGCTCCATAAAATTCTTAGATAGATTAATATCGCACCAATACATAATGCATGACATCTGTATGTATGCAATGCATGTATGTATGTATGTATGTGTGTTTATGTATGTATGTATGTACGTATGTACATATGTAATGTATGTATGTATGTATGTATGTACGTATGTACATATGTAATGTATGTATGTATGTACATATGTAATGTATGTATGTATGTATGTATGTATGTATGTATGTATGCGTGCATGCATGTATGTATGTATGTATGTATGTAATGTATGTATGTATGTATGCATGACATTGTATTTATGTATGTATTTATGTATGCATGTATATATGTATGAGCACTTATATAGTGATACTTCAAGATTTCTACTCAGAGGCATTCCTGACTACAGCACAAACACTGAATTAGAGTTTCACGCTAAAGCGCACGAGCAATTGTGAATGAAGGCATTGCTGAGGGTCCATACGCGGTGGATTCGAACCCGCAACCTTCAGACTCCAAGGCAACCAATATACCCCTACAGCACCGTGCCTCAGTGTGATTTTGAGGTTTAAAATTTGTTGAGTTTGGCATTCTTATTCTTCATTTCCATTGTATTCTTAACATTTGAGAATATGCAACATTTAGGCAACAATATCTGTACATCAATCAATCAATCAATCAATCAATCAATCAATCAATCAATCAATCAATCAATCAATCTTAATTTATATAGCGACCCTTCAAGGTATCTACTCAGAGGCGAATACATATCAAAACATACATATCATTGCTCATTTGATTCTTCGTGACTCTTCTAATGTTGCACGGACAACGGGTATTAAAAGGCAGAGAAATATTTGCTAGCCTGTTCCCAATCCAACTGTGATATTTCTAGACGTGAATCTTGATAACGAAGAAAACGTACAGTTGCTGCAAGACAGTAAATACAGAATTCATTTGCATCACGTAGATTGAAAATGCTATCCAAGACATAACGATTACCAAACGTTTCTAATGACAAGCAAGTCATAAATCTTTCTGCAGTACTGTACATGTACTATGGTTTACAATAGATAAAACATTAACATTAAAGTTTAGGATTAAATGTCTTTAACTGTTGCAAGATTGTGCAGCATAATAATCAGATAGAATAATTCTAACTCAACATGATGCATAATAATTAGATAGAATAATTCTAACTCAACATAATGCATAATAATTAGATAGAATAATTCTAATTCAACATAATTGCATAATAATTAGATAGAATAATTCTAATTCAACATAATTGCATAATAATTAGCCAGAATAATTATAATTCAACCTCATCAGTTCCTAAGTCTAAGCAAATCTGCAGAATTTACATATAAAAAGTCCAGATCAAAATGATAAATACCAAACATAAAAAGAAGGTATCTATCAGTTGTGGTCATCTTCTATCATAACATAAAATCATCCTGAAATCTTTAGTACCTTGTAGAACCCTACCATAGTTATGCCACTCAGCCAAAAGAGCAAATAAAATTATAAAATGTCACAATTGGCGACATGATCGGTGTGAAGAACAAACCTTAAAGTTGGAAATAGTGACCACACTGCTCTAAATCACAATTCTAGTTTCACAAGAAGCTTTAACATTAGAACGACTTAACATTAGAACGACTTAACATTAGAACGATTTAACAGTAGAACGACTTAACATTAGAACAACAGCATTTTCGAAGACCTTAAATTAAATTACAAAAACAGTCAACATAATTATTCCAACTCGCTCGCTAGATTTAACTCTTCAGCCATTTCCGTCATCTTTTTTATGACTAATTTTTGTCGTAAGGTCGTCTTAAACTGAAACTTACAGAAGACTTGCGCTCGGACAGTATGCAATTGATGCCCCACTCTCTGCAATTAACTTCAGCTCGTCCCCAGTACAAAGCGAACCGTTAACGAGTATCAGCTGCAAAAGGAAATAACAATTAATTCAACACATCACTGTCAATTAATGGAAAAGAATTTAAATTTTAATCATATTACTCAACAGAAATTATAACAATCTGCTGTGTGGCCGCAACACGTTTACAACTCCTCTGAACACAGTGGCGTAGACAAGGGGGTTTCGGGGTTAAACCCCCCATTGGCCTAGAAAAAAGTTTTTTTAAAGTTTATTTATCCGCTTAAATAAGAAAAAACAAAACAATTGCTTGTAGTAACAATTTTTTTTCTTACTTTATTCCCTTACTTTATTCCTCCTTTATTTACTGTAATACTGTTGGGTTGGTGTCAGAAAGAGCATCCGGCCAGGCCATAAAACCCCCAAACCCCTACCCCATCATAAATTCCTGGCTACGACACTGTCTGAACATGTATCATAATTTTGCTAAAGCACAGTCTAATAAGAAACCAAATTGCTAAAATGCAGTTTTGTATTGTATGGCACCTCTCATAGTGCACACTAATCAGAGGCGCTCCCAGTACGAAAGACCCAGAGATAGGAAAGTAGTTTTTAGTCATATTATAATCTGATCCGGTTTTATATATACACGTAATCGTATACAAAGCTATGCACGTGTGCTTGCCAGATTCAACAAAAGTCTCCTTACTTGTTTACTTACACACCAGGAACAGGAAATCAGAAAATTACATTCTGCCATAATGTTTGTTCCAGTCTTTGGAAAAACCCATCACTTCTTCCTAACCTTGTTACCGAGAACCCCGCACTTTTTGTGGTAACGTAGCAGGCGCTTCTGGCCAAGGTCAAGCCACTGTCGCAGTCCAGAGTTCATTTCCTCCTCTGGAAAATCACCGATCGTTGTCTGGAAAAATAAACAGTTATCCACCAATCATAACAACTGAGTTTGACTAATACTAATCCTATAACTTGTAATTACATCTAATCTTTTCTTCACTACATATGCAAAACAAACTGTATAACTGTTGTATTTGTCTTTTGTGGGAGCAATAAACTTGACTTGACTTGCCAATCAACTGGTTAGATTTGATTTATTGATTCAGAAACAAAATGAATTAAAAACAAACAATATCCTTGGAACAATAAAGATGACCTACAACTTTAGATAAAGATCTATATCCTATACAAAGATAAAGATTAAAGATGACCTACAAAGATAAAGATGTCCTATGCAAAGATAAAGATTAAAGATGACCTACAAAGATAAAGATGTCCTATGCAAAGATAAAGATTAAAGATGACCTACAAAGATGTCCAGATAAACTCAGGATTCAAACGTCGATTTAGCCATGTATAGATTTGTAAACAAATCAGATTACAGGGCAAATCCTCACCAGAAAGCTCTCAAGTCATAATCTGAAAATCAGAACTGTTCAATCGTCCCGATTATCGGATACGATGGGCAAGCAAGCTAAACAGACAACTCCCGACTCAACATTGCACTACCTTCGTGGTTGGTCCGTCAACATGACCCCCTACCCTTTAGCCATTTGTCATCTCCCAAATACCTCCCAGTCATAGCTCCATCAGCTACCTTCCTCCATATGGCTTGGGTCAGGAGCACCTCTGAGTAGGGATATTGAGAGGTACCCCAAAACTTCCAATTGATCAACAAAGGGTATCTTTTTATGACACGCTGAAACATGTCTCTCAAGCTATCACCTATTGCAGAATAAATCAATGGTTGCACTTGCACATGTTTAATGTAAAATTACTTTGCAATGATTATGCAAACTGTTTTTCCTACATCATTCCCAAGTTTTTTGTTTACACATTATGGTGTTTTAAAAGCAGTACAGTAGGATACTGTAACCATTGAAACAATTGCATACTGATAGTCTAATTACTATAAGTCAGATGCATTAGAACAACGTAAAAGCTATGTCATCTGGCTACCCAAAAGTCATACCTTGATGGGCAAGTCCATATCCTTAGCCATCTCAGCTACCTTTGCCTCCATCCACTCGGGTAATGGCTTGGAAAATATCAGACATGGCTGCACACGGTCACTCTAAAATTGCAATTTAAAAAAACAATTATCCATTGGAGAAGTCGAGTTAATGAACCGAAGGTCATTTCATAGGTTTAAAGCTGTCACATTTGAAGTGAAGACACTACAACAGCAGCTGTAAGACATTTAGGACCTTTGCTCATGATTCAAAATGCTATAGTCTAGCGGTTCCCAACCCGTGGCCCACGGGCCAAAAGTGGCCCACCTGGCCTACAAAAATGGCCCGCAGCATCTCAATGAATTAAGACAAATATATGTAAAAATTGACAATTTGTACACGATAGAATATATAAAATTCTTTTCTATTACAAATTATTTTATTTGGATGCTAATTAATCACATCAAAATAGAATGTTTGATGTGATTTATTAACGTCCAAATAAAATAACATTCCATTTTGATTCAATTATAACAATTCTATACGCCTTTAGTTAATTAAATTTTAGCTTTGTGGCCCCCTAATGTCCTTCAACTAAGTAAACTTAGAAAAAAAGTGGCCCGACAGTCAAAAAAGGTTGGGAACCACTGCTATAGTCCTATAGAGAGCAACCAGTGTTTCTAGTTGTGCCCACCGCATCTGAAGGTCCAAAAGCAGGTTTTTAAGCAGAAACCCTTCACGTCTTTAAAAAAAGGTAAAACTGCACTTGTTATCTGCACTTAGCTTACCTTTTTTCTGAGTATGTGATTCACAACATCTTTCGCTTTGATCATCTGAAACATGTGTGTGTCATCGCGATTGTCACCATAGAAGATCTCCATTCCGATCTGAGCACGTTGTTTACACCGCACTGAAAAACCGATCAGTTCATGGGTCAATGTAACGATATTCACATTAATTATCAAATTATGAATCAACTCACAATTCTAAGCATAAATATCATCCTCTGTTTCTTCTCAAAGTTTTCCATAAAAAATAATTACAACTTCACAACAATAGGTCTCACTGCAAGTCATCACTTTCCTTTTATTAGTAGCCAAGTAGAAGTAGACAAGAGAATGTTCTCACATTTAGCCACAAATACAAGTCTGTGCATTGCCTACATTCTGGGGTCAGAAGACAAGAACTAACAGTTTAATGTCTGATTCTATAAATTCCTTTTTCATTTGCAAATATTCTATTTGATCTATCATCAATGAATGTTATATTTATGTTTTAAAGATAGTGTACACCACTAGAGCTTAAATGCAGATATGTTGAAAACATTGCATACAGGGCAAAAAGAACACAATATAATACACGTTATCTTAGGTAAGAAATCAGCTGTATATTTACTAGTTTAGCCATTTTCTAGACTTCCTATTCCAAGTGGAAAAAGAAACTTGCCGACAGCGTCCGTGAGAAGTCTCGCAGCCGACTCAACTGCTGAGCCGTTATACGACGCACACGTGATGCCCTCACGTAACGAGTGTTGCTAACGACAAAATACATAAACTCAAATTCAAAAATAATCCGAATACCTGTAGCTAATACCTCAACATCTGGTCTAATAAACATTGATTTTAAACACACTTATAAATTGAACAATTTAAGCATGCCTAGTTGCTGACTGATGGCCACTCTGCTGCTGCACAAGTGGAGGATAATGCAACAATTTTTTCCAACTGCTAGTTTTACCAGTGCTATGTTTGAAAGCTCAAAACATCTAATGTATTGGTAATTTCTATGGCATGCTCACAGCCGTGGCCATTCAGTAGTACTCCCAGTGCAAGAATACCGAGAGAAAAATAGCTTTTGAGATGAGAAGAGAGAGATGTAGATAGTGATATAGAAAGTAGAGAATCACGCAGAGTGTCGAGAAGGGAATTGTATGCTGTATTATACATCTCAATATGTATTGTATGTACATATTTAAGTGCACACTTAGGTAAAAGCACCACACCACACCGTTATAGATCTCTGCGATTGACAGAAACAAGTACACGTTAGGACAGTTTGATATTGTTTACTGCAAATTACCAAATTTATGCAAAGGTGCATAAAAGGAATGGAAAACAGTTTCATGAAGATGGTCCAACACATGGAAGGTAGAAAGGGTTCAGTCGGAAGCATGGAAGTGCAGCACCTGCAGATCTCCATGAACATCAGAGCTTAAGACTCCCATCACTGCAATGGTGAGCCTAAACCCCTCCCTTTCTTTTCGATAGCTTCATGGACCCAACACCAGTTCATAAGGCCAAAAAAAAAATAATGCTGTGTTTCCGGTAACAGAGCTCTAAAAAATTGGGTAGGTAGGTCGAAAAATATTTTTATTTTGGTAAAATATTTTTATGCAGTGACTATCCGAAATTTTTTACCCAACTACTCTTTTTTGCATAAAGGTACATGCTGTAACAAAGTACGTGTTCTAAGCAAGTATAAACTGCCTATTTCCTGACTGTCTGTACCTAAAATTGCTCTAGAAAACAATTCTATTAATTTCATTTTGTTGATATCTTTTCTGGTAAGATAAAGTGGGAAGGGAAGGGGAAGATGAGTGCGAACAAAACATCACTGCTAGGGGTCGTTCCAGACTGGCCGAGCCAGTGGCTAGTTACACCTAGAGGTTGCTAGATTTATTTTCCCTAGTCACCGTTAGAGGTGGCTCAAGTGAAAATGATAAGGCTAGAGGTTTCTCAAGACTGGCAACCAGGAAGTACTTAGGCAGGCGTGAAACTCTAAGTCACTGTAAATAAAAAAATTTGCACAAAATTTTCCGAGTCGCGACAATAAAAGTGAGTTGTCGGGTTACCGGAAACACAACATATTTTTTGCCTAAGATCCAACTATATACGGAAGGCAATATCGCCGTATTATGCCAATACAAATTTTGAAAAAAAAAATTTTAAATTAAAAAAAAAATTTTTTTTGATAAAAATTTTTTTAAATAAATTTTGTTTGCAAAATTATTTGAGTCGCGGCGATAAAAGAGGGTCGGTCGGGTTACCGGAAACACAACATTATTTTTTTGGGGCCTAATTGGAATGGCTCTGGCATCAAGGCACTGGTCTTGGCAAGTGCAAATCAGAGCATTTAGTCCAGTCAAAACCCAAACAATCAAGACCAACAATAAACAAAACATTCTGAAACTGAGACAATAAGAGCTCACAATGAGTCTGTTGAAGGTTTCCGTGGCGATTCGGTCATCTGCAATGAGACTCAGCTTCCTACGACGTCTGTCAAGGAGACCGTCCATCTTGGCGCCTTCTCCATTCTTTGCATCCAGTAACAGACCAGACGCGATGTATGGAACAGCGTGTGTATGACAATCAACAAATCCAGGCATCATGAAAGTCCTACAACAAATCCAGGCATCATGAAAGTCCTACAAAGATGTCCAGATAGACTCAGAATTAAAAATCAAATTAGACGAGTAGAAAAACTGCATACAAAGTAAATAAAATGTCAAATCGCCACCAGGTCAAAAAACTGTGTCAAGGTTTCTACAAATTCTACACCACCTTTGCTTTGTTTGTTTGTATGTGCACTTGTTATAGCGCCCCTTCAAGCACTTTACTCAGAGGTGCTCCTGGCTGCAGAGCGGACACTGCATCGGAGTTTCACGCCGAAGCGCTGAGCAATTGCGAGTGAAGGATTTGCCCAAGGTCCCTACGCGGCGACTTGAGGTGGATTCGAACCTCGAACCTTCCGGCTTCAAGGCAACGACCCCACCACTACACCACTTATGTCCCCTTCCCCAATGATTCTCCAGCCATGAAGAGGAGGCTGCACCTAAAACTAACCCTTGATCAGCAAAGGGTGTGGAGTGCCAGGTTTACACATCTTGCTCATTGGTTACAAAAAAAGGGAGGCCCTAAATGGATAAAATAATACCGCTGTCTAGGGACACCAACTAATATATTGAGTCGACGATGTGAGGTGGCCATGACGAAATCTTTGCAAAATCAACATAGTGATTGACAAAAGTGACAACGCATAATCAAGTAATCATAATAATCATAATCAACTTATGCTAGAAAACGGAAAAGAAAAAAAAAACACAACAAACTAAAAGGAAACTGAAAAACTTAACACTGTTGAGTCACAAGCAATTATAAAAATAAATAAAAAACTTAACTACCGAACAGAGACCTACTGCACTGCATACATTGAACGAACAGTACTTTACCTGAGTTGCTAAGGAAGCACAGGTTCAATCCTTAGAATATGTCAACTTGCAAAACAACAACAGGATTGAACCAAAACAACACAAGGTCAAGCAAAAGGTCAAGCAAAAGGGAAAAAGGTCAGCCAGTTGCTCATTGAGCCGTCACAAACAATCACAGTCACAAACATGCAAACAAGAAAACCACAAACCCTTCTTCTATGGTGACGACGCACTCCAATTCAAAGTCCGTCAGTTTGTACTCTTCCAGAAGCCTACGATAATTTTCTGACTTTTCCGAAAATATGATCTGCAAATTAGCAAATTTCCCCATTTATTATTGTTATTATTATTATTATTATTATTATTAAATAAATTTGTAAACTCACGCAAGGTCACACTGAAACGTGAATCTGAGGCGCAGACAGTCAGCCGCCAGAGGAAGATGCAGTTTTGAGCCGCTTTTTGAATTCGATGATTCTTGCATACATTGCAATCACAGCAAACATTCCTCATATCTGCACACGTTACATTGTAACTCCATTAGCTCATGCCTATAATAGAATAGCTTTTACCAAATGTGCAGGACGGAGAACATGAAACAGTATTCCTCCAGATATTCATTCACAGCTGTTGCAAATTGCAATGGGAACTTTCTACCATATTCAACAAGGAGTCCAACAGACACTCCCTTAACTTTTAAATACACATCGATAGGTTTATTCTACCTAATCACAAAGTGTGCTTTTGTTCATAAGTCCATTCTAGAATTTCAATTTGTCTATAATTATGATGGTTGAGAATCTATCTTAGTTTTTCACATAGAATGGTTGGCAGTGACGCATTTTTTTCTCAGCCAAATTGTTTCAGGTGGTCTGCGGGACCTCTGGTCCTGTCTAAACCGAAAAATCTGAAGAAAAATATTTTATGTAAATACGACCTGCATATTATGTTGGTTACAGAATAAAGCATGCTTAGCACTAAGGGCTAAACTAATGACTTGTTTACCTCATTCGTCTCTCATTCTTTAAAGGCATTTCTCTTCCTCCTTCCCATAATCCCCCATGCTGAGAGCAGCTCAGAATAGTCATTCTGTGAGAGGGGTGATACAAATTTACGGATACAATACAATATGCTATTATTATGTGTTTGGCTAGTTTGGCGTGCACGATGGCGTAGTGGTTAACATGCGGGATTGTCAACCAATAGGCTAGAGGTTCAAACCCATGCCAGGGCAGAAATATGTTTCAAGACTTCTGCCCCACCTTTTTGTCCCCTGGGGAGCCAACCAGGGGATCAACTAGTGAGAGCTGAACAAGCAAGTGGCAGGATAAAACTCACATGTTTTACATGCATCTTCTATTGTAACAACAATTAAGTTGGATTGCAATTATCTAGGAAAGTTGCAGTTTATAAATGCCCTGAATAAATGGAGCTCAAATGAAACATTGTAAAACACTGTAGACATCATTCCTTTTCTGCTTGAATTCTAAACCTGGAATTCTTCCAACAGAGGCAACACATGGATAAAAACTTAATTACTCCAGCACGTGTTCCTTCTTCGGCTGGATGCCTATTGGATGGAAATGGGGCCAGGTCATCAGCAAAGGTTAAGGTCCAGAGTTCTTAGCATGTAAGAGGAAACCAAGGGACCAACGAGAGTCGACCAGACCTCATAAATTTGTCAGTTACTGCTACAGATCCAAAGTGGGGCAATATGAATATATTTACGGCTGCACCACCACATGGGCTCCCTGTGGCCAACATCATGAGCATCTACAAACTCCTACAACAAGTGTACCATGTAATTGGATGGCAGGGCAAAAGGATCTATGTACAGAAGCATACATATATTCCTATATCCACACACTGTCGAAATCATGTGCATGCACTTTTACTTAAATGCATACACACCTGGTATACATTCACGCACGGACACACGCACAGACATTCATACACCACAAAAGAACATCTATGCAACAAACGCATGCACAAACATACACAAACAGCATCCAACATCCAGAGCACACATGTTAACATAATTAAAATGCAGAAATATTTCTCCATGATGCATCTCTTCAGAGCAGGTTACAGAAACAACTATGGGCATATGTGTATGGGAAATTATCTATAGTCACAGTGATAAAGACCAAACCATCTGAAGAGAGACATACAAAGGAGTTATCTTCAGCGGAAAATGGTTCAAACCCTTCTCCAGACAGACACAAATATGAAATCTCAGAGTCCACATAACAAGGACCTTATGAAAAAAATACAGGGGAATCAGGTATGAGCCAAAACTCACGTCAGAAGGGGATGGCTGGCCTGGGGGGAAGGCGTGGGAATTAGCTCGGTTGTTTAGGGGGGGAAATAGAAGCCCCTGGTAGCACCCATCAAAATTAGACAGCACTGGAGAAGGGTCTGACCATGGCCACAGGTTGAAACCGTTGGGGTGAATAAGCTGGTGCCCTGCGCTTGGCTTTCTAGTGGCACTTTAGAAATTTGGAGATTCATGCTATATGGATTCATTCTATGGATTTATTTCTATAGCGCCCATTCAAGAAACCTACTCAGCGGCAATGGGGTCACATCGTCAAACTGCACCCAGGTTAATTGGCTGCTCAGTCAAAACAACGCCTCGTCCAGGGCTGCCTTAATTACCTTTCCACCATCAACTCCGAGCAGCCAGTTCTGAAGAACCTCGATGCCATCCGGCCTTGTCGAATGGACGAAAGTCCCGTGGTAGATTCGAATGGTGGGAACAACACGAGGCCTTCGACGCCTCTTCTTCTTCCCCTCCGACGGCTTTTCTGCCTCCCCTGCCGCCTCTTCCTCACCGGCGACCGGTCCTTCTCCACGCTGAAGGTCACCTATGGTGGAGTCCAGCTGGGTAGTCTGCCACAGGCCACCCTCGTACGAACCCTCGTCCTTTTTGACTGTGCCATCTTCCGCAGTAGGTTCCATCGCCTATCGGTGCTAAAGACAACGACTGTTCGGGCGATTTAAACGAAGGCAAACGTCAAACAAGGAGCGCAACAATAAACATATATCAAACACTGTTCGCCATCAATCCAGTCTCTTCCGAAACGACACACGGCTGTTGCTTTAATCTGGGCCGCGGCTGAGAATGACCTTTGACCTTCATCATCGGATTTAGATCTATGGCACGCCGATGTCGCTTTAATCAAAACAAATAACGTCGCTATATAAATTCCTGAAATGAATGAATGAATGTCTTATAATCG
The DNA here is from genome assembly GCA_949752735.1 of Lumbricus terrestris. Taxonomy (NCBI): domain Eukaryota; kingdom Metazoa; phylum Annelida; class Clitellata; order Crassiclitellata; family Lumbricidae; genus Lumbricus; species Lumbricus terrestris. The sequence continues at coordinate 30,815,330 of OX457053.1, forward strand.
GTGCATACAAACACAAATAAAAATAGGTGTGATTCGTAATGTGGAATTCAGCATTGGCCTTTACTGTTTAATTCGCTAAGAATTTGTTTCTTTCTAGTATTTGTCTGGCTTTACCTTTGCGTAGGTTGTGTTTTTACTTTTTACAAGGCATCTGGTCAACCTCAAGTTTATAGCCTATTAACCACAGAATAGATAAAGCGCTTTATCTATTCTGTGCTATTAACAGTGATTCACTGAAATTATCAGCTATTTATGATCACAATCTGTGTATTTATATGAACGTATCCATGTAAAGCAATAAAGTAAAATTGTGCAAAGAGAAATCTTTAAAATCTTCACCACGTAGAAGATGCTCAATTAGGGAATAAAAATAAATTTAAAAAGACGCTACGCGGGATTTACAAATAAACGCCATAACAGTTGATTTTCAGCTAAATCCACGGTGATTACAGAAGTCTTTTAAATATTGCAAAATTAAAATTTGTCCAAAACCAAAACGCTAAATATTGAGACTGCTTCAGGGCACCAGCGCAGAGCACTTAATGCGCATGCGTGTCGTGATCATCCGGTGTTGATCTGTAATACGTCGACGTTGTTTTCACATAAGACTTACCAAAGTTAGCGTTTAATATTTACTTAATTACAATCTTCTTAAGCGTTTTAAATTACTACTAAGAAGTCAGTGGTGTAATTGTTGGTTTTAATTTGAGGGTTGTTGTTTCTTTTCCATTTTCTGCGCATGTCTTCTGTGTAGAAACTAGGCTACATACTTGCACGAGCCGGCTGATTAGTGCTGTAGTGGAATTTTTCGTTACGTGCAAATGTGCAATATTTGTTTAAAACTTTTAATTGCCAGCCTTGTGTTTGCGCCTTAAAAGGCACAGATATCTTAGACCTGCTGCTGGGTTTTGTTTTATTATGCGTCGTTGGGAGGAAACCGTGCTTTGAGTCTTTAGCATTGTTGCGTGTCCCTCCTTTCTACTCGAGAGCAGTACGTTTTCGGGCTTTGTCGCCTTATATAAGTTTGTTTACAAATGATCTACGTCTTCGGTGTACAGAAATGTGTTACACATTAATACTGCTGAATGCACTGTTTGCGTTTAGTCGCAACAGCCTAATCTGTAGTCTCTAATTTATGTTGAACTAGTACAGCGAAATTACTTGGTTTTGCTCCGGTTTTAGCATGGGAGCCAACAACAGTACGCTGGGAGATTTGTCATCGCACAAGCAGCTTAATCAGCTTGCTAGCTCCGAATCAATTTCGCCAAATGACCCATTTTGGAATCAGCTGTTGTCGTTAACATTTCCAATTCCTCAGAACAGGTAAAAATCTTTTAAATGTGTTCTCTCTATCTCCCTCTGCCTTTCTCTGTTATATTCACTATTTCCGTTTTGTCTTTCTGTCTGTCTTTCTGTCTGTATCTCTTTCTCTAGGCCTGCCTGTTTTTCTTTCTCTGTGCAAACCACACTAGACTGTGTAACCTGATCGTCAAGCCACATTGGATTAAACACAATCTTTAGCCAATTTTCACTACAGTGAGGTTGAATTTAGAGCCAGTTTAGAGCCAGTTTCTATGGTGTGCTCATGAACATAATAATATCACTAGTTGGGTTATATATTAAAGAGGAAAATAATGTGTTAGTTGCAGCCTCTCTTAACAGTTCACAATTTAATAAGAAAATCTCAAAATCCTTACCTTTTTAATTTAACAGAAGAGTTTGAACATTATTGCCCTATGGTTCGGACTGTATATATGCTGCGGTATACTCGGTATGTTCTGCATAATTGCTTATGTCATTTTATTCGAGACATACTTCGTTCAAATTGCTTATCCAGTTAAGGCTGCTGTCCTATCTTAACAGACATTGACCCGATTATGACTTGGTTTTAATGCATCATTGTCTAATGTCTTGTGTATTTGATTTCGGTGTGACTAAAGTTAATAATTAAATTTTTTTATATATTTATTACCCACAGTCCCAAGCCTATTGATACAATCGTGATACTAGGCAGAAGAGGCTGTGCCATCAGTGGTGAAGGTTGTGCTATTCGAGTTGATGTCAATGACCTGCTGCTGCTGCCTAGAGACTATTTTAAGTTGTTTTATTATTCTAGTTGTTGCTGATTTTCAGTTCGGAACAACATCATTTGGAAGAATCAACGTCCAACATCTGCAAGAATTTTGCGATCAACAACTGCCGAACGGGAAATCTCTGCTCGCTCGTTCACGTCTTTCAGCTTCGAGCGGCAGAGCTCGAAACGTCTGCGGAGTGCCAGGAGTAAGTAGAAACAATGGCGCTTTAAGTGTGAATGGAGCTCTGTGTCTGTTTTTGGGGTGCGGTGGTGTAGTGGTGAATTCTTTATTACAGAGTTTTCTTTAACCTCGCACTCCAGGTCTAGGGTTAGCTGATCACACTGGTATCATTCTACTTTATGACCACTGGGTCTAAATAATCCTTTCTTATCTATTCCTGTGGGGTAATCCCCAATACAGGCCCATTGACTATATAACTTTAGTTAACTAATTAAGTTTTTGCTTTGATTATTGTCTGATTAATTTGTGATGCGTGTGATGCTTTGCTAACCTTATTCCTATCTTAGTGTGCTTGATACACACGGACCAACAAAAAACTGATTGATTGATTGATAGGTGCCTTGGAGCCGTAGGGTTCCACCTCAAGCCACCACGTAGGAACATTGAGCAAATCATTCACTCGCAATTATTGCTCGTGCGTTTAGGCATGAAATTCTGATTCAGTGTCTGTGCTGTAGTATGGAGTGCATCTGAGTAGTGAGAATTAACACATTGGCTGCCTACACGCTGTGTTAAATGACTGGCTGAAGTACGTATATATATATACGTACGTGGCACTCAATGTATTAAGGGGCGCTATAGCATGTGCGAGAAATAAATGAAAAATATGCGACTTATAAGAACTACGCAAGAAAGGCTAATAAGCCAGACTGCTGCATGCCAGAAGTAAGTTGCAATGGCATTTTAGGTGAAAGTTGTGTTTCTTTTTTTTGCCAGAGTGGAAGCATAATAGATAATAGGCTGAATGCTTTACAACCAATGAAAGAGCTTGTTAGCTAATTAGATTAATTAACTAATTTTAAGTTAACTATTTAGATAGTGGCATAATTGGCCTTCAGATGTTGTAACAAAGCATTTTGTAGCAAGGCATTTTGTAACAAAGCTGTGTTTTATGCAACATGCAGATATGCATGGCATAAATATAAAGCAAATGCTAATGATTATTTGCTTCTAACGAATCTACTTTCTGCCAGAATGTTATGTTGCTTGCCTTTTAACTTTTTCGTTCAGGCAATATGATTTAGTAAAGAAATTTTGATTGTTACTGTTGATTTCAAAAGACTCGCTTGGTTGTTGCAGCTCCATACTAACTTGGCAGACGTACAATGCTCTCTTCATCATACGAAACCTGTGCAAGTATTTCGTGGAGAATCTAACGGAAGAAGTCGTTCTTGATCAATTTGAGGCTAAACCGCCGGATGGTATGTTTTGCCCACATGCAGAAGTTTAGCCAGGACAATATTTGAGGAGGGTTTCCATTGGAAATGGTTACAGAGTACGGTGTCGGTTTTGAAAAGTTCGGTTTTTTTGCATTTCACGTATAAATTAAAAAACTTATGTTGGGTTTTTTGAACCTGTAGAAAACCTAAATGCACTCACGCTCACCTCACATGTCTGCATTGAGTTTTGTGGTTGGGAATAATTTATTCTGGGAATTCTTTGATTATATATGACCGGTTTATGTACATACATGGAGGATTCGTGAGAAGTATTCGTGAATGAATGAAATATTCGTTCTCGTTACCTACACAGGCATGGGTGCCCACAGAAATCTTTGCAGGAGTGGTCAAAAACAATGGTTACGGTGAAATTTTTAGCAGAAGCTGGAAATTCAGAGCAGATTATTAAGAATGTTCATGAGATTTTTCACAGAGTTTTCTAAATGCAAATTGTTCAGTTTTACTATGTGTATTGTTAGTAACATTTGCACTCTACTCTAGTGCGAAGAAATTTGTTAAAAATAAAAAAGTAGTTGTTAAAAATAGGAAAATCAATATTCCAGGGGGAGGGCACTTGCCCCTATGTGCGGGTGCCATGTACACAGGGAAGGCCCAAATCTGTCCCAGAAATTTCAGATCTATGTAAAGGTCTAGATGAAGATAGCAGCATGTCAACTGGACAAATTCCCGTCCACTTTTAAATTCACTTGTAAATGAGTGGATTTTACCGGTTAAAAAATCCACAAAATAATTTGTTCGGTTTACACTTTAAATCCAACCAATAACAGATTCCTATTCTGTGTTATCAGTTGATGCTGTGTTCAGAGTTCCTGAACCAAATTGTGTTGAAGTTGTTGAGGAACAGCAGGCGGTAGCGTCCATGCTACACAATATCATGTAATAGCATGCAACACAACTGTCCAGGTGGTCTCTCATTGTTTGTAGCTTGACTGAATGTTGGAAAACGGCTTCCTTCTTGTGTACTCACCTATTGTTTCATTACCTCTCTCTGCACATCTTATCACGCATTCAACTATTGTCATAATCATATTGTACAATGCATAGCGTGCAATTGTTTTGGGAACAATAAATTTGATTTGTTTGATTTGATGTGCCAAATTATGGAGGAAACTATTGATCATAGCATACAAAATGTTTTTGGCGCTTCAGTGATTTGCAGTGAAATGTTGAGACGATTACTTTTGTAGAGAATTTGCCTTACAATGGTTTTGTTATTGATTAGGTATTGTGGGATTACCAGAAGGCAAGCTGTCGCTGTTCAACAGTCTGCTGGATAGTCTCGTAACGATCCTCGTAGATGTACGTATAGTGTAAGTATGTTTGTCCGCTTTCTCTGCATTCAAATCTGTTATTTACTTAATGCAAAGGCAGTGGACTTCCCACATCAGTCCACACTGTCATCCTCTCTAGCAGTCTTTCCTCATCTTTCTCTTGTCTCAAACTCTGCCTTTTATCTCGAGGTTGCACGCACTGGGAGCGCTTCTGAAAGGGTCTTGCTGCAAGAAACGCTTTATTAATGGTCAAATACAATGCAGTGCAATGCGATACAATGCAATGCGATAGAATACAATGTGATGCAATGCGATACAATGCAATTCATCAGTTGATGACAATGAAACCCACTGAAACAGTTGTGCAAAGGTTCTTGCCATCTAGGTTCTTACTCAATGTTTATGTCGGGACTGCTTGATTCTATGCAATGATTGTGTATTATACACATGTTAAGGCTGTGAATGTTTGCCACTGGATGACTTGACACTGCCATTGAGTATCACTTAAATTGAGAAATAGATGCTACATGACTACTGTTCCACTATGCACACATGCCTATCTACCGGCATGCGTGAATGCATACACATACATAGATGCTTACATCATACATACAGGCACAAAGCAACTCTTAATGCACCCCATGATCGTCTTCGTCTATTGTCGTCATTACGCGCTCATCAATGAGGTTAACCTGACATGTACCATATTAATGAATGCATTCAGCTTTTGTTATTGTAATTAAGACAATTATTTTTGTTATTGTAATTAAGACAATTCTGTAGTATCGTTGGTGGCGAGCTGCTTCTAGGATGCTTTACACTCGTGTTGAACTTTCGAAAGCTAAATGCTAAACAGTTGTAATAATAAGTGGCTTATATACAGCATCTGTATCATCAGTTTTGGGGTGACTCTAATATTTGGATAAATGAACAAATATTTATAAACATCTGTTTTCTTTGTTCGTGGTTGGGCTGGGAGCGCCTCTGAGTAGTTTCGTGAAGGGGCGCTATATAAATGCTCTTAATGAATGAACGAATATGCACTTGCCAGTATACACGTGCATTTGAACGTGAGTGTTTATGTTTATATTTCTGTGATCACTGTGTGGTTTGTTTCTGTTTCAGCGACGTGACGTACGCAGTGCATCTTGAGTGCGTCAACACGCTGCTGTCTCTGATGTCATTGCAGATGTACAATCTCGTGCAGGCGTCAGAATCGCGACTCTACCAGTGCGTCTTGCAGGGCAACTGGTAAGCAGATCTGAAAGCCACGCTTGAACCTTCTCTCGATGTTTATATTTAGACATTTACATCTTATGCATGATTTGAGCCTCCCCTATTGTATTAAATGGTATTTAAGCATTTCTAATGCACCACTAATAGGGTGAACACTTCAGAAGCGCTCCCAGTGCACAAGGCCCTGCGAGAAGAAGTAGGTTTTGAGAAGACAGAAGGAAGACGAGAGAATACCCGACAGAAGTATAGAACAAACAGAAGGAGAAAGTGCATTCAAAGGATAAGAACCAATTGAGGCAAATGGTCGAGACATATGAGCCGTAGCATTTCTAGAGCGAGGAAGGAAGGGTAATTTTGGTCAGTCGAAACTCTGGCTGCAAAAATGAGCCCCATAAGTTGCCCGCACTAGCCTAGTTCATATAGTCACAATGGAAACTACTGCCCGATAGAGACTATTCAGGGCAGTAGTTTCTATTGTGAGCCCTGTTATGGAATTGGCTAGGGCAGCAACTTATGGGGCTCATCTTTGCAGCCAGAGTTTTGACTGACTGGCCTCTATTTCCATATATCAGTTAAAATCTTGATCCTTTGTTGGCAGAAATTTTCTATCCAATAAACAGGTATGCAATTGAGTTCTGCTTTTCAGCTGCCATTTAAGGCACCGTTTAAATGTTCTAAATTTGTGGGGCACCGTGGTGTAGAGTATGCTCGGTGCCTTGGAGCTGGAAATTTGCGGGTTCAAATTCGCCTCAAACCTCCGCAAAGGAACCTTGAGCAAGTCCTTCACTCGCAATTGCTCAAGCGCTTCGGCATAAAACTCTGATTCATTGTCTGTGCAGTAGTCGGGAGCGCCTCTGAGTAGAGATATCTTGAAGGGGTGCCATAAGAAATTCTCATACATACAGTACGATGCAAGTTTTCTACTATTATTGCATCTGATTTTGTCATATCTGAAGTTGGTACGGTAAAAAATTTAAATAGGATTTTCAAAGGTTTTGTTTCTTTGTCGTTGAAGCTCCACTCATGCCGTGAAACTCGTCGAAAAGTTGCTGCGTAACTACATCGAGCAGATGAAATATCCCGGACATCTTCATACCGACCATGCACGCACCAGTATGCTGTCTTCAATGGCATGTGAGTTCTTTTAGCATGTAGTTAGTAGTTAAATAGTTAATTGTTAGATTGTTTTATATGAGAGTTGAATTGTTAATGGCTTGATAGTTAATGAATTATTAATAGACCTTTAGTAATTGGATAGTTAGAAGTTAGGTAGTTAAGTTCAATATTATAGTTAGATAGATGATGAGCTTGTTGTGGTGCTGTTGAGAGATGTTTTGAATGAGGTAACTTTCATGTGCGATGTAAAACATTTTTTGCACATGTTTTTGAAATCTCTATTATAACAGCAGTGCAGTGAGCTAACCAGGGTTTAAAGTGGGTGGGAACGGCGTTCCCACTGCTCTCAAAAATCTTGGCTTGCATTCCCACTGCTCACCATGCATGAAGCCCTGGAAACATGGGCGTTCCCATTAAAACTTCATCAACGTCCCACTGCTCACAGTTGACGTTCCCACTGCTCACCCAAACCACTTTAACCACTGGAAGTACCATTTACAGCAGAGTCTCATTAAACATAGCAATACTACGATGATGAATGTGATTAACTATGATGCAGAAGCTTGTATGACAGTGACATTCATGTACACCATAGTCATGCTTGACATGGTGGTGGCTATGGTTATAATAGTAGTTGGTGGGATGGGGTGGGGTGGGGTAGGGTTAGGAACCTCGGATTGAGCATTCCTTGACTGAGATGTGAACTTTGAGGGAAGCAACTGAGAGTTCCTTACTTCAAGAATACGTGTATGACGCCATTGGATATGTATCTCGTGTTGTAGTGGCTGTTGAATCCTAATTTAATTATTTTTCTTTCTTTCTTTCTTGCATTTGCTATAGTGCCCCTCCAAGCTCAATAGTCAGAGGCTCTCCCGACTACAGTGCGGACACTGATTCGGAATTTCACGCTGAAGTGCACGAGCAATTGCGAGACACCAAAACCATTACTACACCACTGTGCCACACAAATTGAGCTCTGCTTTTCACCTGCCATTTGAGGCACCCTTTAAATGTTCTCCTGCGTTTTAAATTACAAGTATTTATTTGTCCACCAGAATGCTGTTGGCTTTTCAATGGTTTTCCACCATGAGTTTTTTTTCTTCTTCTGTAGCCGGTCTCTGGACTGTGATAACATTGGGAATGGGTAGTCACCGGAGTTCCCGCCCACCAGAGGGCGAGACCGAGACGCCTTTGGCCAATCAGAGCCTTCTGCTGTTGCTGGTCGTTGTGAATCAATGCTATTCGGACAGCGATCTGCCCAATCCGTACCGGGAGGCATTCTTCGCCTGTTGTGATGACGTCACAGGTGAGTAAAAGCTGCTGGATGTCGAAACCATGATCAGCGGTCTGAACACCCAAAAGTGATGACACCTATTTTCTTTGCTTGAATTTTTAGCACCAGTATCTTAGGACCTAGCACCAACAATGGTTCTTGACAAAGTTCTGTGAGCTATGCAATGTGCGCCCGACACAATGGATGTTTTTGAGAGGTTTCTGAAAGGTTTGCAATGGATGCTTTATAGCGATAACTACCACCACAAATTTTGTTAGGTGGTGTAAGCAGCGAACATCCACCACCTATTTTTGTTTCCTTCATGAACAGTTGTTGAATTTTTGTGGTGCCAGTATCTTGGGACTTTAAGCATCCTTCATTCATTCTCAGAATTTACGTATGCACTGGAAAATTGTCCAGATTTAGCTTATTGTTGAAACGTAATTGCCAGAATTTGTTTTTTAGCTGCCTTGGAAGCCACTATTGATTATAACTTTGTTGTTTACAGAAGGCAGCAGCGATGCAAATTCGGTGGCGATGGACAAGGTGAAGGTTCAGGTTGATTTCCGGGAGTTGTACAAAGCGGTCTGTCAGACGCTGAGGGATGAACACACGATGCTGAATCTCTACATGCTCCTACATCGTGTCGAAGCAGTCAAAGCGTTTATCCTTTCGAGAACAAATATTGACCATTTGGTAAGAAGACTACTGCTTTTAATTGCGATTGAGAGTTGTATGTATTGTATGTTAGCTAGCAGCTGCTTGGTATCTTGCATCTGGAGGTAGGAAATTGGCATGAAAAGCCATTGCTTTGGATTTATGGGTTTTTTTGTCTACAAGAAGAGCTCTGCTTTTTATCATGCATATTTCATGCTGCTTTGTATCATGTATAGGTTAGAAATTGATATGTAAGCCATTGCTTTGGATTGTAATGTGTTTGTTTTATTTAAAAGCAGCTGCTTTTTGTCATGTGTAGGTAAGAATTTGACACAATTTGGATCTTATTGATGATGAATCTTTGGATTTAATTTGTTTTTTTAAATCTAAATAGATTGACGCTCTCGTTAAATTGTATCACTGATAACTACAAATGTGCATACAGTAGTGATTTCATTTCTCTGTAGTGATATGTGATAGTCTAGTAGACTGTCAGCAGAGAGGTCAGGGGATCAAATTGCCACCCCAAATACATGAGGATTTCTGAACCACTTGCATGGTCTAACAAACTCAATTGTAAAAAAATTAGTACAATGACCATACACTGTGGTATTGGTTGGAAGATCGAATGGCAAAGAGGGACTGACACAATGACAACACAGACGTAGAAGGCTGGTCATATGCCCTCATATGCGGGATTGGGAGTGTGTGAAGGTGGGGTGGTCAACACTTTGTTTGTATCCATGGCTGTCTCATAGGGCTCAGGGATTGCCCAGCTTCCGAGTTTTGGGGTTTTCAAAAGTATATAAGTAAGTAAGCATTTTTTTATTACTCCACTTGCAAACACACAATGGGACATAGAACATCGTCATAATACATCAAAGTAGTAATAGGTAATAAAAACGTTGATGTTTTTTGCGTTTAGGTGATGCCGATTCTGAAAATTCTGTACCATACGCAAGAGGGTAGTTCGCATCACATGTACATGGCGCTCATAGTCATCCTCATCCTCAGCGAAGACAACTGGTTCAGCAAAGCAGTCCATGAAATGGTTAGTCATGCTTTACTTTGCAATACAAATACAATACAGAACTACATTCGATAATGCCATGCTTGCTTAGCTCAGAAGTATGCGCATGACCATACATTAATAGTAACATTGATGACTCTGATCAATGTAATGTGATATAGTCTTCACAGATTGTCTAATAATTGATTGATCATAACATTTGACTGCACGTGATCACTGCATACGTTATGAGTGTTTGTGAGGTTATTGTAAGGTGCTATATAAATGTCGATTTACATACATACTATGTATGTCATACAAACATATTAGACAAGCGTGTACTATCCTTTTACATGAAGTTACTTCCGACAAAGTGCCACACAATGAATGAGTTAAGTCTGGATTGCAGATCGTCTTTAATCCCTTGCTGACCAACTTGGGGAAAAGGATTTCCAATATTACCATTTACCGTACTACGCTTTGGTCGGTAAAGGGTTAAATATGTTCCCTTACTGGTACTCGCTGCGTTTACAAAAACAGTGTTTAATCAGCATTTGAATGTGGTTGTTTAAGTTGTCAACTAGTATCCTTTATCTTCAAAGCTCCTTGCGTCCTCTCTCTTTTTGCAGCCAGACTCTGATCTTCACTTGGCATAGATCTCTGGACAAAACGTCCAACATGATGCAGCACTCATGAATAAGCTGGTGCCCTGTGCGTAGCTTTAGAGTGGCACTTTTGAAATGTGGGCTTTACAATACTTGCGATTTCACTGATGTTTGAGATTGTTTTGGTTTTGTTGTTCAGATGCTGAAGAACATCGTTTGGTTCACGGAACGGCAGATTGGAGAGATATCTCTCGGTGGTCTCATCATACTCATCCTCATTCGAACAATTCAGTACAACATGACGAGGATGCGAGTAAGACCAACTTTCGCTCTGCTCTGCTCCTGGTTATTCCATTTTTTGGCCTATGAACAGAACCACTTGAATTTATTTGAACATTTTGTACCTTCTTAGTTCTAGTCAGGTTCATAAATGAGCTGATTTAATGGATTTGAATGGCAATGTCGTTGTCACTAGTAAACTTTGTCTGTTTTGACTCTGAAGACAAAGTTGAGTGATTGCGAAATTAAAGAGGATGCAACGTTAAACTTCTGATGCTGTTTTCCATACACTTATTTACTGAATTTCATTTTGGATTAAACTTAAACGTGATCTGTTTCAACTTGCTTTCTCACTGATGTGTCTGTTTTTTCTTTCGATTTCAACCGGACTTCGGCAATGGTTTACGGCTTTTGACCATCGATCGCTTGAAATGACCATGTTCATTGTTATGTGTGGATTCATTTGTTGATGCTATGTCCACTCTGATAGCAGCGCTATAGACATAATTAGAGTACCGGGTAATAAATTATAATAATAAACAGAATAGGCTGGAGATATTACATTCCAGAGCTGTACTGTAGTATGCTTCGTGAACATATGAATTCGGTTATTTCTAGTGCGTGCTACTGTGTTGCGCTGTTCTGAATTAATCTGCAATTCTTTTCTTACTAGGATCAGTATCTTCATACAAATTGTCTGGCTGCGCTCGCAAACATGTCGTCCCAGTTCACCAATCTACATCCGTATGTTGCGCAAAGGCTAATCAGGTTCGACTTGATTATCATGTGCTGGAATTGCTCTACTGCAGTCACTGCTTACAGATGATTGGCTGACTTTTTGGAGATTATCATGTGAATAGGTGCTGTAGGCATGTATTGCTGTATTATACTTTATTTTGAATAGTTAGAGTTCCATGAATTCCATTTCAATCGGACTCATCCAGCCTTTTTTGATCATGTCAGTTTTGCCTGAAGTGACGAACATCTCATTCTGCATGATTGTGATAGTACAGTGACATGGCTTACATGGGCGCCTGCTGAGATTTTTGCATAAGGGGAAAACATAATAACCGTAGGAAGCTGACTCTCTGAGTCCCTGGAATTCGCTCAAGAGCAAGGAGGCAGAATTTCTATAGCGACTGGTGACCAGAGAGAGACCAACCATCTGCTGCAGTGCATTTTAGTCGTGCTCCAAATAGGAAATTCATTGTCCGATTGGGCACTACAGAACTACAGAAGAACAGTCAACATACAGAGAGGCCTAGTACCTTATGTTGAAAACGATCATTTTACTTGTCTGTATAATGATTTTGTCAGTTTTTGAAAAAATAAATGTGTATAATAATAATACAAATGTACATGTACAGTGGTCGTCTTTAAAGGGACTTTCTCTTCAAACCCTGAAAATGAGACGTGACACTTCTGGAAAAAAATACAAATGATAATACTAAAAATAACAATAGTAACGATAGTAGTAAATAGTATTAACGATGATAGTAATAATTATCCTATCTTATTATAGTTTTTTATTTCTGGAGGATTACACTGACCTCTGGTTAAAAAAGCGATGATGATTTGTTAATGTTGTGAAATCATTTTATGCTTGCAGTCTCTTCGCCCTTCTCGTGAAGAAACACACGCGTGCTGTGAACCGTGTTGCGGAGAAGGCCACGGAAATCAACGTCACGACTCAGACTACAAGCGAATCGGAGTCATCTGAGGCCGAGTCAGATCAGGTTGGAAGTTATTTGGAAGTTATTGTGTTTGAATAGTGACTGCACGCCATTGTGGGATGCGGTGGTGTAGGGGTCTGTTTGGTGTCTTGGAGCCGAAAGGTTGCGGGTTCGAATCCATCTCAAGCCAGCGCGTAGGGACCCCTACCAAGTCGTTCACTTGCAATTGCTCATGCGCTTCGGCGAAACTCCGAGTCAGTGTCCACGCTGTATATTTGGGAGTGCCTCTAAGTAGGAATCGAAGAGGTTGCTAAGTACCGTTGACATAATATTAGTGATAATAATATTAATAAATTATGATAATATTTATAAATGTCTGTATATTTCTGTTCTTGCATGCAGTGCCTTTTAAGATGAATTGTGAAGTAGAAGGAGGTTCTAAGGGTTTGAGTGTTCTTTTTCTAGGTTCAAGAGCTGGCTGTATTGGAGGAAGTGATGCGTATGACACTGGAGATTCTCAACTCCTGCCTCACGCATTCACTCCATCATAATCCCAATCTTATCTATACGATGCTCTACCAACGTTCGATCTTCACGCAGTTTAAGACGCACGCAACGTTTCAGGACATCATCCAAAACATCGATCTGGTAAACGTTCGTTCGTTTGTCTTGCCCTGTTACGAAGAAGTTTAATTCTAATTTTGGTCGTTTTCATTTCTCTAAGACACTGGCTAGTATTGAAACGTTAGGTTTTGAAGCAGGTCAATGGTCAGTTCATATAACCAGTGGTTCTTGGTGACTATGCAGAGCTCTTCTTTTGAAATGGGGGTGAAAAAGTTCTATTATTATTATTATTATTATTATTTTCTTCAACAATCAACATCAGTAACAGGGTATGATTAGCAATGGAAGCAGTAGCCATTGTCTTAAATGATCTTAAAAGTGCCAATATCTCCCAGGTTCAGCTAAAGTGCCTCGAAAGGTCCCTGAATTAAACCTCTGGACACTTAATATTTAGAGACATTGCAGCAAGAAGCAGGTCTCTTTCAGATCTCTTAGAGACAGCATTATTCTGTGACCTAGATCTGACATAAAGTGTAGGCCACTGGTGCTAAATTTGCTAACTCCGCAACTGGCTGCACTCTGCCAGTCCCAAGCCTGGATAGAGGAGGAGGGCGCCGCTAATGGTCTTTGTTACCTCACAGTGACGTTAAACTGCAACTACACGCTAAATTTGCTAATTATTATTATCATTATTATTATTAAATCCATATTTCTTTCTGTGATAGTAATATTCTTTGTATGGTCCATGTGTGCTGTTGCTAGGAAGTCATGTGCCTCACTGTGTTCATTCATATCTAATCTGGTCTAATCTAAAATTAGCGTCTATAGGGAGGGGCTGTTAATTATCATACCGTCAATGTTCAAGACATCAGTCAATGGTTGATTCAAGTGAAATTGCAATCCAAAAATTATATTCCATTGGAAAAGTCAGGTTCAAATTCGACAGAGGTGGGTAGGGTGTGTTTCTCAGCTGGCTATATAGTATATACTTGTGTTTATACATTGAATTCTTGCTTGAGGTCATCTTTTGGGTTATGACTCATGTTTCTGCTTTGGCAAACATTACTCTGTTTGGCTCTTTGTTTGTGTTATCTCTGTTCGATTCTGTGTTTGGCAAGATGGACAGTGTGCTCAGCACATATACGTCAGTATTACAACGATATGTATAGTATCATATCATATATATGAGAAGTTATAAAGCACCTCTTACAGTACTCTTAAAGAATGTTCAGTGTCTGCTATCCTCAGGCCTTCCGCGTGAGTGTGAACATGTTTGTTTGTTTGTTTAGGTGTTAAGCTTCTTCACTACGCGTTTGGAGCAGCAAGGAAATTCACTGACCGTTAGCGAGGTCCACGCTGTTATTAAACAGGGTGCTGTGCTGTTCAGAAGAGACAGGCTAAAGGTACGTGGCGACACTTCAACCTTCTTTGAGTTTCTGCTTCTATGCCGTCTTGGTGAATGAGCTTCTTAGTTGCTGTAACACTCTCCGTGCATCTCTCCGCTCTGAATGCTTGCTTATATCGTTTAGTTTTCAGCTTAAGCCTTTTATCGAATGAGGGTATATAAGATTTCCCATGCCATGGACTTCACTTTGGCCGGTAAAGGGTTAAGATTTACTTTTTTGGACTGCTTACTCATCGTAGGCGCAATGCATCTCCGTCTTAGTGAAGTGATCTTCTGGAGACTGATCTGAATAGCGTTTGATTTTAATGTGGCATCAGTTGATGTCTGGTGCATCAGACACCGACGCGTTTTGAAGTTGCTTGTTACATTATTACAGTTGTGACTGAATCTTTCTTCACTCTTTCATTATCGAATGTCAATTCATTTATTGATAAGTATGAATTTGTGTGAGATGTTATTTGTGGTGTACGGTAATTTCTTTACTCTGTATTATTGTTGCCAGTACAGTGCATGTTTGGCATGTTTGTATGTAATGTCTGATTAGTAATGTTTCAAATTATGCAATAAAACTTGCTTGTGCTATGTTCGTCTGGAATTTTAACTCCTCTGATGATGTTTGTATGTAATGTCTGATTAGTAATGTTTCAAATTATGCAATAAAACTTGCTTGTGCTATGTTCGTCAGGAATTTTAACTCCTCTGATGATTCAGACTTGGATCAATCCACAACATCTTGAGACATTTCTTATGACTCGACGCTCGTTAATAAGCTGGTGCCCAGTGCTTAGCTTTGACAAGTTTTCAGTGTATGATTCCCACGCGTTGACTGCTATCCGACTGCAGCGTTGTTCATTTTCTGTCACTGGTCCTACAACCTGGAATGGCCTCTCTGTTACACTGCGCCTATTGCCCAAGGGTCACTCCACTCTGTTCTTTAAGAACTTGAAAACTGTCTTATTTAACCGTGGTTGGGCTGGGAGCGCTTCTGAGTAGCCTCCCTTGAAGAGGCGCTATATAAAATTTTCCAAATAAATAAATAAATAAAATTGATACATTGACCTGGGTTTTCTTGTAGAAATTTCCCGACCTGAAATTTCGATACGTGGAAGAGGAGAAGCCGGAGGAGTTCTTCATCCCGTACGTCTGGTCCTTGGTCTATCATTCGTCGAACCTCTACTTCAACCCGAGTCGGATACAGCTATTCTCGTTACAGGGCGCCTCTTAGCGGGAATCTGCTGCCCCCCACTTGTCTTCATGCCATCAGACAGCTTTTTCTAGTGTTTCTGTACATAGTTAATTAATTATGGATGATGGTTTGTTAAGTCAAAGAAGAATCTGTGTCACCAGTTGTATGTATAAACGCGTTTTCAATCAGTGCTACTGTGGGATTATTTAGTTTGGAAAAGATGTGAAGATATTGCAATATTACTAGTTTTATTTAATGCACCAGGATGCGGTGAAGTTAATGAAGAAAATGAAAATGCAGTGTGTTATTTGTATTATTTAAAATTTATTAATTCTCCAGTGAAACGTTCAACAGTTTACAAGGTTCTCATGAAAAACTTTTGCATTGAGCTTGCAGGTTATTATTTTTATTATTATTGTTATTATGCAACAAAAGATCCTGCGAAGGCCACAGCGTTAAAACGCTGAATGGTCACCGAAAGTCTTTGGTAGAGGAATGTCGTTTCTCTCATTTAGTCCGTCGCCTTCGTCAAGTGACTACCCAAATCTGTAATGAATTGCGATGCCTCTTAAGTTCACAGACTTAGAGTTTCAATGGCCAATGAACGAAGTCATGTGTGATTGAAAGAGATATTATTTTTATTTTGACCTGTGTTGCTTATGATGCCTTGGGAATTCAAAGTTACGCTTTGCTACAATGCTACAGCTGGCTGCTCTTCATGTTTTGGACCGTGACTTATGGCATCTGAGTATTAGGTTTTAATTTGCGATGGAATTGATCATTGCATGGTCACTTTTAATATCTGCAGAAACTTTGGCTAGAGAACTTCTCTGCTATTAGAAGTAATCACTTCTATTCCATCCGTATCCAACACTATGATGCTATGGCTGAAGCTCATTTATTGATGTTGCTAGGAGGCCTGATTTTTCAGATACAGCTCCTAGTGCAATTTTCTTTCCTTCCTGAGGAATTACACTTGGTTTGGGTAAATATTTCATGTCCTGACTTCTTCCAGACCACAGGGAAAGGATTGGATGAAATGAAGGGAAGGAAGGTCAATTCGTCTTCTATGCATGGGTGGAGACTTAGAGGGGGACAGGAGGGGACGGTCGCCTCCAAAGTTTGTGGTGGAGGGGACGGGGATGCTTATATCCCCCCCCCCCCCAAATATTTCAGAAATATCAATCTAAATTTCTACAGTGTTATCCGCTATTTATCCATAATGAGCAATTTTGTTAAGATGACAGCTTCAAATGTTACCATTACAGTTGGCAAACTAAAAAATGTTAAACAATGGGAGGGGTCATTAATTTTATTGAAGCCTTAAACATATTTGAAGATATTTCTGACCTCTGAAATCATGAATAATTTCATGAAGATGACAGTTTAAAAAGCTACGGTTACAGCCATA
The DNA here is from genome assembly GCA_949752735.1 of Lumbricus terrestris. Classification (NCBI taxonomy): domain Eukaryota; kingdom Metazoa; phylum Annelida; class Clitellata; order Crassiclitellata; family Lumbricidae; genus Lumbricus; species Lumbricus terrestris. The sequence goes on from OX457053.1 coordinate 30,832,571, forward strand.
GGCGCAATCACGTCCTAAAAGTTGGGGGACCATAATGAATCACGTCCTAAAAGTTGGGGGGACCATAATAATAAAGCTAGGGGACCACTCAAAAGTTGGGGGACGCGTCCCGTGGGTCCCATAGGGTGGTTGCGCCTATGGTTACAGCGTGGAAATACAAAAATTCTTAGACAATTGGGATGCGACACTCTGAAGTCTTAAACCATGACTAATTTTTATTACGATGACAGTTTAAATTCCTACAATTACAATATGGAAAATCGAATAATTTAAGCAATGTGAAAGTCTAAGTCTTGCTGAAGTTGCTGGCCTCGTACCGATAGTTGGTCAAATTATTATTCGTATCGAATAAATTATTTATTTATTTTCCTCAACCAAAACAACAAACAAACAAACATGATGCAATTATGGCATTGAATAATACACTAACATAATTTGGTGAAGAAGGATCAATAAAAAATAAACCAGCTATTGATATAGGCCTATCACCTATTCAGTGCAGCTCTAATATCTAGCGGTCAATGCATGGTGTTAAAGGCTGCAGAACATTATTAATTTTAATATCAAGGAGTTAATTCCTATAGCGAGCAACTTATTTAGCCTAGGCCTATTCGTCGATTTCCTTCATAAATATAGATGTGGTCGCAAGGGCGGATCCAGAACGTTTCGAAGGGGGCCAAAATTTTCGGTCGAAAAATTTGGTGTGATTTGGTTTGACGGGAAAAAAGATACCAATTCATCCGCCAAAAAGTCGATTTTTTTTTAGTCATCGACCAATTTTCCGGGGGAAAAAGATACCATTTCAACCGCTAAATCGAACGGGGGCCACGTCCCGTGCGATTTTCCAATAGGGGGCCTCGTGTCCTGTTTTTCTCTCCCGCAACATTAATTTAATAGCTTGTTGAAACCAAATGGGGAGCCACGTCCCATGCAGTTTTTAAATCGGGGGGCGCATGGCCGGATTGGCTCCCCTGGATCCGCCCCTGTGTGGTCGCACTTATTCCTCCCATTCTCTTCTGTAGCCTACTTGAGAATCAGAAACAATTTCTATAGATACTGTAGCCTAGGCCGATGTAAGCCTATGTATAGCTTCTACAGGCTAAAAATATAAACTCTCCGTCCTCGCTCGTGAGATCCGCGCAAGCTGACGCATCCACCGGGCACGGTTTGACATACGCTATATTCAACTCATTTTAAATTATTGCTCTTCTTTTTGTTTATAACCCCAGAGCCGTCCTATTATTATGTTTATTTATTTATTTACTAGCCATTTTACATAGCGCCCCTTCAAGGTAACTATAACTACTCAGGAGCGCTTCCAGTCCAACCTCAGTCGAATAAGACGTACAGTCTTAAGAACAGCGAGAAATGAAGCAGAAAGACCAATTTGACGTAGAATAACATGGAGCTCATTCCAGCTGGGTCGTTTGGGTTAATTTCTAATTGCACATTGTGATTATTTTGTGATTGTACGCTCTTAGATTGTTCCTGTCCTATGCTCCTGCAATGCGCCTGCAGGCGAATCGAGAGGTGCATGTTTATACTTATTTATTTCACTTAAATGAATTTTTGTAACATACAGGCAATACGCGATATTGTTTTCAATTACCCCGAATCATGAACTCATGGACTCTGGAAGTTCATAAATGGTCCTTGCCCCCAAGTATCGCCCAGCACTCGACCTCAAACTCCAAGCATTGATAAAATACATCACTAGAGAGAGCATGACGTCACTGCATGGAAGTCGCCGGAAGCCATCGACCAATCACAGACGAGCTCTCATCCCAATCTAATTCAAACCGACCAATCACAGACGATTTCTCATACCGACCAAATAAATTTCAGATTTGAAAATCTGATGCAGGCAGATCTGATATTATTATACAACTCAATGCACGCAGGACGTGTGTCCTTGATCGACATTGATTGCGCAGAAGCCAGAAAGAAGCCGAGAACAAAGGACGTGACTTAACTGTCATTTTGATACATTTCAATTCAGAAAGCGATGTCTTCGCCATCAGGCAAACTAAAAAAACGTCCTCATTCCACTGAAGGTGCCGTCAGCTCTTGAAGCTCTGGCGACAGTCTTGATGTATACTCTCCAGTGTCTCCTCTGAAGGTAATCATCATAAAATTGGTTGTATGTAGCAGTTTCGAATAAACGAAACTTGAATTTAATTGAATTGAAAACTTAGTGTGCGTGTAGAACGCGATTGCAATTCCTAACAATTTTACGTAATCGGTTAATTTCTCGGTAGCAATTTCTCGGGCTCGGTAGCAATTGAGTAAACAATATGGTGGCCACAGATTAGCGCAGAATAGAGCGCTGTCACGTGCGGCGATCAATAGCCCAATGTTTCCAACAGCCTACGGCGATAAATAGGCCTAGCTCAATGTTTCAGCTAAAGTAAGCACGCTATTCTGCGTTCTGTGGCCACCATATTATTTACTTGCTACCGAGTTATTCTAGAAATTAACCTGCCTTCTTACGCCATGGTAACTCCTACTCAGAAAAGACTGCGCAGGATCTAAATTCGCCAAAAAGTTCCAGATTTAAGTTCAAATCTCACATTTTGCTAATAATTGTAGGTTCATTGTAGGTTTTTATGGGAATGAAACTAGACCATTGCCAAAATATCGCTTTGTCTTGAATTAAGTTCAGCTTTTGAAATTTTGATTTTAATTCCGGTCTTCTAGAACTTACGATAGTCTAACGATTTAAACTTCAATAGAAGGGCGGATTTGCCCGTCGACATAATGAATAGCGCGCAGTATAGTAGGCCAACGAAGACTAAGGAGGGGCTTGATTTTGAACCTACGTAGGCTATTTAACGGCAGTTTTGTGCGCGTGCATGGTTTGGCACAAGACAAATCAACCATATAAAAGAAAGGGGCATAGGGCCTAAATGAGTCGTGGCCCGTGGGTCCATACATTCACAGCCTCACAGGTAAGGCGAAATGTAGGCCTTTACTATTTTAGAGTGATTGGGTGAGTTTTGAACCAACACTAAGTCTTGCTGGAGTTGCGTTTTTTGACTTGCTCGCTTCATTTCTACATAATCCCCCAAACACTGCTTTCCCAGCGAGACTAAACCACGAAGATTCCCGAAAACGCTCATTGCCACGAAATTGGATAGCTCTCTATTAGCCTGTAGCAGGACACTATATAGTCAGGGATGCCACTCTAGATTTTGAAAAAAGGTCAGATCCGTTCGAAAAAAAGGCTAGATTGACGATTTCCCTGTAAAATACATAGATTTTTCCGATTTTCCGGCTTTAAATTTCTGACGACCTTATTTTTAGTCGTCCCATGGTCAAAATTTGCTCTCTTTTCCTTCCCGAAAAAATTTCTGATGACCTTCTGTTTTAGTCTTTCGCTCCAAAATTTACAATTTTTGGTCCAAATTCACAAAATGTTCGAATTTTTTTACGTCTTTTGTGCATTTTCAGTTAAAAAAATAAATTTGTATGTAAAAAGTCGAAAAAACCGCCGTGTGGAAAAAAGGCTAGATTCTGACCAAAAAAACCTAGAAACCTAGACAAGACCGAAAATACCTAGATCTAGGTGGAAAAAGCTATGAGTGGCATCCCTGACTATAGTGACGAAAGCAGACGGTGGCCTAGAAGGACCAAGTTGCTACAGTGTTTTAAACGATAGATTATTATATAGATTCAATAGAATAGGAATTCCATAGCTTATAATATTTTACGCTTTAATTTGTAATTTATTATTTTTTAGCCTTTCAGCGCTGTACGCACTTGCTTAAGTGCATACGCCTGCGGGTGCCGCTGAAGTGCATTGTTACCAGTCAGGCGCATGGAGGAGCAGAGAGAAGCAGAGACACAAACTGTCTGGACCCAGAGAAGTCGCCGACTTAGGAGTCGCATATTCAGCTGAAGTCGAACTGGACTTGGACGAGATATGTCAGATCCGTACTGAACAAAACAACGAAGCTTCTATGTAGAGTCTTTCTCCCTGCCGTGTACAAAGTCTGTTGCTACCAGTTGGACGATTTGAGGAGAAGAGAGAAGCAGAGAAGATGGTGAGTGTCCGCATTCGAAGTCGCAGATGGATTCGCCGGAGCAGTCGTGTTTAGCTACGCGTTTTGTCTGTAAAATAAGCAATGGAACAGATTAGCGCCTTGCAAGCTGCCATAGAGGTAAACTTAATTCCTGTTAAACCTGTTACCATGTAAGTTAATTAGTTTACGAAGCCTAGATTCGTATGTCTATGCCCAAACCAGGTTGCAATACGTGAGGTAGGGGTAGACGAGGGTATAATATAAATTCATTCTAATTGTTTTTGGTAAGATATAAGCAATGCGGGAAATAATAGCAATATTATTAGCAATTTTAGCTGCAATTTGCTTAATGAGAGCTTTCCAGGTCAAATGTTGATCTATTTCTAAAAGAAAGGATGTGTATATATTTGTCCAGAATGCAAGCTCACAGTTTTGACGCTTGACCTGAAGCATTGCATATAGATAAACGTTCTCCCAGACCATCCAAGCTAGCTATTTTCAGCTCTTTATTCACTTTAAATCTCCAATATAGGCATTTTAAATTTCGCTGTGTTACTGTATGCGCTATATCGCTTCAATTGCGACGCCGTATTTTAATCGTTTTTCAGTAACGGCCTGTTGATGTCATTTTGACGTTAATTTCGCCAAGCTTAGCATGAAAATCATACGCTCTCGGTGCAACAGACCTGGGAAATGAAAAATGCCTTCGGCCAAGGAGTATATAATTATACGAAGAGGAACCCCAGACATGGGTTTAACCACGACCATCTAAATTCACCACTAAATTTATGCGGTCGTGTCTTAACTCGCAGAATTGGGGGAAGGGCGGAAGGCCATTCCAAGCAGAGTGGTATAAATTAGCATTAGGCCTAGCTGTTATTGTGCGAGACGAGAAGGGGTGGAACGAAAGTGGGGAGAAAAGGATGAGTGGGAAGGAAGGAAATAGAATGGAGGGGAAGGGTGTTAACTGAGCAACGCCGAGAATTTAGAGGGGTTGCGAACCCGACTCACAGGGGGTGGTGGGCTGGGTTAGGGGACAAAAACCTAAAATTCTCGGGCAATGCCGGGTATTCCAGCTAGTCAATTTTATTAAGTGACAATGCCTGCTTTTTAAACCAACATATATTGACTTCAATGAACACTAAGATTCTTTCTAGCTGGTGCTAGAGTAACGAAGTTGATGTTTTTCTTCAGTTTAAACTTGTTTAAGCACTTATTTGTTTCACAGGCCCGTGTACCATTAATAACTTAAATTGAAGTTTAATACCGTATTTACTTGAACAAGATTAAATAACATTTAGTAATGACAGAACCAGTGTTGTACAGTAACGAAGTAAAAGTAACGCATTACTGTACTTAAGTAAAAGTTTGAATACTTTCACATGTAACGAAGTATCAAGAAACCGAAATACTTTTACTTTCAACGAAGTAAAATTTTACTCATGTTTCAGTACCGGTACTTTTACTTCGTTACAATTTATGTGACGTTCGTTACTTCAATGCGCTAATTGACATTTCGATACGCTGAGCTAAAACAGCTCATCTGAATTTGCATGCCTAAAAATAGATTTTCGATGGGTGGTGCACGCTGGATGCACTGCCATTTCTGCAACACAACTACTCTTCAGCTGTGCATTCTGCCAGATTCTGGTAACAAAGAATCAGAAGCATGCATGATAGACTCAACGGTAACCATTTCGAGAATTTAGTATTTTTGAAGGTTAATGATGCATTGAGTAATTGAAAGACTCGGTACTTTTACTTTTTACTTAAAAAGTATTATTTTGGAAGGATACTTTTTACTTAAGTAAAATTTGTGCTGAGTACTTTTACTTAAGTAATTAAAACCCATTTTACTTTTACTTAAGTACATTTGCCCAATACTTTCAACTACACTGGACAGAATTAGGCTTGAGTTGATATCTGAAGGCTGTTTTTGGCTGACAGCTTTTCCCTTTTGTCTGTTTAAGATGTATGTACACCAGAGTGCAGTTTGGCAAATGGTATACTAGATTATATATTACTTACATACATTATACTGATTATGAATAGAAGCATACAATATAATATGGACTGACCTTTTTGAAAAATAACAGGTAGGGCAAGTGACGACTGCTACCCTCGAAACACCGCCGAGTTCTTTCTCGATATTCAAGACAAAATTTCAGCGGCCTTTGATAGTAACCAATACTCATTAGGCATCTTCCTGGACCTAGCAAAGGCATTTGACACGGTCGACCATAGGGGGTACTGCTCTGAATTGGTTGACAAGTTACTTAACATCTCGCCAGCAACAAGTTTTATGTAACAATTCATTATCATTCATTACTTCTTACCCATTCGGTTTGGAGTTCCCCAGGGCTCCATTCTTGGTCCCCTTCTTTTCATAACATACATAAATGACCTGCCCAACTCTTCTCTACTACATTATATCCTGTTGCTGATGATACAAACGTTTTTCTATCACATGCCTCTTATGACCAATTATTTGAGCTAGCTAATGAAGAGTTAAAGGCCACAAGTACCTGGCTCAAAGCAAATAAGCTGTCACTTAATCTCTCCAAGACCAAAAAGTAATACCCCCACATGCAAAAGATATAGTCTTTGATGGCATAAGTTACCACATCTAAATTTCTAGGCATGCATATGGACCAGCACCTAAAATGGAACACACATATAGAAGAAGTCAATAAGAAAATCACCAAAAGTATTGGCATCATTAATCGAATCTCTTATTTACTACCTTCTCACATTCTGACCAATTTATTCTATACTCTAGTTTATCCCTATCTTACTTATTGTAACATCATCTGGACTTCCACTTATGCCACTCACTTAAAAAAACTGCAAATTTCACAAAAAAGGGCCATACGAATCATAACTAAATCTCCATTTAAATCTCATACATTATTCTTAACACTTAAACACTTAACCATCACACAGATCAACTTCATTCAAGCTTGTGAATTTATGTACAAATATCACAACAAACTCCTACCATCTGCTTTCCTATCTTATTTTCCCCTACCCAATTCAACGCTAGCACAAGAAACAAACCAGACTATTAATTAATCTTCACAAGAACTAATATCCATAAACTATCTATTAAGTTTCAGGGCCCACTGCTATGGAACAACCTACCTCTCAACATCCGTACCTCTAATTATATCTCTTGCTTTAAATGTACTTTAAGAGCACACACACTTGAGCATGTATCATAATTGTTAGTTAAGTTTGTTATTTTACTCTTGTGCTTTCTATAACAGTTATTATTATCACTCAAGCTTGTAAAGTTTGTGATCCCCAGGTCTATCGTTCTGAAGCCTATGTCATCTTTAATTTTTCAACACTACCTAGCTAAATACGCCTATGTCATCTTTAATTTTTCAACACTACCTAGCTAAATAGGCCCCATTTTAGGGGGACTTTGTGCCTTTGGTAGACCTGTTGTTCCCGATCCTTTGCTATGATTGCTATTTGTTTAATAAATTTGCTGGCTCACATAACTTAATTTTCTAGTAAATTTTCTCATTGCACCACTGTGTACTATTATTGTTAGTTTATTATACTATGTGATCATAATTTCCTATACATTGTACGTTGATGATGGGATCAATATAACCTTGACTTGACTTGACACGGTCACCGGCGATTGGCGGCAGTCATTTAAGTTCAACCAAACGTTTGTACGGTTTGTTGACTCTTTGACGTACGCCATACAATGCCCATGATTGATATCCTTTCCAGAATGAGTTATGACAGCATACAGCTCATAACTGCAAAAATAAATATGAAATCATTAAAAATCCACAGCTGTTAAATCATAGGGCTACCATGAAGTACTTTTCACAAGCCAATAATGTCAAACTATACAATGACCCGCATCTGCTGACGAGACTGCTACTGTACACTGCTAGCATCACATTGATCAAAAATGTCTGTTGTATTTAGAGTGGATGTATTTGTTAGTTTTGTGCCAGTTTGCATTCATGTTGTGCCAGTGTTTAGTGTTTACTTGTCATCATCATCATGAACCATGGTTCATCGCCCATAGGCGTCCGACACCATTTTCACCAAGTTCTTCCACTGTTGTCTGTTCAGAGCGATGGGTTCTGTTCCTGCAGTGATGTTCTCAACTATATCGTCCATTCATTCTTTATGGAGGCTCTTGTTTGGACCACCCATCGACCCGAACACTAACATCTTGATCTTCTGATCATTTCTCATTCTGTACCGTATATGTGATGGAATAATTTCATTTGAATTACTTCTGTATCAAATTCTCATTGATATGTACCCATCTGTACAATTCTGCGTTACTGACTTTTTGTACCCATCCTTTTCTCATAACCCTATCCTGCAGCATTTACTCTCGAAAGCCAGCACTCTTCTTTCAATGTCTTTCGTTAATATCCAAGCCTCACATACGTATAACAAGCAGCTGGTGCCTGTTTTCAGGACACTCAGATTGGTCTCTAGCTTTGGTTTTACAGATCTTGTCCATAGTTTTGAGTGCTGCTATCGCCTTTGCAATCTTGAATATCACTTCTTTCCTACAGTCCAAGTCATATGTCATGCTAAATCCAAGATAGGTAAACTTTTCAGCATTTTCTAAATCAATTCCGTCTAAAACCAACTGCTTTATAAAAAGGCCATTCACTGAACACCATTGTCTTTGATTTGTCTAAAATCTTGTTGAGGCCATATATCGCTTTCCTTCTTTGTTAAGCGTTTGAACTGTATGCCCCAGTTGTTGCTCGTCTTCCTCAATCAGATCAATATCATCAGCAAAGCAAAGATTATTGATTCTTCTGCCAATGATCAGTACATCACCGTTTTCCCATGTCCAATGCTCTTTCCAAATGTGAGATAAATTAGGTATTAGGCAATATAGGATCGCCCTGCCTTGAGCCTTTACTAGTTTTAAACTAGGTCCAGCTTGTCCACACACTCTGACTGCTGCCTTTGTATTGCTGCTTATAACATAAGGCAGTGCTGTACAGTGCTTCCTTCATAAGGCAAATCAATTTTGTTATTCACACTGTATGATTCCAAGACTGCCCATGTTACATTCTGCTCAATGCTGTTAACGGCCTTTTTGAAAACCATGAAGCAGTCGCAGATTTTTGTATTCTTCTTGTCTTTTCTCCTACCAACCTCAGTGTCAGTATCTGCTGTACAGTGCTTCCATCTCTTCTAAACTCCGCCGGCTCATCTTCAAGGTATTCTCAGTCTGCTTCCTGAGTCTTTCTGTTAGTATATCATCATCAATACTTTGCAATTTAAGTCAGTGCGATTGCATTCTAGCGCATTTCCTTTTTTGTGAGACAAGAATCGATTTCTTCCATTCATCTGGCATGTGTCCTTCCTTCCATGCAACATTGCAAATCTTGTTCAGCTCCTTTATCATGGCACGCGGTGGTGTAGTGGGTATGTTTCTCGTGCCCCGGTGCCGGAGGGTTGCAGGTTCGAATCCACCTCAAATCCTCAAATCGCCACGTAGGGACCTTGGGCAAGTCCTTCACTCGCAATTGCTCAGCGCTTCGATGTGAAACTCCGATGCAGTGTCCGTGCTGTAGTCGGGAGCGCCTCTGAGTAGAATTTTGAAGGGGCGCTATAATAAGTGCTCATAAGAACATACATAACTTCTACTGTTCTTACTATTATACTACCATTTAACTGAAAAGAATCAATTGACATGCAATTATATGTGCTTCTTTGTGCTGAATCCCCGACAATCATTACAGAAGCATTGCAATTGTTCTTCAATGAACACAGCATTTGTGAGCTTTGAGCTTTCTTCTCTAAAAAACAATACAATTATCTATTCGGAAACAGGTATAACTTTTTATTCAATAAAATATATACTTCGACTGAATAGTGATGAACTCAAATAAAACTTCTATTAATTGGATGAACCGAATTTTATTAAAATTAGCTAAATTAAGTTTTGTATGTAGGTGTGTATGTATATGATCATTTATATAGCACTTTAATAAACCTATTAAAGGCATGAAGACATGAATTAGGAAGGCAATAGAGTTAATTAGCATAAATAAACTAAATAAGCATCATAACTCCCAAAGGTTATGAAGCTGCGTAAAGATTCCTACACATGTTACCTTTCCTGAACTTGGCTACAACACAAGAATCTTTGGCTAAGCAAGATTCCATACATAAATGAGAATTAAAAACCAGAGAAAAATGACACACTACATTTTGTTTTTATACAGTAAATATAGCCATAATTTAACAATGTATTAGGTGAACAATCTCTCTTGGTCGAAGGTGAATTGTCCGAGTTGGACCTGCAGAATTTATGGCATTTGACTGAATACTGTGACATACTGCTGACAGACATCACAGTCACAGCCTGGAATTTTTTTCGATTTGGAAATACTATAGTCAGTGGTTGCAGACACTGTTTGCATTTCAAATGAGCACACCAATAAAGTTTAAAAATTCACATTTGTACTATGTACTACATAGATGACAGACAGTCAGATACTTTAGATAATTTACAAATTTTTCATACGTTGCATCTCTGTTGCTATTGTTTGTTACGTTCAATTTCAATGAAAACTCAATTTCTTATTGATCCATGTGCAACAACCAGGGGCGCAACCAGAACATTTTCCTGGGGGGTGCTCAGAATTATTATTGTAAGGGCCGAAGGTGCGAAGCCTCAGTTGCAGCGAGCAGCGAGTGCCGAAGGCACGAAGCCAATGCCGACTAGGGCAGTGGCGTAGCCAGGAATTTCTGATAGGGGGGGGTTTATGGCCGGATGCTTGTTTTTCTTATATAACACTGGTCAACAGTGATTTTGTTTCCTGAACACTTTCAGGTGTCTCTTATGCAGTTTCTGCTGCTGATCACGAAAATGACCTTGAAATTGTCCCAGCACGTACCGTTTTTGAGAAATCTTCAATTTTTCTATTTATTTCCATTTTTCAGATATAACGTTATAATAAGCTTCGTGTAACTGAGGTATGTCCAGGCATGCACTTAGGACAGTTTACATATATGTTTGTCTTGCATAATAAAATATAAACTTGGGCCTGCATATGCATTAATGCTGGTTAGAATCTTCCTCCGAAAGTTCTAAGCACTATTAGAGCCGCTTCTCTGCATAGGCCTACATGTATATCTCACTGAGGAAGTTGACATCAGTTTGTTTGTAGTTTGATGTCGTATTTCCAAAATTTAGTTTGGTCTACATGTATGCAAGATGTATAACAAGTTAGCCAGTTTATATACAGATAAGCTTTAAATTATAATATATTTTAAGACGGTTGTTGGCAGCAGAAATATCTCGCTAGTGTTGCATGAAATGTGATACATGCACATTTTGATACAGTTGTGGAGAGTAGGCTATGCTATATGAGTAATCCTCAGAGACACGCAGTGACTGAACTTGTCAATAAAGCTTTGAGCTGTACTTTGGTTGCAAGACTGGAGAGAAAGCCAAGGAATGCGTGCCTCTCATTTGCTGTGGAAGATGTGCTGCAGCAGATCTTAGAGTTTGACTCCGGGGGTCCTGCGAAAGCAATGCTGTATGCCGTCCCGATGGTCTGGCGAGAGCAGAAAGATTATGACTGTGACGGGCTGATCAGTTTGTCTCCCTAATGTTTCTGGTTTCTCGGGCAAGAATAGGAAAGGAAACTAAGTGATACAGTCATCATCAGCACATAATATTATGAGGAAGAATTGTCAAAAAGATTTGTTTTCCAATGAAATTAAATTATAGTATATTGAAAATAATAGGCAATAAACAAGCATTTCAGTTAAAATCTTTCATGCCCGTTTTCTCAAAAACCTTACGTGATACAAAAATTCTGAGAACACCACCGTTTTCAGCACGTCAACTTCTATAGAAACCAGTCAAAGTTTTTTCGGAAACAAAAAAAGTTAAAATTTGTTGACCAGTGGATAATATGCAATAAACAAGGCTAACAAGCATTTCAGTTAAAATCTTGCATGCCTGTTTTCTCAAAAACCTTACGTGATACAACAATTCTGAGAACACCACCGTGTTCAGCACGTCAACTTCTATAGAAAACAGTGAAAGTTTTTTCAGAAACAAAAAAAGTTTAAATTTGTTGACCAGTGGATAATATGCAAAAAACAAGCATTTCAGTTAAAATCTTAGATGCCCGTTTTCTCAAAAACCTTACGTGATACAAAAATTCTGAGAACACCACCGTGTTCAGCACGTCAACTTCTATATAAAACAGTCAAAGGTTTTTCAGAAACAAAAAAAGTTTAAATTTGTTCACCAGTGTAATATGCAATAAACAAGCATTTCAGTTAAAATCTTGCATGCCCGTTTTCTCAAAAACCTTACGTGATACAAAAATTCTGAGAATACCACCGTGTTCAGCACGTCAACTTCTATAGAAAACAGTCAAAGATTTTTCGGAAACAAAAAAAAAGTTAAAATTTGTTGACCAGTGTAATTGGACAAATAAATTTTTAAAACGTCTTTTTTCTAAGCCAATGAGGTTTAACCCCCACCCATTTTGTCTACGCCACTGGACTAGGGGGTCTGGGGGAGCGTCGTAAGTTCCCCCAGCGGGGTCTGGGGCGGATCCCCAGAAGCCAACGTATTTTTTACTTTTCACATCAGCTAGAGCACGTTTCAGGCCCTTGTTTGCCAGCTGTATTTATGAGCGATAAAGTTAGGAAAACTTCTGAAAAACATGGTTTAAGACTTCAAAAATGTCCCTTCCCATTTGTTTAGACAAGACAAAGGGTCTTAGGCCTATAGCTCGCGAGTGGCAGAATTAATAACTATTGGTTAATCTAGCCCCCCTCCCAATAACCAGTGTTTTATCTGGTCCCTTCTCTGGGAATCAAGGTTTCTGCGGAAAAGCGAGCATCCGAAGGGAAAGGTCATGGGCCTTTGGTAGCGGATGTGCCCCTCCACATCCAAAATTTCCTAATTTCCACATGGCAGCATTTTAAGCTGCCATCTCTGCCATCTAAAGCAAAATTGCTATACTTTCAGTACTGATAAGAGTGGTCTATACTTCGATGAATATACCGTAGGCCTACTCACAATATTATTTTAAATTTTTTTTGTTTCCACGTTTATTATGGTACCATTTTAAGATGCCAACTTAGCAAAATAGTTCTATTACTTCAGCGACGATAAAAAAAAGTGATTTCAGATTTCAACATCGGCCTAGAAGGGGAAGGGGTTTGGGTAGGGAATGTGCCTCCTCCCCAACATAAATTATTTTATTTCCACACTGTAGTGGTATCATTTAGGCTGTCATTTTAACGAAATTTATCATGATTTCATTGCTGAAAGACTTGGTGTGGGACTTCAATGTTTAATGTTTTTAAATTTCCATACTGTGATGGTAGGCTTTTAGCGGTCATCCTAATGAAATTGCTCATTTTCAATGCTGATAGACTATATAGTCATAGATTTTAGTTTAAAATTTCAGAGTGCTGCCTCACAATTACTTAACATTTTTGAATTTGCACAGTGCACCGTGACTTTTAAAGCTGTCATTTTGACAAAATAACTCATTATTTTAGTGCCCAGAGACGTGATGTAAGATTTCAATAAATATCCTCTCCCATCGTTTAAGTATTTTTTAAATTTAGCCTACACAGTAGTACACACACTGTAATGACAACATTTGAGGCTGTCATCTTAACAAAATTGCTCTTTATGATAAACACTGTAAACAGTAGGTAACAATGCATAAATTTATAACAACATTTATGAAATATTTGTGACATATGGGGGATATATTATAAGCATCTCCGACCCCTGACCACAAACTTTGGGGTTTTAAAACTTCAGAGGGTTGTCTCACATTCACTTAGGTCTAGCCTACATCTCCCCTATCGCCCTAAATATCCGCCAATGACAGTAAGTTATGCACATTATAATATCATACGATAGTATCATAATTATAATAAATAATAAAATTATAATTATATAGTAAGAAGTAAGATCATGGTATAATATGACAGTTTATGTCAGAGGCCAATCCGGCCATGGCCCCCGATTTAAAAATTGCATGGGACGTGGCCCCCATTTGGTTTCAACAAGCCATTAAATAAATGGGGTGGGCGAGAAAAGCAGAACATCAGGCCCCCCCATTACAAAATCGCATGGACGTGGCCCCCCCGTTTGATTTACCACCATTACTCTCGACTATGATGACTGACGACTAAAAAAAAGTCGTCAACTATTTTTGCGGTTGGAACTATACCTATTTCTGGAAAATTGGGCGGATAAGACGAAATTTTTTCCCTGTCCCACCAACAAGACCGGAAATTTTGGCCCCTTCCCCTTTGAAAATTTCTGTATCCGCCCTTGGTTTATGTAATATAATATAATAAACAGCAACTAAACACTATTATTTTGTCAAATTTTCTGGGGGGAAATTTTCATTTCTGGGCTCTTTCTCCGCTGAAAATGTCTAGATCAAACAAAACTGAATATAACTATATATTATTATGATAATAATTTGAAGGAAACACTTCTTAACTGGGCCTATATAAAATAGCACACACGGTAATTTTGTCGTAACATAGACTAATATCAATAAATTGGCGAGACACTGCAACGTAAAGGCATAGGCATTAGGCATATCACTTACGCTTTAAATTCATCCCTAGGCAAATTCTCGAGACCCAGACAAACTCAAACTCAATTAGACCAGCCAAACACTGAAATCTAGTGCTTTATGAACCGTGAATTTGACTAAGATAATAATACAGAAGAATGAAGAAACTTGCTTGATTGTGTAATCAAAAGACCCCCTACCCCCCCCCCACCCCCACAAAAAACTCCTCGGATTTGGAAAAATTGCGTGGGTCACCTTTTTAGCCCTGGGGGGTGCTCAAGCACCCCCCATCACCCCCCTGGTTGCGCCACTGGCAACAACAAGTTCACAAAGGCAAAACAAACATTGCAAACAGCATTAGAAGTATCACCAACTATTGACACTAGATCATTAACTTATCCAATAACTTAATTAGGTAGTTCAAGTATGCATTCATAAGGCATGATTAGGGAGTTTCACCAAAAGGAGAAGGAAATGTAAGGAATGCTTAGATCTAGAAGTTTTAAGCAAAAATGATACAAGAAAGTGAGTTAGCCCGAAGCTTGATAGGTGTGAAGTTAAAGAAAACTCATGCAAGAGTTAACACAACAGGTGGAAATCATGCTAACTGGGTCCCAATATAGTTCTAAGTGTTGTTCATTCATTCATTATGGATATTTATATAGCGCCCCTTCAAGGTTACTACTCAGGAGCGCTCCCGACCCAGCCTCGGCTGAAAAGTTCCGTTTTAAGGCTTCGATAAAATGCATCTGAGCAAACACTAGGTATAAAATAGAGCATAGAATATTATATTGTACACCCCTAGATTGGTTTACTAGTTACCTTACTAACCGCTACCAAAAAGTCATTTGTAATGGGACCCTCTCAAACCCTTTACCCATTGAATTTGGCGTACCACAATGATCAATTCTTGGTCCACTCTTATTTTTATTATTTATTAATGACCTGCCAAACTCTTCTACTGTCCTACACTTCATTATGTTTGCAGATGACTCCAATGTCTTCTTATCTCACCTCGTACAACAGTCTAATACAACTGGTGAACAATGAACTAATGTCCGCTAGCGAATGGTTTATAAGCAACAAATTTTCACTTAATATAAAAAAATCCAATTGTATCATTTTTTGCTCCACAGGAAAATCCATCCCCAATAACAACAGCCAAATAGCTTTAAATAACATTACTATTCCTCGAGTATCTTCAACAAAATTTCTAGGTGTCTACATCGATCAACACCTGAAATGGAAAACACACATTTTTGAAATTAGTAACAAAATCAAAAAGAATCTTGGCATCATAAAATGAGTATCTTACCTTCTCCCTCCTCATATCCTGTGGGATCTCTATTATACTCTCATATATCTATATCTGACTTACTGCAACATGAAGTGGAGTTCTACATATGACTCCAATCTTAAAGGTATAAAGATTCTTTAAAAAAGACAATACGAGTTATAACTAAATCTTCCCCCAATTCACACACTAGTCCACTATTCTTTGAACATAAACTTCTAGACATTAATCAAATCAAATTCCTACAAACTTGCATTTTCATGTATAAATACAGTAATAACCTCCTCCCATCATCATTCTTATCCTATTTTGATCCCGTACCGCATCGTATTTTCACTAGAAGCAACAATGATTTCCGATCAGTTTTTGCAAGGACTAATGTCCGTAAGTTTTCGCTTATGGTCCAGGGTTAACTGGAACAGTCTTCCCAAAGAAATCCGTTTGGTTACATCCCTTAGCCACTTTAAAACCCTTGCACGTGCACGCACACTAATTTATATTAATTAAACTCAGCTTTATGCTTGTTAGTTAAGTTGTAGTTAAGAATTTAATATATGCAACTTTTACTGTATAAATGTTATAATAGTCATAATGACGTCTATTCCCCTTACTTAATCACACCCACCATCCTGTTCAGCTTCTTCCTGGTATATAGGCCCCTACTAAGCGGGACTTGTCCCTTCTGGAGTGCCTATTGCTCCCTAATCTATCTCCTAACTTCTTTGCCAAACACATTAATACTTTAATTTAACTTGTGTTATACCATGTTCTGTATAATTATGTTTATTGTGGGATCAGTAAATAATTTTGAATTTTTGAATCATGGAGTCAGAAAACAATGCTGAGTCACAATGATATGTTACAAAGTCATATTCTTACGGTAATTAAAGTTACACAAATTGACATTGATCAGTGATGCATGGCATAATTACAATTAGATTTATATAGCACCTTTTCAGAGAAACAAGTGTGTCACAGTGGGGGTTGACCTCATAATGAACACACACCATGGCAAGGAGGTTTTTTCAGAATAGGCTAAGTCAGTTGGTATTACAGAGTAACATTATTTTCTACATTTTCAATACTGTAAAAAATAATTATACTAACTATTGTATGAGGTTTCAGGCTCCATTCCCAGCGACAGATCCGTAAAACCTTGAAACCGGACAGATTTGGTGGTGCAGTTGCTGCACTCTTTGAGAGACTTAATGCTACCTCCGAATATCTTCTTGACGAAGTTGTCTTGCACTTCCTGACCACCTGCTCTGCCTTCACTTAGCTAAAAAATTACTTTGAAGAATCCAGGAGTATTTGTGACTGCAGTAGGGAAACATGTGGAGAGAGAGAAATAGTTCTTGCTGTGGCGTAGTCTGTTGTTTTCATCGGAGATCTCCTCGATGGCGTCGAACACAGCCTTCAGTGCCTTGCCCGGATCGTGTTCTCTGTTTACGGTGAAGCCCGGACGGAACGACCTGGGGAAATCGTAATACAGAATCCTAAATATTCTAAATTTATATTTATAAGTATTTATTAAATAAGCCTAAAATTCAATAATTTTTCTGATAGAATGTTTCGTAAATTGTTATATTGATTGAAATAAGATGAACAGATTACACTACATTATACCAGAGCTGATAATTAGACTAGTGCTGCGCATTTGTTCCAACTTATCTTGAAATGCTTTCAGGACAAATTGATTTTTGGGGAGTTTATGATCAGTTCTGTATTTTATGTAAAAATGACTGAACTGAATTCTGAACAATAATGTGGTCCATAGGAGCTAATATTATGCTAATATTTTTATTTTTAATGTATATAAAAACTGAAATGAAGGTAGCTACATAATTTTTTATCACAAATTTAAATCGACAAAATAATATTTTTAATTACTAAAAAAGGACCCGGAAAGCTGCTCCAGCTCTGCATCTGAAAAATGTATTCGTCATAATACAATGTTAGTGGGCAGGATTTTATTTCCTCTTTTTAAAAAAATATTCTGACACTGCACTTGACTACTCGTTCTATGCAAAAACACATTTTAAATAACAGCACAATTATCTATCACTTGATTAGTACTGATAAGAACATGCAGTGAGAGTGGACAACTTTGTAACTTGTTTTCTGTGATAACTTTCAATCATAATGATATTTAAACAACAACGGAATCAAATAATAATAATAATAATATGCATACCGAATGGCTTTGACGAAACGTTCAGGTCGTACTGCCTTCACTTTCATTCCCTGTCTGAGTTTCTCATCCAAGCACTCATATCCTCAAAGAGATAAAAAAAAAAAAAACGACACAATAACTGTCAACACCATAGAAATTGTCATTATTATTATTACTGCATTATGAAATAAAATGATTAAATGTGCTGCAATCTGAGAAGTACCGTATATTTCTCACAGCATTCTCTAGCTTGTGTGAAAAGTTCACATAAATTTAGATGCCATATTTTATGTGCACATGGTTTAACCTGGCACATAATGATGTGCAGTGAAAATGCAAGTCACTAATTGTGTACTTTATTATGTTTTTTTTTAATTTGTGAGTTGACATTGGAATGCTTTTTATTTTGAAAGCATTATTTCACTCATGCCAATGTGTGATGACTTTGAAGATTGGCAGTTGAAATAAATAGAAAATCTAACATATTATTTGTATTAAGAATTGTAATCTGCAAAATTGTTTCAAACACTAAATTGGTTCTGTACCGAAGTGATTCCATTTTTTAATTTTTCATATGAATTTGTTTGTCATATTTTTTCGTAATAATAACTAAGAAACCGATAGCTGAGGACACCAGGCCAATGGAATATGGGATCACGTGGTTTCTGACGAAGCCTCTTTTGGAGAAGGTTTGCGAATCATAGCAAATGGTGGATATGACCAATGACGTGTTTTGACTACGTGGCTTGTTTTCTCTGCAGTCCACACCTCCCAAAGATTCTCTTGTATATAATCTGGTTTCCTGCTCTATCTCTCTGTCTCTTCAGTGCTGCAACGTCACTGGGCAGCTCGACATGGGAAGCTCCGTCTAGTTATCTATATATGAGGTTGTTGGAGAACACTGGAGTGTAGCAGATTTGGTCAATTCACCTGGGGTAGAAAATACGCTTGTCCAACTGAAGGCCTACACAGTCTGAAGTTCATCATCAGCGTCTTTACTTTTCTCACTTTTGAGCATAGGCATTCTTTGTATTTCATATGACTGCAATTAAACTTAAGGACAAAGATAAGTTTCGTTGGACGCCATTGATTTGTGACTGTTGCTTAGCTCTCCAGTTCTCAGTCACACATTAATTGAAAGTTGTGTAGCAGAATGTAAACATATACTTCTTTCATATAGGAGCACTACATTGGTTCTGTACTGAAGTGAATTCTAGACTAGATTCACTGATGGGCAGTGTTTAATCTTGTCCTGCTTTGGGGGTTGGAATTCACCTTTCTGGGGGGAGGCGGGACAAACAGCCGTTTTTGGTGGTGGCAACCACTGAGGCAGTCAACGATGCTCTTTGTCTGTTGAATTGTTTCTGACAATTTTTTAGCCTGTTTGTTAAAATTTCCTAGAAACACTAAATTCTATTTAAGTGTGATGACCTATTTATTTTTTTTACATCAATGCAATTTTTCTGGAAGGAAATTATACATATCTACCTGTAAACTAGACCTGTCCAATTTTTGTGGGGAAAATGTTGCGTAAGTCATTTTTCTTGTGGGTAAATACAGGGCTTAAAGTGTGCCTGGACGGTCATGGACGGCGTCCATGCACTTGTTTTAAAATCTGAACGCCGTCCAGCCACTTATTGGCGAGCACAGACTAGAAAGGTAAGAGGCGTCCAGGCACTTCTTTTGGAGAGGTAAGGGCCGTCCAGGCACTTATTTTTCCACACTTTTGGCACTGGGTAAATATTACCTATGTGCATGTAAACAGCTCGAGATTTTTTCTGGGGTAAATGTCATTTCTGGGGAACTTCTCCCACCCCCAAGATGCCTAGATAAAACAGTGGTAGGTGGGGAAGAATGAAGGCAAGAAGAGAGGGGCCAACAGAAATGGTGGATGACTGTGGGACAAAGCTACGTCCTTGAAGACAGATGGAAACTCGGTTACATTGTTCCAGCTTCCCTTGAGCTATTGTCCAGAAGTAACCATTGGCATAAGTTAATGGAAATAATTACGATAATAAGCTAGAAGCCATGTTTCACGTGTAGTGTCGTGTCCTTTTTCTAAATCCTAACCTGATGAAGTTTTGCCTTTTCTTGTTTTGACCGTTCAGTGGTAACTATCACAGGAGTTGGGGTGCAGGGCACCCAGGTTCACAACCTCCAGAAGGCCATAGAAATAAAGGGTGAACAGTGGCCCATTCTAGACTGTCTCCCTACACCCAAGACCTTGCATTCAGTGCAAACCTGATAGGTGGAAGATATGGCTTGTCTTGTTTTGACTTTCAAATAATTCATTCATATTTTTTAAATCGCAAAGGATGAAAAAACAAATCAATAAAACTGTCCAGTTTAGATAACTCTTTTCAAGTGCTGCATCATTTTGCGAACTTGTAGAACCAGTCATCTGATAAATGTTCTGCAACAATTCTAAAGTTAATGTCTAACGGACATTAAATGCACGTTATCAGTCATCTGATAAATGTTCTGCAAACAATTCTAAAGTTAATGTCTAACGGACATTAAATGCACGTTATCAGTCATCTGATAAATGTTCTGCAAACAATTCTAAAGTTAATGTCTAACGGACATTAAATGCACGTTGTCAGTCATCTGATAAATGTTCTGCAAACAATTCTAAAGTTAATGTCTAACGGACATTAAATGCACGTTATCAGTCATCTGATAAATGTTCTGCAAACAATTCTAAAGTGAATGTCTACTTGTTTGCAATCTCGATTCGAATTCCACTGTTAAAGAGCATGTTTCAGCTGTTTGTTCACGTCCAGAATGACAAGGAAATTGTCCCCATCATCTTCGTCCTTTGGCAGCAAACGACAACTGACTTGGATGTCTTGACCCAGATGAAGTTCGCCTTCAAGACTTACAGATGGTGCTGGAGTGGTATCTGAAGCTGCCTTGGCCGCGTTGGCCTCGCGGACTTTTTCCAGTTTCTCCTGGTTTTCCTGAATGATCTTCACAAGCTCCTCCTCAGTTGGTTCTGCTCCTAAGGAAGACAAATAAAACGAACAAAGCTTTCAAAAAATTGAACGGTAGAGGTTATAGATGGGATAATATATAATATATATATATATGGGCTCCACAAGGCAGCCATGTATGGGTTCTACATGCACGGGTCAACATCGCCATTGCATTCTTAAAATATTGTACAACTACTCAGCAACACCTTTTAACATATTAACCTTTATTTTGAAATTTGTAATCGGGTATCATTCACTGTCCAACTGCTCCGATCTAGATCTACTTATTCAGCATACATAGGCTACTCTATCTTAGCCTCCACGGTACAGTGTAGGCTTCTTTGAAGTTTTAACAAACTACCAAAAGATCGCTCGGTTATTTAGAGACGTGACAATGTACTAAATACGACTAAATAACTCCGCAAGACACGTCAAAGCACAATCATTTGAATCGATCAACAGCGAATCGCTATCTTGTTCATTCGCTCAAAGCAATTAATAACGTATTTTACTCGTTAACATCGAGTAGCCTACAATGGTAAAATTGTCGCCATCTGCGTCGGTCTTTGGAAGAAGCTAGCAGTGGACTTGAATATTTTCGCCGAAGTCGACGGTATTCATCAGGTTGGCCTCAGCGTTGGGCCGTTGGCTAACCTCAAGCTGTTGTTTGCTTCTTGTTCGTCTGCCTTTTTCTTCTTGGCGGCCTCAAGACGCGCAGCACACTCTTCCAGTTCCGCTTGCAGCTCTTCTTCGGTTTTCTCTTCATCTGAAGACAAATTAAACCACCAACAACACTCTCATTAACTTGAACGGTAAGTGCAATACATGGCGTAGTACATTTAAGAATAATTATGGGCTCCATATGGCCGCTATGTATGGGTTCTATATGGACAGGGTCAACATCGCCATTGCAATTGTGCCACTACTCAACAAAACCCTTTAACCTCTTGACCTTTATTTTTAAATTTTTGATCGGCTATTATTCACTGTCCAACTGCTCCGATTTAGGTCTACCTATTCAGCATGCCTAGGCTACTCTATCTTAGCCTCCACTGTACGTAGGCTTCTTTTAAGTTTTAACAAACTACCAAAAGAACTCCGCTCGGTCATTTAGAGACTGACAATGTACTAAATACGACTAAATAACTCGGCAAGACACGTCAAAGCACAATCATTTGAATCAACAAATAAAATTTATACAGACTCAACTAAGGCGCGAGGGCTTACGCGCTCGTGTTAGATTAAATCTATCCAGTATTATTATATCCAGCAGTATTTCAGTCGCTATCTTGTTCATTCGTTCAAAGCAAGTACTAACGTATTTTACAAGGCTCCGTCTCCCTGCACCCAAGACCATGCAGTCAGTGACCCAGTGCAAACCTGATGAAGTTATGGCTTTTCTTGTTTTGACAGTTTTGTAATTTGTTCATATCTTTTACTATTACAAAAGCTGAATAAACAAATCAACAAAACATTCTACAGATAGCATCATTTTTCAAATGCTTTTCTTAAATTGAAAGAACATAAAGTCCATGCTTCCATACATCGAACTAACAGCTTCCAACACCGTTGAGAGATGTATCCGTAACTAAATCAATCTTAAAGAGAAGATCAAACGTTTAAATATCCGTCGGTCATTTTAATGCCAGGACAAATGACGTAACACCTTCCAACAGCGTTGAGAAATGTATCAGTAACTAAATCAATCTTAAAGAGAAGATCAAACGTTTAAAGATCCGTCGGTCATTTTAAAACCAGGACAAATGACGTCAATTAAGATCTTAGACTTATTCACTCTTATGACGAATTTCAACATGAATTCCAGAGTAGTTTGGATGCGCCAATTGTTTGTCGACATCCAAGATGACGTGAAAGTTTTCTCCATCGGCGTCTGTCTTTGGTAGGAGCGTAAAGGTGACCTCAATGTTATCGCCAAAGTTGATGGTCCTCATCAGGTCCTCGGCGCTAGGTACACTCGGGCTGTCCTTGGCAGCTTTCTCAGCAGCTTTCTTTTTCTGGGCGGCCTCGAGATGAGCGGCGCATTCCTCCAGTTCCAACTGAAGCTCTTCGGTTTTCTCTTCATCTGAAGACAAATAAAACCACCAACAACACTCGTTAACTTGAATGGTAAGTCCAATACATGGCGTAGTATATATAAGAATGATTATGGGCTCCACATGGCCGCTGTATGGGTTCTATATGAACAGGGTCAACATCGCCATTGCAATTGTGCCGCTACTCAACAACACCTTTTAACCTCTTGACCTCTATTTTTAAATTTTTGATCAGCTATTCTCTGTCCAACTGCTCCGATTTTGGTCTACCTATTCAGCATACCTAAGCTACTCTATCTTGGCCTCCACTGTAGGCTTTGAAGTTTTAACAAACTACCAAAAGAACTCCGCTAGGTCATTTAGAGACGTGACAATGTACTAAATACGACTAAATAACTCAGCAAGACACGTCAAAGCACAATCATTTGAATCAATCAACAGCAAACAAATAAAATTTATACAGACTCAACTAAGGCGTGAGGGCTTACGCGCTCGTGTTAGATTAAATCTATATCAGTCGCTAGATATCTTGTTCATTCGCTCAAAGCAAGTAATAGTTAACGTATTTTACTCGTAAAGCTAGACCGCCTAAGAAATTGACGGAACAGAAGCATGGCGTTCTATGCACGCCGTTTTCAATTCAATTAAATTCAAGTTTCGTTTATTAAAAATTCTACATTTGACCAATTATATGAAGATTACCTTTTTGAACAGTCGCTGCGGGGTCCGGGGTGATGGCGCTTCGCTGGCTTGGCTGGCTTCGATGGCGTCGACATGCTTTCGACCGTTTTCTTCTTGAAAATGAAAATTCTTCTGAAGACCCAAGAGCATCCTTCTAACACGGCCTCTTCTTGTCGTCTGCGCTGACTTCAACCTATGCGCAACCTCAATGTCTTACAGCGGTCGAGCAATGACACGCGTCCTTCATGCATTGAAGTCTATGATATTATAAGATCTGCCTGCATCAGATTTTCAAATCACAAATTTATTTGGTGGGCATGAAAAATCGTCTGTGATTTTTCGGTTTGAATTGGGTTGGTTTGAGAAGTCGTCTGTGATTGGTCGATGACTTCCGGCGAAAACGTTGTAGTGACGAGTGATGCATTTATATATTTTTACAACTCAATTCCTGGAATTAGAGGTCGAGTCAATGATCTTAGCAGAGAAAATCTTTAAAATCTTTTTAAAAAATTTAATCTTTAAAACCTTAAAATTCTTTAAAATCTTAAACTCTTAAAATCTTAGAATTTTAAAGTTATTAAAATCTTTGGGTTGATTTTTTGGGGGCAAGGACCATTTATCAACTTCAGAGTCCACGAGTCCATGTTTCGGGGTAATTGAAAACAATATCGCGTCTTGTCTGCATAACAAAAATTCTTTTAAGTGAAATAAATGAGTATAGGCATGCACTTCTCGGATCGCTTGCAAACGCATTGGAGTAGCGTATGAGAGGGGACAGCAGAAGTGGTGGGTGACTATGGGAAAAAGCTACATCCTTGAAGACAGATGGAAACTCGGTTACAGCTTCCCTTGAGCTATTGTCCAGAAGTAACCATTGGCATAAGTT
This sequence comes from Lumbricus terrestris, assembly GCA_949752735.1. Lineage (NCBI taxonomy): Eukaryota > Metazoa > Annelida > Clitellata > Crassiclitellata > Lumbricidae > Lumbricus > Lumbricus terrestris. Next base: position 30,857,245 of record OX457053.1, read on the forward strand.
TGTGAGAAATAATTATGGTAACAGCCAAGAAATAACTAAGTTAATGGAAATAGTTATGCTAATAAGCTAGAAGCCATGTTTCTTGAGTGCAGCTACCATTTGTTTAAATCCTAACCTGATGAAGTTTTGCCTTTTCTTGTTTTGACCGTTCAGTGGTAACTGTGACATGAGTTGAGGTGCATTGAACCCAGGTTCACGAGGCCCATAAAAATAGAAGGTGAACAGAGGTCCATGTCTCCCTGCACCTGAGACCATGCAATTGGTGACCCAGTGCAAACCTGATGAAGATATGGCTTTTCTTGTTTTTAAAGTTCAGTAATTTGTTCATATTTTTTACTATTACAAAAGCTGAATAAACAAATCAACAAAAACTGTCTACAGAGAACATCTGTTTTTCTAAATCTTTTTTTCAACTAACAACACAAGTCCATTTTTCCATCTGGAAAAACACCTTCCAACTGTAAAAGAATGTCAAGAGTTTATCAGTATCAACTAATTAGTTGAATCTTTTTGAAAGATTAATGACCCTGGGTCATTTAGCAAACAAGAAGTGATGTCAGTTATTCATTTTTGTTATGTATTTTAATATGGATACCTGAATAGCGTGGATGTTCCAGTTGTTTGTCGACGTCTAAAACAACTAAAAAATTCTCTCCGTCCGCCTCGGTTTCGGAATGAGTGTACATTCTACTTCAATGTCCTCGAAGTTGATGGCGTTCGTCAGATTCTCTTCGACGCTTCTCATGCTGTCGCTGGCGACTTTCTCCTCTGCTTTCTTCTTCTGCACTGCCTCGAGTCGAGCTGTTGCGTCAGCGATCTCCTGCTGTATTTCCTCAGTTTTCTCTTCTGAAGAAGACAAATAAAACTACCAACACCACTCTCATTAACTTGAACGGTAAGTGCAATAGATGACATAGTATATAGAATGATTATGGGTTCCACATGGCCGCTGTATGGGTTCTATATGGACAGGGTCAACATCGCCATTGCAATTGTGCCACTACTCAACAAAACCCTTTAACCTCTTGACCTTTATTTTTAAATTTTTGATCGGCTATTATTCACTGTCCAACTGCTCCGATTTAGGTCTACCTATTCAGCATGCCTAGGCTACTCTATCTTAGCCTCCACTGTACGTAGGCTTCTTTTAAGTTTTAACAAACTACCAAAAGAACTCCGCTCGGTCATTTAGAGACTGACAATGTACTAAATACGACTAAATAACTCGGCAAGACACGTCAAAGCACAATCATTTGAATCAACAAATAAAATTTATACAGACTCAACTAAGGCGCGAGGGCTTACGCGCTCGTGTTAGATTAAATCTATCCAGTATTATTATATCCAGCAGTATTTCAGTCGCTATCTTGTTCATTCGTTCAAAGCAAGTACTAACGTATTTTACAAGGCTCCGTCTCCCTGCACCCAAGACCATGCAGTCAGTGACCCAGTGCAAACCTGATGAAGTTATGGCTTTTCTTGTTTTGACAGTTTTGTAATTTGTTCATATCTTTTACTATTACAAAAGCTGAATAAACAAATCAACAAAACATTCTACAGATAGCATCATTTTTCAAATGCTTTTCTTAAACTGAAAGAACATAAAGTCCATGCTTCCATACATCGAACTAACAGCTTTCAACACCGTTGAGAAATGTATCCGTAACTAAATCAATCTTAAAGAGAAGATCAAACGTTTAAATATCCGTCGGTCATTTTAATGCCAGGACAAATGACGTAACACCTTCCAACAGCGTTGAGAACAGTAGGCCTATCAGTAACTAAATCAATCTTAAAGAGAAGATCAAACGTTTAAAGATCCGTCGGTCATTTTAAAACCAGGACAAATGACGTCAATTAAGATCTTAGACTTATTCACTCTTATGACGAATTTCAACATGAATTCCAGAGTAGTTTGGATGCGCCAATTGTTTGTCGACATCCAAGATGACGTGAAAGTTTTCTCCATCGGCGTCTGTCTTTGGTAGGAGCGTAAAGGTGACCTCAATGTTATCGCCAAAGTTGATGGTCCTCGGCGCTAGGTACACTCGGGCTGTCCTTGGCAGCTTTCTCAGCAGCTTTCTTTTTCTGGGCGGCCTCGAGACGAGCGGCGCATTCCTCCAGTTCCAACTGAAGCTCTTCGGTTTTCTCTTCATCTGAAGACAAATAAAACCACCAACAACACACTCATTAACTTGAACGGTGAGTGCAATAGATGGCATAGTATAATATTATATAAGAATGATTATGGGCTCCACATGGCCGCCGTATGGATTCTATATGAACAGGGTCAACATCGCCATTGCAATTGTGCCACTACTTAACAACACCTTTTAACCTCTTGACCTCTATTTTTAAATTTTTGATCGGCTATTATTCACTGTCCAACTGTTCCGATTTAGGTCTACCTATTCAGCATGCCTCGGCTACTCTATCTTGGCCTCCACTGCATGTAGGCTTCTTTTAAGTTTCAACAAGCTACCAAAAGAACTCCACTCGGTTATTTTGAGACATGACAGAGTACTAAATACGGCTAAATAACTCAGCAAGACACGTCAAAGCACAATCATTTGAATCAATCAACAGCGAACAAATAAAATTTATACAGATTCAACTAAGGCGCGAGGGCTTACGCGCTCGTGTTAGATTAAATCTATCCAGTATTATTATATCCAGCAGCATTTCAGTCGCTATCTTGTTCATTCGCTCAAAGCAAGTGTAATTTAAATTGAAAGAAATGTTATAACGTATTTTACAAGGCTCCGTCTCCCTGCACCCAAGACAATGCAGTCAGTGCAAACCTGATGACGTTATGGCTTTTCTTGTTTTGACAGTTCTGTAATTTGTTCATATCTTTTACTATAGGCTCAAATGTTTAAAGATCTGCCTTATTGGTCATTTTTCGACCCATCAAATGACGTGATTTAAGAGAGTTAGTCACTTTTATTGCGGATTGCAACACGAATTCCGGACTAGAGTGGATGCTGCAGCTGTTTGTCGACGTCAAGTATAACCAAGAAATTATCTCCGTCCGCCTCCGTTTTGTGAATGAGTGAACAATGTACATTCAACTTGAATGTCCTCGAAGTTGATGGCGTTCGTCAGATTCTCTTTGACGCTTCTGATGCTGTCGTTAGCGGCTTTCTCCTCTGCTTTCTTCTTCTGAACAGCCTCGAGACGCGCCATTGCATCAGCGACCTCCAGCTGAAGTTCCTCCTCTGTCTTTTCTTCTGAAGAAGACAAATAAAACCACCAACAACACTCTCATTAACTTGAACGGGAAGTGCAATAGATGGCATAGTATATATAAGAATGATTATTGGATCCACATGGCCGCTGTATACATGGGTTCTATATATGGATAGGGTCAACATCGCCATTGCAATTGTGCCACTACTCAACAAAACCCTTTAACCTCTTGACCTTTATTTTTAAATTTTTGATCGGCTATTATTCACTGTCCAACTGCTCCGATTTAGATCTACCTATTCAGCATACCTAGGCTACTTTATCTCAGCCTCCACTGTACGTAGGCTTCTTTTAAGTTTTAACAAACTACCAAAAGAACTCCGCTCGGTCATTTAGAGACGTTACAATGTACTAAATACGACTAAATAATTCAGCAAGAAACGTCAAAGCACAATCATTTGAATCGATCAACAGCGAACAAATAAAATTTATACAGACTCAACTAAGGGCTTACGCGCTCGTGTGAGATTAAATCTAAGCCATATTTCAGTCGCTATCTTGTTCATTTGCTCAAAGCAATTAACAACGTATTTTACTCTTAAAGCTAGACCGCCTAAGAAATTGACGGAACAGAAGCATGGCGTTCTATGTACACTTCGTTTTCAGTTCAATTAAAATCGTTTCGTTTATTAAAAACTGCTATGAAGATTACCTTCTTCGACTGCGGCATGATGGCGCTTCGCTGGTTTTGACATGATGCACTAGATCGATTTCTTCTCAAAAACGAAAATTCTTGTCTAGACACAAGAACGTCTCACTAGGTCGGTATCCTTTTGGCCACATCGACGACGACTAAGAAGTTTTCTCCATCCGCATCCGTCTTTGGTATCAGGCGACAGGTCACTTTGATGTCCGGACCGATCTCAACCGTGCTCTCAAAGAGATTCGTCAGATCCTTGGGAAGTGTCCAGCTCGGCAGCCTTGGCAGCTCTCTATTTCTCCAGTTTCTCTTGCTTCTCCAAGATTTCCTTCACCATTTCCTCCTCGGTTTGTTCCGCTGAGTAAGTCAAATAAACCAACAAGGCTCTCACTAATTTGAATGGTAGGGGTAACTGATGGGGTAATATTATAGGAATATGGGCTTCACATGGCAGCTGTGTATGGGTGATTGGGTTCTATATGGACAGGGTCAACATCGCCATGGCAATTCTTACAATAATCATTGTACCACTACTCAACAACACTCTTTAACCTCCTAACTTTTATTTTTTTATCGGGTATCATTCAATGTCGAACTGCCACGATCGAGGCCTACTCCTTCAGCATACCGCTCTCTATCAGCCTCCATGAACTTCCTTTTAAGTATTAAGAAACTCCCTAAAATTCTCCACTCGGTCATTTAGAGACTGGTTATTTATGTCTAAATAACCCAGCCAAGACACAGGCCAAAAGCACAATCATTTGAATCAACGATGAACAAATCAAATTGCCAAGCCAAGGGTTTAGGCGCTGGCGTTAGATTACAATAATAAAAATGTGTCTGTTGCTATCGGCTTGGCATTATTTCAGTCGCTATCTTGTTCATTCGCTCAAAGCAAGTAATAACGTATTTTACTCGTAAAGCTAGACCGCCTAAGAATTTGACGGAACAGAAGCATGGCGTTCCATGCACGCCGTTTTCAATCAAATTAAAATCAAGTTTCGCTTATTAAAAACTGCTACATTTTACCAATTATATGAAGATTACCTTCTCGAACTTCGGGATGATGTCGCTTAGCAGATGGCGTTGAATCAGAGCTCGACATTTTGCTTCGATTGACTGAAAATATGAAATTCTTCAAAAGACAAGAAATCGTCCTTTCTACACGGCTTCTTCCGAGCGTCTGCGCTGATTTCACCCTCTGCGCAGTCTCAATGTCTTACAGCGGTTGAACAATGACACGCGTCCTGCGTGCATTGAATTCTATAATATTATAAGATCTGCCTGCATCAGATTTTCAAATCACAAATTTATTAGGTCGGCATGAAAAATCGTCTGTGATTTTTCGGTTTGAATTGGGTTGGTTTGAGAAATCGTCTGTGATTGGTTGATTAGTCATTTTAAGACCATGCCAAAGTATCAATCACTAAATCAATCTTCTAGAGAAGATCAAAGTTTAAAGAACAGTCTTCTCGCCGTTCTCGGTCATTTTAAGACCATGCCAAAGTATCTATCACTAAAATCAATCTTCTAGAGAAGATCAAAAGTTTAAAGAACAGTCTTCTCGGTCAAATGATGTCAAGAGAAAATTAGTCGCTCTTGTTGTGGATCTTGATACGAATACCAGAGTAGTTTGGATGAGCTAACTGCTTTTCAACATCTAAGACAACCAAGAAATTTTCTCCATCCGTTTCCGTCTTTTCAATCAGCTGACAGTTGACTCGAATGTTGTCACCGACTTTGATGGTCATCAGGCTGTCTTCGGCGCTAGCTAACTTCAGGCTGTCATTGGCAGCTACGAACTTCCACTTCCTAACTTGTGGCTCTAGCAAATGAACCTTAGCTACAACTTTGCTATGATCAAAAATCAATTAGGGCGTATGGCAGCTGCCCCAGTGCCCCCTTCCAGAATGTTGTTCATCCCACCCTGTCCGTTACTTGCGACTTGACTGAATCATTGTATAGGAACCAGCAGCTCTGTTCTTCGACAGAAATGATCTAGAGATTATATAGACTCGAGTTTATATTGGATGGGTGCTGTTTTTGACTGGCAGCTTTCCCTTTAGTTTGTTTTAAGATTATATACACCAGAGTGCAGTTAGATAACTGGTAGAGTTAAATAATTGTATATCACATAATTATACTTTATAGTGAATATGAATAGAAGAATACAATACAATGTAATATGGACTGACCTTCTGATAAAAAAAAGCAAGTGGGGCGTGTGGCAACTGTTTCCTTCAAGGATGTCCTTCATCCTCATGTCTGCTACTTGCGACTGGACTGAATCGTTGAGCAGGAGCCAGCACCTCTGTTCTTGTGACTTTACATAGAAAGTGAAATGGCCATCTCGTAGATTGTCCCCAGAATGAACAATGACTGAGTAAAGTTCATACCTTCAAAACCAAAATGAAACCATTAAAAATCTAATTTTTTATATCAGGGCTATCAGGAATCACTTTTCACATGCCAATGATGACAAAATCAAGTAGGGTGTATGGCAGCTGCCCTTTTCCAGAATGTCATTCATCCCCCATGTCCATTACTTGCGACTTGATCGAATCATTATGCAGGAACCAGCAGCTCTGTTATTCGCTCTTTATGTAGCAGGTGAAGTGACCATCTCGTAGGTTGGCTCCCGAATGAACAAGGAGACAAACAGATCAAACCTTCAAGTTCAATTCCCAGAATTGCGTTTGAGTGGCTCATTAGTGCTTTTCCATCCCTACATGTTTAAACACTGCTTCTTCCTTATTTGTTTCAGAGGCCTGCATACCATTAATCTCTTAAAATGGAGTTTAATAACCAGTCTCTGCTACTGGTATTTACATCAATAAGATAAATTAACATTTAGTAATGACAGAACTCATCTAGATATCATATGGGCTCGAGATATTGGATGGGTGGGGTGCTGTTTTTGACTGGCAGCTTTCCCTTTAGTTTGTTTTAAGATTATATACACCAGAGTGCAGTTAGATAACTGGTAGAGTTAAATAATTGTATATCACATATACTTTACAGTGATTATGAATAGAAGAATACAATACAAAGTAATATGGACTGACCTTCTGGTAAAAAAGCAAATAAGGTGTATGGCAGCTGTTTCCTTCAAGGATCTCCTTGAACTTCATGTCTGTTACTTCTGTCAGAACAGAATCATTGTAAACGAACCAGCAGCTCTGTTCTTCGTTCTTTATGTAGCAGGTGAAGTGACCATCTCGTAGGTTGGCTCCCTTATGAACAACGACACAGTACAGATCGTACCTTCAAAACCAAAATGAAATCATTAAAAATCTACACAATTTTTAAATGATAGGGCTATCAGGAATCACTTTCAACATGCCAATGATGCCAAGCTACAAACTGACCAATATCTGCTTATGAGAATGTTACTGTACATTACTACCCTCAGGTATAAATAGCCCCCAACAGCATAGCCATATATACACATCTCAAAGACACATACATTGGGCACATATGGGCATTATATGCCCTACACATTGTACATACATCTGTTGAATGTCACATGTTTGTCATGCAAATCCTGCATTATATTTATGCACTAGCTGGGGTACCTGGCGTTGCATGGGAATTTCAGGATTCGGCCGTTCCCGGTCAATCCCTCCCTCCGGCCCACGCTCCCAACAAATTATTTTCTTCCCACCACCCCCACCCCACCACACTCCGACCTCGACGGTACGCGACTCGTGAAATTTTGGTTTTCCGGGGAAAAAATTCTTCCACCCCACGACCACACCCCACGACACCCTACCACACTCCGACCTCCACCGGTAAAAACCTGTGAAATTTTTATTTTCGGGGAAAATTACTTTCTCTAGCAATTCTGAACAACTCTTACTCTTTTCAATGTGCATTATTGACGTCCGTTAATATTATAGAGTAGGTGTGTTTGTGCATTTTGTATCCATGCTGTGCCAGTGTGACGATGCAAAAATGCCACAACTGCAACTTCTGCTGTTCTTACTATTTCTTATACTAATTTATATTTAACTGAAAGTTATTAGTGTGACGATGCTAAGTGCTAATTTTACTGTGTTTTCCGATAACGAGAGGAATTTTAAGCTTCAGTTGACTCTGAAATAAGCAACACTCAACCAGTTCAGTTACTGATGTGCATTCTGTTTTCAACTGCACTGAACTTTGCAATGATTTTTGTATAGACAAGAAGCTAATGGTGGAATATCACTAAATTAATGTAATGTCCAGTTGAGAGTAGTATGAGAATTGTAGAAAAATAACTGGAAGAATTAGATGTCGATTTATGTGAACTTTGTTAAAGCAATGAGAACTTTAGAACTTACTGTGAACAATGATTATTGAATCCCTGATTTTGTCAGAATGTATGCATGCTTCTTAAGAGTTGATTAGGTGTTTTAGAAACCTGTATTACTTTTCAGGCGCCCTTGTAGCGGTTGGCTGTGTTATGGCGCCGTATTATAAATTGTTGCTATTATTATTATTATATAGCATTGTTACAAAGGCAATGTGGAAGAGAAGTAGATGGCGTTCCATTAGTATTTAATAATTTTATTATTTTCATTATTATTTGGCGTTATTATTATTATTACTTTCTCTAGCAATTCTGAACGTCTCTTAACTCTTTTCAATGCGATTTCATAACTAATGAAACAATTCAGACTTGTTGCTATCTGTTGAAGGATGTTTCTAATGCTTGTGTAATGTACAGGGTTGTTGAAAGTATCGGACAAATGTACTTAAGCAAAAGTAAAAGTTGTTATCCGTTGAAGGATGCTTCTAATGCTTGTGTAACTCAATCCATTACTAACCTTCAAAAATACAAAGTCTCGAAGTGGTTATCATTCAGTCTAGTACGCATGTCTCTGATTCATTGTTAGCACAATGCACTGCTGAAAAGTCGTTCTGATGCATGCACAATGGCAGTGCATTCAGCGAGCACAGCCCATCGAAATCTATTTTTAGGCATGCAAATTTGTGTCGACTTTTAACTTTGCGTAACGAAATGTTAATTAACGCATTCAAGTAACGAACGATGTCACGTAAATTATTGTAACGAAGTAAAAGTACTGAAATATGGGTAAAATTTTACTTCGTTGAAAGTAAAAGTATTTCGATTTGTTGGTACTTCATTGCATGTGAAAGTATTCAAACTTACTTAAGTACAGTAATGCGTTACAGTGGCTCTAGTAACGAATGTTAACTCATGAAATGGCCAAGTCTGTGCTAAAGTGCTATTAAGCCCAATCTATAAATAAAATTTGTATTATAAACTGATGTATGAACAGTGGTTAAAGGGGTTTGGGTGAGCAGTGGGAACGCTAAATGAGAGCAGTGCCATGGGAACGCTGATGAAGAATTTCATTGAAATGCATGTATTTTAGCATTCCATCATGATGAGCAGTGGGAACGCTAGCCAAGATTTTCGAGAGCAGTGGGAACGTCGTTCCCACCCACTTTAAGGCCTGTGTATGAAGCGACTTAGATGCAACAGAAGCAACTGTTGTTATGTGGTCATTTGTTTGGAATCATTGTTCTGACTGACAAAATAGTTCTCTGTCACGCATGTAGAAACGTGAAGTTTTGGATTGTTTATATCTTGTTGTCTCATTGGGTTTTTATTAAAACTTGGACAGTATAAAAAAATTTTGTATCACTTTCAACTGCGAATGTCTGGTTCAAATGAGCAGACATGTTAGTGTAGGCTCTTCCAAATTCATAGACTCAATGCTGGCCGTGCTTTAGAGGAGGTCTTGTGATCAAAATGATGTCATTGGTTTTTGATAGTAGAATCTTCACTGTTCAGTGACCTTGAATCCTGCAGATGACTGCAGAGGCATTTTGATGATGTTATAGGTGAAATATAAAACTTGTCCTGCTTAGGCCATTTGTTGTTTACCTCTTAACTCTACCAAACTCTGGTTGGTAAGAAGCAAACTTTGATTGCAGTCAGTCATAATATTTTATTATGCATTCATTCTCCTTTGGTTGCCAGTTATATGGTGAGGAAGAGATGAAGGCTCTTTTCTTGGCCAAAACCAATCGGATTCAAGTTGTAGACATGTATTATACGCATGTACGTGCATGTACTGTAGTTATCTTTCTTGTTTTATTTAAAATTCATCACAGATGCATATGTAGTCATTTGAAGTTGCAGCAAAAAAGATGGATATTCAAATAATTGTTTTTGCCTTTTACTGTGATTGATTCTGTTGTCTCAACTTGTCTGAATGGTTTGTTAAAGAAATCGTTTCATAAGTTTCTTTGTTGTTTTAATGTTGGCCATATATAGTTGTTTTATAATTAGTAATTGTCATTAACTGTTTTATAATTAGTAATTGTCATTAACAGAATGGATTCAAATCAAGAGAATATATAGTTTGTCGATGTAAATTCTTTCATTTCGCTGTTATGGCTGTGGCCAAGTAGCCTTCCTTTAGAGCTACGTGTGTCTACACCATGGAACTTTACCAGAATCCTTCCTCACTAAGCTTCTTTTTGAGGTGACTGGAGTCGGGGGCGCCTCTTGAGTAGTTTTCTTGAGAGGCACTATAGATGAATGAATTTCAGGTCACTGTGTAAATTGAGGTTATTGATAAAATTACAATTTAAAGCAGTAAAATTTGTTGGAACAAAATTATGTGGCGCATACACTTTAAAATGAATTTCGCAATAAATACAATTCATAATACTAACTGCACACAATAGGCTTAGTAAATGGCAATGGTTATAATACACCTAGATTTGAGAAAAAACATACCGAGATGCCCATAAAAGGACAACAAATCGGATCTATAGTGGAAAAACTACCCATCATTGGCAACAATGTTACGGAAATCAGCTGAGAATTGGGCCTAATATAAGGAAATATAGAGCATTTTTTGGGATTGGCGCAGAACGGCCCGAATCCTAAAATTCCCGGGCAACACCGGGTACCCCAGCTAATTATTCATATAGCACCTCTTCAAGATAGCCTACTCGGAAGTGCCGGACTCCATCACAGTCAAAAAGGAACAGTTTTGAGTGCCTGTAGAATGTGTCAGACAGTGAAGAGGTGCAACTCAAGACTTAAGAGGGACGCTATTCTATACCACCGGGCCAACACAGAAAAGTACCGTTTTGCATGATGGAGGTACGAGCAAACGGAATTGAGAGCACTTCCACCATCCTCCCCCCCCCCATTATGAATGTAAGTTCTTCAGTTTCTGCTATATACTCCCTTTAGCCACTGAGTTATGCATGTGTATCTGAACATTATGTGTAATGCTTTGAAGACCTGAAAGCCACTGACACACACGGCTAAAATGTTGAACCAGTTTCATATTTTTAGATCGTTTCTAGAAGAGGATTTCCGAACAACAAAGACAATGGAAAGCTGGCTTACAAATCTAATTTGATACGTTAAATCACCTTATAATCAACAATAAAACTTATGCCATGCAAACAGTAAACTTGCATGAACAGCGTTTAATAACAGAAAGATAACAGTAAGATTGTATATTCTCACAAAAGAAGAATACATGAAAACATGCGACAAGAACAATATTTTACTTTCTAAAATGCGAACATAGCATAAATGCACTCATCACGATACGGTAGCTTGCCAACTAGACCAAACTTCCCCATTTAAACAGTAAGACAAATTACGGTATCAGCTAAATAGATCTTAATTAGTGTTACAATACATTCGTTTGCATTGTAAAGCAATGCAATGATATCTGGATCATACTTGCCAAAACTGATATCCAAAAGAAGTATGTATCTGAACGAATGAAATACTAGTGACTGAACGTGTGAACATATCACATTTTAAAATGTGACTTGCACCCACTGCCAGGGTTGGATTAAGAAATGTGGGGGCCCTGTTCGTAAATTTGTTGGCAAACTTTGGTCAAAAAAATCTGACCTTTTTTAGTCGTTTGGTAACAATTTATTTCGAATATACAGATATTTTTTCCTTCAAAAATAGCTGACGACTTTTTTTAGTCGTTTGGTCAAAATTTCCTCATAATATACCAATTTTTCAAAAAAAAATTCTTTCGCATGTGTGGAGTTCCCTAAAATGTAGGGGCCCCTGTTCGGCCGAACATGTTGAACATGCCTTATTCCGGCCCTGCCGACAGCACTACATATAATACATTTCCAGGAGTCAATTTAATTAAGGGTGCACAGACAATTCGTCATTTTACACATCTAATTGTCTGAATGGATTAAAAACTTCAGACAAAGGCTCAAAGGTGGAATTCAAACACAATGCCTTACATAGGAAAAGCAACAATGGATGAACATATATGTATAATCATAATGTCCAAATTTCTAAAGTGCCATTTAAAAGCTAACCTCAGGGCATTGACTTATTCATGAGGGCTGAGCCTGAGTAGGTGAAAGGATTTTTATATAAAAGTTCTGCATTTTCATTTGCCAGACAGCATTGCTAAAATGAATAGTGGGAAGTGATAGAAACACCTTGCATGGCAAACAGTTAAATTCGACTCCTGCAATAACTTGTGATCATCCGTTCATACCATGAGTTGTAATCGTTCTGCATTTTTCGTGTCAATTTGAAATACTTAACAAAGATATTACTATAATAACAGGCCTTACCAATCCACCAAAATTCCTACTCTTAAACTACCGAGTGTTTCAGTGTCTTTAAAACGTAATGTCGTATTCTCAAAAGACAATTTCGGTACAAATAGCAATTCAACTTCTTTTAAAAGAGCTCTGAGAAGCACGAACACAATTGCTAGTGTAATACACTATTTACCACTCGGTAATACAGGCTAAAACTATCAAATAATAATACAATGTCACACACAATCAACTAACAACGTAAAACATGCAAAAATTGTGCCATTAAAACACGAGCCAGCCACTGGTATTACGATCTGAACAGATATCCAAAATATACATTCATTAATACAGAAACTTGTATAGCACCTCTTCAAGGTAACTGCTCAGAGGTGCTCCAGACTTCAGCACGCCCAAAAAGAAGTTTCGAGTTTAGCACTATACATGTAGTATACTGGTAAGAAAAAGTGCTGATAATAACGAGAATAGATAAGGCAGAAGGACTTATACACCAGAAACCAGGAGGCGCTATCTACCGTAAACTTTCGTTACACTTGGGCAACACATCTTTATAGGAATCTGAAAGAATAATCCGTTGGTCACAAATATCCTTGAACTTTGCACCACAATGCTATCTATGGCAAGTAAAAACTCACTGCTAACTACATCATGCACAGATGTGCCAACATTATTGCCTTTAGAACAATCTTATACTGAATTGCAACCATAACAAAAGCAACCTACTATTATGTGGACAACCTGGCCTTCCAATAGGGCTACATGACCTGGTAGCGTTTAGTGTATGGTGCATTGGGATTCAAGTCCCAAACTTGGAGGTAGAAAGGAAAATAATTCTAAAGATGTACCCAGCAACCAACTACAGTTTAGCCGAGTACATTTCTGCTTCACTGTAGCATTTAGCTTTCCACGTACACACTTCAATATGTATTTCCAATATATTTTTTAAGCAAATATGTATCCATAAAGATTTTGCCAAAGTGGTCAAAAACAAGAAATGAAAACCTTACAGAACGATGATGCACATTCAAGAATTTGACTAATTTTTCCCCCAAAACCTCAAAGTAAAAGCTGTAAAAGATCAGTTCTGACAAAACATGCAACCTTCGTAATTTCTAAAAATGAAAGTCATTGGTACATCATTCACAGTTAAGTATCTGATCTTAAAGCTATGCTAAAACACGCTGCAAACAGCTATATGGATTTTGAACAAATTTCAAAACCTCAATCTACACTCCATTTCATGTACCGGTAGATTAGTGTACAGTAGAAACTGTACAATAGACCACACAACAAGTAAAACATCTCAAAATGACCAATACGATGCACAAACACAACAATTTTTCGATAAACATAAATACGCTGCACATCCTATAAGATGCTACCATGAACATTAAAATGCACTTTAATAATAATAATACATCTAAAACCAACATCAATATATATATATAAATTATATATATATATATATATTCATCCATAAATAGCAAATGAATAAACTTGCAAGAGTATCTTGTAAACACAACGAAAACATAAGATGCGATTATGGAATGAAAAATCTAGAAACTCACCATAATAATACGATCTGAAACAAGATCTGAAGCAAAAATCAATTATTTCATGCAAGGCATGGATGCAAATTGTTCATATTCGTTCGTTTACTGATCATAATTCTAAGCAATAATAGCCTTCTGTCAGAGAGAACCTATGAATTTTACTAATGTGTTTATGTCGAGCATCGCGCAGTAAATGGTATGGGAAATTGCGTGCCTCGGTTGGTAAAGGGTTAAAGAAAGCTAACAGATTAATGACAAACTGCATTGGATTTTCAATCACTTTTGGTACATGCTTGCTGTTAAAGTGCTAAGCCTTGCAGCTTGAAACGAGGTTTACGACTTTACGGACACGTTTTAAAATTTTTGGAAGAATTTCTTACAACTCTCGCACAAAATAATCATCAGTCAAATACAACAGAAAAACTTGGTTATGAAGATAAACATAATGTTATGTTTTGGCAATACAGATCAGAAAGATGATACGGGCAAAAATGAGTCATTCACGAAAGACAACAGCAACAACGAGAATAAGCAAGGATCAGTTTTGATGGAATCGGAATGATCAGATCCATTTTGAAAGATGAGAAACAATGTACTGGAGCACAATAACCTGTTTTACAAGAGCAGAGTACATCATGCGGCAATTAGGAGATGCCATTTACAACCAAATATACTGAGATCGGTTATAGCACAGTCAATTTGGGTACCAGGTATTCAGTAAACGCAACTACCAAGATCCAATATGGAAATATTTACAAAGGTTATAAGCACCGTAATAAATGCATTACAATAAGCAACAGGCCAGGCTGGTTAGACAGATAGCAGCCACACGTTAGAACAAACCAGGCTTTTAATCATGAGCAGAGTTTGGTTACCATTCTTGGAGGGGCTAAATTTTTTGTGGCTGAGACTTGGTCCAGAAAACGAGAAATATTTTCCCAGCGAAAAAGTTGATGACCTTTTTTAGTCCCCGGGCTGGAATCTCGGCGAAAATACACATTTTCCCGACCAAAAAGTTGATGACTTTTTTTTAGGTCATTCGTATGTTTTGTGTAGGGTGGGGGCTAAGCCCGAGATAAGATACCATTTACACGTTAAAAAAGGACTCTGGGTCTTCTTGGGGGGGGTTTAGCCCCTGATAAACTCCGCCCATGCTTTTAATTGCTTCATTGCATCTCCCATTCAGTCTATTCACCAGTCATTCTGCAAAAATCCATTTAAAATCATTCTGTCATAAACAGAGGCTCTGTGGTACAAACAACGACTTCTTATGTTACATGCATTACGGTAGCTAGAGTAAAACAGGACAATGCAAAAAAGCAGAAAAGAACCAATGCTTAACTACACAGGTATTCGTACAGGAACACAGCCTACATTTCTACCAACACTTTGTAATAACCGTCTAAGAACAATCACAAAAAACAGCACAGTTAACAACAGCGCACAGATCAAAAGCCTACCTTGAACCCTTCAACCGTGATCACAGCAAACAACGCAAATGCATGAAATTGTCTGAAGTATTCCGACCTGGATAACTCACAGCCATCGAATTACTGAGATCAACTAACCCGAAGCAGATCGTAATGCAACAGCAATTTAGTTCTGTAGATCCTGAATCGTTTACAGCAACTTCAAAAGCAGACAAAATCAAGTAACTTATATCTAAACAGCTCCCGAGTACATCCTCAATACAACATGTAGATTGTTACAATACAGAATTTTGCAAGGCTCCCAAATTTGGTCATGACATTTCAGTGCCTTGCCAAGGCCCTATCTAGACACACAAAGCCACAATTGAGAAGACAGACAGGGATACAGAAAAGGACATGGAGAAGGTAACTGGCAAACTGAATGGCAGAAACTCAGAGAAGAAAAACTTCCGTGAATCGAAGTTTAACTTTCACCAAAGATACAGTAAAACAATTTTCTTCCCGCAGGTTACAACAATTCGAAAAACTTTGAGTAATTCGACGGACTAGTCAACCCCAGCAGTTGGAATCTTCCAATGACGACAGCGATGTTACTCTTTCTTGCCTTCTCCTTCTTCCGTCTCCTCTTCAACGCTCAGAAGCAGTTTCTGAGACGCTAGGGTCAGTCGGTCTGAAATTACAATTAAAAAGGGAAAATTCACACAATAGTTTACTCGGACACATGCAAATCTAAGAAAAATACACACGAGTGAAATACAGAAAAGAGGTGAAAGTTGATTTTAAAATGGTTTATGAAATAACAGATTAGACAAAAACAAAATGGACTTTGGATAACGAATAGGACTAAAAAATGGACTATAAATTACATATTGGATTAACATAAAATGGACTTAAAAATAAGAGATTGGACTAAAATATAATTGGAGCTTAAATAAAAGACTGGACTAAAACAAATGGGCTATAACAGATTGGACTAAAATAAAATGAACTATAAATAACCGATTGGACTAAAATAAAATGGTCTATCAATAACAGATTGGACTAAAATATACACGGGCTAAAAATTAAAGATTGTACTATGAAAAATTGGCTACAAATAACGACCAATTGGGCTATAAATAAAATGAGTCACAAATACCCCTGTAAATGATTTGGCTAAGAACAAAATGGGTCATGCACAACAACCTAGGCTACAAAAATTTAGTCAAAAATAAGATTGGCTGCAAATAAAAATGGGCTATAAATAAAAGATTAATTAATTCATTCCTTCATTCAGACAGTAAATACCGGTTATATGTCTCGCATTCCTTCAAGATGCCTACTAGAGAAACGTACACTGAGTTCAGTCTTAGCAACAGAGAACATAAATCTCTTTCTAAATAAGCATGGCTAGCAATAAGAAGCACTACAGACACACAACCGACAACAGATTCAAAAGCAACATAGCAATGACGTGTAGAACAAAGGACAATTTCTGAAGTACACATGTGGACAAGAGGAGATACACACTGGCAGAGATAAACAACACAGATAGAGAAAGGTGGAACGACAGTAAACATATACATAACGTAGACATGCTCAGGGCTGTTTTTAAGGAATTTTTAGAACTGCACAACTCCTTATTTCCTTTCCCCATCATCCATGGTAAATTACTTCCAATCAGAGAACAATGACCATTTTTGCTAGTTTTAACTGTACAGAAGTGCTTCTACAACTGCACATTTTGTGTGCAACTGCACGTTAAAAAAAGCCCTGGACATGCTTACAAATTTCAACTGGCTTTCATAAAGATGACATCATTAAATAAATAAACACAACACAACAATAGGCATTGTGTTTTCACTTCAAATCACTAATCAATTGATTTTTTACATAATGGCATATAATTTGATCAGAATAGAAATGCTATAAACATAGTGATTGTAATCGCACATTTAAATAGCACCACTTCAAATGATACATCCTCAGAGGTAGTCAAAGTAAGCAATGAGGCAAACAAGATGTAATACAGACTGAATACGTAGGACAACAAATGCATTTAAGGAAGGATACAGGCAGACGGCAAAACATTGAAAACCGCAAAGAACTGGACACAAACTGTGCAATATTTAATACAAACTTGTAAGTCTCTTGAATGACTTTGGCTTTCCTTTCCATGCCACCATCACGATGTAGACTGGTATGCCAGTGAGAATCATTGCAAGGCCAATCAAGCATTCGGTGGCGTTAGCAAACAGCGGAAAAATGACGAGGAACGCTATCAGGAACATGAATGTGATAGGTAGGATCAAGCTCACCTACAAACAGTAAAATCAAGCAAGAATTTTTGTTATTTTATTTACTAGCAATTTGATATAGCGCTCCTTGAAGATAACTACTGAGGAGCACTCCTAGTCGAACCCCGGTCGAATAAGACAGTCTTAAGAACAGTGAAAAATAAAGCAGAAAGACCAATAGGTATTTGACGAAGAATAACAGGGAACTCATTCCAGGACGCAGGACCAGACACGGAGAAAGCACGGTACTACCTGATTGCAGTCCGTGAATGTGCCATGACCAAACATTAAGATAATTAACATCACAACACTATACTATATTTACAGATGTATAAAAGCGCCTCTTGCAGTACAACCTAATCTCAGTGCTCCCAGTGTTAAAAACCCTCTGAAAAAGAATAGTCTTGAGACAAAGGGCAGAAACAGTAGTGTCTCCAGACAAATCTGAGCACAAGTCATAGCAGGAAGGCCAGTCCACAGTAAAGGGCCAACAGAGGTAAAGGAAAGGACAAATGACCAAAAGACAATGACCAAAAGGCAAAAGACCAAAAGACAAATGACCAATACCAAATATTTTTGAAAGAACAAATTTTCACAAGTAAGTAAGCATATTATTTTGCAGTCAATTGCTAATCACACGTTGGTGGTGCACAGACATCTGATGAAGGTATAAAAAAATATATATAACCAGCATACAACGAAAATATTTATAACAAACATATTATATGTATATACACACATACAATATATACAAATAATTTTGTTTCATGAAAAAAAACAAGTGAAACACCACACATGAGTACATAAAGAAAGGTTAATGACAATGACATCGTTAGTTCCGGTCATTCAGTTAAGTAGGTCTGAAAAGATGAGCGGGGGATGATTTCTCTTCACGTTGGTGTAATATTCGCGGGTCATGCATCTCAAAACTCATTCGCCAACCCAAGCATGAATTTTTAAAGAATGAATCTAACTAAAAAATTTCCTACTGACTTTTCACATAAATTATAAACACAGACGGCTCAACTAAGCACGACAACATCCAGAGCAGGGTAGCTGATGATGCAACGATTTTATTGTGAGACGAGGCGTACCAGATGTGAGCAAACAAATTGCCCAAGGTCAATGCACAGAGTCTGCTAAGCAAGAACTTACTGGGTATGTACAACATCATGTTGCACTTGGTGATAGTGATGCTACATATATACAGGCATAACAGTAAAAAACTACTATAATATTTAATGATATTGCTATCTGCAATGAGGTCAGTTTCATGATTGCCTGCTTTAAAATACTATTCTTCAATCATTAACAGAATAAACATTATTATCCAGTAGTATTCATTCATTCATTCATTCTTACAGACAATTTATATAGCGCCTCTTAAGAGACCAACTCAGCCCAGCCACAACAAAGTTCTAAACAACTGTGATACGTGGGATAAATTGTATTACAGAAATACGGTAGTTTCATATTAAATTCACAACTGTCTCATTAACCAAAACCAGTCATTAGCTATGTTTGCCTGAAGTATTGGTAAAGTGACACAGATCTATACAGATAAAAGGTCACGTAGTCCCATTCGTTGTATTTTAATAATAATAATAACAATAATAATAATAATCATCATCCCATAATCTGCCATACTGAAATAGCAGCAGATAAAAATCATCAAAGTACACTGGAATTCTGCCTGCACACTGCTTTGTGACTTCGAAACTCTTGGCCCAGTTAATCATTAAGGTCTGGATTTTATAAACAGTCTTGACTACTGTCTTGTCCAGATAACTGGGATAACAGAGAAACCACATTTTTCTACCAATGTTCATCTGTCGCCATCCAGCGCTTCAATGCAATCACTTTCACCGCATTTTTGGCATTCAGCAGCACGTATCCAGTGAAGACTAGTCGGCCCAGAACAATGCTATTATGCTATCCCTAATTTTTTTAAATCATGACGGGTTTAACATGCACCTCAGACAAAAAAACACAATAATCATAAAACAGTGGGGTGTGGTGGTGTAGTGGTGGTGTTCGGTGTGTTGGAGCTGGAGGGTTACAGGTTCGAATCCACCTCAAACTGCCGCAAAGGGACCCTGAGCAAGTCCTTCACTCGCAATTGTCCATGCGCTTCGGTAATACAGTGTCCGCGCTGTAATTAGGAGTACTTTTGAGTAGAGAGCTTGAATGGTAGCTATATAGCAAATGGGGGAAACAAAATAAAAATAGAACTCACTTTAATCGGCCTTTTCATGTCTGGCCGTTTCCACCGCATGTAGAGAAGTCCAGCAACAGACATTCCCATGAAGATCGACTCGACAAAACTCGTGTAGTTGATGAGGACGTAGATATCTTTCGAGATAAGCATGGCCAGCGATAAGAAGCACTACAAACACACAGCCAATAAAAAGATTAAATATAATGACACATGTGGTGCAGAGCCGTTCGTTCTCTGTGGTCCTTGACTAAGTGACACCTTCCAAGCTGTTCTCAATTTCACAAACTGTTGAAGATTATTTCTTTTCGCTTGATCTCGGCTAGTTGGGCACCTTGAAGGGATGCTATATAAATTCTGATTGATTGATTGATTGATATATAACCAGCTGTCAATTAAGGTACCACACAAAATTCACCTAACTTGTAGCAATATTATATACGTCATCCACACCATAGCTGGGGTTATAACCCATATACCGGCACCCGTTAGTGAGCACCAACACCAAAACAGGAAGCCACTCAAAATTTCTATTCTGCTAGCACCTCTGATGAACTCCACCATAAAATGAGCGCATCAACTGCAGACGATAAAAAAATATTTTGACTGCATATGACTCACTCCGACGATCAAGGCAGGAACCGGCGTAAAGAATTTGAAGTTGATCATTGCAACAGAGACCGGTAAAAGGCCTTCTCGAGCGCCAACGAATGCCAGCCTGGAAAAAATTATGAAGATCAAAATCAAAACTAGCAACATTTGTTAATGTTTGAATTAATAACAACTTAACCCCTTACCAACGAAGTGAACAGAATGTCCCATACGATTCACTACACTTTAGATGGTTAGGTGTCAACAAAATGCATCACAGAAGCTTGAAATGCCAGTAAATTTTAATTCAAAGATGGTGACAATATTGCAATGCATTGGACTTACAGCTCATTGCACAAGCCGGCTAATCTAGTCTACTAATCGCCATCAGAGGCATGGGCAATGCTGCTCAAGAAGTGAAGATGTCTTGCCTGGCTGATGTAAAGATCGCACAGTTGAGTCCTCCAAAGGTTGAAGCCGCAACAAACAACGGCATACACCAAGCCATCACACCCAGCATACGATTCGCAAAAGACTAGAGGCAACAGAAATCAGAATTTAAGCATAATTCACAAACGGGATTTTGAAGCCACACGTATAAGAAAAAAGCACACATTATCAATCAGAACCACAAAATGACAGTTTACAACCCACAAATGAGAATTCAAAATGACAGAATTTACAAGCATAAATGATCATCAAAAACCCCAAATGAGAATTAAAACTGCAAAAGATAATATGAAACTACAAATGAGAAATTTAAACCTAGGTAACCTATAAATCAAAACAATTAAATTACACACTTTGTGATTTGAACTCAAGATAAGTCACTTGTAGTTTCATAATCCAGGCTATTAACCCGTGCACTAGTCCAGCAAATACAACTGAAAACCGCCTAAAATAATTCCTAATTAGGTATTCTATGCCTTTGCTGCACATCACACTTTTAATAAAAATTCAATTCTAGTAGTACTGCAGATTTTAAATGAATAGTTAATAACTTAACTAATTCAGTGACTACATTTTAATAGTTTTTCACACTTTATCTCACATAAACCAAATTTAATCGATTAAAATTATTTAAAATAAATTTAATCGATTAAAATTCTTAAAAATAAATTAAATCGATTAAAATAATTTAAAATAATTTAAATCAGTATCAGCCTTATAATTTCGTTAAAAAAATTCTCAATCAGAGCAACATTCAAATAACAAATTTTGGCTAACTGGAAAGTAAGCCTATTACACGCATTTCATTATCTTATTAGCAACCGAGCCATTTTATACGCACTACTCATCGCCATTCTGCCGCCACTCTCAATTCAGAACAATATTTCCAAGGGTTAGTTTTTACAATAATTCTAGCAACAATTACATCTTCAAACTGCTATAAATGCATTTCAGGAACACCAATCAAAAGAATTAAATGATTTTTCTGAATTGCAGATCTTATAGACATCAACAACGAGATTTTAAAATAAAACTAAGTGTAACTTACAACTGCCACGGCGTTTGACGCAAGCAACTCTTGCGGTGATAGAACGGTGAAGTAGGCAAAGTTTGCAAAGACATAGATAACCGTAACCAGCGGAATTGATATCCAAATCGCACGTGGAAGATTCCTACAGTCAAACGCAAACACGACAACAATGAAATTTCAAAACTACTGTATTTCTTGCTAGTCAGAATGAAATTTCTAAACTACCTGGTACTATCTTTCTCGTTAAGCAGTAAGAAATTTCTAAACTACTATCTTTCTGGTTGATCCGTATGAAATTTCTAAACTACTAATTTCTCGCTACTAAGAATCAAACTTGGTTGCAAATTACAGACAGAATAAATTTATAAACTACGATTGTTCTTGCTAGTTACATGTATCTTATATTTACAAGCACTGAAAACTTGGTATATAAGAGTCCAATGACCATAACAAAGTGGTCTGAAAAGACTGAAATCATCACCAAAGGAAATATTTGTAGAAAACAGCTACAAAATACATTTTAATGTGACCTATAATCTAGGCATTTTAAGGTGACCTCAGTTTAATGCACCAGTACTTTGTTAGAACACGGTACTAAATATGGTTCTCAACTGTAGCAAGGCTAACCAGTGTACATGCTAATAAAGTCCATGAGATTGCTAGAACTGCTGGAAACATTCATATTTATAACAGAAAACATGATGATGATGATGATGATGAAAAGAAAGAGCAGACCTGTATGGATCCTTTATTTCTTCGGTCACAAAATTCAAGTAATTCCTGGAAAAACACAACGTTAAATGTTACGATTCAGGATTTAACACAATCCACTGTACTGGCATCACATCCACACAGATTTGACAAAATAACTTCAAAGCATGAAAAATACAGACCGTGTTACACATAGAAGCCTCACAACAAAACGTTCTTGTACCATTTCTCTTACGCTGCTTCAAAAAGAGTTGAAATTGAGAGCTTAATTAACACAATTCAAATCAGACAACTTCTGCTCAAAATATGCTCTCAAGTGATTTCCAAATGAATCAGTGAACTACACTCCTAACCATGCAAATTCCTGGATTTCCAACACAAAATAACTTATCGTACAGAAGTTACAAGTAAGACAAGCTTATATATTGAGCTGGCTAACTCTATGTGCTTGCGAGGGCTTGCCACTGGTGACTCTTTCAGCTTACTGTGTTTTGTTTTGCAACCTGATGTTATTTTTCGCTCACTATGACTCTTAATATCATTTTGGCTAGTTTAGCGCAGAGAGCGCCTCTGAGTAGCTATCTTGAAGAGGCACTATATAAATTCTCAGAATGAATAATACAATAATAATAATCTTTCAAACTGACACAACGCATTACGATTACAATCAGTAATGAACATAACGGACGCATGATTAAAAATTATCACACGAGTAAATTTAACTGTCCACAACCATGCATGCAAGGCTCCCATCACGTCCTACTGCTAAGTTGATTGAAGCCATCTAACAAATGGAAGGTTGAGTGGACTTTTGGGGAGGAAAGCGGTAAGCGGTCCCCCGTCCGTGTACACTTTGTGCCATCTAGTGTTTTACCATTACCCTAAACCCTCCCCCAAAAGTCATACAAGATGCAGATTAAATGAGACAATGACCATTAGCCATTTTCGCTATCGCTACCCAACCCCATTCCTATCATCGGTTTACATAAACCGCTGGCTTAAAGAGAAAACTGTTCGGCACGGCACTTTTAACCCTTTACCGGCGGAGGGTGGTATACGATTCCCACACCATTTCCCACACTTTGGTCGGTAACGGGTTAACGTCAGACCAGACAGCGTTTTAATTACTTCCTTGAGCTTCGGACTTCAACGTCAGTTGAGCTTAAAAACGGTACATCTGATATTTAATGGAAGCCAAAAGCGAACATCGTCTTTCGTTCAACTTCAGACTTTGATCTTCGCTTTAACCTTGTAATCGACGAGAGGAACGTGGTGGGGGAACTACAGTGCCCTTTTTTTATTTAAAGACAAACTGTATGTCTACGTGACCTTTGCTAAGAAACTAATCTGAATTTAATATTGAAACGGCAGACAACTTACTGCACATAAAACCGAATCACATGTGTGGTGCATAATACATATTTCTATGCATAAAATAGTAGAGCTCTACATAAGCGACACAATGCCCAACCCATACATAATACACTATCTACAGCTCATCCAAAGCTAAAATGGAACAGGGTAACCAACTGGATAAAGTAATGTGCAGGGACGGGTTCGATCCACACCTGAGATAATTGCTGTGTAGGGAATCTTGATGGTTAAGCGCCATCAAAAGCTACATGGTCGTTATACACAGTAGTGTCATTCAATAAATGCACAATCTAAAATAATAATAATAATAATAATAATACCGGTAATAATACCAAGAATAATAATAATGACAATTTATACGGCGTCGTAACACAGCCATACTGCTACAAGGATAAGCCTTAGCAAACAAATAAAATCTAAGCGTTTGATTTGAAAGCTTGCGTTTTATGCATGAAATGTGTTTTATCAGAGCCTTAAAACAGTACTTTTTCTGCCAAGGTCAGGGATCAAGCTCTATACCAAGCACATAATGCAAAGCAGCTCTGAATAGCCAGTGCTGTAACAAGTGCTTCATAAATTCTCATACACCAAACGACAAATTTGGAAATATGTAACCTAATTATACATGCAATAATATTATTTAATAATAAGAAATATTAGTTAATTTTTAAAGTGCATTCTTTTATGAATAGATATAGAGTCAATGTTTTTTTGTATATGATATGAATTGCATTTATGTCAATATATATATGCACAAGTAAACCCTACCAGCCAGAGTATGAGAACAGTCCAGAATAAAAAGCCAACGCAAAGGCACCAGGACTGGCTTTCGTATTCTCAAAACCATTCTCAATATGTTCTATTTCACCTGCAGA
This sequence comes from Lumbricus terrestris, assembly GCA_949752735.1. Classification (NCBI taxonomy): domain Eukaryota; kingdom Metazoa; phylum Annelida; class Clitellata; order Crassiclitellata; family Lumbricidae; genus Lumbricus; species Lumbricus terrestris. The sequence goes on from OX457053.1 coordinate 30,882,228, forward strand.
AAATTTCAACAAAGGCAAACATTTCAATTGCGTTGCATGATATCAATAACCTCTAAGTAAAAATGAAACATGATAAGTTCTTTATCTGATTTGTGATAGGACATGCTAAAAGTCTAAAGCCCTTCCAAACATCATAGTTATGAAACAATTTTACGATTAATATAATTAAGAAAATTAAGATTAATATATTATAGCTAATAGTTTCATTGCCATATTTAGAAGCACAGAATCAAAAAGAAAAATTGATACACTCTGTAGTTTTGTGATGATGTTCTGCTGCTATTATGTCTATGTTGTCAATTATCAGTACTTATTATTATTATGTACAGTAATTATCATGAGTATCACTACCACTAGTACAAGTTAACCTAAATTCTAACAAGTTCTACCTAAGTATTAAGGCATGCATTCATGAATATTAATCAAGAAAGAGGCTAGTGTAAGCAATTAGCTTCTACTGGCTCCTGTTGCACTGTACAAAGTGGCTAATGATTGTATTGTATTGTATTGTATTCTATTGTCAATAGAAATGTGTGCATGTGCAATAAACAAATTCATTCATTAAATAAATATTCAACATTTTCCCAGTTGCTGACTGTATGTTTGCTAAACTGCCACTTATGCAAAAAAAACACTTACGTGAAATTCTTATTGGCTAATCATGTCCAATGCATTATTATAACAGCAATATTATGTGACCCATCTGACCAAACACCAACTTAAGTCGTATTTTTTTACAGTTTGAGTGCCATAATCTTTTAAAAGAATTTTAAAAGTCTCTTCTTTAAAATGATACAAAACCTATTGTTCTCTCATGTTCATGACCAATGTTCAAAGTAAAAATATGGTTCAACCATTCGAATTACAATTATGAGAAAAAGCATTTATGAGAAAATGCATTTTAAAGTTCCAGAATTGAATTAAATTTCCAATGTCAAATAAACAGAATGCATAATAGGCTAGCAGGAAATCTGTTTTTTTACTCATGCCTTGTTTGTTATGGAAGCCTCAGGCTGAATATGGCCATTAATAACAATAATCATAATATCCTTTATTCAACAATCCGGTTGACAGGCCACAACCGGTTGACAGGCCACAACCGGTCACAGTGTGCAATTATGCAATTGAAACAATTCACAAGAACACAGAATACATAAATCTTAACTACTAACAGAACAAACAGCCTGTAATAATCAGCGCCAATAGCAGCCTACAAAGTGCGTCTATCCAATGGCACTTCTGGATTCGATCTCGGTTCCTAACGCTCGCCATGCCAGTGTGTTATCCAATATGCCACCGTCCTTCCCCCTCATGTTAATTGCTAAAGGCAAGAAAGTGGAAATATCTGGAAAAGTAATTGGATCATATAAACAATAACCAGTTCAAAATCATCCAAAATATTATTAAAGATTTTTACACAAATTCATGCCTTGATGTGTTTAAAAACAAATTTATTTATAATTTTCTATCAAAAAAATTGAGTTTTTATCACATTTTGGTCATTATCTCAGAAGCACGTGTCACAACATGTGCCTGGTTTTGATTAGATGGGTCACATATTGAGTTTTCAATGATAAATTAGATTAAATTAACAGGCCAGGAGCTCCAGCAAAGCTGACCCAAAACACCTGTCTATACAGCTCGTTTTCACTCATTATAGATCGGTTTTAAAAGAGAGATCTCCAGATGAAGCTGACCTTTGCCCAGTTGTACAAAGCCGATGACGATGACAATAGCCAGAGCGAAAACTTTGGTGACTGTAAAGACGCTCTGTACCCTCGTTGCCCAGTTCACATTCCAGCAGTTAATGAACGTCAGAAGGACTGGAAAAAACAAACACATAAACGACATCAGCAGCAGATAAAAAAAAACCAGTCAGCAGCTTGAGCCTCGCTATAGAAAAAACACAGTACTTGCTGTTGGCAATGTTCAGTTTATCGTAGCCAACGTTATGTGCTTCTGACTTTGCAAAAGCTGAATAAGCCAGAGCACACCAAACCACTGCTCTCTGACAACGTGCAACATCTTCACATAAATTCTGAAGTAATATGGCAATATGGTAAGAAATATAGATAGTAGAATTAGTTTAACATTACCGAAGTTGAAGCACTGAACAAATGTTGTGTGAAGACAGTGATTTCATTATAATAAAAACATTACAAATGGTAACCATATCACATCTATAACCCCATTATACGTCTCTCATAATTTGATTGGCATCATAATGTACATATTCATTTACCCTAAGGTACACTTTTTTATCAGTCAATTACATGTGCAGAACCTTACTATGTGGTGGTACTTTAAAAAAGTCATATTTAGTGTCTAGATACATATTCATACATATATATTTATAAAATCATTCATACACAGCATATTTACTAAATTTATGTATGTGAGCATAAGCAATTATTAGCAATTGAAGACCAGAATTGTATGTTATAGTACGTTAGTATATAAGAGCTTAATCAGCTTAATGACACTGTGATTGCAAAAATCATTTATAGCATCACCCTCCTCCTTTACTCAGGCTTGGGACTGGCACTATATTATATTCCATATTATATTTTCAGTTCACAAAGTAGGTAAACCCCTAAATTTAGTGAACCGACGAGATGTAAGAAATTCTGGCCCTGGTTCCCTGAACTTCAAATCCTGTATCTGCCATGATTTCTGTGACTAATTATATCACAAATTTACCAATCCGTAGTCTGATGAGTGATGAAGCCAAAACAACAGCCACCACACAGACCTAGACAGGCATCGTGACTCACCAAAACAGCTCTTGCACTCTCTCTCTCTACTAGTCAGGTTTAGATTTTAAGTTGAAGAATATGCTCCAATATGCTAGCAAGCACAAACAACGTGTTCGATTATGTCCAACAATTCCCAAAGTCTGCAGAACAATTATCAAGAACTTTGAAGACCCAACTCATTACACGTCTAGCAATTCATTTATTCCCGAATTTATATAGCATCTCTTCAAGAAACACTCCCGATCCTAGCACGGCAAACAGTACAGCTCTGAGTTGAAGAAGGAAGCAAATATTTATAGCTCTTATGGAAACCAATTCCAGACCGCTGGGCCCAATCATTTATCAGTTGTTGCTGGATTTAAGATATTCTAAATGTAGAGACACCCTAAATGCAGAAAATCTAATATTTCCTGTTTCCTATCATTTGCATTTCACTATTTTAATGGGTGTGCTGCCAAACATTAAAATCATTTGATCTGAACAGTTGGTTTAAAAAACAAACTAAGGCGCTGTAGCATAACCATCTAGCGTATCCAAAAAGATCTTAAAACACCAACCGGCAATGTTTCGACACAATGGCAAAACATAGTTTAAGAGACTTTCAAAAAATGCTGACTGCCACACATACTCACCAATAGCAAGTGCTGCAAAAAGGCGAATTGAAGCATCAGGCGGATCACACGTAGGGAAGATTGGCTGTAAGACGTAGTATGAAAACGTCAAGGCTGTGATCGCATTACCCGTGGGAATGATGATCACTAGGGCGACCCACAGATATAGAAACCCTGGCAACGGCCCAAACGCTTCGTTGATATAGGCGTAGTCGGCACCGGATTTGAGAATACACGTCCCGAGTTCCGCGTAACACAGGGCACCAACGAGAGAGATCAGTCCACAAAGTGTCCAGATTATGAGCGATCCGTTCACAGACCCGACTTCCTGCAGCACGCCTTTCGGCGAGACGAATATACCACTTCCGATAATGCCTCCGACTATGATCACCACCCCGTGGTGGAGTCCTAGGGTCTGCTTCAGCTTCACAACGTTGGAGTTGCCCCCGAGGGATTTCCTATCACCATCTTCTGTGTTCGTAGGCGAGTACGGCCTGGTCTCTTCCGTCATATTGGAATTCCTAGAAACGGTTGTTTAGTTACGGCGAAGAATATCCGTGAAACGCAGATGTCGGCCACTACTGCAGCTGTCGAAACGAGTAGGTATTGTCTACCTGGAAAATAACCTTTTTCTGTCAACAACAGTTCCTTCAGCAGCAAATTTACACAATTACAAACGAGTATCTGCAGTAAGAATCTATTTTGAGAGAAGATATTTATAACGCTACCACGCCACACCAAACCATGGCTCGCACGCGGTTTACGACACTACTACTCCAACGTTAGCATTTGATTGCGTGATCCACGCGTCTCATTAGTATTCGTCATCCCCGCTTTCTATTGGCTGGAACAAAATAAGGTCAAATTCGTAATTTGCATTGGGCCCAAATAGAAGTATTTCGAGATTAAATTTCTGCAAACTAGCCAACTGGCCCAACTCAACTGACCGTACGCTGTCGGAGAGAAGACAAGTCAGCGAGGGAGAAGATCATGACCACCCGCCGTCATAAAATTATGCTGAAGCTAAGAAATGAATCTCATTTCATACGTATAAAAACTATGGTGTGTCACTTGGTTTTGTCATTAAACGATTTTTAATGAGTTTTGAGGTTAACTGGGTGCGGTGTGTCACCTGAATTTGCCTTTTCTAATTAAACTTTGAACTGCCTAGAAAAGATGACTTTAATTTCATCCCTCGTGTTCTTTTAAGACTATTCGCAGTGTTAACTCTAGCCTCTAGGAACCAGAAATCTATCTTTCACATGCTTCCATCCTGAATTCTGCGGACACTCGTTACTTCAGCCCATTTGCTTCTTTAAAATACTTTTTTGTTTTTTGTTTCATGTAATAAGTTGCGGTATGTCAACTTCGTTTTTCTTGAGTAAACGAAGTATATATGTAAACGAATATTATTATTACGAACATAATTATATATGAAAGGCTTGCACAAACGATAGCCACTTCACATTTATGAGCTTATTTCTTATTCGACGCGGTGCGGTATAATCATTTGCTGCCGTATATGGCGCCTATTGTTTTCCTAGGGATAATTTGCCATATAAGTCGATTCCCAGGATTGTTCGTCACTTCGTCTGGTATGATGCAACCAGATCACCAAATTTCAAAGGTTTCTTGTTCGCGCCACATCAACATAACAGCTGCCAATATTATTAAGAGCCAACTAAACTTTAGCGTCACAGCACCGATGTTTTTGTTCTGCACGCGCAGCACGTGTATTTAAAGCGTGTTAAACGCTCATCTGCATATCTGATGCCCCCAAGACAACAAGAAAAGGGTAGGCTTCAAGCCATGATAAACAGACTCATTCGACAGCATTATTGTTGGAATAATGATATTATACACATTCTAGATGGCGGTAGCATAGATGACTGTAGATGACTCTATATAATTTAGTCTATGTTATACGTCACTTCCCCCTTCTTCTCCGTTCCGTGTTTTGTGCTAGTAGTTAAGATGACATGTGACAATCTTTATCTCCTTTAATCGTGAATAAAGCTCTGCATTCCAACAGGTTATGTGCCCAGGTCGAACGCAGGACGACTGGTTAATTCCCAGGACGACTGGTCGACTAATATTTTTCGAGTTTTCTCGTTAATTATCCGAGTCGATAGAAGCTGAAGTTTCTTCTTGGTCTCGCGTCAAAATGGCGGCATTGGAAGAACTACAGCAGCAAGTTTTGAGAATTCAGGAGAAAATTAGCACAGGAACAGGTAATGTAGCGACAACAGTTACTACAAATTCCGTCGGAGGTTTACCGGAAGCGAAGCATCTTGATGGCAAAAATTATGGTGATTGGAAATTCTGGATGCAAAATTTCTTAATTGACGCAGGTTTATGGCGCTGTGTTTCGCCAAAAGAGGGCCAGACTGTTGATCCGGATTTGGACTTACGTGCGTTAGCCAAAATCAATCTCAGCCTAAAACCCTGTTCAGCCAGAGTCACGAAGAAATGCCAGACTGCGAAAGCTGCTTGGGACGCATTGAGAGGTGAATATGAAAGCACTGCTCTTGTTCGTCTGATTGGACTGTATTCCAGTTTGTTTAAGACAAATTTTGAGAACTTTCCTTCGATGCAGCAGTATGTAGATCACATTTTGTCAATTGCAGAACAATTGGAATCAATTGGTCAACCTTTTCAGGACAATGTTGTTGGAGGCATAATTCTTGGAGGTCTTCCAGATCAGTATAGGCCTTTAATATTGGGCATTCAAGGATCAAAGCAAGACACAACAGTTGAGTTTGTAAAAAGTCTTTTGCTTCAGGACAGTGTTAAGGAGCTAGGAGCAAGTACGACTTCGGTTGCAACTCATTCAGCATTTTCAATGGGCAGGTCTCAAATGAGCAGGTCCCACAAGGGCATGTCCCAGATGAAAAGTAAGCCAAAAGGACCACGTTGTTTTGAATGTAATCGTTTTGGTCATATTCGTTCGCAATGTGAGAAGGTCAAGGTTAAACCACATAAGAATTCAGCCAACGCGAATTTTGGTGCTGTGTCAGCCCAAACGAATTTTTCAGTTTCATCGGTGCAGCCTACCTCGATGAATGATGATTGGTATCTTGATTCAGGTGCCACGGTACATCTAACATCTCGACTTGACTTGCTTAAGAATTTTTCTTCAGATTCTAGTCAAGAGGTTGGAATTGCAAATGGAACAAAGTTAAAAAGTACTGGAATGGGAACATTATCGATTCCGTTGTCAACAAAGAAAACAATGGAAATTTCAGATGTTGTTCATGTACCAGATTTGGCTATAAATCTCTTAGCAGTTAACAGAATTGCTCAGGAGGGTAAAACTGTTTTGTTTGACAAGAAAGGCTGTTGCATAGTTAATCAGCAGGTGAATATCAATCCAAAAAGTGTCATTGGAACTGCCACAGAAGTCAATGGACTGTATCGTTTGAACTGTAAGCAATCTCGTATGTTTGCTGCGCTGTCAACGAACTCTGTAAACTTATGGCATCGTCGCCTTGGACATCTTAATCGGCCTTCTATGCGCCTACTTCGAAGCACTATGTCTACTGGTGTTCAGTCTGAAGGGACGGCAGATATTCCTTGTGAAGCTTGTGTGAAAGGCAAACAGCATCGCAAACCGTTCAAGAAAACAGGAGCCAAACGAGCGAAGCACGTTCTTGGTCTTGTTCATTCTGATATTTGTGGTCCAATGCATGTTTCATCAGTTGGTGGAGCACGGTATTTTCTGACATTGATTGATGATTTCACGAGACACTCGGTTGTCTATTTTCTGAAATCAAAGACTGAGGTACTGGAGAAGTTCAAGGAGTACAAATCTCTTGTTGAGAATCAGACTGGTAAACGTATCAAAACTCTTCGAACAGATAATGGTACTGAATATGTCAATGAAAATTTTCTGAGTTTCTTACGACGTTGTGGAATTCGTCACGAGACCACGATTCCATATACTCCTCAACAGAACGGAGTTGCTGAACGTCTGAACAGCACTTTGGTAGAAAGAGCTCGAACAATGATTCTAGAATCCGGAGTCAGCACAGATTTTTGGGCAGAAGCAGTAAATACAGCCAATTATCTGAAGAATCGGTCACCTACAAAAGTCTTACCAAATATGACACCTCAAGAGGCATGGACAGGAGAAAAACCTGACCTAAGCCATCTTCGTGTTTTTGGTTGCAAAGCTTTGGTGAAAATTCCTGATAATAACCGCAAGAAATGGGACTCTAAGTCAAAAGAGTACATCTTTGTTGGTTACTGTGAAGAAAGCAAAGGTTACAGAATGCTTCATCCTGTTACAAAGAAATTCACTCGATCCAGATATGTTGTTTTCTTTGAATCTCAGTTTCCTGTTCGACATTCGTCTTCAGATGATCCATTTCCGGATGTTGCGGATGACAACTCATCGCAAATTGTCACTTCAGACATTCATAATCAACAGCAGTTTCAGAATACCCAAACTCATGTTGAAGTGGGGGAGTCTGATGGTTCAAAGGAGTTTGGTGGATCAAAGACTAATCTTACTGATGGCTCGAACACTGGCTTGGAAATAAACTCTGTGGAAGAAGAATCTGGTGGATCAAATATTTCAGTGGTCAATAAGGACATAACTGATGATGGAGAAGTGATACGAGACACATTTGAGAGGCCAAAAAGAACTCGTATTCCAAATAAGCAAATATTCAATGAGAATTTTGTTGTGCATCAAGCTACATTGTGTAAAAGTACTGATCCAGCAACTGTTGAAGAAGCACTTACTTCTCAATATGCAGAAGAATGGAAACGTGCAATGGAAGAAGAAATTCAGGCACATGTTGAAAACCAGACATGGACATTATCTGATGTACCTACTGGGAGAAAAGCAATTAAGTGCAAATGGGTCTTCAAAACAAAGCTGAAATCTGATGGTACAGTTGAGCGTTACAAAGCTCGTTTAGTGACTAAAGGATGTTCACAAAAACCAGGCATTGATTATGAGGAAACGTACTCGCCGGTTGTACGTTATACTTCCATTCGTCTTCTGATGGCATTGGCTGCAAAATACGACCTTGACATTGATCAAATGGATGTCACAACAGCATTTTTGCATCCTGAGCTCGAAGAAGAAATTTACATGGAATTGCCAGGTGGTTTTCGGCTGAATGGTAAAACTTGTCGACTAAAGAAGTCAATTTATGGTCTGAAGCAAGCAAGCCGAGCCTGGAATAAGAAATTGGATAAGTTGTTGAAAGAACTTGGATTTGTGCAATCAAATTTTGACACTTGCATTTACTACAGATGTGAAAACGGAAAGATCTTAATCATTGCAGTGTATGTTGATGATCTTTTAATTCTCTCGAACAACAAGGGGGAGAAACAGAATTTGAAAGCAGATCTAATGAAACGTCTCAAGATGAAGGATCTTGGTGAGGCACACTATTGTGTGGGCATTCATATCCAAAGAGATCGTGATACAGGAACGATATCACTTGATCAAGAGAAATATATTGAACAAGTGCTCAACCGCTTCAATATGACTGAGTGCAATGGGGTTTCAACTCCACTTGATCCGAATCAAGATTTGTTTGGAAAAGAATTTCTTCCTAACAGTCAACAGCAAGAAGAAGAAATGAGAAACATTCCTTTTCAAGAAGCTGTGGGTAGCCTTATGTATGCAGCACAGGCTACAAGACCAGACATCGCATTTGCAGTGGGGGTCATGAGCAGATTCAATAACAATTATGGAAAAACTCATTGGGTTGCAGTGAAAAGAATCTTTAGATATCTTCGGCAGACTGCAAGTACCAAACTAGTGTACAGGAGAACCAATGAAGATTTGATTGGGTTTTGTGATTCTGACTGGGGTGGTGATAAAAGGGATCTGAAATCAACCACAGGATACACTTTTGTTTTAAGTGGTGCCGCAATAAGTTGGAACTCAAAGAAACAACCAACAGTTGCAATGTCAACAACTGAAGCAGAGTACATGGCTTTAAGCATGGCTGCTACAGAAGCTATCTGGTTAAAGGGACTTCACAAAGAACTTGTTCCTCAAGCTTCAGATGTCGTGGAGATTTTCTGTGATAACAAAGGGGCGATTGATCTTGCTAGAAATCCCGGATATCGACCCAAGACCAAGCACATTGCTGTGCAGCATCACTTCATTCGAGACAGAATTGCAATTGGAGACATTCTGGTTAAACAGATTGAAACAACAAACATGGTTGCTGACTGTTTAACGAAAGGACTGTGTAAAGATTTGCATAACAAATGCATTTCTGGGATGGGGTTAGAAAAATAACACTAACCTAATTTTCTGAGTGTGTATAAAGTGGGGGTGTTGGAATAATGATATTATACACATTCTAGATGGCGGTAGCATAGATGACTGTAGATGACTCTATATAATTTAGTCTATGTTATACGTCACTTCCCCCTTCTTCTCCGTTCCGTGTTTTGTGCTAGTAGTTAAGATGACATGTGACAATCTTTATCTCCTTTAATCGTGAATAAAGCTCTGCATTCCAACAATTATCTTCCTGGTGATAATCCAACTTTTGAAGATCTGTGTCGTCATGCTGATGCCCGTTTGTTTTCAGCGGTTCTGACACGCCCAGGCCATGTCCTCCATGAGTTGCTCCCCCCAGCGAAGCAAACGGGTCATAATTATTTACGCCCCAGACACCATGACCGGGTGTTACCAAGAACAGATAATCAGATGAGGAAAACATTTGTAACTAGAATGCTTTTTACATATAGTTACTTTGTTTTGTCGATAGTCTTTTTTGATGTCGTATGTGAAGTTTTTATATGTGATACTTGTTCACCAGAGTGCTGTTTTGCAACTGGTTGCATTAAAGAATATACTTACTTAGATCCACACACATAAAGCTTGGGGTTTCTGCCAGTATAATATTGATGTCTATAGAATAGAATCTATGCATTAAACATTAATTCGATTTGTATGAATGGCAGGAGACCAGCGTACAGTTACTATAAATAGCGTGCCTTACATTTGCCTAGAATCTGCGCCAGCGCAGTGTTATCAGAAATCAACAAGTTTTTAATATTTAACGCTTAAAATCTCCATACTCTTTATCATTTTCAGCAGAAAACGTATATATTTTGACGGACAGTTATTTAAAAGAAGTTTCTGAAAAGGAAAAAGTTGACGCAGGTACTGCGTGTTCTATTTTGATGAGTTAGTTAAAGATACTGTCGTCTGCTCCCACTGTAGGCTATATGATAAGAAATTCAGAATTTGACGTCAAGCTATGGTTGCAATATACGTTTTTTTTATATAGCTCAATATAAAGCCTAGTTTAGTATCAATATTGTGCAATGGGACGCGGTGGTGTAGCGGTAAGTTCGACGCCTTGTGACCGAAGCGTCGTATGTTCAGATCTACCTCAGACCAATAATAAATTAATAATAATAACTTTGGACATAATTGTCTGCGAGGAATGCAACGGGAAACCACCTCACTCATCTCATCTCCTCGGGTGGCATAAAAGCCAACCAATGGACCTGCATGTCTTAGGGCAGAGAGCTCATCATCCTCATCATCATCATCATCATCATCATCATCATCATCATCACCACCACTAAATGCATTTTAAGTGTTTAGATGGGTTATATTGTTATGCTCTGAATGATAAACATAATAATAAAATGATGGGTTCAAGTTTGTAGGACAATCAATATTTAAAATTAATGTTTTCAGGTATAGACCTAGAGTAGCCTATAGTAAACTTTCTCTGGTTTCTCTGATGTGTTTGAAACCCGGTTCATTCCTTTCTAAGTTGTGGCAGTGGTGTCAATATAGGCCTACTTTAAAAATTAAAGTACTATAGTTCTAACTAGTACTTGATAAAGACGGATTACTTAAAATAAATTTCAAGAATATGAAACGAATGTGATAGTTCCTCCTGCAAAGTCACACGCAGCTTTGAATTTATTATGTGAGTTTAAATCTTTACTTCAGTGAACATTGGACCTGTCACTGAGTTGACTGAGGCTTCTTAAAACGGCACCACAAGCCTATGTTACCTTAAAAAGACCATGGATAAACTTTGGTCGTACACAGGTTCAGTCTCACGCATTCTGAACTTTTGCAGAGATCACGAGACGACTGCTTCTGGAGTTATTGTCAAGGACCACAGTCTGAGCACTGTGATTGTTTATGTGAAACTGTACTCTAGAACTTATATGGCAAGGCCATATCTCGGATTCTGGGTGCAAATTTAAGATGCACCATCTATAGGCATTAATTGAGCATTTATTGAGCACTTATTGAGTATTAATTGAGCATTAATTGAGTACCTTTCAAGAAAAGTACATTTAAGACCAATAAGCAAGTATTTGGCAAGATGTCCTTTCTCTATTTAATTTTCTCTGCTAAGTTGACAACTCTCAAATACCTGGAATTATCAGTAAAATGGACACCAAAAGAAACCTGTGTTGTTAGGGCCAAAACGGGAAGAAGTAGAACTTAGTAGACCATTGCTGTTCAACTTCAACTCTTTCGAACAAACTCCTACGGAACTATTCACAGTTTACACCAAATATCTGATCTATACAAACTCGCCAAATCCGTGCATCTTGCTATTTCTCCACATATCTTTGACTTGAAATTGAAACCAATGCCATTTCACAATTTCAATGCTGATTCTTCCTTATCACCTTGCACCTCTCACTATTTCTGTTCTAAACACCATTCGCCTTAGCCCCCTCAATCAGGCTCAATATCTGCCGGCCTGACCTCGTTGGATCTTGACCTGGAACTAATTTTGACCTGACATGTCTCCATATTGTTTGGACTAAGATGCTGTGAATAATAGTTCCTTGAATTACATTCAGATGTGAATTCCCAGAAGAGCAGCACCCCATCTTACCTCTGCATCTGAAACCCATGACCATTGACTTCAAGAACAGAGAACCCTTTTTCACAAATTTTGCAGGCTCCATAAATGTTACTGTCGCATTGTTTTGATTACAATTATTATTACTGTCATTTTCTCATATTAAAGATGAAAGTGGTTTACAGACAATATGGAACATTGTTTCGAAATGGTTAGTCTTTGCAGATGGTTTTTATTGCTCTTTTTTATTATTTTCATTTATTTATTATCACTACTATTTAATATGATTATTTTTCACGCTTCAAAGAATACAGGATCTCTCATGGACTTGAATATGAATTACAGTTATAAATACAATATTATTATTATTATTATTACTATTATTATTATTATTATTATTGTTGTTGTTGTTGTGTTTAATCTGTTATTGGTATTGTTGAGTTTCTTACAATGAAGTTGCATTCATGTAGGTCTGAATGGCACATAGTTTGTAACATTTGTTAATTAATAGGAAACCAATGGAGCAGAAACTGATGACCACTGATGAGTTGGTCAGCAAAGATTCTGATCGTGCAAAACTCACAAATCAAGCTGAAGATGCTCAGATGTCAGTACAGTGTAATTTTGACAGAAAATTATTTGAGGTTTTGGAAAGCTCTGACTTGGACACAGAGTTTTCAAGACATCCACAAATCTTAGAGCAAAATCGTCAAGATTTTCACAGAAATATGAATACAGGTGAAACGTTCATACAGGAAAATTCTTCATCTGTCAGTGAGCCTATTCAGAACTATCTCTGTGACAGTAAATGCATGTTTGAAAGTGTAGGGTCTGTTAGATTTGAGACAGCATTCATGCAAAACAGTCTGTCAAGACTGTCCTCCTGTGAAGACGATGATTTTAGAATTGATTTGCATCCATCACGTGGCAGTCACTTTAAGTATTCAGCTGGTGCAGATGTTTCTCAGACTATGGCTGCTACAAACCGATTGAGTATCATCGTGCCTGTCAAGGGTGAAGGATGCATTGATGGTTTTTCGAATGAAGACTCAAGTTCAGATGGAGTTATTTCTAAAACTGAAAGAAGAGAGATTAATGAAGATCCTGTGACCCAGAGAGTGAATTCTGCCGTCAGTGATTCTGATCGTCAGGAAGAAAACTGTAAAAGAGTGGTAGGATGCATCCAATATACAGATGGAGAAGTTCCAAGCAATATGGAACAATGTGAAAGGCATACTGGAGCTGAACATGGATTTAAAGCATCAATGGAGGCTTATCAGCTGGAGTGTAAAATTATTGAAACTGAATGTCAAGGCCAACAACAGCTCTCCACAGAGACTACCAACAATGCCCTTTGTGATGCAGCTATTGAAGACTGTAGATCTGTCAATCTAAACTTAGGTGAGGAGGAGAATGTTGATGCGTTGATGGTTATTCTGGATCAGAGTTATTCGAACCCTGGTGAAATGATTCAACCTGGGTGTGAAGAAAGTAAACAGACTGAGGCTTGGTGTCCACCACTGTCTATAAAAATAAAAGGAGCTGGGACACAAGCAGAATGCAAAAGTTCCACTTTAGCCATTGACCATGAGATTGAAAATGAAAACCTAATTGCAACTGACTGTGAAATTGCAGGTGAGGGCCAAATTGCCATTGATTTTGAGAGTCCAGTTGAAAGTACTGTTTACCAGAGAATTGTGGGTGAGAGCCCAATTGCCACTGACTGTGAAAGTGTAGTTGAAGGTAACGTTGACAATGAAATTATGTGTGAGAGTCTACTTGCAACTGACTGTGAAAGTGTAGTTGAAGGTAACGTTGACCATGAAATTATGCATGAGAGTCTACTTGCAACTGACTGTGAAAGTGCAGGTAAGAGTCCAATTGCCACTGACTGTGAAAGTGTAGTTGGAGGTAAAATTTACCATGAAATTATACGTGAGAGTCTACTTGCAACTGAGTGTGAAAGTGCAGGTGAGAGCCCAATTGCCACTGACTGTGAAAGTGTAGTTGAAGGTAATGTTGACCATGAAATTATGCGTGAGAGTCTACTTGCGACTGACTGTGAAAGTGCAGGTGAGAGGCCAATTGCCACTGACTGTGAAAGTGTAGTTGAAGGTAACCATGAAATTGTACATGAGCGTCTACTTGTGACTGACTGTGAAAGTGCAGGTGAGAGCCCAATTGCCAATGACTGTGAAAGTGTAGTTGAAGGTAACATGTACCATAAAATTGTACATGAGAGTCTACTTGCCACTGACGGTGAAAGTGCAATTGGACTTGAATTTGTACGTGAGAGCCTAATGGCCAGTGTGGTTCAATGTAAAAATGCACTCGAGAGCAACAGTTTCACTGTGAATGAAAGGTTTTGTGAAAGCGAAAGTGAAGCTTTAGATAATCTTGACCATAGATGTGACACCAAAGTTATCAGCAACACTTGCAGTGATATGATTGGGCAACAAAATGTACGCAGAAACGAGATCACAGTTGAGTTCTGTTATCAGACTGAAGAAAAATTGAGGAACACAGAGATAGACGAAACAAAAACTGACAGCAATTGTGATACAGACAATTATTTTCAGATTGAATCAAAAGCCGAATATATGACTGAAGATATAAATGAAATTTTGGATGAAATCAATGGAGACTTTGAGAATAATTTAAATGCCCCAACAGAAAATGCATTTAAAGATGCTATGAATGGGAACAATAGCACTGAAGTTGATTGCAAGGTTAAGCCCAACTTTGAGGCTGAACGAATAAATTATATCCAGGATAATTGGAGAGCTGGAATTTTTGTCAATCCTTTTCCTGTTCTTGGAGAAAGTGATGAAGTAGCAAGGTACCAAATTGAACAAGATATTAATTTAAAACTTGAGGATGAAGCCATGTGTGGTAGTACTGATGGAAAAACTGGAGAAGAGAAAGAAAGGACCGTTATGGATGGTATAGTTACACATGAGGATCAGAGTGTGATTAGATTTGAACACCATCATCAAGGTGAATTGGATGATCGATTTGATGAAGAAGTAGCAGAAGAAAATGGAGAGAAATTAGAAGAAAATGGAGAGAAATTTGATATTGCTGATGCAAGTGGAATTGAGAGTTACTCTAGTGAGCATATGAGTATGAACGAGATAATCGTAAATGATAGGAATGAGCATGGAAGTAAAACGGATACGGAAATTGATTGCTCCGATCACAATGAAAACTCAATTAAGGAAGAATTGTTCAAACAAGTGAAGACCGAACACGAATCTCATCTGAAAACTGATTCATACAAGGAACTTGAACTTGAAACGAGTAGCAAAATTGTGATTCTAGTCCAAGATGAGGTTGAAGATAAGTTGGAAATTGCACAACTGCCTGTTAGTGGCCAACTGGCAGAAACTGACCAAATTCAACTTCAGCATGATGCAGATAACAAGATGAGTGAAAGGTTACTGATTGAATTCGAATCCCAAACTGAGAAATTTGTTGACAATCAGAAGATAATGAGTGGTAATTTATGTGTAATGGCAAAGGATATGATTGACAGGAAGTATGTAACTATGGGTGAGGAATTAGAAGCTGATGCTGGAGAACAGATAGATGAGAATGAAGTTATTTGCCACTTTGAGAATGGTGTAGGTGTTGAAAATGAGCAAGTGGTTGAAGATACTCTTGGAGTAAACTGTTATCTTGATATTTGGACTGAGAATAAGCATATCCGCGAGAGGAAAGGTGGCTTTAGACAGCATGGAATAGCTGAGATACAAAATGAAACTTTTGCCAAAGGTGAGCTTTTGAATGAAGTTTTCCAAAGTAACAACTCCACATCAAAGGTAGATGATACGGCAGAATGTATAACTCTGCACAATTTGTCTGGTGTCCTTTTGTCAGAAGACCTGCTTAAGAATCACCCAACAAGTAATATAAGTTTGGCAGAGACAGAATTCAACCGCTCACCTTGTTGCCAATCTCAGTCATGGATTCACAATGACAGAAGTGGTTTCACCATTTCTATGGATAGCTGCAGTAGTGATATTGGTGCATGTATCACAGCATCAACAGGGCATCAAGTTGCTGTCAGTCAAACTTTTTTCGAAGGTGAGGAGAAGCACTTGGAATGTAGCTACCAGTTTATGCCTCAGATATATACAGGAAAAACCAAAATTCCTGAAGCTTTTCCTGACAGAAATCTAACTCAGCATCATTTTGAAGACGTGCGTAGGAATCAACAGAGCGATTTCACTGAGGTGCACGACTTTTATCAGAATCCCAGAAGTGTTCAGAAAGAAGCTCCTAGCCTGGATTTCTTGTTATCCTCAACAGTTGAAAAGTCCTACTGCGACACTTCGAATTCATCAAGCTTTCAGGCAAAAATTATTGACTGTCATGAAACTACTGCTGATATTGATTTTGCGGAGCCCACCTCTATTTCTGATCAGACCTTTAATGACAAAAACGGGGGTTTGATCAAAGACTTTGGTCATTGTGATGATGAAATTCCGACATTCAGCAACTTGGATTATGGACTGAGAAGTAGCCTAACTACTAAATGTCAATGCAATGTTCCGGATTTAGAAACCATTGGGGAAGATTCAAACAGTTTCAACGCCGTGAGTGATGTTCTGAATCAAACTGATTATTTAGATCTGGCAAAGCAGAATCCTCAGAAACACTCAACCACAAGAAACACTAATGAATGCATCAGTAACTTTACAGTAAACCCAGACGACGAGACTTCTTGTTCTGTTCAAAACGCTTGTAGCTCAGAAAACTTTGTCTTAGCTGATCCTGGTAACTCACTTTTGTCGTTCTCGAGCACTGTGCATACGAGGTACATCAATAGAGCCCAACCTGATGAAGTGTTTTGGCCTGATGCCACACTTCGTAAAACTGAGAGCTGCTTCTCTCAGGTTTCCCAGAATCCTACAGTGAGAGGTGATGAATCACTGTTGACATGTGAAGAACTGCTGCCTGAAAGGAATCAAGAAAGAGTTGTACCACAGCAGACTGACAATGGAAAGCATATGCAACATGGGTTACACATGGTTGAAAACTTTGGCGTCTTTGCTGTTCCCCAGTTGCATGTAGATTCGTGTGCTGTGTACGAGGGGCATAGTATAGGAGAATTCAATGCTTTTGGGGAAGTCTCTGATGTGAGAGTTGCTGACAGAAACATTGCACAAAGTGACTTTACAAAACAATGTACAAGCAGAGATCAGTTGAATAAAAATCCTCAGGAAGTCCCTTCTTGCTCTTTCATGGAGGATGACCCTCAGATATCAATGGAGAAAACTTCAACTATATGCATTAGTGCAAGAAACTTCTCAGGCAAGGTTCCATTACCTGCAGAAGAAATTTCCCACTATTCTATGAAGAAAAATCCTCAGGAAGTCCCTTCTTGCTCTTTCTTGGAGGATGACCTTCAGATATCAATGGAGAAAACTTCAACTACATGCATTAGTGCTAGAAATTTCTCAAGTGACGTTTCATTACCTGCAGAAGAAATTTCCCACTATTCTATGAAGAAAAATCCTCAAGAAGTTCCTTCTTGCTCTTTCTTGGAGGATGACCCTCAGATATCAATGGAGAAAACTTCAACTACATGCATTAGTGCTAGAAACTTCTCAAGCGAGGTTCCATTACCTGCAAAAGAAATTTCCCACTATTCTATGAAGAAAAATCCTCAGGAAGTCCCTTCTTGCTCTCTCATGGAGGATGGTCCTCAGATATCAATGGAGAAAACTTCAACTACATGCATTAACACTATAAATTTCTCAAGCGAGGTTCCATCACGTGCAGAAGAAATTTCCCACTATTCTATGAAGAAAAATCCTCAGGAAGTCCCTTCTTGCTCTTTCATGGTGGATGACCCTCAGATATTAATGGAGACAGCATCAACTACATGCATTAGTGCTAGAAAATTCTCAATTGAGGATCCACCATCTGCTGAAGAAATTTCGGGATGTTCAGAGCCAGCCTTTCAGACACCATCTGATGAACAACAGGTGCCCTCTGTTGAGAGAATGACACATGAAAACGAAATGCCTGACATCAGTTGCCTGCCCAGTCACTTGGAGGAGACACTTTATGAAGAGCCACCAGGTAAGACACTCAATGTACCAGCCACTGTAACCTACAGACAAAATAGCATAATTAAAGAACAAACACAAATTACAGAACAAGCACAGTTACCACATAATGGCTTAAAACTATTGTATCTGTAGGTAGTCCTATTGTTAGACTTAGAGACTATTGTATGACTTATATAATAACGTAGTAGAAATTCACATAATTTAGTAAATTGCATGGGTGAGCACGTGGGTGGATTTAAGTATCCTTGTCATGGATTACACTAAGTAGTTTGTTGTAGCAGTGTGCTTAATAGGCCGATTCACCAATGTTAGGGAAAAAAATTATTTTTCATTTCATATTGGGCTAGACCCTAGTTTGGTGCCGTTTGGGATCAGGAACATTAGTGCAAAATTATAGGCAGATGCAATGAGTTTTAGTGACACCTCAGGACATGCAAAGTTTTGTAAAATGACGAAAACGGCATTTTACTGTTAAATAACATTTAATGTTCATTTTTATTTGAACTGGTCAAAATATTTGAGTGAAATAGTGCATAGGTCATGTCACACTACTATTCAGTGTTCACAGTAATGTAGGTAAAGATTAGAATGTGTCTTGTCAGCTCTGTACTTTTTCTTAAGTGCAGTCGTCATGAGACGTCGATCATATTCGGCTATCTGAAACACAAGCTGCCATTGAGCACAGTTGAATTCCGTTGCAATTAGACAGCATGTTCCACAGAGTCATTGATAACTTTTATGCTTGCCACCTTATGCTTGGCATCAAACTAAGCAGGGCTGGAAGGCCAAATAATTTGATCATCTGTAAGACAATGTGGATCAATTTTACCCGGTAAGTGCAGTGAACAGCTGCATAGATCTTTCAGTGACAGAATTCAATTAATCTATAATTCCTGGAATTATTCAATTGACTTTGAAAAAAAACCTTCTGACATCTGTTTTCATCTGTGGTCTCTTCAGAACAGCAATCATCACATCTTTCTTCCCTATTCCAGACACAATCAGAAACAATGCAAGACCAATCAAATCCTCCCTCATATACCACAGATGCTGTCTCATTTTCGTCAGTGTAATGTCTGCCACTTGACTGTCATCCTTGCCAAATTACTCCAAAGTATAGAGGCAACAGAGGTCATTATGTGGAACGTCTGAACTGTTTGGAGCAGTTAACCAGGCCTTCACATTGGTGTTAATGGTGAGCAGACAAGGGTGGGTCGAGGAGCCTTTGGCTCTTGTGCTGTAGGTTTGAATTGTTCATGAACAAGTAAATTTTTGAACAGCAAATTTCCTTTGCCATCCATCTGGCACAGTGATATGCTCCTGGAGGGCTGAAATGTGCTTGATCATTACACAGTGACATTTGCACCCAGTATCTAGTTCCATTTTTATGAACTTGAGGCAATCCTGACACGGTTGAATATCTCTGCTGAGTTGAGTCTGAAGGAGGCCTATAATTGTCCTCCCTCTTCTGGTCAAGCCACCAAAACTCACCACTTGTGAAATCAGATTTGCTCCAATGGCTACAGCATACAGTGTGAACATTGTATTTGCTAACTGTCAATGAAATTCCACTATTATTTGAATCGAATAAGCTTACATATTGCTGCAATCTGTAGCCTGGAACTCTTGAAATATTGTTTGACAACTGCAGCTGAAACAAGTTCAAAGATATGATGCCGGTGTAAAGGTTTCAGATTACCCCCTCCTAAACATTACCCCCCTGCAAACTGTAAATTGCATCAATCATCGCATTTATTGCACTAAAAATATCAAAAAATTCATCCCGCTTCTTGTTTTGGTCTGAAGATTTTCATCCGTCATCCCACTTCGTGGTTTGTTATCAATATTTTCATCTGTAACTAAAATACTATTCGCCGCTGAAGTTTACATGGAGAAAATGGCTTCGAGGCTATTATTTTTTCGGATCAAAATATTGATAGCAAACCACGAAGTGGGATGACGGATGAAAATTTTCAGACCAAAACAAGAAGCGGGATGATTTTTTTGATTTTTTTAGTGCAATAGATGCGATGATTGATGCAAATCTAGTTTCCGGGGGGTAATCTGAAACCGGTTTCAAGTTACCGGGGGGTAATGTTTAGGAGGGGGTAATTTGAAACCTTTACACCGGCAGTGACAGTGGACATTTGTCAAATGCCTGCTGAATGACTATAATGGCACCGGTTTGAACACCAGTGTTTAAGCTGGTTGTATCTGAACAAAGACCTGCAAGCCAGTCTGGTACATCTTTCCAGTCTTGTCATGTTTGGATCACAGTGTTTTCCATAAGTTCACCAGTTCACTAGGAGTTCAGGAATGGCCAACAATTTATTAACATTCATTCCTCATAGAACAATAATTGTTCTATGAGGAATGAATGTTAATAAATTGACATCCTGTCAACCAGGTCCTTATCAGGGTCTGGTAGTAACTTTCTGTCATAATGAGCAATCAATGGTCTGCCTGGCACGTATTTGGCATGTATCTAGAATTTCCTAACTCTTTACCATGCTCTCCAGATAGAACTAGTTGACAGTGCATCTTAAATGCAAGTAAGTAAAGAAAATAAATAGTCTCTTACACCGTGTCTGATTGTCTGCCACTCACAGCACAAAATAATGTATTTTTATGTACGGAAATGAAGGTAAATTCACAATGACTGATTACAGAATACAGAACTCTGTTGAGGTGTCACTAAACAGTGGAATAATCTCATGAAAATTTAGGGAGTTATTTACAACACCAAACGGCATCACTTAAGCATCTAGCCACTTAAGTTTTCAAAAATAATTTTTTTTGAAACAGTCTAGTGCTTAAGCATGCTTGACTGTTGATACACCAGCATGAGAGACATCATAATATTTGACCAGTTTAGTGATTTAGTGAAGGGTTTCTGCCATGCATTAAGGAGTTTAGCCCTGTTAAACAATGCTATCGTCATGACCTATTACAAAGTCATGACCTGTAACAAAGTATCTTCTAATCATTTGAGCAAACATACTTAAAGGAAGATGTGTCTACAGTAAAGAGATGTTCAACTGGTGTTGTGTGAATGTTTTAGCAAAGCGGCGCTGCTGTGACGTGGACGTTGGAAGTAATTTTGGTCACGAAATTGACCACAAGTGGTGCATAGACAAACACGAGACCAACCTGGGAGGTAAGACTTCTAGTATTTAAAATGGTTGCCGCATATTTTGAACTTTGACCTGACATGCCTTAGTTTGCTATTCCCGTTTTTGAAACCTGCATCCTTGGATGGTATTTATAGATAATATTTTGGTGTTGTGATGAAAATTTCCACTCATTGGAAAACACTTGATGGGCTATATAAGACGAATCAAGGTTTAAGCATTAATTATTGCTTTTCATGTTTGAATTTCGTGTAGTATGAAGTTAATGTAGTTATGGAGTATTAGTACCAAAACACAAATCATGAGCATGTTATAAAATTCGCAATTCATTTTCAAGTCAATTAGCCTATCAGAACAAGACATCAGCTTGTTGGAATGTTTGTCATGTCTGCATTTCGCCTGAAGTACCCTTCAATACTCAAGACCACACCTTTGAGAACTAATAATGTAATGGTTGTATTGTAATTGAAATTTACATAGTGCCACTTCAAGAGCAAGCTATTCTAGGTTGCTTCCTATGTCACATGATGTTGAATGATATCATTAAGAGCTGCAACTTCAACTTTTATCATTACTGAGTGCTTATCTTTAATTGGCCTATTTCTGGAATTTTGAGTGCCAAAACTTTTAGCTGAAGCCTTGTTTTAAGTCTTGATTCAGCATGAGAATTGTATAAAAATGACTGGGTATTCAAACAGTGATTTATTTAGAGTTTAAGTGTGCAATGAAGATATCACTATATGAGGTCCTAAGAAACACTAGGGGGAGGGGTGTTGAACCATGGCAATTCTTGCCCTGAGTCTTGTGATTGGACCAATTTAAGGCAATAAAAATTGAAGAGTTTTTGAGTGGCATAGACCCTGTCAGGAAGTCAATTGAGATATTTTGTATAGTTGTCACATGCAAATCCATTTGAATTATATTGCTATAAAATAACTTATACTCAGTTCAAGGATTCGCCGTAGAGATGAAGCACTTCTGAGAAATTCCTTAAGTTATGACCCAAGAAATTTCACTTTGATATGGCTCTCAATTGTCCAGATAATTTGGACATTGGTCTGATATTAAATCCACATTGTTGTAATCATGGGCGGAGACTTAGGGTGATGGGGGACAGACCCCTCAATGTTTGTGTTTGGGGACCGTCCATGCATTTGTCCCCCCTCCCCAATGTTTAAGTGTTTGGACGTGCACATTTGCTGAGATTTTCGAGCAAATGACAATTTTAGGACTATGGTCGTAATGACATTATGTAAGTGGATTTCCTCAAACAAAGAGCGATTTTATGAGTTGTCTGACACATGACATTAAACCAATTAGCCAGTTAGTAATTTCGATGGTACTACAAGCAAGTCATTCCACAGAAGCAAATGTTAAACATTACACGTGCAGACTCAAAACAATTTTAAGTTGACCAAGCACTGCAGCAGACCCGGGAAGGGATTTGAAGGCTGGGTGACCTATGAACAAGCAGAATAAGAACAGGAGTGTGCAGAGAGCAATCAATTATTTTAGGCTCACAACTGTGTACAGTGTACTTGTAACTTAGACTAACCTACTAAATACTAGAAAAAGAGCCAGATTTTGCACCATTTTTTTGTTACTTAATGAAATAGTCTTAACAGCTGCACAGAAATTTGCAACTTCAGATACAGTACTAACATTTTAAAATGCCAAAATTATCATAATATTTAAGCCAAATTCAAATTTCTTGTTATTTAGCTGGATTTCTTAGTTAATCTACTCTATTTATTAAATAGATATAATAGTGATGCAGTGCAATTTAAGTGAAGGTGTTTAATTAAATTGAGTGGACGTTTTATTGTGATTTTCATAGCACATAGCCAAGTGTGCACTTTTGGGGCCAACATATACGTTAATGGATTCAGCTTAGATTTTTATTGCTTTATTATGCCCTGTTCCATTGTTAAGGATATGTGTTTTCTAAGGCCACATGGGCTGTAAGACTTACGTAGATGGTGACTAAATCGAGAAGTATGTGCTCAATGAAATGCACAGGCCTACCTAACGTTAATCCCAGGCATTGATGATGTTGCTTCAAGCTGTTGAGATGTTTCCTTCGCATTTTACTCTATAGTGGATCCATTGCCTAAACTAATTTTTGTACAGGTTGCGCGTAATATGAATAAGGCCGTAGCACATGGAACATATTGAACAATGCCTGTTAACTCTAGCAAGTTCGGATCAAAAGCCAATCCTAATTACTTGTCCAAATATTTTACTTAATAACCTTTGCATATATATATGTATATATATTATATATGTATATATATATATATATGTATATATAGCAATCTGTAAACAAGTCACTTGAAAATCTAGATAGATAAAGAGTTGAATAGGAGATCAAGTAAACATTGTTGCCAGGCATGTGAACCACCCTTAAACATTGCGATGGTGAGGTGAATTAATTTAAAATACAGGTTAACAGCTTGTTTAAAACCTCTTTAGAAGGAACGTTATTTCCCAGATCTTATTTATAAGCTTACGTTCTCGGAAATCAAATTTTAGAATGTATACTGGTATGCTAATTGAAAGCAATTAACAATTTATGCTTTGATTTCTATGCGTTTTTAATGTAAATTTTACATCACACTGTTCTGATATACTGTGGTAACAATAGCAGTGCAACAATATGTGGGGTGCAGTGGTGTAGTGGTGGGTTCGGTGCCTCAGAGCCGGAGAGTACCAGGTTCGAATCAACCTCAAGCCGCCGCGTAGGGACCTTGAGCACTTCATTCACTCGTAATTGCTCATGCTCTTCGGCGTGAAACTCCGATTCTGTGTCCGTGCTGTAGTCTGGAGCGCCTCTGACTAGTTAGCTTGAAGGGGCACTATAGAAAATGAATAAATAAATAAACAATAGGCTCTGTAGTTGTTTTGTGTCTATTGTTGCTACTGTTACTATTGTTATTAGTGTTTTTCTGATGTATCGAATTTTAACATGGCTTATCCATTGGATGTTATTATGTCTACTTGCTGTAGGTTATAGGTTGACGAACTTGACGGGTGGAGGAAAGGAAAGAGCTCCACTGTATGCGTGGAAGACTTTAGCTGAACCAGACTTTGATGATCAGACTGGAATGGCAGAACAATCTTACCCTATCAGCAGAGGTTATTATATCTATGTTTTGACTTGCTAGTTTTGATTTGCTTTCGTTGAATAAGGTCATGAATTATTTCTTAAAAGTTAAAGTTAAAATTATCATGAAAAGATATGCATAAACTGTAAAAAAACTGGCTGCATCATGTTTTTGAACCTGGCCAGACTTTTGGCATTTGGACATTTGCAGACAATAATTAATGAGGAGTTGAGTTTTCCAGTTTTAACCTGATAAATTTGACCTTACAAGTTTATTTGGCAATTTTTGGGCCACTAATGAGGGGCCAAATCAATGGTGTGCAATCCTAAATGACCCTGGACATTTTCTAGATGCCTCTGCATCAGTGCTTGTTTTAGATGGATTAATTATTATTTAGATGGATTAATTATAATTTAGATGGATTAATTATTATTTAGATGGATTAATTATTGTCTGATACTATTTGAGATTCACATTTTCCCCTAATTGCTTATTTCTTGTAGCCCAAACTTTTATTCTCAGAAGGCTTAAGCATCTTCAACTGCATGTCTCTGTCCCATCTGTTGTGAATTTTGAATGGATTTTGCAAGATGAACTGTCAAAAAGCTAATAGATCTGACTAAAGCCAGAATAATCAAGGACCTCCATATTTTATAATAAGGTCATTGCTATGTTGCTACATCTGTTGCTATATAATATGTGCTGTGTGCTATTCTGTAATGTAGATTTATATCATATCTATAGCATATGTATAGCATATTTATTAGCATAGCTGTTTATACAATATTGCTATACACCTTTTGCCACAATAATATGTGCTTTAATGCTATACTATTTTATATCTATATATATAGATTTATATCATATTTATATGTATAATCATATTTATAAGCATCATTGTTTTATAATATTATATATATTGCTATGAATCTGCTGCCATATATGCTATACTGCTACGTAGGCTGTAATACAAGCTCTGCATTGTACGTAGTAGATAACTGACATTCATCTGTTATAGTGTAGGTGTGTGTATCATAGTCATAGTATTACTATTCAGTGACATGCCCTCATTTCTGCTAGATACCGCAGCCCTGCCGCCGTTGGTTATCCCTCGGCTGAGCAAATGCCAGAAGCCTCTGCGTCTCGGCCTGTCGAGAAGATACAGCGCTCCGACACGGCTCCATCCGAACTACACAACTCCTCCTTCGTCCGACCGACTCGCACCGAGGCCGTCGTGATCAGCTGCAGTTCTCTCTTTCCCTTTCTCTCTCTGTGCTTTTATTGTTCGTTATCGATGTTTACGAAGCTGAAGCTGTTTGCGAGCTTATTCCGAAGCATCCCCGTTGTTTTTTTCATGTTGCAGCGAAGATCTGTTGGTTTTCCGTGGTGTCGCTGTTGGACTGTCCTCTTCTGGTTTATGTTGGACAATGTTTTTGAGGTTGTCTGCTTGTGGGGTTTAGTTTTGGAGTGACTGTTGTCCCAAATCGATTACAGAGCTGTTGTTGGTCCATTGTTTGTTGTTGAGCTGTCTGATATGAAGTGCTTCAGCTGGACACTAGGGTGACATATACACATATGTACCAATACATACGGAATTATATATGCTATATTTATAATAATCAATTGGTTATATAATATATATATATAACATATGTGTATATGTATATATACAAATTTACAAATCCTGACCACAAGGTCTGACATTTCTGGACTAGTTTTTAAACATTACTTAGTAATGAAGTCCCTGAGGGATCCTACAAATATTATATATAATTATATATAAATATTATATATATATATATAATGTAAACATAAATATATGTGCTCATACATGTGACATGAGCCAGGTGGCTGAGTGGGTATGTTGAGCAGGATAAACATATGTGCATTTCTCCATACTTCAGTTGTGCTCTAGATTTTGATGTTAACATTCCTTCAGTCAAGCCTATTTGAAAGTTTCCACGAAAGTAGCTATCCTGTGCGTTAATGTTTTTATGATTATAGTGGCTGGTTCTGTGAAATCAGCCGTAAAAACCCACGGGACATTAAGTGTGCCAATTCGACTCTAGATCAGAGTTCAATAGAAAAAATGCAGTCTGCCAATCTGCATGAATATCTGATGGACAGAAAAATCTTCACTCTAGGCTGTTGCACAAATATTTATATGTTATATGTAATTGTAAAATATAATCTATAGACAACTTCAGAACGTCAGTTCTGATAGTTAAGTACCTTGCTGATAGACACTATTGTATGATGTTGACCGCTCAGGAATATTTTGCACATATTTAGGCCTAGCTGTGACAGTTTTATTAAATCGAAATTTATATCGGTATTTTCCAGCGTAGATTCCGGCCTAATATAATAAATACAAAACAGACAGCTGTTTATGCTATGTGTTGAATATGTTATAGGCTACTGTGTGTAGAAAATGGATTACTGTGTGTAGAAAATGGATTGTGGGATTGAGGGAGTGACTTCAGTTTCATTAAATCAAAATTTGTGTATTCAAACTTGTTAGAATTAAAATAAATTAAACCATCAGTGTTTTCAAGCATTGGTCTATACAATGTGGACCAAAGTCCCACTTAGAGGGCTATCCATGTACATAACGAAATAGCAACCAGTTTTAATGAGAAACGATTAAAATTAGATATATGCAATTTAACTAGTAAAGTAAGATGAAGATAGTAGCAAAAGACCAAGCGTGGGTGTATTGGGTATTATACATGTATATACACAATACATGGTGAGAATTACAAGGGATTTATGGGTTCAGCCCCTAGTCTTTCTCAGTGCCCATAGCAATGTCTTAATTAAACACCCAACTCCACCTAAACAAAATAAATGTCTGACCCCAGTTTTCCCTACAATTCTCATACCGACCCGATATACATCTGTAAAACAGATAGAAGATTATGTTGTCTTTGGGAAATGCTATGCTGCATGCAAAGCAGTGCTCGTTAACGGCGCCCTCTTAAGTTCACTGGCGTCCTGAAGCTGAGTTGCGGGCGATAAGAACACCTGTTCAAATGTTTCAATAAGAGCCCTACTCCACAGACTGCAGGTGAGAATCTTACAGGTATTCCGAACCGGTTTAATCTCTCTGTTTATGCTCAAGTCGCTGAGAGACGCACACTAACATACACATTCTCATAAATAACAACATGGCGCCTACCATGACACCGGAGTACACGCACTTGCTTGGCTAATGCATACTTGACTGGTTCAATGATTGAGGCCCATTACCAAACATCCTAAGACGATATGCGGACTTAATTATTGCCTAATCGAATCTAATGACCTACTTTAGCGTAAAATCAGCTCGTCGAGACGGTTCGATAAGTGGTTATTTTCAATCAATAAACCGACGACTAATTTGTTGTGCCCTTTACACACTCTCTTTCTTTGCTACAGCTTCTTGGGTCCGCTGATCGAGACGCGTTAACGGTTTGAAGTGTGTGTTAAGACACTCGACGATCCAAGCTATAAATACGGGCAAGAAACGTACGAACGGTCCGTTGCTGGAATCTCTAGTACCTTGCGTGGGCGACACTCGCCAGCGACCAGGCGGATCGGGCAGCGGGCGTGCGGGAAGGGCGGGCGGTCGATCGCTGCTTCGCGACTCGATCGGATACCGAATACTTGCGTTCTGCGTTGTCCGTTGGGCGCTGTTTGTCCTCCGCCCCTCGGCCGCTGTAAGTTGCCGCGGGGAGGGCAGGCGAAATGCCGCTGGTGGGCCTCGTGGGACGTGCGAGGCAGGACGTCTTACCAGAAGGGCGGGTGTGGTTGCGCAACGATGCTGATGAACGAGTTATATTATTGTGTTTTGCGATAAGGTAGTAGTGGTTTGTTTACCTCCCAGTAACTATCCATACCGTTTCCGTGAAGATTTTATTAGCCTTGCAGGAATTTTGACATTCTTGAGCATCGGAATTACTCGTGAATCCCGTTCGGATAACCAAGGGCAAATGGTTGTGACATAGGCTATCATTCAATGAATCCAGTTTAGATAACCAAGGGCAAATGGTTGTGACATAGACTCAGTGGCGGCGCTAGGGGGGCTAAGCCCCCCCTACAAGAGGCTCAGCCCCCCTAAAAAATGACCATCTGAATTATTTTACATTGAAATATCCACACGATTTTGGTCGATGACTAAAAAAAAAAAAAGGTCGTCAGAAATTTTGGCGGCGAAAATGGAAAATTTGGTCGCGGGCTTCAGCCCCTCCAAAACTGAAATCCTGGCGCCGGCACTACATAGACTATCATTCAATGAATCCAGTTTAGATAACCAAGGGCAAATGGTTGTGACATATCATTCAATGAATCCAGTTTAGATAACCAAGGGCGAATGGTTGTGATATTATCATTCATTATCGTCGGTTGAGTGAAATTGAAACTTAAGTATGGCTCACAAGAAATTGAACTCGGTGAATAATTATTAATTAATAACCTATAGGTTATTCTGGGACTAATATCGAAGGGATAGCCTATACTGTTCTTCAAGATTGACAACAGTTATTATTATTTTAATGACTATAGAACCGACTATAGTCAATGCTTATAAATAGGCCTATATATATATACACAGAGTTCCGCGAGTGTTTTCTTTTGCATTTGTAAATTGCCATTAAACACGACAATAGGCCTATAGCAGTGTGAGAATTGTGGGGGGAAAGGGGGGTTGGACCATTATCCACTTGGAATTTGGGTGCAGTGGCGGCGCTAGGGGGGCTAAGTCCACCCTATAAAAGGCTAAGCCCCCTAAAAAAGGCCATCCTGTTTTTTTGCATTCAGAACTGAACTATTTTCCACGATTTTCGACCGGACGACTAAAAAAGTCTTTACTATGGAGCTCTAAGAAAGACTGGGGTTGAAACCCCAACCCCCAGGCAATTCTCATCCTGGCTACCTCAACATTAAAAACTGCTCAGCGTAGGCCTAGGCCAACTGCCCTACTGTGATTTAACTCAGGTTGGCCTGGATTCGATCTAGATTCTAGAATGTCAATCATTATGCAAACTAGATAACTTACATGCAGGCTGTGGTCAAATTGATTGTCGGGCCCACAGTCGGGGGTACCCAGTACGTGGCGGGCTTCTACGTCTGTGCACATCCAAACCCCAGTCTAACATGCCGAAAGAAAAGACAAATTAGGCTTAATATTAATAAACCTATTGATAGGCCATATAGGTCTAATCTAAATCTGTCATTACTGCAACACGCGAATTTAAAAACAAGTAATTTCGTTTATTCAATAATGAAGTTGACACACCGCAACCAGTAGGCCTAACAGTAGAGTCAAGCAGTACAGAACATGAAAAAGTAAGATGGTTTGACAAAAAAAACTGCCATTACATATAGGCAATGGCCTATTGCCTATATGTAATGGCAGTTTTTTTTGTCAAACTAGTTGTCTACGGAGCAGAGGCAACTATAGTGTGCGTGCTTGTACAATGTGCATTGTAGGCCTACAAACCCCTTGGGGATGAGATTCCTTTTGTCCTTAGCTGGCAAATCAAAGTCATGAGGACGCGGTTTCAGAGCACAGAGCACATAGACGTTTGCAAGTTACAACAGTTGACCGCGAACAACAAGCAATTCTCCGCTTTCTCAGTCATAGTTGAGATATCCACGCGAAGCAAACATATTCATATTCAAACATACGCGCAATCGTGGTGGCTGCGGCAACAGCGTTGAGCGCGCCTTCCGACATTCCATGTGCTCTATAGGCACCCGTAACGTGTGAATCGAGGAAGAGCATCCTCCCAAGATATCTTGCATAGGCACAAAGATCTTCCTGTACAATGCCCATCATAGAGGTCACTCGTGTCACGTCCAAAAGCGGTGGTAGAAGGTCGACTTTTCCAACTCGTGTTAAGAAGCATCTCACTCACAGGACTTCATTCTGCCCTGCATGCGTGCTTCTGTGACTGTGAAGATTTCGAAGTCGGATAGGCCTACAACTTGGCGACCCGTAGCAGTAGTCCTGTATGAATGTCCGAGCCTTCCCCTTCCCCTTCTTGGGTTTAAGACTGGACATGTCCCTGCGTAGGATAGTCGATACTGGCAATCGTAGACTCAAAGTCTCAGATCAGATGTGCGAATCTACGGTTCACATCAGTTCTCAAACTCGTCTGCATGTAACCACGCCTGTATACAATCCTGCAAAATTATCGGACCAAAAGTCATGTGGGCTACTGTAAACTACTGTGTAGACTATATCGTGTGCTATAGGCTATCCGATACATGAATGCACTATGTATACCCTATACGGTCCAACTACTCTCGAAGGGCGACTCAATTTATTCCATTATTTCGTCGTGTGCATTCCTATCTCAGGGTGTGGCGTGTACGACTATATAGGCTACGCTACTCAGGGTCTAGGCACTTTTGTCATCTAACCTTATGTAGGCCTATAGGTCTAAGACGCTAATTATATCCTCACAGTCAGGCTCCAGAAGCGAGGATATTGATGCGAAACATCACCCGGTGATACACAAATATAGCACAGTACGAATGTATGCAATAACTTAATATAGGCCTAACCATGCATTTCTGGATCTTGTTGACCTAGAGCGAACAAACTGGACCATCGACCTCTTTTTAAGTCAAATTAATAATTCGACAAGGTTAGGTCTAACTGGCTGGTCTTCTTCACGCACGTTTTAAATTCAAGTAGGCTTACCAATCAATCAATCAATCAATCAATCAATCAATCAATCAATCAATCAATCAATCAATCAATCAATCAATCAATCAATCAGTCAGTCAATCAATCAATCAATCAATCAACAAATCAATCAATCATAATTTGTATAGCGTCCCTTCAATGTACCTACTCAGAGGCGCTCCCGGCTGAGATCAAGCGGAAAAAAACAGTCTTCAACAGTTTGTGAAATTGAAAACAGTTTGGAAGGTGTCGCATAGTCAAGGGAAGTCCATTCCAGGTTGTTGGACCAACCACAGAGAATGAACGCCTCTGTATTGTTGCAGAGCGAGTGAAAAGAATCATTAAGTCACCATGGACAGCAGAGCGCAGTGCGTGGCAGCCTATATATGCAAGTGGAAAGAATCAATAAAAAAGCTTAAACTTATCTAAGCCTATCTAACTTGTTGAACTCACCCTATCTAAACATTTATACAGCGCCTCTTGCAACATGGATTCGAGAGGTGATAGGGAGCCAGTGTAAGACTTCAACCATATAATTTTATATTTATATATTCATTCATTCATTCATTCATTCGGACATTTATATAGCGCTCCTTCAAGAAAAACTACTCAGAGGCGCTCCCGACTCCAGCGCGCACAAAAAGAATAGTTTTAAGTTTAGTAAGGAAGGATCCTGGCAGAGTCCCAGGGTGTAGGCGTAGCTCAAAAGGAAGGTCATTCCAGACCACTGGTCCAACCACAGAAAAGGCTCGATTCTTCATGGTAGTAGTACGAGCAAAAGGAACTAAGAGGACTCCCCTATCAGCAGAGCGTAACTGACGACGTCCTTGGATACCCAATGTAAAGCTGCATAGCTCACGGAGGTAAATTTTATATATATATAACTTATATGCATATATAAATTATATGTATATATAAATTATATGTATACTATCTTACATGTATAATGTATATATCTAATTTGAAACGTGAGAAAACCAGGAAGGCGTGCTATCAGTCTAGCTGCAGCGTTTAAGACTGACTGGAGGCAGAGGGAGAGTCACATCTTGGGGAGACCCATGAGCAGTGGCCCAGACAAGAGGGGGTTTTCGGGATTAAAACCCTCATTGGCATAGGAAAGACGTTTTTAATGGTTATTAAAAATGGTTATTAAATAAGAAAAACAAAACAATTGCTTGTAGTAATAATTGTTTTTCTTACTTTATTCCCTTTGGTGCTTTATTCCCTTTTTATTTACTGTAATACTGTTGGGTTGGTGTCAGAAAGGGCATCCGGTCAGGCCATAAAACCCTCAACCACCCCCTAATTCCTGGCTACGCCACTGCCCATGAGGAGTGAGTTGCAGCAATCTATAATATGCTAGTCATCATCATCAATATCCCTATAGGCACAGTGCCCGTAGGAGTCCGACGCCACTCTCTGTCTGAGTCTGTCTCGCGTCATGGTACCCAGCTTCTCACCGGTCTGGTCAGCAGGTCTGCTCCATACCATAAACATCCTGGAGCAGCTAGACCACCTTGTCTGACTGAAGAGAATATTGGGAGAGAGGCATGAAGGACAACCTGGGTCAATGCCCGTATGTGTCCCATGCTAGTAGCCTACATGTGCCTATAATATAGCCTACAGAATAGGACCCACACGAGAAGTTATAACAATCTTTAATAGGAAGGCTTAAATGATGAGAACAGGGCTGTTTTAAAGGAATTTTTGGAACTGCACAACTCCTTTCCTATTCCATCATCCATGGCAAATTACATCCAATTAGAGGACAATGACTTTTTGCTAGTTTTAGCTGTACAGAAGTGCTTCTACAACTGCACAAATCCTTTTGGAACTGCACATTTTGTGTACAACTGCACGTTTAAAAAAAGCCCTGGAGTTATGTGCTCTAAGAGTATCCTATTTTTTTAAATATTTAAATAGAGAAGTTAGAGCGTGCAGCTTCCGCAGCGTGATGCTGAGAAATTGCCGCATCTTTCGTTGCATCCCGGTCCACATCTGCAGCCAATTCGTGGAGACAGGTGCAGCCTATCTCATCACGGCATTGTTCGCATTGTCAGGCCCCAGCAAAAAAAGAAAAACTCTTTAAACTTCGTCAGTTCTTCACTCTTCCCCGTGATAAACGCAACAGTTAACGATATAATTTTTGCATTCCTCGAATTTCCGAAATGATTCGTTCACCAGGAAGGCCTTCCAGGAATCCGCGTCTACTTCTCCTGCGACAAGATACCGCCAGGCTCTGATTTTCCACCGCATTCCATCTTAAGATTCATTCACGAAGTGGATTTCCTCTCTCATCTATAGGCGTATGACGCAAGCGAGGAGCCGCGGACGTTCCTATAAATATAGTACTGATGCCAGAACTAAAAACTAGGCCTATATTTAGTGTGGAGGAATGCCCGTGGCATAACGAAATATTTCTCTGTAGTATTGCGCCGTCGACAAAACCAATCTTGGCCGGAACACTGTCCTAAGTGCAGGTGTTGGTGGTGATAAACCTTATCGACAAAGAATGCTATAAGCAGATATATGCATATAATAATATTATTTAAACCAACCGGTGGAACTCTTACATTCACGCGATATATAGCCTACAGCTGTAGGCCTGATTATACATGCTTCTCATTTCACTTTTGCCAATAGCGGTCTCTATAGTGTCTGGTACTAGAAGGCACTGCGAGTGTGGGTAGAACGCTCCAAACGGTAGGCATGCAGCTAAGAAGATAACCATATGTCTAGTTGTGGCTGATACTCGGTGGCATGCAGCTAGAGAGCAATCACCATGACTTGATTAGACAAAATCGTTTCATGAATGTTGTCTGTATAGTTAAGTGAGTGAATAGTTGCCACTGCATCCAGGTCTTTAACTATGTATCTTATTTAGCGCCTAAATATACCTCTGCGACTTAATGTGCAAGTCTCTTTATGCAAGATCTTCACGCCCTCTTCATTCTGCTGACCGCTTTGATCTATTTGTACCTAGATCACGAACCTCATTTACCCAACATCGGGCTTTTGCTATTGTTGGTCCTTTAATATGGAATCGCCTTCCCTCTGGAATTCGTGGCAGGATTCTGGTAGGAAATTCACCTGCATCTTTCTGCTGCTTCAAGATATTTCTCTTTTCATGGGCCTGTCACGCTGAGAGCGCTTCTGAATAGCTTTGCTGTGAGAAGCGTTTTACAACTGTTATATTAGATTAGATTAGATTAGATTAGATATAGCCTAGTCTTCCGGTCGTTTAAAGTTTTGTGTGTACCGAAATCAGTTTTTTGGGAAACACTTTTTGGCATTGGTTGAATGGAAACACAATGGCATGAAGATGAGAAAGGGTAGGGGGTAGGAGGAAGGGTGAGAGGGAGGGTGAGAGGGAGGGTGAGAGGAAGGGAGGGTAGGAGGGAGAATGGGAGGGAGAGTAGGAGGGATAATGGGAGGGAGGGCTGGAGGTAGTGGATAGTGGAATGGTGGGATGGATGGAGGGAGCGTGTGAAGGAGGGAGGGATGGAAGGAGGGTGAGAGGGATGGTGGGATGGAGGGAGGGAAGGAGGGAGGGATTGGCTGGGAACGGCCCGAATCCTAAAATTTCCGGGCATCGCCGGGTACCCCAGCTAGTCAGCTATCCACATATCCAGAAGATCAACCGGCTAAAAGAGAGACAGAGCCAAGTAATTTGAAAGGACAAGGAACTTGCAACGGTGAGAGTTCTGCTCCTAACAGCCATCACTACGGTACCTTAAAAGTTTCCTTTTTAGCAGAATGCTTTTATCGCTAGAGGCTTATACGGTAACCTATAACACGCAAGCGTCCTATCCTGCGCAATCTGGCATGCGGGGAACATTAACTTAATTTGTGCATGCACCAAGTAGTTACCATTTAGCTCTGATTAATTTTTCATATGAGTGGCGCTATATAAATATAAAATACAATTACAAATCAGTTGATTCACAGCATGTAGGCCTATGTGTGTATTGTGCAAAGGTTCCACACATATGCGCGTACAATGCCATAGGCCTCATCCAGAAAACAACAAAGCAGAATGATACGTGCATTTACGCACGCAAAGACTATACCATAGCCTAAGCTCATATATTATATACACGAACGACATATTTCTCCAATGCATTGGGAAGCGTATACTATATATATATCTGGAAGATATATTTACCAGTTGGGAACATTCTTTTGTTGCACCAGATAGGTGTTATCTATCGGCAGGCACCACTTAAGGACATTTGCGTATAAGCCTCACGTATTCCACCGATGTTCAGGGTCTGTCGCTCTATATAAATACAAGCCGAGCGGCGATGCACCCAAGGAATACGAAATATTCACGAATTCTTCCGTTAATACATGCGTGAAACGATCTGCGGGACTACAAAGAAAACGTGCGCATTTTCTAGGCCGCCCACAACTAATAGGTTCCTTGCCTGCACGAGCTTTAATCGACTGAGTCTTGGTCTGCTCGTTAAAAACATTGAATGAATATTACAGGCGTGTCTTAGATGCTTGAAAGTTGCTTCGTCTTCAGGTCGTGTTAACGTGTTTTGTCGACAACGAGAGCGAATCGAATCGCCACCGTGCAGTTCTAGGAGATCTGATCAAGTCGTTAGAAAAACCGATACAATTTCGAGATGTCGTATCTTGCTGTAAGTATAATTATGTTGCAGCGATTAGTTATTATGAGAGGGCCAGGGAGGCCTAGCCTATATAAGTATGTTTGTATGTGCACTTGTTATAGCGCCCCTTGAAGCTCTCACTACTCAGAGGCGCTCCCGAATGCAGAGCGGACACTGCATCGGAGTTTCACGCCGAAGCGCGAGCAATTGTGAGTGAAGGACTTGCCCAAGGTCCTTACGAGGCGAGGTGGATTCGAACCTCGAACCTTCCGGCTTCAAGGCAGCGACGCCACCACTACACCACCGGTCATGACATGCCCTGTAAGCTTATTTGGAAACATGTTCAGTAATTTTGTAATGATATTTATTTTGCTTTTTTATTGAGGTTGCGGTGTAGGCCTATACTGCGTTGGATAGACCTACCGTTGCCTTCCGCCTAACTGATCGTCATATTTTCCATTCAGTCATTCGCGCATGACTTCGACTTTGCATATCTGCATATTAATCAGTTTTGTGACAGGTCCGCTGTTGCAACCACGCGTGCAGCCAGGTGAAAACCCCATTTGGTGCTATAGGCCTATGCTGCATAAATCCGTTGCTAAGTTAAGTGGCTGGCCTGGGAGCGCCTCTGAGTAGACTTCTTGAAGAGGCGCTATATAAATTTTCGAAATGAATGAATAACTGAATGAGGTAACCACGTGTACGTGACTAAACTATACAAAAGTAATAAGTAAAGATGTACAAAGCCTGACAATTAACGAAGAGACATTGGATAGGATCGACCAAGTAGGTTATTAGCTTAGGCCTACTATACAAAATTATGTATCCTAACCGACATAGACCCTATAATATACATGCAACTAATATTATGTAGCTATAGGTCTAAATAAGTAACACAATACATGACTAATATGTTGTTGATGTAATATGTATCTTAATATTTAAACATTTCTATAACAGCTTTAAACAGCCCCACGGCTACTGACGCGTGTAGATACCTGAGACTCTTTAAGCGGGGGTCGGGGGGGTCGGGAGCGCTTCTGAGTAGCTGCTCTTGACGAGGCGCCATATAAATCTCTGAGATGAATTAATTTAATTAATACAAAGCCACGTGTCTTTTTCTTCTTTTCGTATAAGCAGTCAACGGGGACAAGTAACTGGTACGTATAGGTATAGGCCTATAGGTCTATAATTATGGCTCTTTTAACAGTTTTTCCTCATTATACTGTAGCAGTTCAAGATAACGTCCATCCTATCAGTGGCGGATCCAGAGCGTTTCGAAGGGGGAGGGGGGCAAAATTGTCGGTGTTGGGCAAGGATAACTTTCATCTTTATTCACCGGAAAATCTGATGACTTTTTTAATCGTTTGTCCGATTCTCACGAAAAATATACCATTTTATCCGCCAAAAAAGTTGATGACCTTTTTTAGTCATCATAGACTAGGCCTACTTTTGTATAGGTCTGCCGACCGAACTGGTGGGGGGAGACCACGTCCACTTTCCACGCCAAAATGGCTGGTGAGAAAGAATTTTCTAAATGGGGGGGGGCATGGCCGGATTGGCCCCTCTGGATCCGCCCCTGCATCCTATGATATGTCCGCGTAGCAGCGTATGGACTGACAATTACAATTGCCGAGTTGCCATGACACTGGTTTTCTATGCCACGATGCAGATTGGAGGCCGGGCATTCCGCGGTCTTATCTCAAACTTTTCAGCATGCATATTCTTGCGATTCCGGCGAAGATCAAAGGCCAATATTATACGAGATAGCCGAATTCTTGACCGCTGCAATACGTTCTGCTGTAGTATTCCCTTCGTCAGATGTTAGTCTTTTATCTCTTTTACAGTGATGACTCTAAGTTAGGCCCATAAGTAGCCATTATAAAAATCGGTCGATAATGGACTTGTTTTGCTCGGTATTCTTTTCATCACATAGAGCACTCTAGCGGACACTTCAGACATCGTAGCCAATGTAGGCCATGATACGGTTTATACCTATTCCAATGCGCACGCATACGCGTGTGCTCTTTAGCATAATAATAATAATACTTCTGTATCGGGATTCTGAACATTATAAACACCATGGGCGGAGTTTGGTTTCCGTTCTTGGAGGGGCTAAAGCCTTCTTGGGGGGGGGCTAAGCCCGGGAAAAGATACCATTTACACGGCAAAAAATGAATTTGGGTCTTCTTGTGGCGCTTAGCCACCCTCAAGGCCGTAGCCAGAATTTGATTTGGGGGGGGGGGGTGTTTCTTTCCCGCCCGAATAACTGATGACTTTTTTTAGTCATTCGGCCGAAAAATCGTCAGAAAATGTCACCAATTAATTTAATTTTCCATTTCGGGGAGTGTTTTCATGGTTTTATTTCATGGTTTTTACATCATGTGCTCATAAATGCATTCAATTACTTTTTACATTTTCCATTTCGGGGAGTGTTCAAACACCCAAAACACCCCAATAGCTATACGGCCTTGGCCCCCTAGCCCCTGATAAACTCCGCCCATGATAAACACAACGTGGTTATACATGTAGAACCTCTTGCATGCGCTTCGTGGTATGTAGAACAATGTAAGCAGGGCGGCTTTAAGGTCGTCGTCCACCAGAAATAGGTCCATAGGCATTCCTGCATTAGTATACACTCCAACCGCCACGCAGTTTCTGCATTATAGAGCCAAACGCATGATTGCGTATTCGAATCATTTTTGACGGTGTGTCTAATCATGATCCACAAACACACCCAAAACCCAGTTTTGATTTTGAATCTCAATTTACTCCTTGCAGGGCCGGTGTCACGAAATAGAGTATCCCCCGTATTAATCGTATCCCCCCCCCCAAATGAAGAAAAGTCGAAAAAGTCACTTCCGCATGTATTTTTTTGCAAATTAATTTTCATCTGCTTTTTTAACAATGACACTAACAGGTATGTTTTTTTCTACTAGATAATTATTTTTGCTTTGGTTTTAGAGCACTTAAAACTTTTAAAACACTTTAAAACACTCAGAATCACTAAATAAATTCGAGTTGCCTTTCTCTGAACAAAGATTAGAAATACAGAGACGAACAACGTCTGCTGAGGAGGTCGTGACCTATAGTTATAGACCTTCGTCTTGATAACAAAGACAAAGGCAAGAGACCTGTTGAAGTGTTGAAGACATACACGTCTTAGTATACCGTCATGACAGGCTTGTTGTGCAGCGAGGTGATGACAGTTTCAGTGGACCGATTCAGGTCTGGTGTTGGCAGATTCGTTCGGATTTAACGCCAAGGCACGCGAGGCACATGCCTAGGGCCCCGCGCAACAGGAGGGCCCCGCGGCGACCCAAATTAAACATGCTATATTGCATAACAAATTAGCAACATATGTTATACGTTTTTTGACGTATGTTAAACTTACATTTATTTTACACTGCTTAGTACAAAGATTGCTGTGCTAGCTGTACATGTCAGAAGCATACTAGCTCATAGAGTCATAGGCCTATTATTAACAAATGTAAAAATTACACACACGAACATAGAAGGCATGAATGCAAAACTCTATATGAACCTAAGAACAGCCGCGCAAACAGGGGCGGATACAGAAATTTTTGAAGGGGTGGGGCTATGGGGGCAAAATTTTCGGTGATCCTTGCCAGAAAAAATCTGATGACCTTTTTTTTAGTCGTTTGGGTGAAATGTCTGGAAAATATAGCAGTTTTCCCTGCCAAAATAACTGATGACTTTTTTGTCGTTAGTCGTCAGTCGTCCTGATCGAAGTAATCTCTGCAAGCAATAATATAGCCTACTATGGCCTCTCTAGTATCCTAGCCTACTTTTAATCCCGCTGTAATGATTTAATGATTTGTTGAAACCAAATGGGAGGGGCCAAGTCCCATGCACTTTTAAAATGGGGTGGGGCCATGGCCGGATTGCCCCCCTGGATCCGCCCCTGCAGCCGTGGATACCATCAGAGAAAGAAAGAGTTGGAGGAGTCGAGTACAGGCCTCATCGTCGGGATGCGCCTGATGGAGGAGAGAAGATGAAGGAGATAGAAGTAGCAGAGAAAACCAATTGGGCCACTGATTGCATTCTGCCAGTGCCAGTCCCAAGCCTGGGTAAAAGAGGAGGGCGACACTAATAATCTGTGAAATGGCAGTGTCGTCGTTAAACAGCAACAAGCTGGGAAAACCAATGGTATACGACTATACGAGGTCAGAGTGCTTAGAAAGGAAAGATAAATTTGAAATTCGACGATTACTAAAGGCTTTCTTTGCTTTGTCTATAATTAATTATACATGTAAGCTATGACCGATATTCGAATTCGGGGTCTGAATTTTTGAAGGGTGTTGGAATGTGACCATGGGCGTCCGCAGAATTTTTTTTAGGGGGGCGCAAACTTTTAAATGGTTGACCCAGGGACTAAGCAATGTGTCAAATAGCCTACGTCAATATGGAGTTAAACAGGCAGCCTATCAATTTCATTGTATAGGTAGCCCTATAACATACTGAGCTTTTACGTCGTAGGCCTATATCTTCTTTTATTATTATTGCATCAGAAACATTCGAGTGACAAACCGCAATCAGTGAAAAAGATGCAAGGGCCTAATATTTTATTTTTTCTAAGATAAAAGAAGCTTAGGCCCTATGTTATTATTTATTTTAAAATATTGCATGGGCCTACTAAACGAGCTTCCAACTTGAATAAAAAGTTTGCGCAAAGATTCCCTTCCTCTACGTCCCTCCCTCAAAGTAGGCCTAGGCCTAATACGAGTAAACCTACCTTCCCAGTCGACGGCGGAATCGGTTTCGTTCGTGGACAGTAAAACGACACACGTTAAACGGCTATATACACTGTGTCCGGATGAAAAGTAGTACACAACTAAAAGTGTCATAACCCGGTCAAAACTTTTAGGATTTGTCTGAAATTTTAAACACAGCAACAGTGACCATATCTACACGAGATTCCAAAGTCGTTTGCAAATATTCGCGAGTTTGCCAAATTTATGAGCGTTTAAAATGGAGCACCAAAAAATTGAACTTTCCAACATGGAAAATCTGTAAGGAAGTGAAATTCACCTATATGGTGTTCAAAATGTTCTTCTTGTTCACGAACACACGACCGTAGGCGTAGTTGTTGTCACGGGAGACACTCGGCTTCGTACCCGCAGCTGTGGCCGCCCAGCAGTCCAGACCTCGATCCGGAGTACGAGGTACATTTACTGGAGAAGCGCGTTTTTCGATCACGCGGATTCATGACATCGATAACCGTAAGGCGTAGGGCGCGTCTGATTGAAGGGTGGCAGATTTTTGACGAAGTGATCATCGACCGGACCATCAAACAGTAGCGTCTGCGTCTACGGTCGTGTGTCCATGAACAATAAGGACATTTTGAGCACCATATATAGCTAAATTTCACTTCGTTTCAGGTTTCCCATGTTGGAAAGTTCCAGTTTTTGGTGCTTCATTTCAAACGCTCATAAATTTGGCAAACTCGCGAATATTTTCAAACGACTTCGGAATCTCGTGTAGATATGGTTATTGTTGCTGTATTAAAAATTTCAGACAAATCCTAAAAGTTTTGACCGGGTTATGACCCTTTTCGTTGTGTACTACTTTTCATCCGGACACAGTGTATATAGACTTCCTTCAGCGCTCAGTTTCAACAGAGCATACGCAATTATGCATCATACCATGAAAGAAACAGGTTTGAATGCAACAGAAATGTTCGTCCCTTTTCGTCCTTAAAGTGGCCAACAACCGAACACCTGTCCGAGCGAAAAACAAACGACTATCTGTTCCGTTCATAGGGCTATCAAGTTTCTTCTACCCTCGATGCAGTCGACCCTCGCAGTTATACGAAGGTTTCCTATAATTATTTCGTCTCCTCCGTCCCTGTGATATATTGCCCGACTGACTCACAACGTGTAGTAGACGAAGTTACAGTTTAACGAACCTTGTGACAACTCAGATAAAATTATGGATTAGCATTCTTCTTTCATCTAGCGGGGGTATGTTTAGAAGGTGTGACAGAACATGTGCCAGCTGGCATCTAAAGGAAGAAGCTGATTATTTGGAGACTATCGCTGTAGCCAACTTCAGCCAGTGTCAAATATGCTTATATAAGCTTATATTTTATGCAAATGCATAATATAGGCCCTATACATGTATAACTATATATACATAATTATATATAATCCTCACTATAGTATAGGCGGTTCTTCCGCGGATCTGTTATCTATAGCATTGATCAGCTAAAAGGGCATATGATGCCAATTACTTCGCTATTAGCGGACACGAATGAATTCATTTCCCGTATCGGGTTAGACAATATGAATTTCTGTATTACCAAGAGAGAACTATATATGCTGAATTTTCACAAATGTGATGCACCTACGCAAAGCAGCCTATATAGTCCAACTTGTGGAGCGTATTGTACATGTATTTGTACGGTCGGTACACTATAGTAGGCCTACATTAATCTTACGCTTCCTATGTTAATTTTAAATAGTTACCTAGAGAATGTAGTGTTTTCCGACGGGAAACTTGTTGCAATAATTATAATAATCAAATAATCGACATTCCTCTGCAAATACGCGCAGAATCCAGGGGGGCGCACATGCGCCCCCTTGCGCCCCCCTGCGGACGCCCATGAATGTGACGGTCACTCAAGAATCAGATGAATGACATTGATGGCTATATAAGAACGAGAATGTTACTCCAGATTTTATGAGATCCGCTTGCATGTGTCCTATCCATAGATCCTCTTGCTTACATGTATGTCCATCTGCCAGTGTGTGTCTCTGTTCAATTGTTCGTCTGTCCCTCTGTCCGTCCGCCTGTCTGTCTGTCGATGTTTATCTGCCCGACTCTGCGTCCATCATTATGCATATCTCTTTGCCTGTTTGCCACAATCGGTCTATAGATCCACGCATGTATACATGTATGAGCACTTGTTGTAGCGCATCTTCAGATTTCTTCTCAGATACGCTCCCGACTCAAGCGCGGACACTGAATCTGAGTTTCACGCCGAGGCGCACGGACAACTGCGAGTGAAAGACTTGCTCATGGTGCCAACGCTTCGGATTGAGGTGGATTCGAACCCGCAACCTTCCTGCTCCAAAAGGTACCGAACATACCCCTATACCGCCGCGCCCCACATG
Source organism: Lumbricus terrestris (assembly GCA_949752735.1). Lineage (NCBI taxonomy): Eukaryota > Metazoa > Annelida > Clitellata > Crassiclitellata > Lumbricidae > Lumbricus > Lumbricus terrestris. The sequence goes on from OX457053.1 coordinate 30,925,163, forward strand.
TGTATGTTAACTATTTACATGTGTGTAATGACCGTTTGACCGCTTGACGTGAAGCCTGCATGGCGTGTGCCCTGGATGCACATTGCACAAACACAGTTCGGGTTCAGGGGTTCAGAGTTGACGGGTGTGGCCGCTGAAAAGAAATCGTCACCTCCCTTCACTGTCTCTGCAATGTTTTCGCGTATCTAGGCCTATGGGTCTTAAATGTAGAACACTTTTATTGCAACAGGTTTACACGCCGCACTATTAGCCTGCATTACAGGAACGCGCGTGCATGCTGATTATAATATTTGATTTCTGTAGACCATTATAGATGTCGGTTAGCGAGATTGATTTGTTTCCAGATCAGTAATTATTTTATAGGGATAATCGCAAGTTTTTGATCTCATAGCGGGACATGTGAGTCTATATATAAATATATACGCCCGCTTGTTTACTCATTTTAAGCCTGTTAGTTATTCCCATCCTTAATCCCTGTTTTATGCTGCAGAGTATAATAAATTATCATTCCGCGCTATATTTAGAGTCTTTTATCGTCATTCCAATCTTCAACCATGCTCTCCACAAAAATATGTGACCGACACCCTAAACAGTTTCCGTATGATACGCTCGCTGGAACACGACTATAGAGTGTTCGACGAGTAATCGTATCTAGAGACTACTACAGCGCCCACAAAAACCATGTCGCGGGAACCAGCTTATTCACAGGCGCTTAATCAAAACAAAATCGACAGGCAGCGGGTCAAGTCCGGAGAGTCATGCAGGCAGATAGATGGACGGCTAAGGTGAGTTGAAATGACGAGGGATGTGAGGAGAAGAGGAAGAATCAGGATAGGATTTGTGAAAGAGCAATGTTTTCAGTTTTGAGTGAAAGACCTGTGGGGAGATAGCGAGGGGTGGAGTTTTGGTGAGCTCGTATGATGGATGGGTCGGAAGTTTGACGTCGTGCTGGCGAAAGTTTTGACGTCTTGAGTACGGGTTAAAACCTTTATACGGCACCACTCTCATGCACGGTCACTGTGTATATATTCAGAGGGGCTTTGATAGTGAGGCTTAAATTCTTCCGTGATTGTTTCGTTTTCCACTGTGTATTGTAGGCTACAATGTACAGGGCTGTACTCTAGGGTATACGCGGGTACACAGCGTACTCACCGGAGTCACCTCCGGGAAAAAACGATAGCGTGTAGGCCTACTCGCCTCTGAAAACGAGGGTGCACACGGGTATACAGCGCATATATATATCTGTACTCACCTCAAAAAGACCAAGTGGGCACACGCGGGGAAAAACGCGAATTATGAAGAAAAAATCATGAAAGTAGAGCGGGCGAAAAATCTTCCAAAAGCCAGCCGATGGCTAGAAAAGTTGTCAGAATTTTTTTGGGAAAAAGTCGATTTTTTCCAGCGGCAAAGATTCAGAATACGCCTCAAAGATTCAGAATACGCTCCTGACTGCGTAGGCTATAATTATTTGCTCCACCTTTCGATTTATTTGGCAATGATTCGTTCTGTGGGTGTCCCTCCCAACGGGATTGCGAATTTGCGATCCATTTTAGCCTTTTTTTAGGTCTCCCATTTGTAGCCTATCAGTCTTACACTAATATGATAGTAGATTTGTATCGCAATCTGTGTGACGTCACAATATGCCTAGTTTCATATTATCGAAATGAACGTCCATAATAATGTAGATCTGCATCATAATCGAAGTGACTAGGACTAGTTTTAAATTCTCAAACTGAACTTCTTTAATGGTAGATTTGCATCATAATTGATGTGACGTCACAATGGCCTAGTTCATATACATGTATAGTCTAAAAAATGGACTTCTATAATAGCAGATCTGTATCATATTCGATGTGACGTGACTGACGTCACAATTGGCCTAGTTTTATAATATTCTCAAAATGAATTTCTATGATAGCACATTTGTATTATAATCAGAGTGGCGACACAATAGGCCTATAGTCTTCTTTGCACACTCAGCGTCACATGAATCAAAATCTGACACCCAGTTATTTCTCTACAATTTCGATACTGCATACACACACAAAATGTTAAAATAATAATAACTGTTACCTGCTCCAGCAAAAGGAGGCGGAAGTCGCAAGTGATAAAACAGAGGAAATTCGATAAAAACAAAAATCAGGTGTAAATTTTCCGATTATCGTTTTTTTCGCATATATCAGTAGACACGATCCTATATTACTTGAAAAAATATATTGATTTAATATTATTTGACCTCTTTTGCAACAATTGTAAGCATTTTGTATGACAAGTTAAAAAAATTGTGGATTTTAAACGCATTTTAAAGGTCCGTTTCAAGCGTAATGTTATGGTATTATTCGGTTAAATCATCCCATTATAATTCATATCTCTGGAACCAATTAAGATAGATTAATAATTGTCTCGGCATTTTAAACAGAAATGATTGTTTGTCATATTTAGCAAAAATATACAAAACTCATTTTTGTCACTTCCACCTCCTTTTGCTGGAGCAGGTCACTTAATGTTCAAACAGAAATGTAATGTATACAAACTATACATGCTTACATGCATGCATGCACACATGCATACATGCATATATGTATACATGCATACATGCATGAACATATCTTCTCACTTAACTTCATAGCTGAGGGCTTAGACGAAGATCATGGGATTGAACTTTCCGACTCATCCCGCCCCCACAACTAAACTATATACAGGGCCTAGGCCTACTGCGTTCGATGGAGTGGGTGATAAGCAATTTTTAAATAACAGATGTGAACCGGTGCTTGTCAGGATGTATTCTAAGTGCATTCTTGATAGTTTCGGTTCAAGTCAGTGCAGGAATGTTGGACCTTAGGGTCATCGAAGTTCGATTACTGATCACTTTGTCAACTGTGTCAGCGTCCATGTGTATCAACGTCCATCAGGCCGATTGAAGAGCGCCGCAAATGATCCGACTTTACGACAAAGGTCTCGTGCTGCCTGCCATATATCTTGTCCATCTGATTAGCCGTGATGTCGACTGTTATATAATTAGATAATAAATTGTAGAGATGAGACTTTTATTAGGGTCTGCATTTGTCTATAGCGAGTCCATGCCTCGTGAAGAAAACTGAGAACATTAAGTAGGTGTAAGCATTGCTGTATGCACGGAAGGGGAGTGATTGGACATGGGTGAGGGAATTAAGAAATGGATATGGATGGGTGGATGGGTGGGTGGATGGATGAGTGGGTGCGTGGGTGGATGGATTGTTTGATGGGCGGATGGACAAACGGGCGTATGTGCGGATGGATTGATATGGCATGCATGCACAATAATTGTGCATGCATGTACAATTATTGTACAATGTATCCTTGTATGCATGTATACATGACATGTCTGACATCCATCCATTCATTCATTCACCCATCCATCCGATAGATACATGTAGAGTCATACATACATACATACATACATACATACATACATACATACATACATACATACATACATACATACATACATACATACATACATGCATGCATGCATGCATACATACATACATACATACATTCATACATGCATGCATGCATGCATACATACATACATACATACATACATACATACATACATACATACATACATACATACATACATACATACATACATACATACATACACACACATACATACATACATACATACATACATACATACATACATACATACATACATGCATGCATGCATACATACATACATACATACATTCATACATGCATGCATGCATGCATACATACATACATACATACATACATACATACATACATACATACATACATACATACATACATACATACATACATACATACATACACATTCATACATACATGCATGCATGCATACATACATACATACATACATACATACATACATACATACATACATACATACATACATACATACATACATACATACATACATACATACATTTCTCGTTGTCACTGAAATCCGTAGATAAATAATTATGTGTGTATGCATGCGTGCATGCATGCATACACACATAATTATTTATCTACGGATTTCAGTGACAACGAGAAAGCGAAATGGGAAAAAAAGCAACATGCAGTACTGTTGGTCCCTTGCAGCCTATTATAATGTTCATTACATATAACCGGATAGAACCCTCCCTACTTTCTAAATATGCCTCGGGTCGTGCATGGCTACAGACGAAGTATGCATGGCAGGTTAAGTGTGTACGACACGTTCAGCTTTACATGTAGGTATAGAAACAGAAAAATGCTCATGAAACGACGTCAATACGTGCAACTTGGCCTACAGTCAATGTATGTTGCATTTATTATAAATATATATATATATATATTTATATATATTTATAAATATATAATATATAATTTCATATAATATATACAATTGTATGTAATATATATATAATATATGCAACATATATGAGCTTGATATGCCTGTCAAAATGTCGAGTATAGACACCCACACCCGTCAGCAGACAATAGACGTCGGCTTGGGTGGCCGTTTTATCGCGTGTGCGTTTTGAGTTTGTGTTTAGGAAAGGAAGTGATCGGCTTTTCGGATTGTTGGTTGACCTTCCGTTCTGAACCATCTGCATGCAGGGCCACTTGAGGTCGATGATGGATTGCGACATTCCACATTCCACGGCTGGGTGGTTTCTCCAGGTGCTTTCCATGAAGGACGTTTTTATGCAGGCCAGCGATTGTGGAAAAAATGTGTGCACGCCCACAAGGTCGGCAGAGGTGATCACGTGGAATACTATAGAGCTGTGGAGAAGGATGTGACGACATTTATGCGTCAGGAGGGAATAGCTTAGTTTGCCACTGAAGACTGACGGACAGGGAGAAAGGCAGACAGGCAGACAGACGGACTGCCAAAAATCTAAATGGGGCATAAAATTTATCGCCTCCGACTGGCTATGCGCTGCAGGAATCAGCTGCAGATCCTCGCACCCGATTTACTAAAGCACCTTCGCACCCTATCCCGTCACTCCGGATGATATTGCAACTGGCTCGCGATTGATAAAGCTTTGTCACCCTATAGATGTACCAGGGTAGTGCTAAAGACAGTTTGGCTGCAGGAAGACAGAAGCCAGCGATCACCTTCATGGGTGGTGGCTGGACAGATGAATTACGATTTGAGATATCTCGATGTTATTATCATTTATTTGTACCCGTCGCCGCGAAATGACTAGCTTCAGGATCAAAATTGAGTGATCTGGTACCATAGAAACTCCTCAGAAACGTATAGTTCAGAGAGTTTCAGGAACCTTAGACCGTATCGCGAACATTTTTAAGACTACACAATTCGTTGGTATAGCAATTCATCGACCCGGAGAACTGGATGGTTGAGCTGTCTGAATTGAACTCAATCAATCAATCAATCAATCGATCAACCAATCAATCAATCAATCAATCAATCAATCAATCAATAAATCAATAACATGAATTTATATGTGGGGCGCGGTGGTATAGTGGTGGCGTCGTTGCCTTGAAGCCGGAAGGTTCGAGGTTCAAATCCACCTCGAGTCACCGCGTAGGGACCTTGGGCAAGTCCTTCACTCGCAATTGCTCAGCGCTTTGGCGTGAAACTTCGATGCAGTGTCCGCTCTGCAGTCGGGAGCGCCTCTGAGTAGAGAGCTTGAAGGGGCGCTATGACAAGTGCACATACAAACAATATGGCACCCCTTCAAGATCCCTACTCAGAGGTGCTCCCAGCCCAGGCCTGGTCGTATAGAGAAAGGTCTTGCCAGCGTCGTACCCATAGTGCACAGCGTCTGACGCATATTGGACGTCCGCATATTATTTTCCAGCATGCAGGATCAGAACGCAATGATCACGACAATTATTTTTCTTAGAGTGCTTTTAAAAATGCAAAGCAATAAAATTAAGAATGTGGGTGTTTTGCACGGAGGTGTCTGAATGTAAACATCATCTTAGTCTCACTTTGAATATAACTACTGTTAACTAGTAGCGTATAACTGCTTGAGTGCGAAGAAATCTGTTTAAAGAATTTTAGTTTTAAAAATAGGTGTCAACTTTCTAGAGGGGAGGTACCTCTAGCTTGCTCTTAGCCTATCTATAGAGCGGGCGCCAATGATCTGGAATGCTTACGTATAAGGTTTCTCAATTTCTTTAGAAAGATGTTTTTACTTATATATAGACTACCCAAGTAGGCCTATAGATTTCGCAGAGGGGTAGGCCTATTACAGAAACTAATCCAATTCTTGTAAATCGATCGACGGGAGAAGCGCGTTTGCGACAATTTGGGATAAAGATATTAGCTTTCAGTCTGCGAAATATCTTCTCCTCCATGCGACTTTTCCACAGTCTTCGCATGCGTATACATAGATAGGAAGACCGGAATTTTTGCCGAAGCTATTAATGTTTCTTTTTCTGCGAATTTATGAGTGTCTCTGGCATGCAGCTATAGCGAGTAGGCTACACTATACACACGAAAACGTGAGGTTCAAAGGGTCAAGAGAGGGTGGATACTGCTGCTGATGAAGAAGAAGATGCCCTGGCTGCCAACGTCATCCGTCAAACAATCAACGGATCTGAAACAAGATACACCCTCCAGACTCACAAACGATGTGACCCGCGTTAGTTTAACAAGGCAACTCTGTAAACACCCCCACCCCCACCCCCATGCACCCCCTACACCAGAGATGAGCAGAGAGAGGCGAAAGGACAGAACCGCCGCCTCCGCCGTTAGCTCTCTCTGTCTCTGTCTCTGTCTCTGTCTCTGTCTCTGTCTCTGTCTCTCTCTCTCTCTCTCTCTCTCTCTCTCTCTCTCTCTCTCTCTCTCTCTCTCTCTCTCTCTCTCTCACCCGACCCCTATTAGGGTAATTTCTCCCCGTTTAGCGACGCCCCTGCCACCGATTATACTGACAGAAGGCGTGTTCGGGATTTCCGCCAACATGCTTGTCGAAGGCGCGTCCACGAGAATGAAGCGCTAAAAAGTTTTAAATTTTATGCGAGTCCACGCGTTTCGATTCGACTGAGAGAAATTCCTCTGCAAACGGACCCACCCCTTCGTCTCTTAGTCTGTCTGTGTGTCTGTCTGTGTGTCTGTGTGTCTGTCTGTGTGTCTGTCTGTGTGTCTGTTGGTGCGTATCGATCTATCCGTCTGCAGATGGCTAAATTTGTGCTTTTCGTCGGTGCGGACTATTTTATAGACCTACATAAATTACATCCAAACCCCTTAAGATTTCTTTCTGCAAGTTGAGTTGATTGGCTGATTTGTTTTCTATATATATATACATGTATATCTGATTGACTCTATCTATCTATCTATCTATCTATCTATCTATCTATCTATCTATCTATCTATCTATCTATCTGTCTGTCTGTCTGTCTGTCTGTCTGTCTGTCCGTCCGTCCGTCCGTCCGTCCGTCCGTCCGTCCGTCCGTCCGTCCGTCCGTCCGTCCGTCCGTCCGTCTGTCTGTCTGTCTCTCCTCTGTCTCTCTGACTGTCTATATGCCTGTATGTTTATCAATTCACCAAGAGATCTATCTGTTTGTCCGTCTACTTGTTTGAATACGTGTGCGTGCGTGTGTGTGTGTGTGTGTGTGTATGTGTGTGTAACTGTGTATGTGTATGTGTGTGTGACGGGTCTGTATGTTATGGCATGCGACATATATCCAAGGCCAACAAGCGACGACGACTACACATAGGTGGTCGCCGTCGTCGTCTTCGTCGTAGCAAGCAGACAAGCAGAGTCATTTGCTGTACTAACACGACGCACCGCTGCCGCCACCGTTGCCGCTCTCGTTGCCTGGCTCGACACATTACATATTCACTTGCATGGAAAGTCGTCTGCCGCTGCTTGCCGCTTTCGCGCTGTAGTAGTGTTGCGTTTGATTTGAAGGCGTTGCCCACTCGCCGCCGCGCGTCATTCTAAAATACGACATGTAACAGACACTTGTGTGTATGTATGCACGCGTGTTTCTGTATGAAATACCGAAAGCTGCATAGTTGTATATATATATATATATATATATATATATATATATATATATATATATATATATACATATGTATTATATATATAACAAACTTACACACGTGCACACATATCATGTTTGTTTGTTTGTATGTGCACTTGTTATAGCGCCCCTTCAAGCTCTCTACTCAGAGGCGCTCCCGACTGCAGAGCGGACACTGATCGGAGTTTCACGCCGAAGCGCTGAACAATTGCGAGTGAGGGACTTGCCCAAGGTCCTTACGCGGCGATTTGAGGTGGATTCGAACTTCAAACCTCCCGGCTTCATGGAAACGACGCCACCACTACACCACCGCGCCCCACATACACATGTCTGTATATCTGATGTGTCATTCACACACATACATACACACATACATAGTTACATACATGCATATATATACGCAGACATATGTGCATGTTTATATGTATACGCTATGTGTACGGAGACAAGCGTATACAAGAGAATAGGCAAACGGATAGCCTATATTATAGTAAACAAATGCGCAATCAAAATTAAAGAAAGAAATCTAAACGGTATTGAGACAGATCGACGGACGCAACAAATGAAATGCTAGACAGACCGATATAAACAAATAAACAGACACACACCCACATACAAAAGTGACAGATATGCAGACGGATAAAATGTTAGAGAAGGCAAAAATTTACGGTGATGGGTCAGTAATTGGGCGGAGTATATATAGCCTGTATATGCAGAACAAAAAGGTAGCGAAGCAGAATGACCACATTCGATTTTTTGGATTTTTATTATTCAAGTTATATATATATATATAAACAGGCAGTATTTACGCACATATATATGTATATATACTCATATGTATACATATTTATATACATAAGCGAGTCTGCATGCATATAGAGCACATAAATAACTATATAGGCCTGCAAATGCCTAGCACATATCGGTCTACAAGTGGTCTAGGACCGGTGAAGAGCTACGGGAGGAGCAGGAGGAGAAGGAGGAGGGAGCCAGGGAGGGAGCTGGGGGGGGGGCGGAGTGAGGCATTCGATCTTTCGTCAGTCGAGAGCGATGTTTTGTAAATTGACGCAAATGATGACAATGACATTCCTGGCGCGTCTTGCGTTCCTCAGTACTGTTGTAGCCTACATACACTGAAATACCGACTTAACTTCTTCCTACCTCGTCGTCGTCGTCCTCGTCTTCGGTTGGTCGGTAGGTATACATAGAGACGACAACAAACATCGGCACAACAGTAGCGAGAGAAAGCAAAAGAGAGAAAGCTATAGCGAGTCCAGTCCGTCGTTGAAATGAGCGGCGCCTATTTAACCGTCGTAGGTCTGCAGGCAGGCGGCACTCAGAGAAACGATGCCAATACGTTTAGATGTCACAGTAGTTGCGGCAGCAGCATCAGCAGCAGCATCTACTATGTGCCTGCTTATTCTAGCATCATCCGCAGATGCGTTCCGTTGCTACGCGTCGAACCCGTACCGTACCAGTACCATTTCGCTATTCTGTTGCCTTGCTAGGCCGAGGGAACGTCGAACGGTGGAGGAAGAAGGAAGGGGTGTGATGTCCCAAGTGGTGTCTAGGTTCGGAGCACCGATTAAGGCTCCGTACTGCGCAGGAATACGTCGGGCTTCAGTAAGTTGTTTCCGTGTATTCGATCGAGGTGTAGCTAGGCTTCCGTTCTGTTTAATGATGTCGCAGGTAAACTGAGGAGATGAAGGTTTCAGAAGAGTTTTGAATTTGCTTCTGCTTTCGTAGATTCTTTTAGAGTCTTCGGTCGGCGATCATTAAGTTTTGTAACTCGAGTTTACTGTTGGCCGCATATTCTGTAAGAGGCGCTTTGCAGATCTTCAGCTATAGGGCGACGTGGTTAACTTGGGTTTACCTACATGTATATTTACAGCCTGTATAGAATTTGTGAACTGCGTGCTTGTATTACTGTTGTGGTGTCAATAAAGATTGACACCACGATAGTAATACATTGATTGATTGAATGGCTGGTTGTTTGATTGGTTGACTGAATGATTTTTTGATTGATTGACTGGTTGGTTGATTGGTTGATTAAATGATTGACCGGTTGATTGTTTGTTTGCTTGATTGATTGACTGGCTGATTGTTTGGTTGATCTAATGACTGATTGTTTGTATAATTTCTTGATTGATTTGTTTATTGACTGGTTAATTACCTGGTTGATTAATTGATTGATTGATTGCTTGTTTAATTTCTTGATTGATTGATTGATTAACTGGATGATCGTTTGATTGATTGATTGATTGACCGATTGAAATACATTACACTAAAAATGTTGGTATTTACAAAAACATCGTCTAAAATGCAATCACTTAATAGCAAATCAATGTTACGAGAAGCAACGATAAGAAATAACAAAATCTATTCACAATCACAGTCAACAACTCTTGTTTCTTTTTCCTCTTACAGGTCTCCGTCAGACTGACCGTTGTCCTGCTGGCCCTGGTCAGTGCAGTGTCCGTGCGTCCAGTCGGTGCTCGAAGCGGGGTCGTCGGTGGCGGTCACCGGTCTGCCGTCGACGCCGCCAGCGGTGGACCAGGAGCGGCGCCCGACTGCCGCACGGTGCAGCACGACAGTCTCTGGCAGCGGCTCAACCTCGAGTCGACCGACTACGATCATGGTCGGACGCGCTTGGCTGCGATGCCGGCGGAGACGGTCGACGATGCGAGAAGGAGGAGGCGAAGCATGACGGAGGATGCAGAGGGCATCGAGGAGGATGATGAGGAGGATGCAGTGCCGAAGAGGAAGAAGAGGGTTAATTTGATGAAGTTGGCGAGCGATGGGAAGGAGGAGGAGGATGAGGAGCAGAGACGGAGGAGGAGAAGGAAGGGGTTGCGAACGGTCACACAGCAGACGAGGCTGAGGCGGAGGACGGATAAGCGAAAGACGGCGAAGAAGACGGGAATAACGGAACCGTGGCAGTGTCGGATGGAGTCGAAATGGAAGAAGATGGACGATGGAGTCTTTCCGCCGTACGTTCTGACCGGACGCTGCAAGCAGACGAAGTGCATGATGGACCTGTACGAGTGCACGCCGCGGAAGTACGTCATCAAGGTGCTGAAGAAGGTCGACGCCGCCTGCCTTCCGGTTCCCGTCGTCGCCCTCAACTCCACCTACGAGGAGGCGTGGACGTTCGCCGACTACAAGGTCACCGTCGGATGCGAGTGCGTCAAGAGGAGTCCGGGGAGGTACTACGTGACGGAGAGCCAGAGCCAGAGTTAGGACGGCACCAGATGGTCAACGAAATCACCGCAAACACGCAGCAGTCGTCGGCTGACGACCTCCAGGCCAGGCGCCATACGCGCCCGCTGCCGCAGCGCCGCATATCGGATCTCCAACTGACCGGAGCGGATTTCCAGCGAACCGGAACGGATTTCCGACGGTCCAAGCGGATCTCCAGCGAATCGGAGCGGTTTTCGACAGTTCAAGCGGAACTCCAGCAAAGCGGAACGGGTCTCTAACGAACCGGAACGGACTTCCGACAGTCAAACGGTCTTCCAACGAACCGGAAAGGATTACCCTCGGAACCTGAAAGGATGTTCAACAGACCGAGCGAATTGCCAAGGCACCGAACGTGCTCCAGCAGACCGGAAGGAGTTTCGGAAGTGCACAACGCCGAAAGGAAGCTGGAGTCGTTGCCTGGTCCAGTCGTGATGCGGAAATAATTACTGATAATTATATAGATCTTCAATTTATTCCACAACGGTATCAGTACACTTGGATGATGATGATGGAATAATAATGGTCAAAGGGTTGCGCACAATCGCAGATGACACTCAAATGTTCACGGACGTATCATGCTACAAGTTAACCAGTCAAACATTCAACATCTATGACTGATAGATGACCAAATAGGTGATCGGTATGGCTACACTTTATGAAATTCGTGGTCGTCTTTTGTGAACGAGCTTCTGACTTGATCGGTTGGTGAACGTGAAAATCCGAGCGATTGTCATTCATGTTTTCACCAAAGAGATACGTGATCACTTCAAAACGTTGTTCGCATGCAGGTATTGCAGATATATTCAATCCTTGTCGAGCAAGCCAAAGACGTCTTCGAACAAACTCGGAGGTGGATTAATTATTAGCCACGTGTTTCGATGATTACCGAGTTCTGGCGAGTCCTTGATGCATGGAACAATTGAAGAGAATTCAATTCCAATGGCTCCTATAGACTGGTAACCTACTCGTCAGTGTATATTATGGCATACAATGCTCTCTTCCTCTCTCTCTCTCTCATCACCCCCGCCCGTCGAATTTAGATCTGAACATTCCTTCGTTCACAACTTGGACGAACGTCACGTGCGATTAACGACACAGTCATAACATCAAAGACGATTAGTGTCGCCCTCCTCCTCTATCCAGGCTTGGGACTGGCACTGGCAGAGTGCGACCAGTGGCGGAGTTTCGTCTGCGATGGACCACGTCGGATCTTACACGCGTTCAGATCTGGCCAGCCTATATGCAACGCCATCTCGATCATTAGGGGTCGACGACTTCGAACCATGCACACGCATGAGGATCACGTTTTTCTCGTCTTGTCGTGTGAGGAAAATTGGAAACACGTACGACTCCGATATACACTGGTCTATTGCTATCATCGTTACATAGTTCAGTTGCTCTCGTATGGTGCCAACATCTGCCAATACGAGCGATTACGGTCTGTCTCTTGAACGTTTCCACGGTGAACGTTTGACGGTGAAACAGAGGAAGACACACTTCGAATGTACGTCACAGTTGTTCAAACGGATGTCGTTCTCCTATCCGTATTTCCATCTGGTGTCCGAAGTGGCGCAGATATTTGTTTCCTTGAAATCGGAAAACTTTAATCTGAAGCTGATAATTATTTTCCGTGAGGCGGAAATCGCGGGTGATAGGCCTGTGCATGTAGCCTACATCATAGGCTACGTGTAGCCTATATCTATAAGCTTAGGCGGCGTGAACTTGACGCGCCCCGTTGAGGTCCGAGAGGTCTTCGAGAGATATTGTTATGTCGTATACACGAGTGCCTTGAACGTTGAAACTCAGGCTACATGTTGAAACTCTGAGTCAGAAATATATTATTATTTTAATGCCTGCCCGCTGCCTGCAGTCGTCATATGCAGCTCATGAATTAATGAAGCGGTTTGACCGTTTTGTAAGATGCATTCCGAAGTTATAGTTATTCCGAAATTTCGGAAAGACTGACTTGAAGCGACATGAACGTTTGGAAATGTTGAAGTCTTATCGGCTGGATACATGGGACCAATAGCACATACTGTTTTGTCAGGCGACTTCCATTCAAATGCAAACTTCACTTTTCTCTGATTAATCCTGAAGAAATCGTAGACTATAGCAGCGTCTCCTCTAACGAATTTTGAAAGAGCAACTTAAATAACAAGAGGACAAACTCACTGACTTTCTCCGAAAGTTTCTCGCCGGTTTTCTGGATGTACAAGAAGCAAAAAAACTCTGAAGGCGTGCTTTGAATATGACATTTAGTGGAATCGATTCAAAGCTATACCTTTGCTACTTGCTGATCATGCATGAGCCTATCTGAAGAGACAGAAACACTGTTCGAGTAGGTTTCATTCGTCTGATGTTAGGCCTAATTGATAAAGGTTTTCAAAATAAGGTAAATTTCTCTAAGTTAATTGCATTGTCTGTCCCAAATGGATGGATTTACGAGTAGTCTCCAGTCATCGACATGAAAAATATATTTAAAATGGTTAAACGCACAAGCCATGACAGTATACTCGAACCTATGGTAATATTTATAGGTTCCGTGTGTTCAATATTCAACCTCGACATCATCTTCGGACCAAGGTTTCTGTTGTTAGTTCAGTTCTGTGAAAAATCTCATTGTTATTTTTAATAGTCAAACTATTGTAGTCAGTGGCTACATACTCTGTAGGGAGAGAGTCGAATCGAAGAACATCACGGCACCATAAGAATCAACCTCTTTCTGTACATATCACGGCTCCAATTGTACATAATCAAGCCCTTGGAATAATTATTGGCCTGCAAGGTTTTTTCGGATGTGCGCTCATTAAGCTAATATTATTACGCTGTACAAACACTGTCGCTACTAAATCAATCGTGTCGTGTAAATAGCACTAAGCAGTGCTATACGGATAACTTATTGCATTTAAAGCTCGAGTTGTATATAGAACGCAGAAACTCTTGCACTCCACATATAGTATAAACGGATGCAGGCCTATGTATGCGCAGGTATATCATGTATATAATATGCGTAATTACATGTACACTAGACTGTATAGTATATACATAAATGCAGTCGAGCGTTATAGAGTTTATATAATTATGATGCACTCTAGTTTGTATACACGAGTCTTTCACTTGTTTCATACGGGTATTTTGTACGCTTCCGATTATCGTGGTTGTTATGATGATGATTGTTGTGCATTGAATTAAAAAAAACTACAGACAAATTTCGAGTTTTGTATTTTTACATTTAATACAAATTCTGAACCAGATAAGTTTCTACGTGCCGCAGATAATTCCAGATCTTGATTGAAGGTTTTAGTATTTATTTGTATGTGCACTTGTTATAGCACCCCTTCAAGCACTCTACTCGGAGGCGCTCCCGACTGCAGAGCGAACACTGCATCGGAGTTTCACGCCGAAGCGCTGAGCAATTGCGAGCGAAGGACTTGCCCAAGGTCCCTACACGGTGACTTGAGGTGGATTCGAACCTCGAACCTTCCGGCTTCAAGGCAACGACGCCACCACTACACCACCGCGCCCCATTATCGCATGGTACTTGATCAATAATCTAACCCTATAGTGTTATCTTAAGACTCCTAAATGCCCGATTGGTCCAGCATCTTTGGAAAAGTTTCCCCACATTTTAAGATAAATATCTGATTCATCTTACGAATTCGTCCTAGTTTCACCTCTCATAAATAATCTCTCGCCAGGTCTTTCACTCAAAACTGAAAACATTGTATTTCCCTGATTCATCCACTTCTCACATCCCTCGCCATTTCAACTATAAACATCACCCACCTTAGCCGTCCGTCTGTCTGCCTGTCTGACTCGCCGGGGCCTGACCCGCTACCTATCGATTTTGTTTCTGATTAAGCGCCCGTGATTAATGTGGTTCCCGCGATTTCGCTTTGTGGACGCTGTAGAAATCTTGAGATTACGATTACGATACGATTACGATAACAATAAGATAGGCTATAGACATATCAGCTGAAGGTGTTTGAAATTCCGTATCTCTTTATCTACAATTTATTTGATCTTTTGAGATTCATTAGATTTTTGGTCTTATCTAAAGAATCGTATACAGATATGCTGCATTCGAGCACAATGTAATTCGAGAGTCATTCATGAGAGTCATGAGAGTCATGAGAGTCATGGCAAGATTGAATAATATCTGGAATAGCAAACAAATTAGCTATAGACCTATAAAACCGAGTTAAACGTCTTGAGGACATGTAATGTAAATCTTCGAGAATTTCTCAGCGCCCACAAAAGCCACGCCAGGGAGACCAGCTTATCACCGGCGCTATATCAAATCAAGCGACATGCGTGTTCAGCACATGCAGTCCTGCATGCGAGTGAGACGTGGACCATCAAAAAGACTGGTCGAGATAAGATTAGACCTGTAATTATGTTAGGACTATAATTATTATTGGCCTTCGTATAATGTACCGGTACAACTGCAGAAGAATGATTCTTCTGACAATTGGACAATGAAGGTTACATAATGAAGGTTGCATACATATTATATGTATAATATATATATATATATATATGATATATATATATATGATATATATATGATATATATATATATATAGGAAAGTCTTGAAAGTCTAAAAATGAAAGAAACCTAATGGAATAAAAATAATTAGAAGGAAACTGCACTTTATTCGATCATCTAGATCAGGCATAGGTCTATAAATATATATTATTTATATATATATATATATATATTATATTATTCAGAATAGATGACAACAAGAAAATCGAAAGTGTGATGCTGGGAATTACGGATGGAGTGGGAAGAAGAGGAAGACCAACCAGGGAGTGGCAGTGGCGTCGCCAGGATTTCAGTTCTGGGGGCTGAATTTGCGGGGAGAAAATTTTCCGTTTTCAGTCGCCAAAATTTCTGACGACCTTTGTTTAGTCATCTGGCCAAAATCTCCAGAAAATTTTACATTTTAGTCATTTGGTCGAAATCTTGGAAGATGGTCTATTTTCATATCCGATAAACTATACTGTCATACGTTTACGTTTAAGCTTTTAGGGGACTAATCATGCAAATATTTCATTTCTACATGAAAAAAATGAATGGCCTTTTCTAGGGGGGCTTAACCCCCCTATCCCACCCTAGCGCCGCTACTGGGGAGTGGATGGACAACATCAAGTAGCCTACTGGTGCATAAGAGATCTGTACATGCAGTTTGAGCATCTTAATTCACAGGATTGGAGATTGTGTGGGAACGAATGGCCCATGCAGTGCGCAATGGACGCATACGGGCCTTCAATTAATCTATGGATCGTGATGACGATGATAAGATTCGAGGTTTTTTGAATTGCGTATTTCCTGTTCGGAACTTTCCTCATGAGATTAATGTGACGGCGAGTATTCAGTGTATACCTACATGTATAGGCTAATCTTATAAGATCTCATTTTCGTCTGAGCTCAAGATTCCTAGATTCCTGTTATATCACTGATCGGACAGAAGAAGTTAGAACTAGCTGTGATAACTTTGAAGAGAAATTTCATAGTTCAAGAACAAACAGCGTAAGCCACTTGACAGGTCAAGTACAATGTATACAGATGTAACATTTGCATCAGCAATGTTCTAACGACCAACGTTCATAAAGTCCAAACGACGGTAATATATTATACCTTCTCTAAGCTCAAAATAAACTCGCGACTCTTTACACATTCGCCTTTCTCACTCGAGAGTCAGACTATAAGACTGAAAATGGGAATTTCCATAGTTCATCAGGTTCAGCGTTTCGATCCTATCTAAAGATACTGTTCCTATGATTGAAACACTATATATTATGTATGCACCAACTGTTTCTCTCAAGGTCTGTGAATATAATACTTGTTTGTCACTGCTTAACGAAACTGCCATATCAAAGATGATTAGTGCCGCCCTCCTCCTTTATCCAAGCTTGGGAC
Organism: Lumbricus terrestris; assembly: GCA_949752735.1. NCBI lineage: Eukaryota > Metazoa > Annelida > Clitellata > Crassiclitellata > Lumbricidae > Lumbricus > Lumbricus terrestris. Next base: position 30,942,327 of record OX457053.1, read on the forward strand.
TGGCACTGTCAGAGTGCAACTAGTGGCGGTGAATATATTCTATATATATCCTACTATTATATAGGCCTAATTCTTCGTATAATTATATTGAATCCCATAAAACATGAACACAAGGAAAAACATATTGACATTAAATAATATTATTAGCAGAGTACGTGTTGGTCAGCACCCAGCGTACGGCTTAGGTATACAGGTTTGCGTTCATAAGGAACATTCGCCCTGTTATAATAAAACTCACAGCAAATCTTGACACTGAAAATAATTGCTTAACATAGCCTACAAGTAGCATATAATAATGCTTATAAAAGCGCTGTGGTTAGCAATTATTGCATTTAAAGTTCTTCGGGATAACTTTACGAGCACATGGATGGATGGAGGGATGAGCATATATTAGCCTACATATGCTTACATTGATATAGCGCCTCTAGAGAGCATAACCAAATAGGAACAGCATTTATTTCAGTCCTATACTAAAACGTAGGCCTATAGGTAGGGGAAACAGGAAGACCCAGATCTGATGGCGCAGAGAAAGGATATGAGAGATACTGTAGACAAGATCAGGAACAGAGCGAGTTGGATACGGCATGTTGAAGTTTCATTGTTGGCGCACGCCTGACGGAGGAGAGACCAAGAAGAAGAAGAGAAGGAGTAGGAGGAGGGGATAAGAAGAAGGAGAAGATGAGGAGAAGGAGAAGGAGTAGGAGGGGATAAGAAGAAGGAGAAGAATAAGTAGGAGAAGGAGGAGAAGAGGAAGATTAAGAAGAGAGAAAGAGGAAGAGGAAAAGGAATATGAGGAAGAAGAGGAAGAGAAAGAAGATACTTATATCTGTGTATGTGTTGTATTGTGTATGTTTTTTGGGATGAATGCTGGTCTAAGTTTAAATAGTATGCAGCCTATTGGATATATCTATGCATGTATGTACATACAAGTACATGTTTATATGCATGTTTATATGTATTTAACCATGCATGTATAATTGTATATGGCATGTCTATATGCATGTTTCTAAGTGTCTCAGATTCACGTTTCGGTGTGACCTCGCGCGCGTAAGAAATTTGTGTAATAAATATTGTGTGCGTATGTTTGCATGCGACCCGGTGGCAGACCGGCAACGCGTCCGCTTACGGAGCGGGAGGTTGCGGGTTCGACTCCGGGTAACGACCTTGGGCAAGTTGTTCACGCACACGTGCCTCTGTCACCAAGCAGTATAATTTGGTACCGGCGTAAGCTGGGAAGTAAACGGCAAGTCCTGGAAAACACTAGCCCCGTGTCCAGGACCTTGGGATTCGTCCATTGCCGGCTCAGGGCCAAGAAAAGGAGATGAGCGCCTTCTCCTACGGGCCTTCGGCCCATGGTGGACTTTACTTATGTTTGCATACTATAATGAAGAAGGCTAAAACAGCCTCACCATGCAATGAGAGTGATTGAAGGACCTATATAGGCAGGGGAAACAGGAAGACCCAGATCTGATGGCGAGTTGAGGAGAAGGAGGAAGAAGAGGAAGAGAAAGAAGATACTTATATCTGTGTATGTCTTCATGTTCCTTAGCCTCGTCATATTCAATCGGATGTGGAGTTAGTCTTATAATCTCATCTTGGCCTAACTTTTCTTAGGCTACTTCCTAAACTGTACCCTGGTTTGTTAGTTAGATGTACTTAGAGCGCCGCCAGGCGATTGAACTTGAGGGTCCCTTGTAGTCCTACCAGATCTGCTTGTGGGAAGCGCTCAACGAAAGTATTACCGTACGGAAAGTCATTTCTCATTCATTCGCTAAAATTGCTAAACCGCTCTCTTTTCATTAGTTTCATTCACTCACTTTTTCCAGTCTCTTTATTCACTCATTTATTTAGTTGCTTTCAGAGCTTTTTTAACGTGCAGTTGTACACAAAATGTGCAGTTCTAAACGGATTTGTGCAGTTGTAGAAGCACTTCTGTACAGTTAAAACTAGCAAAAAGGTCGTTGTCCTCCGATTGGAAGTAATTTACCATGGAGTATTGGAAAGAAAAGTAGGGGTTGTGCAGTTCTAAAAATTTCTTTAAAACAGCCCTGCAGGGATGCTTTAATTTATCCA
>OX457053.1:30949399-31039399 GCA_949752735.1 Lumbricus terrestris
TATATACATACATACATACATACACAAATGCATGCATGCATGCGTAAGAACATAATAGGATCATCATACGCAGGCCAACATAGCCTAGATATTACTGTAGCCTATGGACATAGGATTGTACGCCTACATGCCAACAGCTAGACAGGCAGACAGACAGGCGGACGAGCGGACAGACTGACTGACAGCAGGACATAGAATCTATTTTTATCTTAATGCTGCAGCGATCGATATTCGAGAAACTTTGCCTCACGTGACCTCTATGGAACGCCGTTAATTCAATGCAAAATTTATTATTTTTTTCACCTCGTAGCATATTAAATTTTGTGGTAGACTTCCGTTTATTTTCGTCCAAGTAAGCATAATCTTCTTTCTAATACGTCCATGCTGTTCACTTCCCGGTAAATTTGGGGGGCCTATTATATACGTGTACGTTACAGTACGTACGTTGGTTACCTCTCGATCTGCCACGGGCGCCTGTGTCACGAAACAGGGTAGGCCTATCCCCCGTATTAATAGTATTTCCCAGATGAAGAGAAGTAGAAAAACGGGGGATAGATTATCATGTGACACCTGCAGCGTTGCACAGAGAGACAATTAAGAGGGGCACTTGCTCTCCCATGGTAAATTAACACCTCTTTTAAACTTCGAAAGCATACTTTTTGGTTATAGGAAAAATGTCTTCCTACTAAAGCATCAGTGAAACTGATGATACACCGGACATTGTGTTTGGTCTCGAAGCCTATTGTCTCCGTTTCGGAATTCACACTGTCTCGGTCTTGAAGTTTACTTTTGCACACAAGTCTGAAGAAATGAAAACTGCAGGAGCAGTCTCGGAACATGTGAGAGAGAGAGAGAGAGAGAGAGAGAGAGAGAGAGAGAGAGAGAGAGAGAGAGAGAGAGAGAGCGAGCTTGTGTGTAGGTTACAGTGGTTTTGAACAACCATTGACTCTCTATAGTTTGGCGCTCTACACACATATACACACATACACAGTCATGTTGTTCTTCCGGGAAATATAAAATGAATAGCAATTATGAAAGAACGGTGTGCCATAGGAGTGATGAGATGAGCTAGTTGTATTCCGCGAACGTATGTTATCCGACTACAAGTGTTCAGTGCGCCTGCGTAGGAGGTTCCAGAAGTTGTCTCTGTCTCAGTCTGTCTCTGTCTATGTCTCTGTGTGTCTCTGAACTGTGTATGTGTCTGGCTGGACCTGCTTTTGCTTAACGTTGTCCAACAAGGGCCCAACGTTGGTCAATATTGACCCAACATATATGGTGAAACCCAAGAAAGTAAAGCTCAAACTAGAAACCCTTTGGTTTGTTAGTGTCGTGGTTTATATATAGGCCTACCTGAAACTTTATTTTTTAGCTTTGTATCTGTGAGCCATCCTATCAGTGTGTGCAAAGCTGATGAAAGGGGCCGCTCTCATTCACGTATACTCCGTGTTACCGTGTATATATGCTAGTTAACACTATCAGTGTCTGTCTTCATCTCTCTCTCTCTCTCTTTCTCTCTGTACGTGTCTCTAGTTGCCTCTGTCTGTCTGTCTATCTATATGTCTGTCTGTCTGCCTGTCTGTATGTCTGCCTGTCTGTATGTGTGTCCTTCCGTAATTCTCTCCCACTCATTCTATTTCTCAAAATCTCCTCTCTCACTCACTGTCTCTGTACCAGTACCTCACTACGTCACTCTCACTCGCTCCCGTCTTCTTAGCCTGCCTCTGTCTCCGTGTCTGTCTCTGTCTGTCTGTCTCTATCTGTCTGTCTCTATGTCTCTCTGTCTGTCTGTCTGTCTCTGTCTCTGTCTGTCTGTCTCTGTCTCTCTCTCTGTCTATCTGTCTGTCTGCTGTCTGTCTGTCTGTCTCTCTCTCTCTCTCTTCCTCTCTCTCCACAACGTCCATGCATCTTCAGCGAATGCGCTACACCATATTAGCCAAAGCGCATAGACCGATTGCTACCGCTATCTACATGTACGCAGCAGCAGGCGTGGTCAACAGTAGCAGCTGCTTTAGTCGGCCTATGCTACAGACAACAACGCGCTGAACGAACGCACTGTGACTCGACTCTCGACTCCACCAAAACAACTCGTTATCAGTTTTGCCTTAACGTGAGCAACTATACGGCTCGAAATAAGTTCGCGCGCATCTGAGATCCATGCAACGATGTTCGGAGGTGTGTGAACTTCTAAGCGAACAGGTCGAAGGAGGATGTGGGTTAGCTGATGATGATGATCAGAATATTTTGTACTGTGGTTAGTTTCAACATCGATTCTTTGGTTTTATGATTAACAGCGACACTTGTGTTTACGAAGCTGCGAGAAAGGTTGGATGCGGTGTTTTCCTATGACGTAAACAAACCATTACAGACAGACAGACACACACAATCATACAGAGAGAGAGAGAGAGAGAGAGAGAGAGAGAGAGAGAGAGAGAGAGAGAGAGAGAGAGAGAAAGAGAGAGAGAGGCATATAGCTAGACACAAACAGACAGACAGACAGAAAGAACCGACAATTACAGACAGACAGGTAAGCAGACAAACAGACAAACAGACAGGCAGGTAAGCAGACAGACAGACAGGTAAGCAGACAAACAGACAGATAGACAGACAGCAATATGAGTTAACTAATGATCAGTGCTGAAGACAATGGTTAGTTTCAGCTTCGTTGTTTCTGTGATGGACTATAATTTTTTATGACTAACGGAATGCTACATAATGGTTAGCTTCAGCTTCGTTTCGTTTGGTTTTATGACTAACAGCGAAACGTGTGTTGAGTGAGGTGGGAAGAAAGGTTAGACTCGATTATTGCGTGCTCGTAAACACGTAATTGACGTAAACAGACAAGCCGATCATTACAGACAGACAGACAGACAGACAGACAGACAGACAGACAGACAGACAGACAGACAGACAGACAGACACACAGACAGACACACAGACAGACAGACAGACAGACACAGAGACAGCTGTATTTATAATATATATATATATATTATATACTCTATAGACTGACCGTTATACCGACACAGATCGTAATCGTAATCGTAATCTCCTAATTTCTAAAGCGCCACTGGAAAGCCAAGCGCGGGGCACCGGCTTATTCACGAGCGCTGCGTTGAGTTAGGAGGGTTGTCCGTGAGAGTAGTCCGTGGTGGTCCGGGTCGAGTTACTATAGGATCAGGATCAAATGCGTTGAGTCAAAAGGGTTGTCCGTAAGAGTAGTCCATGGTGGTCCGGGTCGAGGTACCGTATGATCAGAGGTGTGGAACAGCTACTAAGGTGGGTGTCGTCTGAGCCGGGAATTGGAGGGTGGGGGATCAGGTGAAACAGGATAAGAGTTCTTGAACAGGAGTGTCTTTAGTTTCGAGTGAAAGGCCCGAGGTGTGATGGATAGAGGAGCCTGAGGAGAAGCAAACAAAGCACACAAAGGCAGACAAACTAAGAGACAAACGCAAAAAGACAGACAGACAGACAGACAGACAGACATGAGAGCTGACTCATACAGGCAAGCAGGCATAGGCACTGTTCGTCATCATCGAAGTGTATACCATATATAGTCGTCGTAGTAAAACTCATCGTCGTCGTCATCACCGTAATGAGGAACAACAGCGACAACGCCAACGACACGACAACGACGACAACAACTACAGCAACAACAACTTCGTATAATCCAGCCTCAAATTGTCGTCATTTTAAACAATGTTATCATATATAGTAGTGTTAATCATTACCATAATCATCTTCAAAATATCATAATTTATTATTATCATCGTTATACCAGCAACTAGGTCAGTGTTTCTTAACCAGTGTTCGACCGAACCCCTGGGGTTCGGTGAGCCAGTGCCAGGGGTTCGGCAGAGGTCCTCTGAAATATATAATATTCAGGGTCAGTGAGTGTGAGTGAAAAATCATTTGCTCTTAATTTTTTTCTACTTTTTAAATAATTTTTGGGGGAAATAGATTGCTGCCATGCACTATACCTTATGAAATTTAAAGCTGTTCAATGTTCATCCTGTTAACCTTAGTTATGTCTTACTGCACTTTCCGATAATTAACACTACGTCGAGTCACAGTTCATTCTCGCCTTGGCCTACTTGGTTGACATCTTTGGTGCACTCAATCATCTCAATTGCCAGATGCAGTGTGGTGGCGTCAATAAAATTGAGGCGGAAGAGAAGCTTTGTGCTTTCCGAAACAGGTTACCATTGTGAAGTGTCGAATCGAGAACAACAACTTCGCTAACTTTCCTCTGCTAGATGAGTGTGTTAGTCACGATGAGTCTAAAGTTGGAGATACTGTTGTACCAGAGGAGTTGAAGCAATTGATTGCATGCAATGCACCTGGTGGAGCTGACAAAGTCATCTGACGGTCACTTCCATGACAAAGATATCCAGCAATATCCAGCATGGATGCGACAGCCTTTCACCTTCGATATTGTAGGCTACAGCAAATGTGAACAATCAATACCTGGACGATCTTATCGAACTTCAGCAGAGCCACGGCGCATTCAACAATTATTGCTCTTTGGTACAACAACACTCAAGATTCTGGTGCCGCCAAATGGAAGGATATCCTCGCATTGCTAAAGCCACCCTTGAAATCCTCACACCATTTGTCACATCATGTCTCTGTGAGCAAGGATTCTCAAAATTGGTGGAGATTAAATCCAAGAAAAGAAGCAGATTTGATTGTGAAAATGACACGAGAGTGAGTCTTTCCAAAACAGAGTCACGCATTTCTCACATTGTTTCCACACGGCAACAACAAAGGACACCTTAAGATGCAATTGGTAGTGTTGGTACGTTAGTTAACTGTTAGTAGTTCACAGTGGCGTAGCCAAGGGGGGAGGGTTCGGGGGGTTAAACCCCCATTGGCCTAGGAAACAAGTTTTTTAAAGGTTATTTATTCACTTAAATAAGAAAAGCAAAACAATTCCTTGTAGTAACAATTGTTTTTCTTACTTTATTCCATTTGTTACTTTATTCCCTTTTTATTTACTGTAATACTGTTGGGTTGGTTTCAGAAAGGGTATCCGGCCAGGCAAAAAAACCAAAACCCCCATGAAAAATTCCTGGCTACGCCACTGGTAGTTCATGTATTGAATTAATATTGTATCACCTTTGGTACAATTTGTTTTCCTTTTGTTCCCATTAGTAAAAAAATTATTTTTAAAACTTGAGGGGTTCGGTGACTGGTCATGGATTTCTCTTGGGGTTCGGCTACCTTGAAAAGGTTAAGAACCACTGAACTAGGTCATAGGCATCCTATAGTGCCTATATCTGTAGGCTGCACATCTATATTACAATAAGCCTACATATTATTTATATAATTATGCACATACAATCATACATAATAATTAAAGCCTACACAAGTAGGCTACATATACAGGGTGCGCCCAAAAAAGACCCCCTAGGTTTTTTGCTAATATTTTTACCAAAGGTAAGAATTTCAAAATGAAATTTTAAAGGCATATAGACAATTCATATTTACACATTATGGCCAGATTTCATCAAAATATTTTGAACGGAACAAATGTTACATCACTTTTAGTGAGGTCACCCCCCCCCCCCCGTTTTTTGACGATTCAAAAACGAAGCGCAAAAAATTAGGTTTTTTGCCAATATCTTGACCAAAAGTAAGAATATCGAAATTAAATTTTACAGGCTTAAAGACAATTCATATCTGCACATGGTGATCACATTTCATCAAAATATTTCAAGCAGGACAAAAGTTATACCACTTTTAGTGAGGCCACCCACCGTTTTTCGACGATTCAAAAACGAAACACAACAAAAAGTAACAAAAACACGATTTTATTAAGTCTCATCTCAAATTATTGTTGTCAAATGAACTTGGTAGTGCTTCACAACTTGTGTTCAATGTGCCCACCACCAGTTATAAAACTTCTGTTGAGTCTCTTTGCAAAGTTCTTGATGGACCTGTTGATTAATCTGACAGATTCCTTATTTACCAATTTGATAGTCATCTTGCTAAGTGACTTCTCAGTGGCGCGCAGCTACGCTGGTACCATGTTTCCTTTTTAAATAGTAACAATAATGATCATCTTTCAATATCAAGGCTATTTCATACCAATTATTTGAGATGAGAAAAAAATCATGTTTTTGTTACTTTTTTGTTGCGTTTCGTTTATGAATCGTCAAAAAACGGTGGATGACCTCCCTAAAAGTGGTATAACTTTTGTTCTGTTTGAAATATTTTTATGTAATCTGGCCATCATGTGCAGATATGAATTGTCTTTAAGCCTGTAAAATTTCATTTCGATATTCTTACTTTTGGCCAAGATATTGGCCAGAATAATTAAATTGGTTTTTTGTTACTTTTTGTTGCGTCGCGTTTTTTGAATCGTCAAAAACGGTGGGTGATTTCACTAAAAGTGGTGTAACGTTTGTTGTGTTTGAAATATTTTGATGAAATCTGGCCATCATGTGTAAATATGAATTGTCTATAAGCCTGTAAAATTTCATTCCGAAATTCTTACTTTTGGCAAAATTATTGGCAAAAAACCTAGGGGGTCCTTTTTTGGCGCACCCTGTATATATATAGCCTGCATACATAATTATATTCCTTATTACGAAACATACCTTTTAAGTTTATGCTTAGAATCTGTATTTAAGTTTGCACCACTAATCTGAAAATTCTGAACTATTCATTTTTGCCTTCCATCTTCAACGTGAATTAATCGTTAAAATTACATCATCAGGCTACTATAACATTAGCAAGTGTCGTAGTAGCCTAACATCATCATCAAACATTTCTTTTATATCTTCTTTCGTCACCTTTTATCATTCTCTTTACTGTAACATGAAACATTGTTTTTAGGCTTCGTTGGGACCAAATCTATGAATTGCTGTTCATCTGGCAAAAGAATGAACGTCAGCAGTAGCAGAAGCAGAAACAAGGAACAGAACATTCCTATTTATATAGAAAGGAACAAATAACTTACAGAATAAAATTCAAGTTCCACAGTTGGTGCTGAACATCCTACACCAAAAATTGAGCTCTCACCTCGCAACTAAACATCCCTTGGAAAAAAATCGAGATTTGTGTCAGAGGCTGAACATCTTCTGTAGAAATCGGTCATTATCTGTTCGAGGTAATGATTTTGCGGCGGAGTAAAATTATCTGACGAAGTCTTACTTTAAGTTTTACTCGTTGCGAGAAAAGAAAGCGACTCTTTATTCGAAAGTGCATCTTACACTTTGATCTCAGCGATGGATAAGAACGCTCCAGGTCTGGATGTTGAGAAGGAGGAACACAGGGTAAAGCAAGAAGCAGTTAGTGGAAAAACCACATATAAAACCGGAATCATTTCAACGGTAACGCAAGAGGATAAAGAGGGACAAGGTAAAACTGGAATAGCGGAAACGGAAGTGAATAAAACGGAAATGAACAAAACGGAAGTAGCTAAAACGGAAGCAGCTAAAACGGAAGTGGCTAAAACGGAAGTAGCTTCAACGGAAGTAGCTAAAACGGAAGTAGCTAAAACGGAAGTACCTAAAACGGAAGTACCTAAAACGGAAGCAGCTAAAACGGAAGTGGCTAAAACGGAAGTAGCTCCAACGGAAGTACCTAAAACGGAAGTAGCTAAAACGGAAGTACCTAAAACGGAAGTACCTAAAACGGAAGTAGCTAAAACGGAAGTACCTAAAACGGAAGTGGCTAAAACGGAAGTACCTAAAACGGAAGTAGCTAAAACAGAAGTAACTAAAACGGAAGTAGCTCAGACGGAAGCGAGTGAAAAGGAAGTTGCTCTAGCGAAATTGGATGAGACGAAAGTAGCTGCAGAGGAAGTTGCTCAAACTGAACTAATCAAAACTGAAGTGGATAAAACGGATGTTGCTAAAGTGAAAGTGGACAAGACGGAACTAGAAAACGTGAAAGTGACTCAAAAGGAAGTGGTAAAAACAAAAACAGCGAACAGTCTCGAAACGGAAGCGGTAAAAACGGATCTGGTAGAAACGGAAGTGGTACAAACGGAAGTGGTTAAAACGGAAGCGGTGAAAACGGAAGCTGTAAAAACGGAAGTGGCTGAAACGGACGTGGCTAAAGATCTGCCGGAAGTTGCTGGAAGTGAACCGACGACTTCCACCGCGAAACCGGAAACCATCATACCAGAGACGACATTGGATAAAACCGAACCAAATGCTGCTCACACAGAGCTGACATCTTTAAGAAACGGACGGGAAGTTGAAAATATCGAACCGGAAGTGAACAAGGTAGCTCCAACGACACCAGGACACGTCAGCAACGGATCAGATTCAAGCAAGACTGCAGGAGATGTATCTGCCAGACCAGAAGTAAGGGGTGCTGTGGCAGGGTCAGGAGTGAAGGAGCCCTTGAGGTCAGCCGGGTCATCAGCCGGGTCTTTGCTTCAGGGGTCAACCCAGGGGTCATCGTTGCAGAGGTCAACACAAGGGTCATCAACGACAAGGACTCGGTACTCGATCGAATCCGATTCCGAGATCACGGAGATACTTCGAGACGCCCCACCTCCGTCGCCCTGGGATGAGGAGGAGGAGGAAGATGTTCCTCTGGACACTGCAGGCGATAGAGGGACAGGTGGTGGAGGCGGAACAGGCGACGGAGGAGAAGTATCCAGCGACATGGAGACGACCACAGTCATCATCATGAAGAAGACGTTCACGGAATCCGTGATGCCGGATCAAGAGTTCATTCCGATATCCGAGGATCCGGATAATAACGGCTCCATCCGGAACACCCTTCCCCCTCTCAAGGCCGTCGTCGTGCCCACAGCAACATCTGCACAGAAAGTCCATGACAACCAGGAAATGGATGCTGGACACGTCGTGGAAAATGGCGCCGGTAAAGTCGCATCAGACCCAGAGAGGACCAGCGACCAGCAGAGCATCCTTTCGAAGGCCCAGATGGAGGCGCAGGATCTCACTTCCGAGTTCCGACGACTTCAGTATCTACTGGAAAACCTGTCAGCATTTGGTAACCTTGAATCATCAGAGTCCTCTGTCGAACTGCCAGCGTCTCAGGAACCGGACGAACAAAATCTGAAACCGGTTCCGGAGACACCGTTGCTGCCGCTGAAGCCTGAATCTGAAGTAGAAGAAGGCAAATAGATCCGGATATGAATGATATGAATGATTCTCTATTTTCGTGTCAGCACAGACATGCGGACTTTCGAAAATGTTTAGCAGGTGGCACAAACACTCTCTAGTCGTTCTGCTTATGATGATTGGTCAGTTACTGACTGGTCAGTTATGATTGATCATTGGTGGTTAGTGATTTGCAACTGGTCAGTTATGACTGGTCAGTTATTTATGACTGGCCAGTGATGATTGGCCAGTTATGACTTGCAACTGATGGTTGGTCAGTTAAGATATGGTTTGGCGCATTATGATGATGGTTATAGTCAGTGCCGGCGCTAGGGTATCGGAGGCCCCCCCCCAAAAAAACCTAGGGCCCCCTACCTTTCCTTGAGCTGTCATCTCAGCGAAAATTTCTCATAATATAAGTGATAAAAGACGTGGTGCAGGACTTCAATAAATGTCTCCTCCCTATTGTTAAATTTTTTGAAATTTCCATGCTGTAATAGTAGAATTTTAAGCTGTCATATTTACAAAAATTGATCATTTTTCAATGCTGTTAGTCGTGGTTTAGGACTTCAGAATGTCCCTTCTCCATTGTTTAAATTTGTCCGAATTGCCAACTGTAATGGTAGCATATATAGGCTGTCATCTTAACAAAATAGATCATTATTGATGGTCAGTGGATGATACTTATGAAATATTTCTGAAATATTGGGGATACAAGGATTCCGTCCCAACCACAAATATTATTGTTCCATCCCATTTATTGCAATTATTCATCTCAACATTTCTCATAATTTTGTTGTTGAAATTAAGACATGGTTTAATTAGGACTTAATTCAACCTGGGCGCCCGCACATAGGGGCAAGAGGGGGAACTTGCTCCCCCTGGAAAATATGTTTATAACTGCTACTTTTGAGCTTTAACACATTTCTTCGCATTAAAGGAACCTGCTTGTTAGCATCATTTTTATTTTTACATATTTCTTAGCACTAAAGAAACTATTCATGTTAAAAATGCTGCACAAAATGAAATTGAGAAATTTGCATTGAGAAGCCTCTTTGAAAATACCCATGTTCTTAACACGTTGGCCGCTGATTTGCTGTGTTAAATGACTCAATGGGGGACGTGTATACACGTCCCTAGCGGCCAACGTGTATATCCAGCTTTGGATTTTTCAAGCCCTTGCTACTAAAAAGTTAACTGTGACCATATTAAATTTTTTGCCCCCTCCTGCAAAAATTCCTGCGGGCACCCATGGACTTCAATAAATGTCCCATCTGTTTTGTTAATTTAAAAAATTCCACTCTCTACTGTCTGCATTTTTAAGCTGTAATCTTAATAAAATTGCTCAGCTTTTCTCATCTTAATGAAATTGCTCAGCTTTTCAATTCTGATAGTCATGGTTTAAGACTTCAAAGTTTCGGAACCAATTGTTAAAAACAAGGCCGGAGCCAGGATTTTACTTCGGGGGGTGTTTCACCAATTTCCCTTTAAAAAACTGAAGACCTTTTTTAGTCGTCCGGCCGAAATCTTCAAAAAGTCACCAATTTCCCGTCCCAAGAAAACTGATGAATTTTTTAGTCATTCGGCCGAAATAAAAATGCCACTAATATCCCTTTTTAGTCGTCCGGCATTGTTTTTTTTTACATTTTCCATTTCGGGGGTGTTTTCATGGTTAGGCTATATTTCATGGTTTTTACATCATGTGCCCGTAAATGCATTCTATTATTTTTCACATTTTCCATTTTGGGGAGTGTTCAAACACATAGCCTACCCAAAAAAAACCTAGCTACGGCCTTGGTTAAAAATATTTGGATCTGCACAATGTAGCTGTAGCATTTTAAGTTGTCGTTTTAACAAATTCTACTTGTGATTTTAGTGCTAAGAGACGTGTTTTAAGACTTCAATAAATATACCCTATCCATGTGTTTTTAGAAGTATGGTAGGCTAATAGTGGAATTGCATTTATATATAGGCCTATTCGTTTTATTGAGATTCTCGCTGACACACTTCAGCCAGTTACACATAAAAAATGATTAAGAAAAACATAACAATTCAATCAACTGGGTGGAAGTCAGAAAAAGAGGCAATGGTCGAGTATCTGTAAAGTACTCGAGAAATGAAATTTCTTTCGTCTTGGTACTTTGGTAGTTCAAAACTGTGAGGACGTGGACGAAGGTTGTACGGCCGCTGGGCTTTAATCAGTGGAAAAATGTTAACCAGGACGTGTGAGTCGAGCCGGAAAACTAAAATGGCAAAATTAAATTAACTGTCACAATCCAAGGAATGAAAAATAAAAAAGCACTGTTGACAGACCGCAGTCGGGAAGGCTATGCAGTAAGGAAGATAAAAAAAGCACATTTTGAGTTAGCTTGATAGGCCAATAGTTAGGCCTATACATGTACATGTAGAACGGCTGTTACAAAGCGTACAGAACGCATATCTGGGCTCGTATTACACCTTCAAGATCAAATTTCTTTTACCCTAACAGTTAGTAAATCAATGTCGTGTTGGTAGCAGTCTGAGCTTGTATACATTGAAGTCTAGCCTTAGAAGGGGAGGTGAAACTACATGTAAATAGACAGGTATCACTGATAGACATAGCCTATAGGCGTAACGTTCTATGGGGCCGTCCATAAAGTACGTCACGCTATTTTTGACCATTTTTGACCCCCCTCCCCCTGTCACAAACTGTCACAAATCTTGGACCCCCTCTAAAGTACGTCACACATTCGAACAAATTATTTTAAACATAACCATTTACCTAACCCTCTAAACCCTAGGATACTATCCCTAATCCCTCTGATAGTGACGTGTGTCCCTAAACCAGTGCTGTCCAACCTTTTTGGGACCACGGGCCGCAAAAGCAAGATTTTTTAAGCCGAGGGCCACAACACTGAAATCAAAATTTATTGATATATTAACATTGAAACGAGTTTTGAAATTTAATAAGGGATTATTGTAACCTATCTATCAATCTATAACCTATTGCTATCTGTTACGAAATTTATATACCGCAGGTTCAAGATAACTGTTCAGAGATGCTCATCATGCTCCCGACCCAGGAATGGCCAAAGAGGAAAGTCTTGAGCAGTTTATCGAAAGAGTTCGACGAATACCACAGTACTACTAATGAATAATAGCATGTAGATTGTAGACTATAGTATACACAAACCACGATTGTCATGCTTCACAATAGTTTAGCATCAAAATGTGCAAGGTAAAGGTGGCGCTTATCCCTGCGTCGCACTTAGTTTTGTCGCCCAGCACAGTTTGGCAAGCTCAGTTCTTCAGTATAGGCCTATGTATAGGCTACGTCGCCCAATCAATTTTTCTGGCTAAGATCCACTTCATGATTAGAATGAATTTCCATCCTCATTCTCTGACTTTCATTAAAAAATTCGTCGAAGCCAGAGTCTCGGTCTAGTCGGATCAGACAGGGTCAAGACATCGACGCTCGTCATCCCTGGTCCCTGGTTCTCTTATCGATGGGTTATTTTTAATCTTTAAGAACTAGAATTAGACTATCTCTCGAAAGGAATGGTTGCAGACACTTGCAGACGTGTTGGAACTCCGTACAGATCTCAGAAACTGACTAGAAGTGAACGTTTTGGGGCGGTTTGCGAAGTGAGTTTAGCTGAGTACGGTATAGTAATGGGAGTTGTTATAACCAGAAGTCGTGCGTGGGTCAATCTCCAGATAGACTACTGGAACCTAACCCTAAGAAGAAAAAGAATGGAGCAATTTTAGTTTTCGAATTGGTCTTCCTGATAGCATTCCAAATTGGCAACTGTCACAAAGTCAATAAAAATAATAAAAACTCAAGTCGACTAGTTACTTTATTTTACACAATTATAGTGCAAAAATTTAGCGAGCCCGGGCGGGCCACTTGAAATCACCTCGCGGGCCGCATGCGGCCCGCGGGCCGCACGTTGGACAGCACTGCCCTAAACGCTTTGATAGTGACGGGAAATCAACTTTTATTCCGCCAGGCCGGGTTTTAGACACGCCTGGCCGGGCCGGGCCGGGTCGGATTTTAGGTACTAAGAACAAACAAAATAAAAAAGAATTTAAAAAATAAATGTGTGACGTCACACATGGCCTGACCCCTCCCCCTGTCACAAACTGTCACACTTTCTTACACCCCTCCCCCCCTGGAGCGTGACGTACTTTATGGACGGCCCCTATTGTGACGGTGGTGTCAAGTCACGACCACTTTTAAAAGTGGTGGTGACAGTCACCACCACTTTTTGATCCGGCAAGGATTTTTTTTGAAATATGAAAGCATTTGGCTGTCTAACATAATAAAGGCTATTCAAGGAGCAAAGGGAAGGAATTCCCTATCACTTTAAATTTGGTGGAAACGTGTAGGCCTAGCAATCCTCCTCCACAAATCGTTTTGGCTCCGAGGCAGTACATGGCATGCCAACAGCCTCACAAAATCTTCTTGAATCATTGTTGTTATCAAAATATTTTTGAATGGACCTTCGTACCTTAACCCACCCCCACCCCCAATAAAATGTTGGATTAAACCATGGGAAAGGGTCAGCAAGAATAGAATAGGAAGAATCTGGATAAAAATTTGTGAAAGCTCTCTCGCTGGTAAAATCCACGATCTTTCCACTCACAGAAAACTAAATCAATTTTTAAAATAGCGCTTTTGCAAATTTTTACGGGGAAAGTTACGCCCATGCTAATAGAATTGATAGACACGTATTTCCAATGATAAAGTATAACTGCTAAAAACATTTAGAACTGATTAAACCTGTGACTGGGCATGGGAACGCCACTAAGAACTCTCGAAAATGCGCTACATAAATTCACGGAATGCATGAATGAACGAATGAATGAATGAGCGAATAACTTACTGACTGACTGACTGACTGAATGAATGAATGAATATCTCACGTGTACATATAGTACGAACGAGTCAGCAACCGATGCCACTGGAAAAAACTATCCTCCCCCCCATCTCCCCCATCTCCTCGACAAATGACGCAACCTTCTATTGTAATAGTAATTTTAATTGTAAAATCGCTTATTTATATGGCGCCACTTCAAGAGAAACTTCTCAGATGTGCTCCTGACCTGTCACCAAACCACAATCAAAGAAGGCGAAACTGCAGTATCGGGGACCGTGTGCGTCGGTTAGGGTCAGGTCAGGCGTCGTGAGGGTCGGTTAGTGTTAGGGTTAGTGTCGTCATTAGATACCATAGCCTATACTAAACTAAGATATTGTGTAACATCTCTCCCCGATACTGCAGTTTCGCCTCAAAGAGAATTGGTTTCAAACGCTTGCGGAAAACCAAGAAGTCCACTGTATACGGAGACCCGCGGGCCGCTATAGGTAGCCTGTGTTATCCAAGAAAGACTCTGACCTACAATCGCGTAGCTCTTACGCAGCGCTACTGAAGTTAGAGCTAAAAGCTAATGACAGCTAACAGGTATAATACCAAGCCCATCATCCTCTTCCTCTTATACAAGCCTGGATAAAAGTTTCTATCAATTATTTTAATCAATAATCATTATTACTGAACTCACCGCATCCAGATGAGGTGAAAATAAATAGACAAGAAGTATTACTAACAAAAAGAATTACAGAACCGACTGCATTAATAGCAATAATTATCAAAATGCAAAGATAAGAGTAAGAAATAATTGCTTAAACACGATTTGGCTAATATACTAAATGACGTCATCATCGTCACAAAGGGAACTCAAAATATTACTCATTGTGAAAATATTTTGCATGAGACCTTAAACATGTATGCATACCTCATTCATTTATTCATTTCAAAAATTTATATAGCGCCCTTCCAGGGCTTTTTTAACGTGCAGTTGTGCACACGATGTGCAGCTCTAAATGGATTTGCGCAGTTGTAGAAGCACTTCTTTGCAGTTAATACTAGCAAAAAATGGTCATTGTCCTCCGATTAGAAGTAATTTACCATGGAGGATGGGAAGGAAAAGAAGGAGTTGTGCAGTTCTAAAAATTCCTTTAAAACAGCCCTGCAGGGTCATGCTTGAGCAACTGGCAAAAAGCAGGCAAATTATTCCGAGGCAGTAAGCGCAGGGCAAGCGGGAGCCCATTCAATGTGAACGGGCCAACAATGAGAAAGCTCGACGCTGTTTGGTAGAAGAGCGAAATCGAGGGACCAGCAGCTCCCCATTGGCTGAAGAGCGTAAAGCTCGACAGGAGGCAAGTCGGAGACAGGGTGACAGAGAGAGATCAGACAAGTAGGACGGAGCACTATCAGTGAGACACCGTCAAACAAGTGCATGCTGCTACTCTATGAGATGCGTAGTGAGGCTGGAAGCCAGTGCAAAACAGCACTCATGTAAGCAGAAACAGGAGCATACTTTGGAATATGACCAATAAGCCGAGCAGCAGAGCGCATGACCCGGTCAAGACGGCCCATTTAAGCTGGATGAGTGACCAGCAAGAACTGCATGAGCAGCAACGGTCAACTCTGCTGGTATACCGAGGGCGTGGACATTGGACAAGGACCACGGCGGCACCATGGGATAGGGACCGCAGGACAACTCGCAACCAACGGAGTAGCTGGCAGTAGCAGCTTCAGGGGCGGATACGGAAATTTTCGAGGAGGGCGGCCACAATTTTCGGTGACCTTTGCCAGAAAAAATCTGATGAACTAGTCATCTGGCCCAAATGTTTAAAAATGGACCATTTTCACTGCCAAAATAACTGATGACCTTTTTGGTCATCTGGTCGTATAATCTCTTGGGAATATACTATGACCTCTATAGTCGTGTGCCACTTTTTCTCTCTCGCCTTATAACGCTGCATTGATTTAAAGCTTGTTGAAACTAAATGGGGGCACGTCCTATGCACTTTTGAAATGGTGGGGCCTTGGCCGGATTGGCCCCCACCCTGGATCCGCCCCTCAACAGCTTCGCGTTACCAGGTCGACAAGCTGTGATAAAATATATATACTATGTTATGCGAAATTCACAGAGATCAAAAGACGGTCGTTATTAAAAACTTAATTTCTTTTTATTCTTAATCACATAGGCCTAGCATAACTAATATGCTAGGAAAATATGCTTGGATATAATATTATATCGAAGCGGGTAGCAGCGCCGTGTCGCGGAACGGTTAAAAAGCATGCGACTTGATATTATTTACGACCATAAATTATGAATCTTTATGATGACACTTGTTCAGGTCTAAAGACTTTGCATGATATTTCAGATTTATATAGCGCCGATCAGAATAATTATTCTAGAAAGTGTTCAACGGATATTCGTGCTGCACATTCATAATTATGAAAGGAAGGCCTGTCAACCAGCAAGCCATCTCTTCTGTGACCAGATGCAAATTTCTAAGTGTTAGAGTTGACACGGTGGCGAAAAGGGAAGTAGGTATACATGTACGTCTATCCTGCTGAGACCGGGTCATGTATAGTTCGAGTCATTTGGAAAGGAACCCTTATGCGACTTCACATCTATTTTTATCCATTACCAAAGGGGTGAGCTATAGCCTACTACGTATACCCTAACTGTAGAGTGTAGAGCCTTGCGCAGACTCTATAGTGCCACTCAGACAACCAAGCAGTTGTTGCTACTCTTTCAACAAAGAAACAAGCAGAAACTAATTATTTGTTACGAAAGACGAGCAACGTTGAGCCGACGAAAAAGTTAAGCTGCCAATGGGATTGCAACCAAATCTCAGCATTTAGTGCATAGATCAACATGCCTATAAGCGCTAAAGCGGTCAGACTTACAAGGTAGCAAGTTGCTTAATTTGACATTCGCATTGATCGACATCATTAACTAACTATAACCAGTGCCGGCGCTAGCACCCCCCGTACCCCCCGGCCGGGGGGGCCCCGAGTTTGAAAGGGGCCCCCAAATTTAGCTGACCATTATGCCTATTCGTGTCTGTGCAGATCCGGTCTGGTGCATGTCTCATACATTGCCTCAGCTAATCATAATTATAGCACTGTGATAGCAGACCTAATGCAAATATCATACTGATTTTGGGTGTAAGTATAAAACCATTAGAGTTTGAAAGGGGCCCCCAAATTTAGCTGGTCATCCACTTTCTCAAACACAACGTTTATAAATTGTAACTTACTTATTCTAATTGCTAATTGGATGAGGCCTCAAAATAAAACCTGCATGAGGTCCAAACATTAAAGCCTGTGTAGGGTTCCAGATGTCCTTGTTACGTGTCTGATCTCAAGTTTCCGTGAAGCCTCAAATGTAGCTGGTAATTATACCTTTCATGACTGTTCATTCATGAAACCACGCACCGAATTATGTTTTAAAGCAAAGCATAAAAAATAATATTACGCAAACCAATAGAGCATTGTCCTTCAACCAAAGAGGAGACTTGGGGGTGTGGACAGGGGCACGGCTCCACAATAATTCTGAGGTCTTAAACCACAAGTATCAGCACTGAAATGATGAGCAATTTCGTTAATATTACAGCCTATTGCAACCATTGCTGCTGCAGTGTAGAAATAAAAAAGTCGATAGTGGGAAGAGGCACATCCTCATCCCCAAACCCTCCCCACACTCGGCGCATTAATAAAGAACACAAGTGAAGTTTATGAAATTGATAGCCAGTAACCACCCAAAATGAATCAGCTAGGTGAAGTGGGCTATTAGAAAAGAATTATTGGCCAATTTTTCTGAGTAGTCTGTTGTTGAATAGTTGCAGCATTATAAATAGGCCTAAAGAAACTACGTTTTCTTTTTTCTCTCTGACATTTTGTTGGTCGAATCGATGAAACCCAACAAATAAACTGAAGCGCCACTCAGATGCTAAACATCCTAACTATGCAGGAAAGCATGGCCAATATATTTATGGAAAAGGTGATAACGCGAAGATATGGCACACCTGAGACAGAGGGTTTGCGGAGTTGCAGCTGTTGAGTTTCACAAGTCGAATAAACTCATTAATCTTCAGCTTCAACCACCGAATAGGTCGCTCTCAGACTCGCAAGAGCGAGGACAATCGTACAATTGCCAAAAGGGATTTTCGATATATGAGGGTGAAAATGTATGACAATGGTGACTATAATGCAGTGAAAGGAGGTAATTGAATCAATTCTGCCGCTGGGGGTCCGTCACAGCTTTCGAAATGTTGCCAATGGTTCGCCGCACTAGAAAGGTTGAGAACCGCTGGTGTAGGCATATATAGTCTAGTGCACTAAAATCATGAGTGGTCGGTTTCACTTGAGAAGTGGTGAGATGTGGACATAGGCGTACGGGACATTGCGGCAGCGAGGGGGCCAACAAATTTTTGCCCGAAAATCTGACGACCTTTTTTTTTAGTCATCCCCGAAATTTTGCGAAGATTTTGCCGCCCGAAAAATCTGACGACCTTTTTTTAGTCATCCGCCCAAAATTCCTCCCGTACCTGTTTTGCCCGGAAAAAATTTCCCTAATTTTTTTGCCCGACCATGCCTCTTTTGCCCGAAAAACACATTTGCCCGAAATTTGGGGGCATTTGCCCCCCCTGGACCCCCGCCTCGTACGCCTATGGATGTGGACATGGTCATCAATAATTATTCTTGTCGTAATTTCCCCACACTCTTATTCTTTCCAGATGAAGTTTCCCGCGATCCTTCTCTTCATGATGGTCATCAGAAGTTCGTCCGGTGTTTATATGCACACTCAGTATGGAGACCGAGCTTTTGACACGTTTCACTGTTTCGAAAGGAATAAGACTATCATGGACCTCATGGAAGCGACTGCTGCAAAGGAGGATCGTGTACTTGGATACCTTGAGAAAGACAACGCTGTTCCAACGAATGCTCTCGACGACTATAAAGCAGCGGTTGCTTTGGAGAGGAAGACAGCGAGACGATTATTTTATTCCTGATTGGGTGACTAGCGTATTAATAGACCCAGTGAAAACATGGTGCAAATGGGTACGCCAAAGTCGGGACGATTATCAGCGTCTGCTTTCATGGAGTGCTACCACTGTCAATGATGATGAGAAGGCATTGAGCGAACACTTTCGGAGTCTTGGCGAGCTTCACGAGAAATTTTTTACGACACCCTCTGTTGCTCTGGATAAGTATTATGCAATGAAGCGGAACGAAAGCAGCACATGGATAAATTTTTATGACAACGGTGGCGAGGATATATATGACAAACCGACAGGAAACCCATTCGGAGGAGAGTCTGCGGAAGCTGGGTTCGAATGCCCGAAGAAGAAAAGGGAATCCGGATCTGTGGCATCTGAGATGCATGCTCAAATGTTCGTCATCTTTCTCTGCATGGTCATTGGAACCTTCGTCGTGGATCTACAACGGTTGGAGATTGGTGAGGACGAACTGAGAGCTAAAGAGAATGCGATGAAGGTCAAGCGAGGCTTCCATATAGCGGAATGGATCCTCGGATCTGTCGAGATGAGAATTGATTGCAACATGCAATCTAAAGTAGAATAGATTTCTACTAACGATGGTGTTGTACTTTGTACTTTGGTTTTCGAAATGAAACACGATTCGCCTGAAATTCTACTAACTCTGCTAACCGCTTTCCAGCTATACAATTATAGTCAATCCAACACTGAATTGCAACCTTTTTGTCTGTTTGAACGCAACTTTTTTGAACGCTATTTGAACTTTTAATCTTATATTTAGCTGCTGATAAAGAATCTATCGGCAACATTATATATCGCATAAACTTTTTCATATGGCCTTTGTTTCTGTATTTTTCGTTCTTGAAATGCTAACTCTGATTATAAAGGATCGATTTCTACCTATTAGCAATCTTCAGTTCCGCACTGAATCCGTCGGAAATAAATATACATTTTTACTGCTTATATTGTAAACTTCCTTTTCACTGTGTTTGAAATTCATTTTCTTCAAATGGTGTAGATTTTATTTAGCAGCTGGATGACAATTATGTACATAGGCCTAATGTCCAGTGGCGGCGCTAGGGGGGGGATAAGCCCCCCAAAAGGCCATCCAGGTTTTTTACATGCAAAACTTAAATATTTCCACGATTTCCGACCGGATGACTAAAAAAGTCGTCAGAAATTTTGGCGGATGAAAATGGACAATTTTCATGAGATTTAGGCCCCGGATGACTAAACAGAGGTCATCAGAAATTTTGGCGGATGAAAATGGAAAATTTCCTCCAGGAGGCTCCGAGGCTTCAGCCCCCCCCCAAAAAAACTTAAATTCTGGCGCCGCCACTGATAATGTCTACCATCGCAAGATTAGGCCTACTAACCTCCTCTGTTTGGTGGGGATTTTCGAATGCCATGGTGCATGGAGCGTAAGCGTTTTATTAATGGTCTGTTAAGAAAATTGACCCCTATATATACTGATTCCCTAGTTATGACGCACTCTGTTCTAGAGCTGACTCTGCTCTTTTCCGTTCAATCCTCTGAAATCCTGGTCACGTTCTTCACGACCTCCTTCCTCCACATTATATTAGGCTTGAAGAGAGCTTGAAGGGGCGCTATAACAAGTGCACATACAAACAAACAAACAAACAAACACATAAGGTATAGGCTACTCCTTAGAGTCCTTACAATACATGGCCCAGGCCACATAGGCTAATCTGACCCTTCCTAGAGTTTATTATTTTGCCAAAAGAAGTTTTATTATGACTTTTATGAGAATGTCATATAACTTTGCATAAATGTTTTTTAATTTCTTCTGTTATAGCCTAACTACTGTGCGTTAATGAATAGGCCTAATATTGTTACATACTTACTTACTAATAAATTATAACGTTCTGACTTAAGTCAGACTGACCTTTTAGCAAAGTTTAATGAAAAATGTAGGTCACAACTTAGGTTTAATGGCAATGGTAGATGTTTTCCCCCTCTTACCCTATGGTAACTCTTAGGGACAACTCTTTTGACGCAATTGACGCACCGCTCGTGAATAAACTGGTGCCCCGCGCTTGGCTTCCGAGTGGCGCTTCAGAATTTGGAGATCGCGATTATAAATATCAGCGAATTTCTGTAGCATGAGCACAAAGTGGAGTAGGCCTATAGTAATCGTAGTCGTAAACATATAGAGACCAACTGAGTTGTAGCTCGAACCCATAGGGCATAGACCCAACCAGTGCATGGCGGCGCCAGGATTTCAGTTTTGGAGGGCTGAATCTTCGCGGAGGAAATTTTCCATTTTCATTCGCCAAAATTTCTGACGATATTTTTTTTAGTCATTTGGTCGAAATCTCATGGAAATATTAAATTTTTAGGGGGCTTAACGTGGAAATATTTCATTTTTCCATGTAAAAAAGGATCACTTTTTTAGGGAGGCTTAGCCTGTAGCCCCCCCTCTGACACCGCTACTGAAGACCTACTCATGGGCGGAGACTTAGAGGGAACAAAGGACGGTCCCCCAATATATGAGAAATATGGATCTACTTCCCACCACGTTTTAGGTCGTACGCTCTATCCATTCGGCTATCGATAAGGGCAATCCAAAAATCTGTCCTTCTCTGTCAATGTGTCTTTCTTCCTATGTATCTCTTTGTCTCTGTCTGTTGGTGTCTCACTCTGTATACATAGGCCTACATCTCTTTATCTCTCTACCTGCCTGCCTGCCTGCCTGCCTGCCTGTCTGTCTACATGTCCGTCTGTCTGCCTGCCTGCCTGTCTGTCTGTCTGTCTCAAATAAATAGGCCTAGGCCTATTGCTTGTAAGCTCACAGTTCCGATTCTCTTACCATTAGCCTAAGTTTAGTCAACTTGTCTTAACTGCTTTCTTGCAGTTTCGAAATTCCGCATCGGATTTGATATATGTCTTAAGAACAGCACAAGAATTGTTTTTAACTTGTTTGAAACGCCAAAACTTTTAATTTTTATGGACTCGCTAGCTGTCGCTACGTGAGCTACTTTAAACGATTCAAGTAATGTAGGCATAGGCCCTAATCATTGTAATGTAGGCCAATAACGAAAATTTCTGTGGCGCCGTACGTATACATGTACTATAGTAGGCCTACAGCGATACGCCTCGACAAAGATATAGACCTAGTCACAAAAACAACGCGCGAAAAGATACACGTACCGGTACCCTACTTTCGAAACAGTACTGCAGCAATTTTGATTGCATACATACAAATGATTAACTTTTTCGTAACGAATACAATAATTATACAGGCTGTTGGGAGCAATTTTGCTAGGGCTATTCATTTTGGTTTTCTCTAACACAGAAATAGTCAATTTTCGCTATGCTTATGAAAGAGAGGAGACACTGGAGAGGATACATCACGAATGTCGCCAGAGCTCCAAGAGCTGCAGGTGACACGAAACGGAGTATCCCCCCTGAAAGCTATCCGGGGGGATGAATTAATCTATCCCCCCGGATGGAATTAACCGGTCTATACTATCCGGAGGGATAAACCATTCTATCCCCTTTTTTGAAAAATGAGCATAATAAAAAAAATGTATGATGTAATCAAAATTTGAAGTGACTCCAGTTGTTTTAAGTGTCCTAAGCAATGCTCAGATAAAGGCAACTCGAATTTATTTAGTGACTCTGAGTGTTCTTAAGTGTTTTAAATGTTTTAACTGCTCTAAAAACAGGGCAAAACAAATTATCTAGTAGGAATAAACATACCTGTTAGTGTCATTGTTCAAAACAAAGCAGATGAAAATTAATTTGTCAAAAACATACACGCGGAAGCGGTTTTTTCGACTTTTTTAAATTTGGGGGATACAATTAATACGGGGGATACTCTATTTCGTGACAACGGCACCTAGGGTTGCCAGGTTGCCTTCAGGAAATTACCGGACAATGGCCATCACGTAACGGAGCCATATTATATATATATATATATGTGTGTGTGTGTGTGTGTGTGTGTGTGTGTGTGTGTGTGTGTGTGTGTGTGTGTGTGTGTGTGCATATATTTATGCGTGTGTGTAAATATATATAATTATGTGTGTGTGCATATATTTATGTATATATATATGTGTGTGTGTGTGTGCATATATTTATGTGTGTGCATATATATAGGTGTGCGTGTACGCGATGGAAGATGGAGGGTGAGGAGGGCGGAGTAGGAGCGGGGTGAGACGTTGCGGAGGGCGAAAGCCGATATTTCTCGGGCAACATCAGGTAATTCAGCTAGTATATATATATAGGTATATATATAGGTATATATACATATTACATACGGTGCCGGAGACTGTTTGAAAGTTGCAATGTGGAAACTCAGCCAAGTGCAGGCCTATAAATCTATAGGGTGCACGTGGATAAAATTATTCATAGGCCTATCTAGTGGCTGATTTGAAAATTTGGCGCCAAGACGAATGATTGAATTTAGATATTAAGCAATATTAGAAACACAATTAACAATTGTATCACTCAGTTCCATCGTATAGATAACCCAGTTGACCTATAGACATGCAAGGCAAAATGTGAACGGATCATTAGGACGAGAATTAATCTTTTTACTCGAAACAATAATATAATTACTCAGTGTGGGGTTTATAGGACAGGCTTGAAAGACCAGAGAGAGAAAGAGAGAAAGAGAGAGGGAGAGAGAGAGAGAGAGAGAGAGAGAGAGAGAGAGAGAGAGAGAGAGAGAGAGAGAGAGAGAGAGAGACTAGAGTGGCAGATTGGCACAGTTAGAGAGAGACAGAAACAGACAGAGATAGAAAGGCAGATAGGCACAGACAGATTGCAAGCGTCCGTGTTTAAGGGAAAAGAGGAGATAGACATACTGAGAAGGATCGCGAGATCAATTGTGCTGAAAGAGACGGACAGACGAAAAACAGACACACAGACAGACAGACATGCAGACAGAGAGATATGATGGCATCATAAACACGGAGATTCGGTTCAATTGCGACCTGAACTCTGTGTCAACCCTGAGCCCTCCAACTTTATGCACAAGGTACAAAGTATGATCCGTGCATCATTTTCTCTGCTACACAAGGCAATCCATTTTACGTTGGAAAATCGTAAGCAGATATCTTTTCATGGCCCCAAGAGAGAACACTGCAAGTAACCAACACTTGTTGCTAGCAATAATTATTTACCGGACACAGCCATGTCCGGTAATGTCTGAAATTTCTGACCGGACAGTTTGTGTAAATACCGGACTGTCCGGTTCATTACCGGACGTCTGGCAACCCTAACGGCACCAGGTGACCAGATATGACAGCAAACCTAGCCTACAGGCTACAGATGTTGGCCCCACCCATTTGCTACCAACAGGGGCTTCTATCCCTATACATGGCGGGCGCAGCTTGCGCCCAGTGAAAAATAGGGGGGAATCAGAAGACAGCCAAAATTCACGTCGGTTGGGGGGGAAGGTCGGGCATGGAGTGCAGCGTTCGATCTATAGGCATCACTAGGAGGAAGATCCCCCAGAAAATACTTCCCCTCCATATAAATTTGGACAAAATGGTAGGCCTAATAGTTTTTAGCAAAATGTATACACTTTCTACACTTTGAGTTTTTAGTTAGGCTAGGCTACTATCTGCATTTTTTAATTACATGAACTGCTATAACAGTATAATATACCAAAATAAAAATTTCCTATTACATGAATATAATTATGTTTTTACTATTTTAATAAATAATACAATTATTATAATTGAAAAAATAATGTTAATACAAATACTATTTTGCACAACTAAATAGCTTCTCTCCAATGTTATCTTTCAAATTTCAGACAGTCAAATTTGGTCCTTGAACACTTAGCAAAGCAACATCATTATTACGCTGGCTTACAATGTATACGACCTACATTGTATTTTATTGTATTGCATTGTGCTCTAAAAATTTATGTAACGCCTCTCGAATGCACACTGATCAGAGGCACAAAACATATGGCTGCACAATTTTGGCAGCAATTCCTCCACTGAAATAGTAGAGTAATTTTGCTAAAAGGACAGCTTAAAATGCTGAAATTGCAATGCGGAAATCGCAAAAATTTCTTATGGGGAGGGGCACGTTCCCTCCCCATACCAGGTCCCTTCTCGGCGCTACACATGCTTCGGCGATCGTCTGCTGGATGCTCGTTTGTCCCTCTATAAACAAACCTTCATTCCCACACTAGAGGAGGGCTTGAGCAAGATTACATTATATTGCATGCATAGAGGAAGGCCGGTCCGGAAAAGGGGGAATGAAGATGGATTGCGCCCGGTTGCTTAGGGGGGATAGAAACTCCTGGCTACCAATAGGCTATAGTACGAAACTAAATTAATGAAATAAATGGATCGACGCCCAACAATTGGTTATAGGCATAATAATAATATTAATTAGCGACAAGCCTGGAAACAGAGGAATAGGTCCATTCCGGACTGGTTTTAGAACAGTTTGTTTGTTTGTATGGGCACTTGTTACAGCGCCTCTTCAAGCGCCCTCTATTGGAGGCTATTCAGAGGCGCTCCCGACTGCAGAGCGGACACCGCAGCGGAGTTTCACGCCGAAGCGCTGAGCAATTGCGAGTGAAGGACTTGCCCAAGGTCCCTACGCGGCCACGTGAGGTGGATTCGAACCTCGAACCTTCCGGCTTCAAGGCAACGGCGCCACCACTACACCACCGCGCCCCACGTAGTAGTTAGGAGATAAGTCCCCGAGGGATCCTAAATACCTCGGGGCAAAAATTTAACAAAATAAAAATTAAAAATTAAAATAAAATTATGGTCTTTAATTAAGCGCCTGCAAATTAGGTAGGCCTATAAGGCTATAAGCTAGCCCAGAGCCTAAGTCGAGAGGTCAAATTTTGGGGGGAAAATTTTGACATCGCAGCGCGACCACTATAATCACAGCAAATGTTAAAACGGTTAATTCACTCATCGAGCTTATAATAGAAAATGTTCAACCATGTCTTTCGCACATATCCTATCTGCTGATCCCTTCTGACAAATTTCCACGAATGCCTGATCACAGACTAAAACACCAAAGTGGATCCAGACCTACGGTTATTTTCCAGTTTAACTAAAATAGCATATAGCCGGCGTTAAGTGCCAATACATACTTACTCACTAAGTCAGTTTTAATACACCGCGCTCCATATTGGGCGATAACAGGTCTTCTAACGGTTAGTGTTTATTTGTTAAAATAATGATAAAATTACGATAAATCTGAAAAATAATTACAGATTTTATCTCAACATTTGTTTTTTAATATATGTGGTTGTTTGTTTACAGCGGATGGCTTATAAATGGGCTAGATTGACTCTTTTTGTCAGTATTTTTATGGTGATTGTGACGATGCCACGTTGAATTTCGAGTGCGTTATTTTACAGGATACGCGTGCAACATAAGTAAAATAAATACACGTACAGATTGGTCAATTTATTGGACATAACGTGCTTAGAATTACAATGGTAGATGTTGATATTATAAGGGAGATTAAAGTAGATTGTGTTCTGTATGACAAGTGCAGCCATCTTTAAAGAACCGGCAGAACCCGTGAGCACCGGATGCGTTTCCGACTTCCGATAGGATTCGCATTCTGCAGCGTGTTCAGAAAAATGGTAACCAAGGAAACGGCGCAAAGGAAATTGCGTTTAACCAGGAAGTAAAGCAGCGAAATGGAAGGTGTAAACCGAAATTATAACGTCCTTGCTGTCCGATTTAGCCATAATAGCGAAAATAAAGTGACTGAAAGCACTTGTAGGCCTAATGATTTCTTGAATCACCGGTTGCTACTAACAATGCCTTGTTTTTGACATACCATCCATCTTTACTGACAGAATGTATCTCAATCGTTTCTCAAACACTTAGAATGAAAAAACAAGTAATCCACACAGGAATAAAAAACCTGTAAGTTATCCACATAGGCAATGATTTCCTCTTCGCTTAGTACACTGATTTCCTGTCGAAGTCGAATGATGGCCAAATCATTACGAGAACACCATTATGAGAACATAGAAAAATATTGCTTTTGCAATTAAGTCATTGTTTCTACTCAGAATTGTATTGAAAGTTTTTACCATTTATGTGACTTTATTGTAACTGAAACATGGCTCTAACTGATTGGTAAGGGAATCGAAATTCCGCTGTGAACAGGACCTGTCGTGGCGGAACGATTTCGGCAGAATGAGTCAGAAACGATCGTTTGATGAAGTCGACACAGACTACCAGGAATTCGACTTCCTGACCGGGCATCAAAGCAAGCGACAGAAGCTTCTTGAGCATGACGGTAAGTCGTTGCATGATGGTAAGTCATTGCATGATGGTGAGTCATTGCGTGACATGAGTCATTGCGTTATGGTGAGTCATTGCATGATGGTGAGTCATTGCGTGACATGAGTCATTGCGTGATGGTGAGTCATTTCATGACGGTGAGTCATTGCGTGACGTTGAGTCATTGCATGACGGTAAGTCATTGCATGACGGTGAGTCATTGCATGACGGTAAGTCATTGCTTGACGGTAAGTCATTGCATGATGGTAAGTCATTGCTTATGTTTATGCATGTATACATGTGACTCTTTCAAAATTGTTTACATTGTAACCGTTTTGTGCAGCTCAGAATGCTCTCTTCTTGAAATCTAGAGAGGGTGGGAGGGAAGGACGAAGAGAGACCAAGACTGACAGAGATAGAGTCGCAAGTGGAGAAGACGATGGAGAGAGGGGTGGAGAGGGGAGAAGTAGGGTGAGAGAGAGACAGGGAGGAGACGGGAGAGACACAGACACACAGAGACAGATACGGAGAGAGATGATAAGTTACCGTGAACGGTCAATATAGATTTGCTGTCTTACTTTTTCTGTTTTTTTTCCACTAAGCTCTGCTGTGCCACCTGGATTAAATGTATTTTAGAGTTAAGCTCGCTAGATGCCAATACTGGAAGAATGATCTTGAAATGTTCGGGTTTCTTGATATTCAAAATGATCAGTTGATCACTCGAGACTTTTGACACACCAGCTTTCTGTTCGTTTATTTTGCAGCTAAAGAAGCGACTATAAAGAAGATCGAAGCAATCATCCGGCGAGAATTTGCGAGAGAATTGTGCAACAAAGAAACTGAAATTGAATTAATCGATGAGGTATTTTCTTTTTAGGGCTTTTAAAAAATATTGTATTATTTCTGTAAATTCATAAAATGGCTCTCAACGTGGAACGCCAATCAGAGGTGCTCCCAGTGTGAAAGTCTCGGAGAAAAGAAAGTGGTTTTGAGACTGCGGAAAGATGGACTTGGGCGGTACCAGTTACGGCAATAGTAAAGAACGTATTGATGAAGAGAGTTGATTCCAGAGTGCAGTTTTGGTCCTATTAGTTCATGCTCGATGGCGTGCTCACAGTACAAGGAGATCGTGCCTATCTAATGAGTGCAATGGACGATGAGAGGAGGTTGAGGTCGGCAGACGAATGATTAGAATAGATCACGAGGGTTTGCATTACTTCATCTGATTGAAAGTGGGATTAGCTTTGTGTTGTGAATTCGAAACAAATTATTGTTAGATCATGTCCTAATCTATCAGTCTTGAAACCTGAAATGTGTTTCACGTAGCTTCGGACGATTGGACTTTAGAGTAGCCGAGTCTCTTGCGGTAAATGAAGTGGTGAACGATTGGAGTAGTTAAGAAGAGAATTTCAAATCTTTGGTAGTCGAACACATCAAAGTTTCACAGTGTATTGTTGTGTATGGATTTTGTGTAGTGTGTGGATTTTGTGTAGTGTATGGATTTTGTATAGTTTATGCCAGGGCTGTTTTTAAGGGAATTTTAGAACTGCACAACTTCTTCTTTGCCTTCCCATCTTCCATGGTAAATTACTTCCAATCAGGGGACAATGACCTTTTTGCTAGTTTTCACTGTACATAGGTGCTTCTACAACTGCATAAATACATTTAGAACTGCACATTTTGTGTACAACTGCATGTTAAAAAAGCCCTGGTGTATGGATTTTGTGTAGTGTGTGGATTTTGTGTAGTGTATGGATGTTGTGTAGCATGTGGATGTTGTGTAGCGTGTGGATCTTGTGTAGTGTATGGATGTTGTATAGTGTATGGATGTTGTTGGTTCTTGTAGCGAATTAACGAAGGAAGGAGACTTCTAGATCGATTACGTGCGTGCATTGTGGCTCAACATTATAGCAAAGTTCTTCCAAACGCAGGACCATCTGTAAGCAATCTATCTTTCTTCTTCGTAGTTGACTAATTGCTTTTCATTCTGTGCTTGCTGCCAACGATAACCGGAAAGAAGCTAAGCTGATTTAATTGTAAATTAATTTATGTTCATTTATTTGAAACTTAGCATTCCACAGAACTTTATTTTTATTATTATTTTTTTATAATATTATTATTATTATTTTTAAAAAAAATTAATTAAGAGTTATTTTTCATCAATCCAGCTTTATTATTATTATTATTATTATTATTATTATTATTATTATTATTTATCTCTGAAACTTTTCTCAGTCATTCGTCTCTCATCTAAGACAGTTTTATTTGGCAGTGCTGGGGTTGGGAGCACCTCTGAAGAGGCACTGTACAAATGCACAAGTGAATGAATGAATGAATTAAATATTAATTTGCATGACACTGCATGTTTATACTATGATCTGGAATGTGTCCTGCACTCTGAGGTGCAAAATATTGGCCATATCCCTAAATTTGGTCACCACTCATGAATGATATATGTGGGGTGTCTTTGATTGGCTCATTTTCTGCAGCAGATCGACTACAGGGTCTGTGAGGACTCTGTTGTTTCACCTTGGGTGTCCGGCGTTGATCCACCCTTCGGTCAGCTGACCAAGCTCGGCTTCTGATTCCTCGACTCGTGGTCTGCTATCCAACAGTGCCGTTCATTCTCAGTTGCTGGTCCTACGACCTGGGATGGCCTGCCTCCCTGTTACATTGCATTTAGTTGCCAGGGTCCAATCCACTATGTTCCTGAAGAATATCAGAACTCCCCTATTTGACCGTAGGTTTCATTTGTTTATTTATTGCACTTGCTTTAGTGCCCTTCAATCTCTCCACTCAGAGGCACTCCCGACTACAGCATGGACACTGCATTGAAGCTTCATGCCAAAGCGCATGAACAACTGCAAGGGAAGGACTTACTCAAGGTCCATACGTGTTGGGTTGAGGTGGATTCGAACCTGGAACTCTTTGGCTCCAGGGCACCGAGCCCACCACTACACCATCATTCCCCACAAAAAAATGAGTAGTTGGGTTCGGATGACTTCTGATTAACCTACGCTGAAGTGCTTTATAAGACTTCCTAATTAAAAAGAATAATGATAATAATAATAATATTAATAGTAATAGTAATGATAATAGTGACAATAATAATGATTATGATAATAGTAATAATAATATTAATGGTAATGATTCTAATGATAATTATAATAATGATCGTGATATTAATAAGGCCAAAAAAAATAATGTTGTGTTTCCGGTAACCCGACCGACCCTCTTTTATTGCCGCGACTCAAATAATTTTGTAAAAAAATTTTATTTAAAAAAAAATTTTTTAAGAAATTTTTTTTTTATTAAAATTTTTTTTTTCTCCAAAATTTGTTTTGACATAATACGGTGACATTTCCTTCCGTATAGAGTTGGATCTTAGGCAAAAAATGTGTTGTTCCCGGTAACCCAACAGACTCACTTTTATTGCAGTGACTCGGAAAATTTTGCGTAAAATGTTTTATTTACATTGACATTGCCTTAAGTAGAGATTCACGCCTGCCTAACTACTTCCTGGTTGCCAGTCTTGAGAAACCTCTAGCCTTATCATTCTCACTTGAGTCACCTCTAACGGTGACTAGGGAAAATAAATCTAGCAACCTCTAGGTGTACGGTAACTAGTCACTGGCTCGATCAGTCTGGAACGACCCCTAGCAGTGATGTTTTGTTCGCGCTCATCTTCCCATTCCCTTCCCACTTTATCTTACCAGAAAGGATGTCAACAAAATGAAATTAATAGAATTGTTTTCTAGAGCAATGTTAGGTACAGGGAAATAGGCAGTTTATACTTGCTTAGAACACGTACTTTGTTGCAGCGTGTACCTATATGCAAAAAAGAGTATTTCGGTATAATTTTTCGTATAGTCACTGTATAAAAATATTTTACCAAAATAAAAATATTTTTCGACCTACCTACCCAATTTTTTTTAGCTCTGTTACCGGAAACACAGCATTATTTTTTTTGGCCTAATAATGATAATGATTATGGTGATTGAATTGCTGTACAGCCTTGTGAGTTGGATAGGCAGTCTGCCTAAAGGTTTTGGTCATTGAAGGATTTTCATTTGGCACTGGTTCTAAAACAGGTTACACATTTTCTGAACAGATTAAAACCCTTGTTATGTTATAGCATGTCATGCTATCTTGCAGCACTGTGCATTCGACACGTTAGTTAGAAGTGCTACATATTTGTTTGTTTGTATGTGCACTTGTTATAGCGCCCCTTCAAACTCGCTACTCAGAGGTGCTCCCGACTGCTGAGCGGACACTGCATCGAAGTTTCACGCCGAAGCAGTGAGCAATTGCGAGTGAAGGACTCGCCCAAGGTCCCTACGCGGCGACTTGAGGTGGATTCGAACCTTGAACCTTCCGGCTTCAAGGCAACGATGCCACCACTACACCACCACTTCCCACATATGTGTCTATGTGAAACGGTAATTTAACATGTGGTAGCGTGTTGACATGTGTTAACTTGTGTTAACGTGTTGACATGTGTTAACATGTGTTAACGTTGACATGTGTTAACATATCTTAACGTGTTGACATGTGCTAACATGTGTTAACGTGTTGACATGTGTTTCTGCCGAACAGTCGTCTGCTTCTGCGTTGTCTGATTCGCACTCAACTGTGATCCATCCGGCCGTCAAGAAATTCATTGGGAAGACGATTTGTACATCACGATCCACGCACGGCCATCCTTCATCATCAACAACCTTCTCTGCTTCTAGCGATGTTGATTCTCGGTCGATCGAGGAGAGAAGTCGGTTGAAACAAACTGGCCACCAGTCAAAAAACACGTCGACGGACTCTCGGGTATTTGGGATAATTTTGCCGTATTTACGCCATTTCACTCGATATTCAGCGATGTTTTCTGTTGCTGGTTACGCTCTCGGCTACGATGGGCGCGTTTTTGTTGAGAGCGTTTGTTTAGGAAATTTCATTCCTTGTGCATGTGGTGGTGGTATTTGCAGTTTAACGTCACTGTGTGGTAACAAAGACCATTAGCGACGCCCTCCTCCTTTATCCAGGTTTGGGACTGGCACTGGCAGAGTGCAACCAGTGGCAGAGTTCCTGGTGCATGTCTTGTCTTTTATTGGTTTAGATGCACAGCTCGTGGTACCTTCATATGGAATTCTCTTCCTTCTTACGTTGACAACTCTCCTGTGGAGACTGTGTATTGTTATGAACATTATGAACTTGTAAACCTCCCTCTTTCAGACGCCTTTCTAATTATACGGCTATATACTAGTTTCTAATGTCTGCCCGGCTTTATTGTGAACTTTCGATCTTGGAATGTGGAATGTAAAATAACTACAGTTATCTTCTACTATTTACACATACACACATTCACACACACACCACGCACACACACATACATACATGCACATACTTACATTATTGATCAATTTTGGCTAAAGTTGACTTAACGAAATGCCCTTGGATTGGAGAATTCATCATGGCTTAGGTTTAGAGCGTATATTTTATTCATTTGTATTGTTGGGTTTGTTGGTTATTAGGTGAATCGAAGTCAATTCGGAGGAGGAGGATTTGGAGGAGGAAGTGTTACATCAAGCGAACAGTGCCGGGGTGACCGCTTCAAAATCGTAAAGAAACTCATCGTAGGCAACGTGTCCAAGTGAGTAGTCACCATTGTTACGTTTGTTTGTTTGTATGTGCACTTGTTATAGTGCCCCTTCAAGCTCCCTGCTCAGAGGCGCTCCCGACTGCAGAGCGGACACTGCATCGGAGTTTCACGCTGACCATTGTTACTATTGTTTGTTTGTATGTGCACTTCTTATAGCGCCCCTTCAAGCACTCCACTCAGAGGCGCTCGCGACTGCAGAGCGGACACTGCATCGGAGTTTCACGCCAAAGCGCTGAGCAATTGCAAGTGAAGGACTTGCCCAAGGTCCTTACGCGGCGAGGTGGATTCGAACCTCGAACCTTCCGGCTTCAAGGCAACGGCGCCACCACTACACCACCGCGCCTCACAAATTATACTATTTTTAGTTTCAACAACGACACTGTGTGATAGCAAAGATCTTTAGCGTCGTTGTCGTCCTCCTCCTTTGTCCAGACTTGGGACTGGCACTGCAAAAGAGCATGCAGTGGTTTTGTTTTGGTTTTGTTTCAATGGTTTGGCCATAAACCCTGACAAGTCTGAGGCAATTTTGTTTGGGTCACGTCAGCGCCTGCGCTCTTTTCCTCCACTTTCTTATATCGACCTTTGCCGGCACTGCTGTTCATCTGTCAGATACTGTCAAAACACTTGGAGTAACCCTAGACAATAAGCTCACATTTCGACCTCACATAACTAGCATTTGTAAATCTTGTTTCTATCACATTCGGGCAATACGTCACATCAGGTCGGCCCTGACTATGGATATGTCTCAAACCATTGCCTGTTCTCTTGTCTCATCCCGCCTTGATTATGCTAACGCCGTTTTTGTCGGTCTCTCAGTCACTGAGCTCAACAGGTTGCAACACATCCAAAACTCCTTAGCGCGTGTTGTGCTGCGCGTCCCAATACAAACTAGTTCCTCAGTCCTACTCCAACAACTGCATTGGCTTCCTGTTCAGTACAGGATAAAATTCAAATTGGCATGTCTGACCTTCAAATCTCTCAGTACCAACGCACCTTCCTACCTTCAGTCACTACTAACTCCTTACATTCCTCCTCGTTGCTTGCGTTCATCGGGCACAAGTCTTTTATCTGAACCTCGATGCAAAACAGTTATGGGCTTGCGTGCATTCCATGCCTCTGCACCCAGGGAATGGAATCGGCTTCCGCTCTCTCTTCGAAGCTCAATTTCACTTCCTTCCTTCAAAAAGCGGCTAAAAACTTACTACTTCTCCTTGGCTTTCAAACATTTGGATCTTTAATTGCATCTTCATCTGGCGGCTGACTATCCGCGCCTCAGATTCACATTTCGGTGTGACATTGCGCGCGTTACAAATTTATTTAATAATAATAATAATAATAATAATAATGCAGTGGCGGCTCTAGTTAAGGTTGGTTAATGTTAATGACCAATGTTAAGCACACAAGTAGTTGGTGCCGATTATTTTGTATCGTCATGTTAAGACGTGGAGAGTACAAGTACAGGTGGTGTAGGGATGTTGATCAATCCCTTCACTCACAGATTACTCGTGATGTCTCGGTTCGGGTGCTTCGAAAACATTGGTGTAGACAAGGGGTTTCGGGGGTTAAACCCCCCATTGGCTTTGAAAAAGTTTTTAAAAAGGTTATTTATCCACTTGAATAAGAAAAAACAGAGCAATTGTTTGTAGTAGCAATTGTTTTTCTTACTTTAATATTCCATTTGTTACTTTATTCGCTTTTTACTTACAGTTATTTACTGTAATTGCTGTTGGGTTGGTGTCAGGAAGGGCTTCTGGCCAAGCCATAAAACCCCCATCATAAATTCCTAGCTATGCCACTGTTCATAAATGTATTATATTAACTGCGGAAACATTAGCAGATAATTGCCAATGAAACTCGAATATCTTTAGTTTTCTTACAAATGGACACTGAAAGGACTTATTAGGACTGAATTTTAGTCACAGAGTGATGGAGCCACCATTGGTCGCAGCAGGTCATGTGACATGCCTATTTTACACTTGACTTGCCTATTTTACACTTGACTTGCCTATTTTACACTTCACGTGACTATTTTACACTTGTCATGCCTATTTTACACTTGCCATGCCTTATTTTACACTTGTTGTGCCTTATTTTACGCTTGTCATGTCAATTTTACACTTGTCATGCCTATTTTGCACTTGACCTGCCAATTTTACACTTGTCATGCCTATTTTGCACTTGACCTGCCTATTTTACACTTGTCATGCCTATTTTGCACTTGACCTGCCAATTTTACACTTGTCATGCCTATTTTGCACTTGACCTGCCAATTTTACACTTGTCATGCCTATTTTGCACTTGACCTGCCAATTTTACACTTGTCATGCCTATTTTGCACTTGATCTGCCATTTTTTACACTTGTCCTGCCTATTTTACACCTGACCTGCCTATTTTACACTTGTCCTGCCTATTTTACACTTACATTATTTGGCTTCAGATAGCAGTTATTTTGCTATTTTACACTTGACCTGCCTATTTTACACTTGACCTGCCTATTTTACACTTGACCTGCCTATTTTAATCACGACCTGCCTTACAACCTGCCATAATTCTTTGAAATTTGTAGTATCTTCTTTACATTTAATTTCTTCGACTGACTGCTGAATTACTCCCATGACCCTGGTCAAAATAATATTGCTGGCACTGCTGCACTGTCACCACATCAAGGTTTTGTCCATTGTCCGCTGCACCACGCCATCAATTGTCTTTTTTGGTGCTGAATCAGGTACCTGGCGCCAGACAAGAAGGAGGCGAACGACAAATCGACGCACAAGTGGATGGTGTACGTGCGAGGACCGAAGGAAGATCCGCCGATCGATGAATTCGTCGAGAAAGTCTGCTTCTTTCTGCACGACAGCTACTTTCCGAATAATGTCGTTGAAATAACGTACGCTAGATGTGTTGCATTTTATTATATATACTAGCTGTACCCAGCCACGCGTTGCTGTGGCTGAAAAGACCGTCCATCCCTCCCTCCCTACCTCCCTTCCCCTACCTGCCTCCCTCCGTCCCTCTGTCCGTCTGTCCCTTCCTTCCTTCCTCCCTCCCTCCCACCGTCCCTCCCTCCCCTTCCTCCATTCATCCCCTCCCTCCATCCATCCCGTCCGCTCCCTCCCCTCCCTCTTCCTCCCGCTCCCTCCCCCTCCCTTCCTCCCTCACCCCTCTGTTCCCTACAGCTACATAGATATATGCGCTATATAAGAACACGCGCGGATAAAAAAAGACGTCCGCATACACGCGTTGTGTTTTTTCCAAAAAAGCATATAAAAACCCGTCAGCTCGAACGTTGTGTGAAAATTTGAAAACCGACAGTTGCATATATGTGCTGCAGAAACACGCGACGGTATGCACGGCCTCATTGGAATGCAAATGGACGGCGCGGCCTCATTGGAATGCAAATGGACGAACGCGTGAAAGTGTAATTATAAGTTGTGCTTTTTTGGTCGTAAAAATTGCGCTTTTTCCAAAAAGGCATTATATCAACCTGCTTATGTTCGAATGGAAGGTTTTGGTAAAATTTTCAAAGCAATCGGTCAAGAATTTTCCGAGATCGGTGGTAACAAACAGGAACGTTTTACATTTTTATTTATATAGATTATTGTACATGACCATTTTTAAGTGTGTTTCTCTCAGCAATTTAAGTCCTTCATAGGTGCTACCTGTGCCAGTGTTTAATATAGTCAACCATTCTCTTTGAATGTCGTTTGGTGTCAGGTCGGGAGCGCCTCTGAGAAGTTATCTTGAAGGGGCGCTATATAAATGCACGATTACAATTGCAATTACAATTAGAATTACCTGCTTTGGGGAGGGGGAAATTTTTGTTGTTATTTATTAAAAAAAATTCCAAGAAATCTACTTTTTTCGGTACTGAAAAAACTGATGATCTTTTTTAGTAATTCCTTTTATTTTACCAAAATTGATCAATATACCATGTATTTGTGAATGCAAGCCCGGCTTTTCTGTGGGGGTGGGGAGGGGATTTCCTACGTATTGACTTTCTGGGAGAGGTGAATGGTGCGTATTTGCATGTAGACACTGCATCACAATTTTTCTTGGGGTGGGGGAAATCATGGGGAAACTTTTCCCAGAAACGTCTACATTAAACACTGTCCCTGTGCAATCGAAAAGACAGAATTTGAGTCGAGAGAAAGATGATGAAAGACTACAAGAGAGAAAGGTGGAGTGAACTGGTAGTGGAAGTCCATTCCATGGATAGAGACCGATACAGGCGAAGCATTGAATTGTGTTTTTTAGAGCATAAACCCGCTGTATAATTGACCGTGATGTTAAAGTCTGTATCTTTTGTTGGGTGTCAACATAACTTCTACGTTCGATTGTCATTTTTGATTGTGATTTCGCTGCTGGCGATCATTTGGCATTATGGTACCGACATTGTAGAAGTATTTTAATAATAATAATAAATAATAATAATAAGATGATTTATATAGCGTCGTAGCTCAGCCGAGGCCGAAGGAAAGGACACTGTACACGATATCGCGTGTTACTGTCAATTATACGATTGTTTGAAAAATAGAGATATGTCTTGAGCTTTGGTTGGGAAAACAAAATCAATCAATCGATCAATCAATCAATTTTATTGGTCCGTATGTATCAAGCACACTAAGATATAAGGCAGAAAAAGTTACATAAAGCATAACAAGTATCACAAATTAATCAGGCAATAATCAAGGTGAGAACTGATTAGTTAACGCAAATTATATAAACCTTTGGCCTAGATTGGGAATACCCCCAGGAATATAGAAGAAGAGATTATTTAAACCCAGTGGCTCTAGGATTGAGTGATACCAGTGTGAACAGTTAGCCCTAAACCTGGAGTGCGTTAAAGAGAACTCTAAAACTGTTCCATACAGTTGGTTTAGAGTTAATACAATAA
Source organism: Lumbricus terrestris (assembly GCA_949752735.1). NCBI lineage: Eukaryota > Metazoa > Annelida > Clitellata > Crassiclitellata > Lumbricidae > Lumbricus > Lumbricus terrestris. The sequence goes on from OX457053.1 coordinate 30,987,112, forward strand.
AGAGAGAAGTTTACCTAATAGCGCTTAGTCCTTAGTCCATATGAGACAACATCTAACACTAGCATGATCTTACGAATAGTAAGGAAGCAGAGCAAGTTTTTGCATTTGGAGCTAAGACTGGTTGTAATTTATTAGCCTGTTACTATTAAAAATATGATTAACAGTGCTATATAAATTTCTGGTTATGTCGCGTAGTGTAGCGTACGTTCGATTGTTGTGCACGATGATTTGATTCTGATGGTTTCCCTCTTCCAGCCAACCGCCTTTCCACTTGACACGCCGTGGATGGGGTGAGTTCCAGGTCCGAGTGCAGCTGCACTGTAGAGGTCCAAGCAGAAAGATCTTCAACATCAGCCATCAGCTTAAGGTAGTAGTTCTATCCTCTCTTTATATCGGTTATCAATTTAATTTTATAAAATCAGTTGCCAATGACCATTGTTTTATATATATCTTTGTTTATTCAAAATCTGATTGACAGTTATTTTTGCTGCTGATAGCAATTATTTTGCTTCTGATAGCAGTTATTTTTGCTGCTGATAGCAGTTGTTTTGCTTCTGATAGCAGTTGTTTTTGCTTCTGATAGCAGTTGTTTTGCTTCAGACAACAGTTATTTTGCTGCTGATAGCAATTATTTTGCTTCTGGTAGCAGTTATATTGCTTCTGATAGCAGTTGTTTTGCTTCTGACAGCAGTTAATTGTTACTCTGTTGTTTTTCAGTTGGACCGAACATATACGGGTCTTCAGACAATGGGAGCTGAAACGGTTTGTTAAAGTTCAATGGCATAACAAATTGAATCAATCTATTTCTTATTGATGACAATTATTTGTTGTATTTAGTTAATCAGAATACCTAAAGAGTAATTTAACAGATGTTGTTGTGATTAAATAATCTTTCATCCGAGTTACAAATGAAATTTCTTTGGATTTTGATATGTGTGCTTAGCAATGAGATCATACAGACATGCGATTGCATTAATTAAGCAAATGTGAACTTGAATTCATAATTATCAGAGACATAGATGAAATGCTGATTAATGATTATGTTATTTTATTTCTCGCATTTGCTATAGTGCCCCTTCAAGCTCTCTCCTCAGAGGCGCTCCCATCTACAGCGCAGACACTGCATCAGAGTTTCACGCCGAAGCGCACAATCAAATGCGAGTGAAGGACTTGCTCAGGGTCCCTACATAGTGGCTTGAGGTGGATTCAAACCTGGAATTCTCCGCTCCAAGGCACCGAACCCGCTACTTCACCACCATACCTGACACGGTTTATGCACCAGGCTGTGCAGCAATTTAACCCACTGATTTAATTGCCATGGATAAATTTCTTGCTGGGATCTAATGTCAGATAGGATGCCAGCAAAAGTGATACATATGTGTATGGTTAGTTGGTTACATTACACCAGTGGTTCCCAACCTTTTTTGACTCTAGGACCACTTTTTTCTAAGTTGGGGGACACGAGGGCCACTTTTTCTTTGTTGAAGGATATTAGGGGGCCACAAAGGTAAAATTCAATTAATTTAAAGCATATAAAATTGTTAGAATTGAATCAGATTAGAATATTTGATGTTATTTATAGACGTCAAAATAAAATAATTTGTAATGGAAAATAATTGTGTGTTCGATCCTGTCCAAATTGTCAATTTTTCATATATTTTAAAAAAAATTGATAGACGAGGGCCATATTTTTAGGCCTAGCGCCTTTTTTAGGGGCGCGGTGGTGTAGTGGTGTAGTGGTGGCGTCGTTGCCTTGAAGCTGGAAGGTTCGAGGTTCGAATCCACCTTAAGTCGCCGCTTAGGGACCTTGGGCAAGTCCTTCACTCGCAATTGCTCAGCGCTTCGGCGTGAAACTTCGATGTAGTGTCCGCGCTGTAGTTGGGAGCGCCTCTGAGTAGCGGTTGAGGGTCGGAAAAGGCGCTATAAGAAGTGCGCATACAAACAAACAAACATTTTTTTTTTATTTGATAGACGAGGGCCATATTTTTAGGCCTTAGCACGCCACTTTTGGCCCGTGGGCCACGGGTTGGGAACCACTGCATTACGCTATGCTATAAATAAATTCTGTTGTGACTCTCCAGGTTGTCGAGATCAAACTCGATAAAGAAATCACCGGTCGTCTGAGCCGCGTCTTGCAAGACCCATACGACAGTCCTCCAAGACAAGACGCGGAGACAATGGACCAGCTGCCGCATCTGCCGATCAAGGAGGAAAGGGACGATGATGGTTACGAAGATCCGGCAACAAATGAACTGGTGACGAAATCCCAAGATGCATTGCAGGAGTTGGCTGCAGGCTCAGAGATGATCTGTAGTCCATCTACGGCTAGCGCTTTGCAGAAGGAGCGCAGGAATATCAAGCGATCATTCAGTAATCGACCGTGTGATTGCGAGACCTCTTTGACGGATTCACTGTATTCCGAAGCGCTTTCACGGACTTTGGAAATGGAGTCGATGCCGTTGTCTTCGAGGGCCGCTACTCGATCGGACCAAGTGCACGTCACTGCATTCGAATCGCCAGTGCAGCGCGGAATCAGACGAGTAGATAGCAACCGAAACTCACACTCAACTATTTTTCTTCCGGAGTGCAGAACTCACGAGACGACACCGACGGATACCATCTCGGAGAGTGCCAGAGTGGAGCGTGGTAATACCTGCGGAGAAGAAGTACGCTGTGATAATGTCGAAGAAGAAGAAGTTGTGGCGTGCGATTCAGTAAACATGGAACGTGCTTCATTTGATATGGAGAGTTGTGATAACGTTCTTGAAGAAACGGTGACCAGTGAAGACAACTGCATCGAGACAGACTATTCGTCTGCAAAATCGAAAGGCTCCTATGATTGGCGTAATGGTGGCGTTGAAGAGCTGGTAGACTGTGATAACGTGCACGAGGAAGTAGTTATCTCTGATGCAATTTGTGTAGAGCCGACTTCGGGCAACGACGACGAATTGGAACGCTCTGGCAACGCTCAAAGCAACGGTAAAATTACAGATGAGGCGTGTTTGGAATCGCCGCCCATCAGAGAACCAAGTGGATTGGTTAGTGACGTGGAACCAGAGCGCGCTGTCGATTGCATTAACGGAACGTCAATTGCATGTGATCGTGATGACATACTCAACATGGAACCAGTCATTGCTGTTGGTAACTGCGTGGAACCAGTTGTGTACGCGCAACCTGACGCACGTACACTCGGCGTGTGTCATACGTCAGAAGCCGAACAAGCGGCGTCAACCGCGGAAGTTGGCATTCCAGCGCGGACGAAGGAAACCGAGGAACACGGTTTCTTCCGGTGCGTTGATTCTTCCGGTCGAGTTTTTCGTATTCCTCGCCATCTCGTGCAGTCAGGTTCTGCAGCCAGAACAAGTGCTACAATGTCGATTGGCCATTTGGCTGCCCCGGCGCCGAAGACAATGGCTGTAAACAGACTAAATAGTGCATTGTTGGGTGTCGGCACATCAGAGCAGCAACGGGTGATGTTACCCCAAATGATTGCAACTTCAACGCCCCGGTTGCCGCTGACAACCTCTACCAGCCAGATAAATACGATGAACGCTCGCTTTACAACGTGTGAGAATACAACGATGAACAGGGTAACGTTGAACTCTATGGGGTTGCAGACTCTGGTGAATGTTGCAACGAAAGAGGTCGGCGTTATAGGCAGAGGGGGTAAGTTGGGATACGTTTCGAGTGCAACGGGTACTGTTGGATCTGGGACGAACCGGGTACGAGGCGTTATCCGAGGGGAATTCGGCAACTCCATTGTCGTCATTCCCAGTCCGGGATCTTTGTCTTCAAAAGGCACCGTGATTCTGCCGGTCCAACCGAACGCCAGTCCTAAGACAATGGCTTTGGTGGCTCCGGGCGCCATTCAAGGACCCGCTTCGTTTGGCGTCAGGGTCGTCACCCAGAATCAGTCGCTGAAACTTGGATCCGCTTTGCCGAGAGTGAGAATGACGGCCGTTCAAAGCGATCGGCCGAAAACAGTTGTGGTCCGATCGGTCGGTATGGGTCCGGGCCAATCGCAGGTTGTGCTTAGCAGCATGAGACCAGGTGGTGGACCAGTCACTTTTGTTGCGACGAAGCGACCGAGGGGAGTGGCGCCTTGTGCCGCTGTTCGAAGTCTGCTGCCAGGAGTTTCTAATTGTGTTTCCGCCACTGATTCACTTGTATTGTCTTCAGCTGGGCCAGTCACGCATTTGCTGCATTCCCAGGTGAGTTCAGTTGTGAGGTCATTTCCTTCCCAGGTGATTCCGGTAACGAGATCGTCGTTACCTTCGCAAGTCAGTCCAGTTCAGCGTTCAATGCAGCAGAACTCTTCCACGTCTCGACCAAAACTCGACTCACCGCCCGTCTTTCTGCTCGTCCCATCCGAGGTAAAGGGCCGTCAGGTGGTGGTCACCCCGAATTCCACCCAACCAGCAGTGCGCCACGTTCTGCTCGTGCCGAAGGGGACGAAAGTTTCATCGTCTGGCCTGAGTCTTACATCGCAGTTGAAGACAAAGGCCGGTGTTCAGCAGGTGAAACCACTTTCGGGAAATCCGGACGTGACCCTCGCGTCGGCATCCACCGGTATTCGCTTGGTAACCGATAGCAACGGCAGTAGGGCCAGGGCGGTTTCAATCCTCCGACCTCCAGCGCCTTCGACTTCCTCCATGACGAGTCTGTTGAAAAAGAATCTCTTCGTACCACCCCCGGTTTCTGTCTCTCTTCCTCCAGGTGAGGGGCAACATCCTGGGACCGTTATCTCATCCAACAACATCCCTCAATCCGCGAAATCTTCCACTGGAAACACCGCCGTTCAAACACGTCCTCCGAGTCTATCGCACGCCGCTGAAACGCTGCTGAAAACGCAGATTGGCAGTCAGACGGTCATTGTTAAGCTCGATTCAAGCAAGAAATGTGGACACGCACAAGCGAAGGTTGATGAGGAATCGAAGGTTGGCGATCCGTGTCTGCTGGCGCCATCTGTTGCGACCCAGGAGAACCGACTTCCAGTCGCGCGGCCGAGAGAGAAGCACCTCATGTTCAAAACGTTGCGCGATTCGTCGCAGAGAAAGCCGCCGGAAAATGTGACGGCGAATATCAGGTGCGTGAAGAACAATGGAATTTATCTTCTCACCTTTTCTGTATGGTGGTGGTGGTGGTGTTTGATGTTTGATGATGATGTTTGGTGATGATGTTTGGTGATGATGTTTGATGATGATGTTTGATTGGTGATTGGATAGTTGCTGCTGCTGCTGATGATGATGATGATGATGACGACGACGATGATTATGTGACGACGATGAGTTTCTACCCAAACGCAAAGAGCATTGTCTTTTATTCCAACTAGGTATGAGATGAGTAACAAAACAAAAAACGTGTAAAAAAGCTGTTGTAAACATGAAACAATCTAACAATCTATCTATACTTAAAAGTTAAAACAATACTGTCTTATAGTTTCATAACTCAGAAATATGAAGGTGGCTGAATGATAAAAAAGATTTTCTTTAAATTTACAGCGAAGTTTAATTGCATTTAATTCATAAATATATTTTTTGGGCCGTGTGAACAATTATCTGAACAATGATCACTAGCACTAGCAGTGCCATCTATTGAATAAACTATGAGTTATAACCATCTAAGATTACTTATAGTGATTGATGTGTAACATTGTATTGACAGAAAATTTCGGACTCGTTAGAATTGAGTAAGTATTTAATAATATTTTATTGGTGGAAAAATATGTCGGAAAGTTTCCAAAACTTTCCGGAAAGATATGAAACTTTCTGGAGAAAGTTTCCGCCTCACAGCACTAGTCCCCTAGATCTGTATAAATCGTTATATTTACTTTAAATAAGTACTAGTATTTGGCAGACCCTTTAAGACACAATCGACTGTAAGACTACAAATGAACTTCGTGGCATTAGTTAGACAAGTGCTGATTGACTATGTAAACCAGCGTTTCCCAAACTTTTTCGGCCACGGAACCCTTCCCGTCCTTACATTTTCTGGCGGAACCCCAATCTCAACTAAACGCATTGAACCATGCGAAACGCACGAGAAGCAAAGTCTACTAATGATTTATAAGACTACATACTTAAATATACTAATTATAATTTAAATTATAGAAGTTTACTTTTCTTACAATAGATCTATCATGAAAGATTAAATTTCACTGAACATTTTAAAGCCACGATTTGTGGATCCTACTGAGAGTATACGCCCTACATGAGGTTAGAATGTGAAGAAGGTTCATTGGAATTCTGCTTCATTCGTGATAGGTCAATTAGAAGTTTGTAGTCTCCGTTAGAAGAGTTGACTGCTTTTCACCTTCATTGAGGGGTTTCGTATCCTGTTAATTATTGTAATTCATGAAAAAGAAGCAATTAACCAAGTTCGCTTTCAGGTCTTGAAAATGATTTTCGATTTCTGAATGATAGCTTCCTCGAGAACCATTGGAAATCGATCGTGTGAGTTTGGAAAGCGTTCCACGTTTCTAAATTAAATAAAAGAGGTAATAGAACCATAGCTAGCGTACGTAGAAGTCGCTCAATTTTTGCAAATTTTCACAAAAAACAAATTAAAATCACTATTTGTTGTTACTGCTACAAGATCAGACTTGGCGATTCTGTTTAAACTTGTGTTTTACGGTGCTCAGGCTACTTTGGTTGCGTCAGGATAACGATAACAAAGTGACTGCGTCTCTGTTCAGACTTAGGCCTAAAGCTCTTACCTACATTACGTTCAGCAGTGATGTCTATAGGCTTATACAGAGTACATACTAGGCTAATTATTGGATTGCTAATAATCATTGAAAAGTCGGGTGAAGACAAAACACAAAAGACGATTGAAGCTAGTTTCAAACTTCTAGTGCATTTTCAAAGCTGCTTGAAATGTATTGTAGTAATATTTCTCACAAAAATTATATTTTTTCTCAACTTCTCGTGGAACCCTTGTGCTTGCCCCGCGGAACCCAAGGGTTCCGCGGAACCCAGTTTGGGAAACGCTGATGTAAACCATTGGCACTTGCGCCACACAACTGTATTTCAGTGTCGTCCTTATCTAGCCACAGGTCTCTATGCCTACCACTCAGGGGAGGTGGTTTCTCATGAGACTTAAATACCAAAAAGTTGCATTCTAGATGTCAGTATACAACACAGGCCTGTTTTAAGGAATTTTTTGAACTGCACATCTCCTTTCCTTTCCAATCATCCATGACAAATTACTTCCAATCGGAGGACAATGACCTTTTTGCTAGTTTTTACTGTACAGAAGTGCTTCTACAGCTGCACATTTTGTGTACAACTGCACGTTAAAAAAAGCCCTGATACAACAGCAATTTGGGCAAAGTTATATGGTGCTCAATCCGCATGTAAGGATGTTGAGCAAGTCCTTAACACTCAGTTACTCGGCACTATCAGGCTTTATAGCAAATCTGAACTTTGAGAGAGGTCAAACTTGAATACCGTTTTGCAGGTCTGTTTTTAAGGAATTTTTAGAATTGCACAACTCCTTTCCTTTCCCATCTTCCATGGTAAATTACCTCCAATCGGACCTTTTTTGCTAGTTTTAACTGTATAGAAGTGCTTCTGTATAGAAGAACAGCACAAATCAATTTGGAACTGCACATTTTGTGTACAACTGCACGTTAAAAAAACCCCGGCCGTTTTGTATTCTACGGCATAATTCGTAAATGTCCAAATCTCTACAATATTGTGGCTTATTGATTCAATAGGGTCCACAGGAGTTGCTTGCCTTCTAAACCTTCTCGTTTTTTTTACAAGTGGAGTGTTTTCTGTTGGGTCTGTTTCAGCCTTCATGATCTGGAGAGCATGGAGGACATTGTCAGGTCGCTTGCCAAACATTTCCCGGTCTATGGAGACAATGTTGGTGAGATAATCAATCAATCAATCAATCGTAATTTATATAGCACCCCTTCAAGGTACCTACTCAGAGGTGCTCCCGGCCGAGATCAGGCAGAAAAAAAATCAGTTTTGTGTTTGCCTGATTAGGTTTTCATGTAGCTTGTTCTAATCTGACCTTTGTGTGTGTGTGTCTCTCCGTCTGTCTGTCTGTTTCATTTGTCTGTCCGTTTGTCCGTCTGTGTGTGTCTGTGTGTCTATCAAGATGTATGTGTATCTGTCTGTCTGTCTGTCTGTGCTTGTTTGTCTGTCTCTTTGTCTACCATCTACTGTCTGTTGAGTGTCTTATTTGTGGGTAGATGCACATTGAAGAGGTGCGGAATCTTCTATGAGTGGCGCTACAGAAGCATGCAGTTACAGTAATATAATTACATATGTTTAAACTAAGTACTTTCAAATTATTAATGAATATTCCGCACTCACAGTCTGTCAATTGTCGTGACTTGTGTGTCCGAATAAGCCAGACACTTCTAATTAGAGATCTTGAAGGGTCGTTATATGAAATTATCATTTGATTGAATGATTGATTGATTGATTGAATTCTACCTGTACAACCATCTCACATGATACCATGTTTAGGAGATGTACTGTTATGATGAAACCTGCTTCCAAGCTCAGTGTAATCTGGCATCCATCTGCTTGAGCACACATTCTGTCAGTATTTGCAGTTTAATACATGGGTCAAAATATGGTCTGTTCTAATTACTTTTATAGCACCTGTATCATAATACACAATGCGTTATTACAGTTGAAAGTGTATAAGAAATTCAAGTGGATGCTTTTAGTGTATTTTCTACAGATCAAAAAAAACTATGCAGATATTTGTCCAGCTCAAAATAATGGGATCTATTGTTAGACATATCTTTGAGTTTGGTAAACTGTAAGAAAACCTTTGAGCTGCTTTATTCGTTTTCTAGATCGTTCTGTTCATCCGTACTGTGCGTCGTCATGGAATGGTTTTCTCCAGTGGAACATTGGGAAACGAAGAGCCGCCGAGGTTATTTACTTTCCACTCTCGTCTCTTTCCAGAGTTTGCAGCTCAGTTATGCAGTAGTGAAATGAACATAAATGAACAAAGTTTGGCATTTATTTATTATTATTGCATGGTGTGACATAACGTAAGTAGATTTTTGCTTAGTGATAAACTTATTGTTTCTTATTAAAAATATTACATTTATAATTAGTGCCAAGAAGTATAGTGGAAGTTTGGGATGCAGTGAGAATCAGCATTTCAGTTCATTTAAAACAGTTTTGTCGTAATGAAGTGAATGAGGCTATACACAGAAGAAAATAATTTTGCAATTGAGAATGTTAGCTCAAATGGAAAGTGTGAACTCGAATGGAAAAGGTAGATTTAAATGGGAAGTGTGACGTCAAATGAACTTTTACGGCTGAAACTTTAGCGCAAGAGGCTGATACGATGCATGTTGTTCAAAACTGTTCAGGGAAACGAGCTTCAAATCCTCCGTAATCTCCTCCAAAGTGCTGCAATGAGATCCATTATGTAACTTTTGGCAAAGAGTTCACAATTTCACTCTTCCCAATGAAGTCTCTATGAACTTTATCCCAAGAATGTTATTTAAACTAGCAATCTCAACCATTAGTACTAAGTAGCCTTACTGTCAATTGTGTTAATGTTTTGCCTGTTGTTTTTTGGAATTAAACGAATATACGTTATACATAGCTCGAATGCTTCACATAATTTGTACATTTTTGCATACATTATGCACTTGTTCTTTTCACTTTGCTTAGGTTCAATAACATTAGACGTTCGTCTTTCTTTCTCTCTCCTCTGTCAAGTATTCACCGACATAGACAATGAGGCTCTAACAAAACTTCTCCATTAGACTTTGCTGTTCATTAAACTTCTTTGTCTGTTTGTTCTGCATTAGCTTTGCAATGTTTTCTTTATGTTTAATTACATGATGTTTTTCAGTTGTGTAGGGCCGTTGCAATTCAGAGGAAAATCTGTTCGTTATTGAACGGCATTGAAACGTTCCACGGAGATGCGATCTGGTCGAAACAACGAATCATCAAATGGTGTCGTGTTCACTTGTACACACCGCTGGACAGTGGTAGGCTCTCATGGACCTTATCTTATCTATTGGCTTATGCAGTGTTAGTTGTGTCTAAATGACTTGTTTTGGCTCTGTAGCCTTTGAACGTGTGCACTTTATCAGCGAACGTGGTGTTTTGACAACAGTTTTTGTCAACTTGAAGTTTTAAAATGAGTACCACAGAAAATATTCTGGTTACCAATAAAAACAGTTTCAACTTAAAGATACCATTTTTAATTTTGCTTAACGTGTTCCAATACTTACATACCATGCATGCAAACTTATGTGCAATTGTACATGCATTCTTGCACATACATTCGTGCATACAAACATGCATTCTTGCATACAAACATGCATTCTTGCATACAAACATGCATTTTGTTTAGAAATGGCAGTTCATCTGACAGAGAACGAGATGGAACGGCAACAATCCGATGCTCTAGAAGCCTTCACGTCACTGACGAACCACAGAGAGGCGTTGAGTTGCCTTGACGCCATGTCACGCATGTCGTCAACCACGCAAGACAATGGGAACAATGATGACGAGGAAGATATTGTGCTGGATGTTATCACAATAGGTTAGATTGATATCCAATTCGTACCTTTTTATAAAGTAGACAATTTACTGGTAATAGTTTTCTGCTGAAGCTCGCGGACCGCTAACTTAGGTGCCATGCGCAAATAAAAAAGACTGTTGTAAGGTTTTTTGTAATTAGGGATTTGTTTTGATGATTAAAACGTATACCTTTTAACAGCAAGTAATATATATCTCGGTTTAATTCTCATTTCATTTTTAAAAGCTTAGCTCAAAGTTTCAAACTAGATTAGAAGTGAATTTAATTTTGTTATAGTATAATTTAATTTTGTTATAGTCTCTTGTAAGTGGAAATGCAGATATAGACCTATAGCCAATGACACATTATAATTGATGATGGAAACACAGGTGCTCGAAATAAAACGCAGAAACCAGAAATAGATATTCGATTTGAGGAATCACAATTAATTTTTAACTCTTCTCCACGGACCAGTGATCAGTACTCTGCGGACCGGTGCTGGTCTGCTGACCACCACTTTGGGAACCACTGATCCAGAGCATGCTTTGTTAAGAAATAAGTGCAGACTATTTCTGGATTGACATTGTGTTTTTTGCTCTCAACTCTAGAAGAATCGCCGGAGAAGGAGACAAAGATTAAACGGTTGCCTGTCAAGGTCATGACTGGAGCAGAGGTCATTCCACCCAGTGTCGAGGCGCAGTTTGTCCACGAGGCAGCGGCAAAGGTCAGTGAGCAGATAGAAAAGTGAACAGGCCTGGGCCTGCACAATGATTGGTTTAATACAATAGAACTTCATTGTAAAATTCTTCACTATTTATAGTCATTATATTCGTTTGAAGTGGTAAGAAAATTGATAGACACACAACTATCAGGTGCGAAAAGCAATTGATCAAATGGAATATTATGACTAAGATTGTCTTTGTCCATGGATGTTGAATTTATCTAATCTCTAAAGGATGAGTGTAGGAATTTACATAAATTTCGTAACGAATGATTTAAGATTACCTATTTTTCAACATCAAATATTTAAAAATAGCACACATAATTTTAAATCCTATAGAAGTAAACCAATGAGCAAGATGTGTAAACCTGTCATGTATACTTTGGATGCAAAATAAAAATATTTGATTGATTGATTGATTGTAGTATATGTTCTTAAAATGACTAACTGTCTGTACTGCACTTTGGTTTACGTAACATCACATTTAAATCGGATAAAGAAGCATCCTTGTTGTACTGTACAGTTGTACTATATTGCATAAAGCCATGATAAAGGATGAGCTGTGTTTATATTATATCATTTTTCATTTGATTTATTTCCATCGTTCAGATTGGAATTCGTTTGAGTCCGGCGCCTGTGTCTCCAGACGAATGTCCGGACGTTTTATCGTCAACCGTTGAAGAAATGATTGCAGCGGTAAGCAATGGCATTTGTGTTGTGTAACGGGATTACTGGCTGTAGTTTTGATACTGCCACAAACGTTATGGGATGCTCTTCTCTTTCCAGTGCCTAAAGTGTGGAAAAAGAAGTGCCTGGACGCCCCTTACCTCTCCAAAAGAAGTGCCTGGACGCCCTATACCTTTCCAGGCTGTGCTCACCAATAAGTTGCTTGACGGCGTTCAGATTTTAAAACAAGTGCATGGACGCCGTCCATGACCGTCCAGGCACACTTTAAAGCGTGTCTCTTTCCTCTGGCCTGGGCTGGAAATGCGTTTTGAAGGGGTGCTATATAAATTCTAATTGATTGATATATAAATTAATTAGTCACTTTAAAGATGTACTGCTCTGAAGCAGAGATGAGTTACAAATTGTCTTTTGTTTATCTCGTATTTTGAGCATATTCTTAATCTAGGACGTTAAAATGTGCAGGTCTCTCTTTATGGAATGGACTTCCATGATCAATTCACTCAGCCTTTTTTCTCTGGTAGTCTTTCCACATGCCTCAAATCAACTACCTTTTTCTTTGGGTCAATTGCACTGAGAGGGCTTCTGAAAAGCTTTTGCTGAGGGGAGCGCTTTATAATTGGTCATACACAATACAATACAATACAATAGACAACTATGCCTCAGAAACCTGTCCATGGTCGTTACAGAGAGAGACTGCTATGCAAGCTGGAAGTTGATATCGTTTGCGTATTACCAACTTGCATTGATGCCTTCTGCATTAGACGTTGGTGACGAAATAGAAGTTACAAATTAATAAATACCTGGTCATTGTATGTGAATGATGTGGGTTAGCTGAAAATTATAGGTGGACAGTGGATGGCCATATCCACAGCTGTACTGCTGCTGCTTGGTGTTATTTTGTGTTCTCTGCATCTTCAAAGTCAGAACTAGTATGGCTTTTGGTGGATTCAAACTTCCAACTTCTGTCAAAGCTGGCTGCCCTCTTTTAGTTTAGTATGTCCATCCACCAGCACTAAGTCCCAAGGGCAGATACAGAAATTTTCAAAGGGGGGCCCAGAACTTTCGGTGATCTTTGCCAGAAGAAATTCTGATGACTTTTTTAGTCATTTGGTTGAAATGTCTGGATAACATACCCAATTTTCCCTGCCAAAATAACTGATGACCTTTTTTATTTTTATTTATTTTTTAGTCATCAGTCATCTGGTCGACGTCTATGCATCTATGCAAGCCATTGATTTTAATGCTTGTTGAAACCAAATGGGGGGGGCACGTCAAATGCAATTTTAAAATGGTGGGGGCCATGGCTGGATTGCCCTCCCCCTGGATCCACCCATGCTAAGTCCAGCATTATCCATCTAGGTCTTCATCATGTTATCTTTTGCTGCATTCTTCCCTCCATACTAGTTCTCGATAGAGAATCCTCTGTCACTATATATCCAATCCATGCCTTGAAATTGGTCATAGCAGATCTTTTTTCTTCCAACTTATACATCATTTCTTCGTGTTTTATGCTCAGCCAAACTAACATTTTTCCACCCTGTACCACGCCCGCATCTCAACATCCGCCATCCTGCTGATGTCATCCATTACAATTGTCATAAAACGCTGCACTCCGTATAACTATTTTAACCTTTCTGTAATTGCAATGATGTTCCCATGAGCCAGTGAATATTTCTGATGTGGTTTTGATGTTACTTTGTTTGTTGGATTCGATAAAATTTATGGTTTTTTAACCTGTAATAATATTTTCTGTGATATTTAGGCAACACGGGCATTTGCCAATGAACTGGTGAGGACAGCCGCTGCAAAGCTGTTCGACAGTGGAAGGTAATACATTTCATTTGATGTAGTCTCACGTATTGTAGTCTCACGTATTGTATGGGGCCCGGTAGCTTGGGGGGGCCAGTAGCGCAATGGATAACATGCTGGCATAGAGTGCGAGAGGTAGCGAGTTCGAGCCCCCATTGGGCGGACATGCTTTGTAGGCTGCTATTAGTGCCGTGTAATTGCAAAGCTGTCTGTTCTGTTAGTAGTTAAGTTTAATTAAGATTACTGCATAACTTGTAAATGTAAAGCGCAGTGCGTCTTGCAGGCGCTCAATTAAAGAAAAGATTATTATTATGTATCGTGACATACTTGTATTTCTTATTGTTATCACCATACTGCAGCTATTTACGAATTGTCCTCTCAAATCCTGTTTCAATTGAAATTGTTTAATTGTGATAAATTTAATTTAGATTTAATTGAGAAGCTCTGTGGAGTTTCTCTGGATGGAACACCGAGTTAAGAAGTCTTGTGATTTAGTCTCGTGTACCTTGTTCCATATCCTTTTTTGTTGCGCTGTATGTAATTATAATTAGTCAAATAATTTTTTTATGAAATTAGTTAGTCACGTTCTGTAACAGGTCTTTTTCAAGGCGATTTTATTAGTTTTTCTGAATCTTTGTGGACGACACCCATGGTTTAGGTTTCAATGAAAATCAACATCAGGAATCACCAATATTTGCTTGTGTTGGATTCTTCCAATGTACCAACGAAGTGAAATTGCTTTCTGTTATGTATTTGATTAATGATTTAACACAGCACATTGCAATATGCAATTGCGTTAGTAAAATTTCTTGAATTAGAGTCAGTTGAGCCATTGTCTGTATGAGCACTTGTTATAGTGCGCTTTCAAGATTCTACTCAGAGGCGCTCCCAACTACAGTGTGGGCACTGAATCAAAGTTTCACATCGAAGCACACGAGCAATTACAAGTTCAGGGCCCTACGTGGCGGCTTGAGGTGGATTTGAACCCATAACCTTCTGGCTCCAAGACACCGAACACACCCCTATACCAACCCGCCCCACATATCTTCTATGGAACTGTATTCTTAATATTGTCTTCTTTGTAGAGATCCATTACAACTTGACGTTGCTAGCATCTGTGAAGCCATCCGACAGATGAATCGATGCGATTTTCTCACAAACCGTTCGCTTGGCGTCCACGAAGAAGACACGAACCCAAGTTAAGATCGCGCTGCATTTAAACTTAGAGTCAATATTCAATGCTGGTGAACAGCGGGTGAAGCCTTCCTAGATGATGAAGGATGACTGGAAGCCTTCGAAAGGACGGGGTCTGAAGTCAGATGTAACGAAGAAGAGACACGACGCTGGGAGGCATCTCTATGCTGAACCAGCTTCAACTAAAAGATCGTCAACGCCATCGAGACAGAGACCGACACCAAATATGACGTGACAGAAATCGTGAAATTCGCAAATGTCACTGTGCTGTGCAACCACACACACCTAGGAGCTCAGATGGAAGGCCGTGTATCACTTGTAAGTCAGAAAACACATGTCACTCAGAGGCGTACAGCTTCCGAACAGACTGTTAGGGGTGCTTTGGAAATGTGGAGGCATTTAGCGGTGTGATGGAGGTCGTTAGTGGCTTTGCAAGGCGTGACGTGTTCCAGCACCGGTCGAATTTATCATGTCCGTATTAATGGGAGATTTATTAAACAGCGTTTTTGTTGTTGGTGAATTCTAACTTTTGGAATTTAGTCGTAACGCATATTATTGTTTTACCTCATTTTATAATAGTAAATTTTAAGAAAATTGAAAGTTGTTATTTTCCAATTCATTTTGCTTCTTGTAGTCTGAATTGTGTGGCCCCTAATTTCGTGTAAAATACCTTGCAAGACCCACAAGTGTCCAATGTCAAAGCCCAGTAGGGTGAACAATTTGTATTTATATCCGGGCCAGATTTATAAGATGGTGTAATCTATGGTCCTATTTCTGCTCTAAGGAACTTTATCATGTATGCACAGAAGGAGGGATAGTTAAAATAAACGTCTAATTAAAAATGTCTAATTATGATGTCCACATTAACTTATTTAGAACTGTATTATCCTACAGTCATTCGATGGCATTTGACTATATTAAAATTATATTCTGTTGAGATCTGTAACAGTAAATCATAACAGTTTACAAATTTTATCTAGCGAATAATGATATTTAAAAAATATATAGTAGACTACGGTAAAACATGTTTCATAGAGGACTTTAGCTTGTTTGTATTTGTGCATAGGGGAGTCAACAAAATGTACGGGCACGTACAGGGTGGGGCTCTAAAATGATTTTTGCATATGTAATATATGTATGGCCCCTAATTTACAAATTAGTCACTAGGCCACTAATTATAAAAGGAAGGAGTACAAGGTGAGCTATATAGATGACCCCATAGGCAGCTAGCTACTAGACTTCAGCAGGACAAATTGTTGACCAAGAAGTGGTTTATCAGATGTTTTGACGTTCCTTAGCTGGAGTTTCTGCTATTAAACCAAGGAAATGTGGAGATCATCATACCAGAGACTTGTTTATAAACTACTGTTTGCAACACAGACAAATACTTTCTAACATCTTTATTTATACACTCATTTTTTTAAACAGTTCATTAGCAAACCTTTTAAAATGCTACAAAAGGATTTCCATATTGTTTCTCAACACGCTTTCAAAGTATTTAAAATTTTCTTGCATGTCAAGTTAGTAAATTGGCAGGAAAAGTCAGTCAGTTAGCGAAAGAAAAGGCACCAACGCAATCAGATGTAATGTACAAAACAGTAAACAGCAAAAAGTACAAATGCGTACACGACTTTCAGTTTTTTAGATGTAGTAAATAATTGCAACATGACCACAACCATTAATTATCAGAGATAACAGCAGATGGGAAGCTATATGCAGGCAATAGATGTCCACAACAAGGTTTACTATTTCATAAATGTTCTGTTCTTAACGACATTTTAAACATCATTTAGGCTAAAGCAATTCGTTTCCTTGCAGTGTCACTACCAAATCTTCTAATATATAAATACAATTGGTTGAACACAATTGGTTGAACACAACTTTCACAGTGTTACTTCATTCTATTAGAAAGCACATACGGTAATTGAAATACTGGTAAACAGCCTAAAAATCAATCCATGGTGTTATGTTAAAAATGTCTGATCAACAGTGGATGCACAGTCTTCCCGCAAGGCTTTGTCGGGTCATACTAAAAAATACGATGACAGCGGCGGTGCCACGATTTAAGTTTTGGAGGCTGAATCCTTGCGGAGGAAATTTTCATTTTCGTCTGCCAAAATTTCTGACGACCTTTTTTTAGTGATCCGGTCGAAAGCTGATGGAAATTTTCCACTTCCATCCGCCAAAATTTCTGATGACTTTTTTTTAGTCATTCGGCCGAAATCTCCAGCATGGGTATTTTCATCCGCCAAAACTTTTACATGCAAAAATAAACTAGATGGCTGTTTATTATGGGGCTTAGCCCCTGGATGTACTTGTTTAAGGGGGGCTTAGCCCCCTAGCAACTCCCCTGTCGCCGCCACTGTACGATGACATGGTCATAATGCAGGCAAAAGGTTAAGAGATTTAACAAGTCTGCTAGAATAAAATATCGAAACGTTTACGTTACGACTGACAAACCATTTCACCAACAGAGCAATCAAACTCAAAACCAATTGAAACTGTACAAAGACATCTGCTCAGATAACTTTGTAGACGATCACAATAGCTACCAGCAACAAGCAAACAATGGAAGACCGTAGAGGAAAACTTGTCACAAGTTTGTCGTCTGCATGACTTCATCTTTTTGGCGCTTCACCGCTTCTGGATACAGAAAAGACGAAATATTGGTGCTGTGTAACTCATGGGGTATAACTTCCTTATCAAGAGCACTTCTGCACCTCTCCCAGAAAATACCTGAACCTGATTTACGGTTCCTTGGTGTCCTCTAAATCCCCTCGTTCATTCAATTTGCATAGATACAACAAGCATTTATTACTAAGGCACTGCACAATTCACCTATATTTCTAAGGCTTCAGTAGTATCGAACTTCCAACGAAACAAATTGAAAACCGTTGGCATTGACAAGCCACGAATACAAACACATGCAACAAACAAACGAAGACTATTCAATGTATTCATGGATAGACAGACATATTTCGGTCATTTCAAAGCAGAATGCTTATTACAACTGTTCGCATAACATATGACTTTCAACTCACCCCTCTTCATATTTTGCCTACAACTTAAAGCCATAGTATCACAATTGCAGCATATTTCAACATCAAACCGAGAGATGGTAATGTGCAAAAGTACAGCACTAGCAACAGAAAATTACCAGGCAGAAATGTAAAGCACGAAACAGACAGAAAGCACAGCAAGTGGCAATGCACAAAAGCAGAGAATTTAAAAGTAACGACCAGAACTGGCGTTAAGCTTGCCTTGTCTTTAACCGTCCTCGGATCGAGGGTTGGTCGCTCCACGGTCAAGTCTTCTCCATCTTTCTCGATCCTTTGTTTCAAAAGGCATCTCCAACCAGTCTCTTATATTCACAATCCTGCTCGTAAGCACAGAACATGATTTCCAAAACGAAAGTGAAACATCTTCAAGAAAAATTTTCATTCAAATGTTCAACTATAAATGTCAGCTGAAACTACAATGGTGTCAACACATACCAAATACAAAAACCAAATAACTTACTTGAGTATTAACGGTTTTCTCCTAGTACTTATTAACATAATTGTAACCTAACTTAACCAAAGACCAAAAAACGACTAGAAGACAATACTGCTCCAACCAAAACCAAGTCAACAGTTTCATATAAAGGTTTCAGAGCTAGACTAGAACAGTTCTCGACAAAACCAGCTAAAAGGTTCTTGTTTATGTGTGCAAACACAGCATCAAATCTTCATAAATAACATCTGTAAACTGCAAAAACATGTAAGAAATTCAGTACCTTACACGAAAACCAAAAGAAGAGCAAGCATCTTACAGTATTACTCAGGGCACTTAT
Organism: Lumbricus terrestris; assembly: GCA_949752735.1. Lineage (NCBI taxonomy): Eukaryota > Metazoa > Annelida > Clitellata > Crassiclitellata > Lumbricidae > Lumbricus > Lumbricus terrestris. The sequence continues at coordinate 31,005,870 of OX457053.1, forward strand.
TTTTCCACACGTCAAGCACTGGCATTACTACATACGCAGTATTTTAGCCTTGCTGCACGCAGACAATCTGCATTCAAAGGCACGACACATAGGTTAAGTCACACATATAACGCTTCTCCATAGACAAAATTATAGTCCTTAAGATAAGTAACAATGCAACAGCCTCAAGGCTCATGGTTTGTTAAACTACATGAAGGTGATCTACGGTAAACATAAGAAAATGGCTAAACCAAATTAAAATGCACATACGTAACACCCCACTGTAACAATAACACAAGGTAAAGGTCAAACCAAGGTACTGTGTAGTATATGAAGGTAAAGTGCCATAATGTAACAGTAATACAAAGGTAATGGCTACACCAATATAATTTCAAGCGTGCTACACTTAAACCACGGTGACACAGGTGACCAGTAATGTGCCATAATGCAGCCATACAGTATAGAAGTTAACAGGACACAGTTTCAGGGCACCTTTAGAAAATTTTCTCAAAGGCACACTCCCCACCTGCAGAAGAACAGAACCGACTGAAAAAAGTCAGAAATACAACACCAAGACAACAGTCGCACTCAAGTCCTGAGGCTCAAGAACAAATTACCACTGTCGCACAGAACACTCAGTCACCAATCTGTCATGTGACATTGAAAGACTGGTACTGTTGAACTGAGGAAACAATCCAAAATAACAATACCTAAACTCACCGGAGTGTCGCAGCCACAAGAAAAACTCTCTTTTGCTACAAGAGGCACTTGTTGGAAACTTAAAAGTTGAAAATAAATAAACCTTCCCAAAACAAATAGTCAATGACAGCAAGTTCATAACAGCTAAAAACGTAAATACTGTAAAAAGTTTAAATTCACATTTCACCTGGAAATTCCCACATTGCCTCTTTCATACGATTAAATCTTAAAGTTCTTCCACTAAGATCTTGAAACTGTCATTCTCGTCAGCCTCACCATTTACTTCAACATGCATCATCAGCAACTCTTCGTTGAATCACAATAATTATTGTGTATTCTGTCTCACTGAAAAATTGCACAGGCGTGCTAGAACTCCAAGGATATGTATCAACTACTGTAATACTTTTCAGTTCAGCCCAAGCTTTTCAAAGAAAAGAGCCATTTAAGTCATGTGGGGCACGGTGGTGTAGGAGTATGTTTGATGTCTTGGAGCTGGAAGGTATGCGGGCTTGAATCCACCTCAAGCCGCTGCGTAGTCCTTCACTTACAATTGCTCATGCACTTCCGCGTGAAACTCCAATTCGGTGTCCGCGCTGTAGTCTGGGGCACCTCTGAGTATTAATCTTGAAAGGGCACTATACATACACAGATATATGTCTGAGATATATATATATATATATATATATATATATATATATATATATATATATATATATATATATATAGCTATTGTCATCAGTCAGCAGTTGCAGACTCTAAAAAAATACTATTTTTGCCAAAGAATGCAAATTTTCAAAAAGAACGAAATACTCAAAATTGACAAAGAACACAGATCTGATAGAAAGGTAGTACAGAATGAAACAAAACAGTCGCTAAAGCCAGTCAAAAAACTAATCAGATACGTTAAATTGGAAACAAAAAAATACATAAATAAAAGTAAGCATATCCAATCAGGGAACTCTTGTGAAAAGGCGATAGTTATCGCTAAAAACAACTACCGTATACGCATCTCAAATGTCAGATAATTGTGTCTGATGTAACAACAGTCACCTGTGATTGTTTCACCCGCTGCAAATCAATTAACGCAAATTGATTACCACTTCGGTTTACTACTTCGCCATTATGGCAAATTCATAGACATCTGGTGAATTGAAGAATATTCTACACTCCTGACCCCTGTTGCCTATATCAGCTTCTAGCACAGCATCTAGGAAACAACAAGCGATGGGTTTCGAGCGTTACATATGCGACTTTACGAACAGCAGTTGTACTGCAGTGATTTACAAGATACTATTCACGCAAACACTGATTTGCAGAAAATTATTCACATTAGTAACCAATAACCTCGTTTGTCCACATCAGGGCCAGATTAAGAAATGTGAGGGCCCTGTTCGGGAAATTTTTTGTGGATCTTCGGCCGAAAATTCTGATGACTTTTTTTAGTCGTTTGGTCGAAAATTTCGTAGAATATATTGATTATTTCCCTCCAAAAAGTTGATGACCTTTGGTTGAAATTTGCTAAAAATCTTAAAATTTTCGGAAAAAGTTTTCTTTTCCGCATGTGTGGGGCCCCTAAAGTGTAAGGGCCCATGTTCGACCGAACATGTTGAACATGCCTTAATCCGGCCCTGGTCCGCATTACCATTAGTGTAATTACAGCAAGGTTCAAATAACTTTAAACAACATCCTAACATCTTATGCCACATGCATGTGAAGACTTATAAAGGACAAGTCAATATAACTACATATGCCGCAAATGTGTCAGCAGTATTATTACACCATTATCAACACTATTAACACTATCAATTGTATTTCATATAATAAGATTCTTATTTCTCTCCCAAGGCAAAAATCATCCCAAAGCAGTGAAAAATTCTCTGGCGAATAATTATGGTTCTGGAAAGACTAGATTTACGGTAATACACATCTGGCAAACAAGGAACAGAGCTACAGAAGGTAGGCACATGGTAATGACAGCTGTTTTTGTCTTCATTATTTACCAACAGGTGCTTTGAAATCAATATCCTGAATTAGGAAACTAGATTAGAATAAAAAGCAACAACTAAGAAAAAACCCGTTGTCACCAGCAGTGAAAAATATACACACACAATCCATTTATAACCTGGAGTATTATATTAGTATTGCTTAATTAAGTGATCCATTCAATTGGCTGGCATTCTCAATGGCCTCTGTACAATATACTTGTAAAGCATCAACTAAAACAGAAAAATCAGAAAACACGTATAACAAAACATCCTCATATAACATTACAACAACATGAATTCTGTTACAAAGACAAGAATTTCAAATCTAATTCCACTGCTCCTATTACAATACAACTAATTAATTTTCAATGCCTGACTTTATTGACATGGTTGGTTGCCTATAAAGGAGTTACTCTTTCAACACCATGCCTATGAAAAAATCTAATCTCACAGTAAATCATGATTGTTCATTACACTATTCTAATGAATAGTCCTAATAATATTATTCATAGCATCGCATCTATAACCACCTCCACACTCACAACTATTCATCAGATCATTATTATTCATTACATTCTCTCAATGTCCATTTCAATGCTCATGACTCAATGCTCAATGTGTTTAAATCATGATTACTCATCACACTCTAACACTGGCCATCATCTCAGCACAGTCTATCTCAGGGCTCTTCCTTAAATCCACTAAAGATGCCCATTTCAGAACATGCAAATATATTCATCAGATCATCATTATTCTGTGCATATGCATTGGATAATAATTATCAATCTATTAATTTCATCATCATTGCCATTCATCACAATCAAACACTGTCCATCTCACTGCAGCGACCAAACTAAGGTTCAGGAATATATTACGGTAGACTTAAATGACATTGAACCAGACACATCTCATTTGAGCAACATTTTGCAATGTTCACCAGATTAAGTAATTAATTAACTATTTATTCGTTGCCAAAACAAAACTCAAATTCGAGCAAACTGACTGAAATGCCATCATTGAACATCAAATTTAAGCCATAAAAACCACATGACATTTACTCTTCACTCGATTAAAACTTTTCACGCTGTACACAGACCAGAGTAGGTCAAGTGTAAGAATACAACACAAACTGGAAAAGCACACACATCAAAGTGAAACATAGAAACTGAACACATGAAGAAAATGAGCACCAAAGACAGTGCACTTTTGAACACATGTTACTTGAACGCAAGGATATAATACAGATCAACGTGTGACAAAAAAAAACACGCAACGAGACGCTATCTGCAATGGCACACTGACAAAAGGAATGCCGCTAACCGTAGCAATCTCAAGTCGCTTGCAGCGAGGACAGAAATTTCATGCAGCAAACTACTGTGACACACTCTGAACTAGAAAACCTTGAATTGTAAAAGGGAAGAGACTTAGGGCTTGGACGGATGGCTTGATGTTTGCACGGATGGCTTGGTGTTTGGACATATGGCTTGGTGTTTGGACAGATGGTTTGGTGTTTGGATGGATAGTTTGGTGTTTGAGCGGATGCTTAGTGGCTGGACCGACGGCTTGGTGTTTGGACAGAAGACACAGCCGTAAAACCGGAGAATTAGAAACGCCTGTCACATGAAAATTGCAAACTCGCTAGTACGAACACAATAACGGCTAACGATCTACGCACAAGTCGAGATCTAATCCGTGATGCAGGATGATAGCGCGCGCGTGGAGTCACTTGACGCTCGGCCGAACCTTCTGTAGCTTCTCCAGACGTTTCTGTAGATGACCGTTCTCCAGCTCGAGTTCTTGCTTCTGAGACTGGACTTCACGCAGCTGAAACACATCCAGACAATCAATAAAGATAGAGTCCTCCAACCAAACCATCTACACGGTTGCCGATTTGTTAGTCTTGTTAGTATTAATAATAATTTTTCGTTTATTCAACAATCCGGTTGACAGACCGCAACCGGTTACAGCGTATGTGGGGCGCGGTGGTATAGCGGGTATGTTCATCGCCTTGCAGCCGAAGGGTTGCAGGTTCGAATCCACCTTGCTGCGTAGAGACCGTGTGCAAGTCCTTCACTCACAATTGCTCAGTGCTTGGGCCTGAAACTCTGATGCAGTGTCCGCTCTGTAGTCGGGAGCGCCTCTGAGTAGAGATCTTGAAGGGGCGCTGTAACAAGTGCGCATACAAACAGTTATGCAATTGAAACACTTCACAGGAAAACAAATGACAAATAACTACTAACAGAACAGACACCCTGCATGGCCTGCAATACAATGGCGTTAATAGCAGCCTACAAAGCACATCTATTCTAAGCGGGCTTGAGGAATCGAACTGGAGTCCGCTGATCTCCACGCCAGTGTGTTATCCACTGTGCCACCGAGACCCCGTATTGGCTACATATGCTGCACATTACCTTGGTTTGACCGTTACCTCGTACAGTGTCAATCTTAGTAGTTACCTTTTACATGCATTATTTTCGTTTAACCATAATTTAAGTTTACCTTATATCACCTTACTGTAGTTCAATGTGAGAGGGGGTTTGAGTGTCACGTAATATGAGTTACTGAGTAGGAACCCTGAGCAAGTTATTCCCTCACAACTGCTCACTGCCATCCATTGCTGCTCGCCAATGTTCGGCAAATACATAGTGGCGCTCAATGTGTAATAATAACAGTAAATAGAGACCATAACCAACTGATTCCTAGTACCAACAATTTAACAGAGCTGCCGACAACAGAAATGAAGAGAATTCTTGTGCAGGCACTATATAAATTCTCAGAATGAATGAACGAATGAATTAAGTCATCGTCGCCGAGTATTTATTTACCTCCTTCTGAAATCTTCGTTTTTCCGCCTTCAGTTCTTCCTCGACTTTCTCCGCGTTATCCGCAGCCGCTTTGAATCTCTTCACCTGACTTTCTAATCGAATCACCTAAAAAATCCAACAAAAATTTAAAATTCATTATAAGTCGACTTTTAACTTTAAAACACATACCAAAATACTAGATGTACCGCAAACGTGCTCAAGTGCTATGAAAATCTTTTGGAAGTCCTCAAATAATATCTCAGTATCCAGAAAACAACAGCCAGTTATAGATATATATATACTGTATATTTGCAGAAGACAGGCAAAAGAATCAGAATATATCTGTACTGGCTGTAAACATTGAGGGTTTTATATTGTTCTCTTTCCACAATATACACAACATAGCATCATCTAGTCAAGCATTTTCTTATCAAAAATACATGATCTTATGATCTTACAGTACAAGTTTATGAAATGCTAATGTTCTGGTTACTAAGGCAACTTAAAATCCACAAACACTCTAACATCATGAATAACTTTAGACATGAAAACTCTGACTTAAATAAATTAATAAAACTGAAGAACTGATTTTCAAATGCCTTCAAAAGTCAAAAATTAACAAGAAATAGTGACGAAATTCTGGAAATCCTCTGGTTTGCAATTCTACAAAGACACTGTCTAGATTACTAGACACCTTGATCAAACTTGTACAACAAACAGATGGACATTTTTGTGAATCAAGGCTTTGATAGGTTCAGTTACCAAAAATAAAATTTGTCAACAAAATCTGCATCTGCTCTTCAATCTTCACCTGTACCATATGGTCTCAGTGGTCCGGACTGGGAGCCAAGTCAATTTGTAGAGGTGCAGTAAGAACTGCTCTGAGATAGAGAGGGATATGATTGAATACAGACATATAAAGTGCAGATGAAAAGAGAAAGAGTGCAACATACGTTCCCTTCAAGCGTCGTAATGTCTTGTTCCGCGCGTTTTAACTTGAACTTGTAGTCGTTTATCTGCCGTAACAAATCAGCTGAAAGACAAAAACACTGCAACTTAGTCAGATGAAATGAGGAGGAACAATAAGAAAAGACAGAAAACACGAGGGACACATCCATCTATCACGCACGTTAAAAAACAGATTTTTACCCATAACCCAATTGCAATGCATACATTTTGCGGATCACCCCTGTGCGTACATACAAATAAGCTTCTCTGTCCACCTTTACAAAAGTTGATTAGCCAAGCCATCAATAAAACACTTATATTACTATTTTTGTTACACATCACAATCTGTTATAACTTTAAAATTTTTTAACTGCTATGGCTCACTGTTTAGTTCTGAACATAATTTAATCTTATTGCCATTATAATGCAATTACATGCTATTCAACAGTTATAAACAGACGAATGCGGACATCATAACCAGACATTTATTTTGCGTATACGTACATTTTGCCGTGACCCCTCCAACCATACGCACCTGTAGGCAAATCGCTTAAATTCGGTGACCCCTCCCTTTCTGCCTACATAATATCCATTTGTATATTATACAAAGCATATACCAAAGAGGGGAAACTGTTAGATGAACCCCACTGACAGAGCAGCACGCCTGAAGCTATCAGTGATGATGATGATAATGATGAAGATACCTTGTAAGTCAAATGACTGCGACTCAGTCGGACCGTTGGACAAAGTGTTTGGCGTTGGACTGTGCGACTTGTACTTGTCAACAACTGATCGTCGTTCGCGTTCGTCCTCCAACTCCTGTTTTAACTTGCGCACCTACGAACAAAACACAAACGACATTTTTTAAATCATGACTGTCTTCATTCTACGTCGATGGGTTTCACCACATGGCATTACACCACATGGCATTACACCACATGTCATCAATCACTCTTTGCTTCAATCGTTAATGGTGCCACACACCAAAACCAGTATTAACCCTTTACTCACCTACGGTATAGGATTTACTACACTTTGGCTGGTAAACGGTTAAGGTAATATTGCAACATATTGCAGCCAATACAGAGGCGCTCTCTCAAAGGTTGTGAAACGAGCTTTAAAATGACAAAAAAACTATTGCCCTACCTTTATCTTAACTCAAGGTATAATCAATCAATCATAATTTATATAGCGCCCCTTCAAGGTACCTACTCAGAGGCGCTCCTGGCCAAGATCATTTTTTATTAAGGCAAAAAGTGATCCAATTAAATGAATTGCTTATTTAACTTGATTAAAACAACATAATAGATGTATTAAAAGCCTTCAAATGGCTTTAAAACTCATTTCTTAACAAAATGAAAGAGAAAAGCATTTTACACATTTAAACAAATTAAATTCTATAAAAAATTCGAAACGCACAAATATGTTATTTTCCTAAGTTACTCTCATGTGTAGTTTCTGACATAATCTCAAACTTGAAAACAAAGCATATGACATCAGCAAAATCTATTAATTATAAAATGTAGTTGCATAGTTACATTAAAACTGAGAGCAAACATTACTACTCGAACAATTCCCAATGTGTCTAACAAGAAAACCACATCTATAAATTTCAGAACATATTCAGAAAATCCATTGGCAGACGTAAAAGAAAAGATCCAAGAAAGCGCACCTCTCTTTCTAGCACTTTCTTCTCCTCAACAATTTTCTGCAGCCGGTCATCTGAAGATTTGAACATACAGACTTTAGCAATTTCAAACCAACCAAATGGTACAAATAACTCCACTAATTAATGGAAAGAAAGTTTTATTCATACCAGCAGCGTAGACAAGGGGAGGGTTTCGGGGGTTAAACCGGCCTAGGAAAAAGTTTTTTAAAGGTTATTCATCCACTTAAATAAGAAAAAACAAAACAATTGCTTGTAGTAACAATTGTCTTTCTTACTTTATTCCCTTTGTTACTTTATTCCCTTTTTATTTACTGTAATACTGTTGGGCTGGAGTGAGAAAGGGCAGCTGGTCAGGCCAAAAAAAACCCAAAACCCCTATCATAAATTCCTGGCTACGCCACTGATCCACACTGCTACCAAATACAACTGGTTCAATTAAGTCAGAAGCACTTCTTACCCTTGGAAGTAAGTATTTCTGTAAATAATGCAACATGGAAATCTGTGATTCACATTTACAGCAGAGAATTAAACAGTGCAATCATTATTAATTCATGAAACAATTGGTACAGCCCATTTAGATCAAAACGTATGCATATAATGATGCATCCTAGTCGGTCCTGTATGATCATGCATCGAAAAAATTTCAGATTTTTTGCACCAGTAAGAACTCAGACATGGGAGATTATAAAGACTGCTAAGCATTTATGAGTGAAGGGTTCAGCATGCAAAACACAATTTTAGGCCTAAAAAAGTGATGCATTGAAAGGCTCGGTGTACAGGATGAACCACTCAGCAGGCTAGATAACATACCACGGGACACAGGTTGGACAACTCTCGTCTACTTTGTGGGGCACGGTGGTGTAGTGGAGGCGTCGCTGCCTTGAAGCCGGAAGGTTCGAATCCACCCCAAGTCACTGCACAGGGACCCTGGGCAAGTCCTTCACCCGCAATTGCTCAGCGCTTCGGCATGAAACTCCGATGCAATGTCCGCTCTGTAGTCGGGAGCGCCTCTGAGTAGAGAGAGCTGGAAGGGGCGTTATAACAAGTGCACATACAAACAAACTCTGGTCTACTTGTTAGAGTACTGGCATTGATTTAACAAAGAAACCTTCCTTAGCGTTACCTAACGATCCAGAGTACGATTCGATTGCAGCGATAGATTCGGCCGAAAGAAGCGCCGCGTTCGTTGTGCGTGCGATTGGCTTCTTATTTGGAGTTGGAGCATCGGTCGTGTCCATCATTTCATCCGATACGAACACCAACCCATGCTCCTACCACAACAACAACAACAATATAGCAACAGGATCAGCACAAACATCTTCCAGCAGAACATTACTCTAATCTAATCTAATCTAACTAAACGTAAATGTACGCGTCTTCTATTTTGATCGTTGGGTATATTCAATGTTCATCCTCATTTCTCAGTTGAAATCATTGGGTGTGAGATCCTTAACCACTGCAGCCTGTTTGAATTGCCATTTTAAAGTCTTCATGTATTACTGCTATTACTATTATTATTATTATTACTGGCCATGAATTCTGTTGTAATGCATTAAAACTTCCTTCATACCATCATTATTTTATTCCACTACTTACATCATGTTTGTAGAAGGAACACTTGAACTGCCAACATGTTTCTGCCCACAATTACAGCAGGAGAATACAGAAAAAGGAGCTATATAAACGTTCAGATTCACATACACTCCTACAACTACACACACACACATAAGCTAAATAAATAAATAGGTAAATAACGTTCTGAGATTATATAATAAATCAAAGAAGCACAGTTAGCAAATGTTAAAAACCTCTATGAGAGCATCTCTCTGTTGTAGCTGTTCGGTAAGGCCACGAAATTTCTGGTCTAACTCCGTGAAATCACGTTTCTTCAAATCAAGCTCCTACAGAAGCATTCAAATTTACACTGTAGCAGCAACCAGAAATATTAACCTTATAGAGATAGTAATAACAGACACAACACACAACATTCATCATTTCTGGAAGTTTTAAGATCTCGAGGGATCCATTTTACCTTCTTTAAGCTGCACAATAACAATATCACAATATCATATTGAACGCGAGGTGGCGCTTCGGCGTGTGAACACCGGCTCAGTATCGGACAGGTTTTTCATTTTTTTCGTGAGGATTATGTCTACAATCTTACTTGATTTTTTTTTATATTCTACTGGATTATCATTCTAGGTCGGACTATACCAACTTTAGAATTGCGTAAGTTAGTTTTACGGCTACAATTTAGCGGCGTATACGCCTGATTTTTGTCATGTTGACAACGCATGATTTTCAATATGGCCGTGACCTAATTATGTCGCTCCGCGATACCTCGTGCCGTCTTCAACGTTGTACACGTAAATTACTTTTCTTCTACGGTTTGTAGCGTCCAGTCTACGCTCGTCGTCGGGAGAAGCCTGCTGAGCCGCCCGTCTCACAATCGACGCCTAGTCAACCCCTGAGTGGAGTACGGCTAGCTACTTGGAACATTCGTTCCTTAACCAACAAATACGTGGCAGTTAATGATACTATTCTCGCGAACAACATAGACATACTTGTTGTCACTGAATCGTGGCACCGACTGTCAACTGATGTTGCCATACATCGTTCGTCACCACCAGGTTATTCTTATGTCGACCGCCCAAGGCCCGGAGCTTCCGATTCGGACCACTGTGGGGGCGGACTAGTCATCTTCCATCGAGACTCGTTCAGTCTGAAAAAGGTCGACCTCTCATCATCTCCGACCACCTTTGAAGCTCTCGCGGTGACTGTCTCGACGCACCGGGGACCTCTAGTTGTCCTGGCTGTATACCGACCGGGCTCTACTCTACCATCGCGGGCCTTCTATGACGAATTTGCCACCATGATAGAGCAGTTTGCTCTATACAACTCGCAGGTAATCATCACTGGAGACCTTAACTTACACCTAGAGAACCCCACCTCGTCGACTGCCGCAGACTTTCGAGACATTGTTGAACAGTTCGGGCTGATACAGCATGTGGCTGAGCCAACGCATCAGTATGGTGGTTGGCTTGACCTCATAATCACAAGAGACGATTGTGCGCTGACGGATCTACAAATCTTTCCGCCGACCATCTCAGACCATGGACTGGTTATGGCTACAATTCCTTATCCTCATGATGCTCCTTCTACCCTCACTAAACTCGTCCGTGGATGGCGGAGTTTGGATCGAGAGGCTTTCACAAATGCGCTGAAGGAGATGCCCGCTGTCGCTGATCCAACTACACTCGCTGACCTCTCGGTGGAGGAGGCCTTTTCATGCTACGAGACGAGTATGTCGAATCTGGTTGACAGGTTCCTTCCTTTACGTACGATAACCATCCGTCGAAGCCCGCTATCACCATGGTTTGACGGAGAATGCCGATCAATGCGACGCCAGGCTCGACGCCTTGAGCGGAAGTACAGACGCACTGGACTTCCATACGACTGCTCGACCTGGGTGCATTTTGTGCGTGACATGCACTGCAAATATCGTGAAAAGGAAGGAACATACTGGGAAACCAGAATTTCGTCTCACGTCGGAGAACCTAAGCGTCTGTGGGCAGCGTTCAACGATCTTCTGGGTGGTCGGCGTGACCGCACTGGTCACTCATCAACGGAGTTTACAGCAGACGATTTCCTGGCGTCATACACCACCAAGATCCTCGACGTTCGTCACTCCACGGAGAATGCTGCTCCTCCTCACTACCCTCCCACCGACTGTTGTCTGCCAGATCTGGACGAAGTCACCAGTGAGGAAGTGCGTCGCCTCATTCTTGCTTCTCCTGCCAAGTCATGTGAGCTGGACCCTCTACCGACCTTTCTGCTCCAGGAGCTAGTTGACGTCTTGCTACCACTCCTTACGGTCCTGTGCAACCGATCAATTCGGGAAGGTATCCTGCCATCGTCACAAAAGCAATCTATTTTGATCCCAGCATTTAAAGGAGACGACTTGGACCCGGCCAACCCGGTGAACTACAGACCGATTGCAAACGTTTCGTTCTTATCCAAGATCATTGAGAAGATGGTGGCGGGTCAGCTCATTGCGTACCTGGAGAGAAACAAATTACTTACACCTTTCCAATCCGGCTTCAGAAGGTTTCATTCCACCGAAACTCTGTTGCTCCGACTCCTATCTGACATCTATGGAGCCATCGACAGATCGGAACTGACCTTGCTCGCCCTTTTCGACGTCAGCGCAGCTTTTGATACTGTAGACCATGACATCCTACTTAAGCGGTTGAATGTTTCGTTTGGGTTGTCTGGTAATTTTCTGGAGTGGATCGGCTCTTTCCTGCATGGGCGCACTATAAGTGTGGTCCATGGCTCGACTAGGTCTCGGTGGGTCCCTGCCCCATATGGTTTACCTCAGGGTTCAGTTCTTGGTCCACTCTTATACATAATTTATACCACTGGTCTCGACCTGCTTCTTGCAGAACATGGTGCCTTTAGCCAACTCTACGCTGACGACACACAGGCATACATGCACTGCCTCTCATCTAACGCTTCCTCTACAGTTAGGGCTATGAGTCAGGTGCTCATTGCCCTGAGAGCATGGATGGCATCAAACCGTCTTAGACTAAACCCTGCTAAGACTAAATTCATTTGGCTGGGCTCCAGGCAGCAGCTGTCTAAGCTTGATCTGATTCACCTCTCTGCTGAATTTCCCGACTATACTTTCTCCACCTCAGTCCGTGACCTTGGTGTTGTGCTAGACCAGGAACTTACTTTTGTACCTCACATTAATCGTCTCAGTCGCTCCTGTTTCTATCAGCTGCGCCAGCTTCGCACTGTCGCTCGCTCTCTCTCAACTGGTGCTGCAACTACGCTTGTACATTCCTTTGTCTCAGCTCGTCTTGACTATTGCCTATCCCTTTATGCTGGTTTACCATCTGGTCGATTATCTTCTCTTGACCGTATTCTGCGCGCTGCAGCACGCCTCATTGGTCATCTGCCCAAATTTGGTCATGTTACAAATTACATGCTGGAGGTTCTGCATTGGCTCCCAGTCCGTCAGCGCATCGAATACAGAATCTCGTCCTTAATATGGCGCTGCCAGCTAGGTCTTGCTCCATCTTACCTACTCGATCTTTGTCAGCCTGTGTTAAGTGCTCGGACTGGTCGGTCCCTACGCTCGGCTGTTAGGGAAGTACTCTTTGTCCCATTTGCTCGTACCTCCATCATGCAGAGTCGTGCTTTTTCTGTGGTTGGCCCAGTGGTATGGAATGCCCTCCCACTTGAGCTGCGCCTGTTCCCTAGATCACTCTCTGACACATTCTATAAGCACTTAAAAACTGTTCTGTTTGTCCGTACTGGAGTCGGGAGCGCCTCTGAGTAGTTTCCTTGAAGAGACGCTATATAAATACTTGAATGAATGAATGAATCATCAACATCTACAGTTCCTGATGCAAGCAATCAGTGGGATGGGAGCGTTATGCAATTATGCAATGACCAATTGACAAATGCATAACACGTTCTTGGCTGCATGCTTCTGACTCTTTAAAATTTAAATCCACTTGTTTTCAGGCTCTGATTATCTTGTTGGCCACAGTATTCAATTGTCGACAGTAGTTCAACTATCTCTTATGCTGTCTTGCTCACTCAACGTATTAATTCGCATATGATTCGCATGATCTGTCTTCTTTACACAGAGCTCGTCTTGGTATCGCACTTCATATTCCCCGATCATTACAATTTTTCCCCTCAACCAAATTTAAAAGTTTCATAATGTTAACAGTAGCAACAAATGCCAGTAATTTGCAAATAAATTCTTAACACATTATTTCAACCTAGAGGAATAAAAATACTAGTGGGACGCGCTGGTGTAGTGGTGGCATCGTTGCCTTGAAGCCGGAAGGTTCGAGGTTTGAATCCACCTCAAGTCGCCGCGTAGGGACCTTGGGCAAGTCCTTCACTCGCAATTGCTCGGCGCCTTGGCCTGAAACTCCGATGTAGTTTCCGCTCTGCAGTCGGGAGCGCCTCTGAGTAGCGTGTTTGAAGGGGTGCTATAACAAGAGCACATACAAACAAACTAGTATTAATAAATAATGATAATTCAGAGAATTTCATTGTTTTGATGGAACAAGTGGAAGACGACCGTACTCGAACTCGGTCCTTGAGTTCACGTTGAGTGTCGACGAGCTGCTCCTCCATCTCTTCCACCTGATCTTTCAGAAGATCGACCTGGAAGCGGAAGACTTGCTTCTCATTGTCCAGCTGTGCATTCGTCATCATCGACCGCTTGTACTTCTCCTCCAACTCGGATAACTCCTTCTGCGAATCAAATTACAATTTAAAGACATATAATTAAAACACAATTCTTAATTAAAATAGAACTTTATCAATCAGTCAATCAATCAAATTTTCACTGTAACCATCAACCAATTATTGTAAACTCCAAATACCTATAGTTTGTTTGTTTGTATATGCACTTGCTGTAGCGCCTCTTCAAGCACTCTACACAGAGGTGCTCCCGACTGCAGAGTGGACACTGCAACAGAGTTTCACGCCGAAGCGTTGAGCAATTGTGAGTGAAGGACTTGCTCAAGGTCCCTACGCGGCGACCTGAGGTGGATTCGAACCTCGAACCTTCCGGCTTCAAGGCAACGACGCCACCACTACACCACCGCACCCCACAATTAACCTAAGTGCAGAAATCTGACTCGTATACAAGTGTTCTCTGGAGAAATCATATATGCAGATCCAGGTGCAGTTGCCAGAGAGTGGATGGGTACAGAGGAGCTACATTACATGGCAGGTTTCACTGAGAAAGACAAGAAAGCTTGAAAGGCAAAGCAATGCACGAATAATGCTTGACTCGACTACTGCCTTTCGCTTTAATCTGGCGACTGTCTGGTCGTCAACTGGCAATGTTTTGACCACGTGCCGCGCTCTGCAGTGCATCTTGTTGGCCGAATATCGAAATGCAGTCAAGTTTCAAATTATATGCTGAGGATCCCACACTGGATCCTTGCACTACAACACACTATATACAGGGTCACCTTCCTGGTGCATCAATGCCAACTGGGTCTACCTCCGACCTAACTGTGAGACCTTGTCCCACATCAAACGCCCAAGGGTGTTGCTCCCTTCACCCCCCCTCCGGAGGGGTGCTCGTAGTCCTGCTTGCACTCACCATGCAGAACGCTACCATGCAGAACATGCTCAGTGATGGGCCTAACGGTCTAGAATTGGCTGCGACTGGCACTGCGCCTGCTTCCACGAATGCTCCCTGATACATAGATACCAACTTAAAAACTGTCCTATTTGACCACGCAAAAGTCGGCAGTACCTCCGAGTAGCCATTTGTAGAGGAGCTATATAAAACCCCGAATGAATGAACCTTATGAGCCACAGTCCCATAACATCAGACCCTCATAAATCCACCACACCTCATCACAGCAAATGTGTGCAACACGACTCAGGTTAAAGTAATGTAGTAATGTAATGGTTAATGTAATTAATGCAAAGGCCAATGTAGCACGCATAGCATTGCATACCCGTATATCCTTAGTGTCTTCGGTCGAAGCATCGCTGCCGCGTCGTGAACTGTTTGCGCTCGATACATAACGTGCGGTCTGAAACGAAACATCTCATGAGATAAAGTGATACATAAGTGATACAGCAATCCACAAAACAAGACTTCAATGAAAGCTACACAAGAGGATTACAGTGCATTTTATTACCTAAAAGGATTACAGTGCATTTTATTACCTAAAAGGATTACAGTGCATTTTATTACCTAAAAGGATTACAGTGCATTTTATTACCTTAAAGGATTACAGTGCATTTTATTACCTAAAAGGATTACAGTGCATTTTATTACCTAAAAGGATTACAGTACATTTTGTTACCTTAAAGGATTACAGTGCATTTTGTTACCTTAAAGGATTACAGTGCATTTTGTTACCTAAAAGGATTACAGTACATTTTGTTACCTTAAAGGATTACAGTGCATTTTGTTACCTTAAAGGATTACAGTGCATTTTGTTACCTAAAAGGATTACAGTACATTTTGTTACCTTAAAGGATTACAGTGCATTTTGTTACCTTAAAGGATTACAGTGCATTTTGTTACCTAAAAGGATTACAGTACATTTTGTTACCTTAAAGGATTACAGTGCATTTTGTTACCTTAAAGGATTACAGTGCATTTTCTTACCTAAAAGGATTACAGTACATTTTGTTACCTTAAAGGATTACAGTGCATTTTGTTACCTTAAAGGATTACAGTGCATTTTCTTACCTAAAAGGATTACAGTGCATTTTGTTACCTAAAAGGATTACAGTGCATTTTGTTACCTAAAAGGATTACAGTGCATTTTGTTACCTAAAAGGATTACAGTGCATTTTCTTACCTAAAAGGATTACAGTGCATTTTGTTACCTTAAAGGATTACAGTGCATTTTCTTACCTAAAAGGATTACAGTGCATTTTGTTACCTTAAAGGATTACAGTGCATTTTCTTACCTAAAAGGATTACAGTACATTTTGTTACCTTAAAGGATTACAGTGCATTTTATTACCTAAAAGGATTACAGTACATTTTGTTACCTTAAAGGATTACAGTGCATTTTGTTACCTTAAAGGATTACAGTGCATTTTCTTACCTAAAAGGATTACAGTGCATTTTGTTACCTAAAAGGATTACAGTGCATTTTGTTACCTAAAAGGATTACAGTGCATTTTGTTACCTAAAAGGATTACAGTGCATTTTCTTACCTAAAAGGATTACAGTGCATTTTGTTACCTAAAAGGATTACAGTGCATTTTCTTACCTAAAAGGATTACAGTGCATTTTGTTACCTTAAAGGATTACAGTGCATTTTCTTACCTAAAAGGATTACAGTGCATTTTGTTACCTTAAAGGATTACAGTGCATTTTCTTACCTAACAGGATTACAGTGCATTTTCTTACCTAAAAGGATTACAGTGCATTTTCTTACCTAAGAGGATTACAGTGCATTTCGTTACCTAAGAAGATTGTGCATTTCGTTACCTAAGACGATTGTGCATTTTGTTACCTGTCTTCGTTGCGCTAAAGGTTAATTCATAACCAAATCACGTGAAAGTAACTATTACGTAGCCATAGCTACTCTAATCAATTACCAAAGGATGACATGATTTTCTTAATGTCACTAAAGACAGATTGATCAAATCGAAACATACATAATATTTAATTAATCAAAATTAGAATCAATTTGCAACGATGACTTCTCTTACTGAGAAATCTTTTTTCACGTCGTTCACTCTGTCGTCTTTCTCTTTCTCTTCTTCCTACAATATATAAAACCAATCAACATCCAGTTAAATGCAAAACACGAAGCAACAATCTGTCTTCGAAAATATCTCACAACTCTTCGCCAACCATTTAGAAAAACCAAAAGCCATGGCAAGGTTATAGCTCATCACTTATTAATTACAGGTCTCAATAATGTTGTACGTTGAACGCCTTTGACTCCATTGGACGTTGAAAATTAATTATTAATTTATATTAATCCTCTCTCTCCATCGACGCACTTCGTTATTAACTGGTAACCCAAGTGCAGCTATCCGTAGTTTCAAAAATTGGTCTGTGGGTCTCCTGCACTGGGAGCACCTCTGATTGGTGCGCACTAAGAGTGGCGCTATATAAATTTATAGATACAGTACAATGCAATAAATACACACCAGCCCAATACCGGTAGCGATATTAACACCAAGCAATACATTCTTGCCTTAATTAAACTTAACATGTAGTTTTTTTTCCAATTTCAAAGACCAATTTGAACTTTGCGTGGCTTCTTGACCTTTTCTAATCATGAATATTCTAAGCAAGTTCATTCCTAATGCCAACTACTAAGGTGTTTCAGCACTCTTTAAGACAACTCTTGCCCAATTTTGATCCTGTGCCAGTCATGACATGGGCATCATTAGCACTCAGTCTTACCTGTATTCTTCTGTCCTGTTTAATTAACCAGGCATTTAGGACTATTTTAGCCTTGCCCTTTCTTAGCACTTGCATCTACGCCAGTCTTGCCTTAATCGTACAAATCCAATGTTTACCACACTATATTTTAAATTTTATTTTCAATTTCATTTTAATCTAATTTAAATCCTATTTGCAACACTACTCAGTTCTTAGCCTGGCTTTTTAAACAGCATTCCAATCCTGCCCGGTTTTCAAGACAAAACAAACGCCCCAATCTTTAGACTTCTTTCATCATACGTTATCTTTAGCAAAGCTCTGTACCAAATACTCAATTGTTCATGCTCAGTTCAGTTTGGATCAAGTAGTGCCTGAATGATATACTGGTATTCAAACAGTTTAAAAACGAATACGAGTATTAACAGTGCTAAATAAATTTGTGCGTATACAGATCTAAGATTAATGTTTCGCTGTACAGCTTCATCTGCAAATATTCTAAACACCCTTTTAGAATCGGGGTTCACATTTTAATTCAACCTTTACAGTGCATCAAGTGTTCTGGAAAATTAATACATATTCATCAGAGTCCAGCTTGGAAATATTTTGCGATTTAAGGGAAAATGATATTTCACTCAAATGCTAAATGCAATATATATTTCGCATGGTATTGGTCATTCAAGAACTTTTACACAAGCATTAAATAATCATTCAAAATACAAAAATGTTGAAGAATAAATTATTATGCACTAAAGATGAGATATATCTTAAGTCGAAAGTCCAATTAAATTTTTTTAAACTCTTTGTATTTCTGCATGTACACAAGCATAACTTTCGTTAGAAGAACAATTTCTTCCCATAAAGCTTTAATAATCTTTCGGTCCCCCATTCTAGCTCCCCACTGAAAGAAAACTCCTGTACTGTGTGTACCCAACTCACATGCATCAGAATCTCACACATCAGTGAAGAACAAGAATTATTATTATAATTAAGCAGACATTTTAACAGACACACAATTAGCACAGCCTTGCAAACACAATATCTAATCTTTCAAGCACAGCTGTGGGGAGAAGGATGCCTACTTCTCTTTGCTGGCGCTCAAGTTCTCTTGATCGTATGTCTCGCGCTTCTGCTCGGGCCGCTCGGCGAAGTGCAAGGCGGGACTCGGCCTAAAAACCAACAGAAACGAAAAAACAGTTGTCAAACAACATCTGACATGGCAGCAATTTACAAGCCTCAAGATAATTGCAATAATAGTAAACAAATGCTAATAGCAATATTACAGTAAAAATAGCATACAACAAAGTTTCTATTGGTAAATAAAGAAGTAATAAACAATAATAGCATTAAAATTAGCATTAATAATAACATATTGGCAAATGATGAAGTAATGAACAATAATAGCATTAAAATTAGCATTAATAATAATAATAGTCTTCAATTATAACTGTAATAAATAGTAAATAAATAGAACTAAGTAACAAAAACTAACAAATAAACAATACACAAGAAATATGAAGTGCTTAAAAAATAAAATTGATATTAGTAAAACAACCACAGTGCTCAGCAATGGCCATATATACCAAACTAAACTGACAGCACACTAAATAACGTAAATTTCTAACCGCATTGCCAATTACACAAACAAATCACCAAAACAAGGGTCTTGTGAATTGCTACCGTGCTTTACAACACAGAATGTAACAGTTCACTGTTGAAAGATTGACCAAAACAAAAGCTTATCTCTCTCAGACAGCTACCAGAATAGTTTCATAATGAACAGCAACAGTTTATCAGTAGACCAGCATGGCTGATAAGCATTCTCAAATTGCCACAAATAAAAACGTCCCATAAAGCTTGTTCAAGTCTAGGCACTATCTCTCAATTCAGTAACTTCTTATTCTCCCAATTTTCAGTCATTTAATTATCCATGAATTCAGTCACTCCCTCACAGATAGCTCTACATGGAGGGTGTGTCTGACCAAACTCAACCACTCCACCAGAGAATCACCATAAAATACACTTATGGAGTGTAAGTCAAAGAGCATAAAATAATACTCTCAGCTCCAATCCATTTATTGCTCAGCAGGCATATTTCACAGCTCTTTGGCAGTCAATGATAACACAACCTCATTTCGCACACCACGATTCAAAACATAGAAAAAATGTTTTGAATTTCTGTCACACAGAAAAAAATTGCTATATTATCATTCATAATGATGATGATGATGAGATGATGATGATGATAATAATAATCTAGTAACAACAACAATAATAATAATTACAATAATAACAACAATTATAAGTCCCTGACTGATCATGTTTACTTCTGTAGGAATAAAAAAGTAATAATAAAAGAGCAGCTAAGTCTCAGGCAGCCGTGGGAATGAAGTCTAGCAACTTGAATTTCATAGCCTTGACATATGAGGAGGGCGGCCAGTCCCCTCCCTTGCCATCTCATCTTCCCTGTGCAGTCAGCATACTCAAAACAGCTGAGTTGGCTGCCAGGACACAGAGAGAACAGAAATATTGAAACAGATTTCTGGCTTGACATGGATTTGAACCACCAACCTTTCGATTGCTGGTCCAGCATACCAATCACTCCACCATCGAGCACAAACAATTTAATAATAACAAATTTATAATAAATAATAGTAATAATAACGTTGACAAGGCCTGAATTTCCAGTCATTCAGCAACAGCTCCTAGCATAATGTTTTAGGATCCTAAAGGATGATATGTACATGTACCTAGGTAAAAAAAGAATATATATTTAATACCACACAAAAATGAAGATGATGCTAACACTACGGATGTTACAGAACTTTGTGCCAGATAAATTTTCAGTTTCAAGATCATCACCAAATAACACAAGAAGCAAAGTCAAAGGCAATCTAATGTACAGTAGGTCTAAATGCTGTTTACATTCACTTTGAGTGCTACGACTGGCTAGTGATTAATAGCATGCAACACTCCAGTTGAGAGATTGTAACCAGTGTGGCTTTCCAACAACTAAACAGAAATTATGGTCAACAGTTCTGTTGTAATTGCAAGCATTTATATAGCTCTACCCCAAGAGGAATCAGAGTTGCTTTCTCATCAGAGTTGCTCTCTATTATCCAACACATGAAACCATAGTTGAAAGTGCATATCACACACACTAAGAGAAGAGAGGCATATAAAGGTCATGTCGTAGGTTGCTAGGCAACGTATTTCAAAAGTGATGAATAGATCATAGCAAAGCCAAAAGGATCTAAGATTCATTCTCGTCAGAATCGTACCAGAAGGAACGTCTGGCTGGTGATATGCCAAGACCGAGAAAATTATGTCGTCAGGACATTACACAGCGTTGCACATCAGGCTCAGTTCATGGGACTAGACTTATCTGTCTGTCTCTCACTCTCTGTCTGTCTCTCTACATGTCTTTGTCTGTCACTGTCTCTCTCTCAGCCTGTCTGTCTGTCTCTCTCGCTTTCTTTCTCTGCCTAGTTGCCTTAAGTGCTTCCAACTGCGCCTGTCACAACCTAGCCTGTGCTAGTCTATCAGTTTATTTCATCCATTCTATGCATACCTCGACCTATTTAAGATTAAAGAATCAACTACGCAGAACTTTGAGGTTAATCAATAACTTTCAAAATATCCAGTTTCTCTTTGGGGTCAGACAGGTGAAGTAAACAATATACCTGTGCTTTTGCAATTGCCAATAATGACAAAACAATTGAAGGGACCTAGTGTATAAACAAGTCCAATAGCCAGATGGTTATCTTGCTCAGGGCCCGTATGCACATGAGGGCATAACTCGTATATTTGGCTTAAATCTGGCCTATACAGGAATACTGGGTTATTTCCGTATGCACGGCTTGAGATTAGCGAATAAAACTAGGTATAACGTTATTCCAATTCCGAGGAAGGAGTACGCCGGCTACTCCCATTGTGAACAATAGACGGCCGACGTTAGCTGGACAGCGCGAACAATAGGCAGCCGTCGACATTTCCCTGGGGCCCGTCTTTAGGTCCGAATCTGTTTACCCCACGCTGCACCAACCGCATATAAATATCTTTCACGCATGCGCGTTCGAGGATCCTGTGTGGCCGAGTGGGTTGTAGCCCGCTCGCCGCGCCGGCGGAGCGGGTTCGATTCCCCGGTCGGATCTTTACATACTGCGGGTGGCTCGGTCGCAATATAAACGTGGAGTCGACGCTGATCATCTTTGAAATGAAAGAGTCGTTAAACCCCAACATTTCATTTTTCATTTTTTTCGCGCTCAGCTAAACCCTATTGAATTGGGGGGAAGAGCAAGCGTCATGCATCGTCGGGTGCAAGGAATGTGTAGATTAGTTATTCTCGTTGATATTTTTCCTCGTGCATATGGATACATTCCAATGACTATATAGGGAATTGCAAAGCAGCGTTTAGGCACTATATGTGATTACCTTATGCTGTGTCCTGTGCATACCAGCCCTGGTGACATCAGTGCAGCAGATATAAACAAGACCTCTAATCACCATTCACCACACAAATTCTGCATAAAAATCACCAGCTTATTCTACAGGTGCAATATCAAGCAGGGTTCGCAACACGGTTGTCAACTCAGTTCAGGAGCCAGATGCAATTGGAGGGTGGAAGCGTCAGGCCCAGGAGGGAGACAGACAGAGTGCTTGCTGCAAAGACCTTGCGACACACCAGATGTAAGAGTATAACTCTATTGATGGAAGGAAGGAAGCAAGCAGGCAGGTAACAAAACACCACGAGACTGATATGCCAGCATTAAACACCGCATGTCAGCCCTCCCCTCCTCCACCTCCCCCTCCCCCGATAATGCCCAGCATCTGTTGATAGCCTCAGCATAACCTCAGAAGAAGCAGCGGCAGCTATTCGCAGGCGGAGTAATGCCAGCTGGCCAGCAGGCTCCGAAGAAGGAGGCAGACCATTGCTTCCGTTGCATGCAGCCCGTAGACGGAGGCCTGCCTGCCTGCGATGGTGCCGCCGATCCAGAGAGCCTGACTCACCGGCAGAGGGCTGCTGAAACTGGGGATAAGGAGAAGATGGATGAAGCAGAGGAAGAAGGTGAAGGCGGTTCAGACGTGAAAGACCGCACATTAAATGCAGTGCGCACAAACTAGGTGCATCATTTAATCAGAGTCATGGGCGTCCGCAGCGGGGCGCAAGGGGGCGCACTTGCGCCCCTCTGGATTTTTCGCATAATTGCAGATAAATGTTGATTATTTGGTTTTGATTATTACAAAGCGACAATGAATGTCTATGATTTTCGCATGCTGGGTTCCGTGACAGCTGATCGACAGGGAGCCAACGTCGAAGGTGGAGTTATCTGTTGCTTTCAATAACCTATTTAGCCACTGTGGCAATTATTTGCAAGTTTGCGCCCCCCTAGAAAAATTCCTGCGGACGCCCATGATCAGAGTAATTTCAAGGATACAGAGTCCTGAAAGGTCTAGATAGTCAAAGTAGGACAAGGACAATCATCATGGGACTTTAACAAATTCCGATACACGGGGGCAGAAGCACAGCAATTGAGCGACACAGGTGGAAGCTTTACTTGTAAACTCCCCTACAAAAAAAAGAAGGTCGATCCTCAAAAGATCTAGAGGTTTGGCAGCCATATATTGTTGCATTGTGTTGTATTTGAGCCTTTGTAAAGTGCCCCCACATAGGGTAAACTAGTCATAAGTGCTCCCAGTGTGCAGGATCCATTCTATGAAGTGCTAGTGACTTCATTTTCAGCCTCATCATTTCATCTTCCCACTGACAGCGAATGGTCAATGTCCTCGTTACAGCTAAGTTGGCTTGGAGGATAAAAGCGAAGCAGATATCTTCAAACAAATTTCGACTATTGACAGGATTTGACCCCAGACTTATCAGTTGACCGTCCAGTACGCTAACTACTGTACCACCACTGTACACACCAGCACGAAAATATTAAGAAAAATATAGTTTATTGACACGATGATAACAGTAACGATGCTGGATAGCTAAGACTAGGTCTGTATGAATCACAAGGATATCTTAGCTAAATACTGACCAAGTGCTATGCTGCGACTAGAGTTTCTTAGTCTTAGAGCAGTGGTTCCCAGCCCATGGCACGCGGGGCAAAAGTGGCCAGCCAGGCCTAAATAATGGCCCACATCTATCAAAGAATTTTTTAAAATTTATGAAAAAATTGACAATTTGTACGTCTATAAATAGCATCAATTCCATAAAACATTCTATTTTGATTCAATTATAACAATTTTATATGCTTTTAAGTCAATTAAATTTTAGCCTATGGCCCCTAATGGTCTTCAACTAAGAAAAAGTGGCCCTTGTGTTATCCAACTATGAAAAAGTGGCCCTTGAGTTAAAAAAGGTTGGGAACCACTGTCTTAGAGTATGCGACAGGCGGTATTCACAATACACACTTAGAGGACCACTTATCTAGTCGGCAGCTAAATCGTGGCTATAGTTAACATGCATGCGCAAGAGATAGGTGGTCGTCCACGAACGAAAATAAACAAAGACATAAAGACGGCTGCATCACCCATGGAAAGATTCCTTGGGCGGTACCTTACATGCGATCTAAAAGTATCTTGTCAGGCATTAATGGCATTTTGTAATGGCAAAAACGAAAAGCATAAACAAGCTCATCCTCCCACAGCCAGTGGAATTAATTATGGCGCCTACAAAACACTCTTTGACGTCTTAAACTGGGGCATATGCTCCACCATATCTTGACGCTCTGATGTAGCGACTAGCTAACTTATGCCACCCTTAGCGATCGACTACTGCTAGTTGCTAATGTAATGTAATGTAATTAGTAATTTCTATAGCACCGCTCACAACCAAGGCCATTCAGTAGCGCTCCCAGTGCGATAACCCCTAGAGAAAAAATAGGTCTTAAGAAGAGAGAGAGATGTAGATAACGATCCTGAAAGTAGAGTCCCACGCAGAGTGGAGGGAAGAGAAATCCACAAAGAGGGCCCAATGATGGTGAAGGATCGAGTTTGAGCAATAGTGGTCCTAGCTCGTGGAACAAACAAGTCAGCCCTGTCCAGAGAACGGAGAGGTCGATGAGAAGATGCTGATAGAGGAGAACGAATGAGATCACTGAGATACATCGGTGCAAGACCCAGTGTGGATTTGAGTACCAGAGAAAGGACTTTATATTGTATGCGGGCAGAGAGAGGAAGCCAGTGTAGTTGGTTAATCATAAACGAGGATATATGGGAGTACTTAGGAAGGCGCGCAATTAGACATCTAACAGGTTGTCATGAATACTGGGTTATATGTTAGCTGCCAACTAGCCAGACTTAGTCAGCGACTAAGACTTAAGATGCCATCATAAATACAGGCCCTGGTGATCTGGTCATGCGGAAGGAATGCCAACCGCTGTAATCCTACACAATGCATATTGTTCACGCCAATGGCAAGCAAGGGAAAGAAACAAAGGAAGACAATACCTGATTGAACAATATAAACAAACATATAACAATGGTTTGGACTAAACACAAGAGTGCTCAAAAAACTGACACTGGCAAATAACTGACAAGAACGATCAATACAATCCATTATCACCAATCACAATCAAATAGCAACTGATGACGTAACATAAAAATTTATCCTAGGAAGTGAGCCACTTGTAATGTATACAATTCCATCACTTGCCAGCTCTCATCAGGAGTTTTGAAAATAACGAATGAACTGCGACCAACTGATAAGAAAAGGCAGCCAAAAAACGAGTTCTTAACTGATAAGGGAAGGCAGGCAAAAAAACCCAGAGTTCTTCCTAAGTTAACAGCGGACCTAATGACATGTCTCAGTCCAATTTGCTTGTACTGCTATCATGTAAAGCTGTGCTTTTCTGTGGTATAGAATGGCCTCCATCTTTAGCTGTGCCTGTAACCAAGATCACACTCTGACATATTCTATAAGCACTTGACAACTGCTAGTTTTGACCGTGCTAGAGTCAGAGCACCTCTGAGAAGTTTCGTTGAAAAGGTGCTAAAAAAATCTTTGAATGAATTAATGTTTACTCCGACTACAACATAAATTGTCTACTCATCATCATCATCATCATCATCATCACCATCACCATCATCATCATCACCACCACCACCATCATCAGTAGCATCATCATCAGTAGTATTGCCCAGAGTAGACAGTCACCATGTCTTCAATGTACGGGTATAGTTTCTACCGCATTCGTGTGATCATCAGGGAGTTAAAGCACAAGAAGCACAACTGTGTCAGTGCTGTCATCACAATGTTGCATCATAGACATACTGATACTGTGATCTCCCTAGTGTCAGTGTGGTCTCCACAACATTTATATGACCTCCATAGCATTAAGTGTGGCTTTCACAGTGCAAGAATGAAAGTGTTGTCCCCAATGTCAGCATGGTCTCCTATGTCCGTTAGGTATCCACAGTGTCAGCATGGTCTCCATAGTGTTGGTGTGATCTCAAGTGTCAGAATTACACTACATTACACCTATATATTTGAAATCCATGTCTGGTAAAATTAGACAATTTTGTCCTTAGCAGCCCACAGACCAATTTGCATAAGGGTGCAACCCAAATATGGCACAGTTTATTCGTCAGACTAACTATTTGACCAATGGTCAAGTTGACCATCTCTGATAACCAGATATTATATTTATTTTCCCTAGTCACAGTTAGAGGTGGCTCAAGTGAGAATGATAAGACTAGAGGTTTCTCAAGACTGGCAGCCAGGAAGTAGTTAGGCAGGCTTGAAACTCTAAGGCAATGTCACTGTAAATTAAAAAAATGAACACAAAATTTTCCGAGTCGCAGCAATAAAAGTGAGTCGGTCTGGTTACCGGAAACACAACTTTTTTGGCCTAAGATACAACTCTATACGGAAGGCAATGTCTCCGTATGATGTCAATACAATTTTTTAAATTGTAAAATCTTAAAAATTTAATATTAAAAAAAATTAAACAAAATTTCACAAAATCATTTGAGTAGCTGCAGTGAAAGAGGGTCGGTCGGGTTACCGGAAATACAACATTTTTGGAGCCTTAGCATCCAGTTGAAAGTTTGCAACCAGTGTGGCTTTTAGACAACTGAACAGAAATTATGGTCAACAGTCCTGTTGTAATTGCTATATTATGCCTGCCTATTATGTACATATGTGCACATATAGCGTCACTTCAAGAATCTACTCAGAGGTGCTCCCGACTTCAGTGCGGACAATGAATCGGAGTTTCATGCTGAAGCACATGAGCAATTGCGAGTGAAGGACTTGCTCAGGGTCCCTACGCGGCAGCTTGAGGTGGATTCCAACCCGCAACCTTCTGGCTTCAATTACTGCACCGAACATACCCCTTCACCACCGCAACCCCACCATTTACATTGTTTGATAGACATCCGTGCCCAGTTCAATCACATACACGTTACATGTAACAGCGCAGTATCTTCTGTGTTTCCAGCGAATGCTTGCCGAGATATGCGTCTAAAGTTCCGCACCAGACATCAACAAACAACCGAATGATATCCCATTACACAAGGCTTCAAAGAGCCATAAATAGTTCCGATCTACCCTCTGACCCCAAAATACGTCAGACAGCAAAACTAAGCAAGAAGTTCTTTCTACCCAAAACGATTAAGCAAAAGAAAGGTCACTAAAAATTTTCTGGAATGGGCTCCCACAGGAGCTACGTCTACTTGCTGGGGTTATTACTGAAACATTTTTTTTATTAAACTCAAAACTGTCCTTTTTGCCGTGCTAGAGTCGGGAGTGCTTCTGAGGAGCCCCCTTGAAGAAGCGCTATATAAATTCTTGAATGAATGAATGAATAAAAGAAAAAAAACTGAAAATAACAGCAGCGGAATGTTTGAATTGGAGCATCTTATAATTAATCAGTCGTTTAATCCAATAAAGGCACAGAACACTCAACAAGCATATAAAATTAGGTACGTATACATGTATACATGTACACATGTACACAACTCCGCTAGGAAAAGTCATTCAGCGATGGTTTAGACATGCACAGCAAATACCAGGTGAGAAATTACGCACAATGCAGTTACATTTTTGAATGGAAAAGAACAAACGCACAACGAACTGTGCTGAATAGACAGTAGAAATGAAGACATAACAACGCTTAGGAAACACATGTTTAAACGAGCATGGGAATTTACAAATGACCGACCGAAGAAAAAATAGAGACTACTTATTCGTACCCATTGCCACTAAATGGTCAGTGTCATGAATTGAGGATGATGGCAGTAGTAGTAGCAGTGTTTTAGAGAAAATTGGTATCTCTCAAAACCTTTACTTTCAACATGGTTGGAAAGAGAATTTCGCCTGTTGTTTACTCCCAGATCGCAATTTTTTTTACCAGAAACTAACTCCAAAGCTGTGCCGTACCCCACAAATCCCACACACCCTTAAAAGAATCCCACATACTTTTAAAAGAAATGTCTGCTCAAATCAGCCACAAAGTATTTCACTGTATTGTAAGTTGTAAAGTTCTGTAAATTTTATACAGCACCACTCACAGTGCTACCACCAGTCAGAGGATTAGCCGGAGTGGCTGAAACATTCATGGATATTAAAGTCTCCCAGTACAAAATACTGTAGTCAACATCTGTACAATGGTTGCCCTATTACTGCAAGAGGTCAGTCACTTCATTGATCACAATGATCAGCCATATATCAAACAACCACAGTAAATATTAAAGTAAAACACCTAAAGGCCAAACATGTCGCCATGCAGCAGAACATCTGCCCCTCAGAATGTATTGCAATGTTTAGAGGCCACAACGCAACACAAGTGTCCAAGAGACTTAATACAGTGACATCGTTTATGGCCACATCAAAACCACCTCATCTCGAAGTTGTGCTAAAATCAGATACTTCTGAGCTATAACTGGGACCCCTGTCTCATCAAAAGCCACTGTATCATGGTGTCAGCAGTTTCCTGTGCATGAATGCTGAACAGTAACCATAACCATCAATTTATTGAGCCAAAAAAGTAAAGAGTACATTTCATCAGTGCTTAAAGTGTGGGAGTGCCTGGACGCCCCCCTTCCTTTCCAAAAGAAGTGCCTGGACGCACCCTACCTTTCCAGACTGCTGGCCAATAAGTGGCAGGACGGCATTCAGATTTTAAAATAGGTGCATGGACGCCGTCCATGACCGTCCAGGCACACTTTAAGCCCTGCATTTCATAATACTAAGAATAAGCCATCTGTTGGTCCCAAAACGGAACCCAGAAAGGACTGTAGAGTCCGGCTAGTTAGGGTCACCTATATACATTGCCTGGTGCTAGACGGTTGACATAGGGGTCATTTAGCTACGTACGTTCATATTAAAAGTATCTTGTATTCTTGGTACGAACGCAATTATTAGCACTCTAGAATAAAACGTAAAACCTTATTTAAGTAGAAAACGTTCATTCATATTCTAAGTATTTTAATACTTCTATACAACATTACGGTACACAGTACTACACACATGCTGACATAACAGAACCAGTTTATCTAACGAAATCTAATCTTGAGACTAAGTCAAAAACCAAAATTGCATAATTTACGCCATTTTACTCTACACGAATAGCAATGGACCTAAGAGTCACTCAAAGACATATATGCAAGACCAATCTAGTAGCCGAACACCGATTTATTAAGCTATCAGCTAAATATAACCCAGCAACTATTCCGAAAGTATTGCAAATTCTATTGCGATTATATTACATGCCCTATATTTATAAGAAACGCTGTAATGGAAGGCTGCTATATCCAGCCATCATGATAACCCAGTAATATTCCACTGGCTCAACCTCCTCTCCAGTCTATCCATCTCATCTTTCTTCCATTTGCACTCTCTCCTCCAGCTTTCAATTCATGACAGAAAACCGAACTCTTCACGCTATCGCATCCCGCTTCTACTCCCACGCCACAACCAATATTTTCCATCATGCTATCTTCTCAGGAAACTTCCCCAGATTCTGACCTGATACGAAAACAGATTAAACAACATGGTTATTGCACAATTGTTTTCATAGAGTACAAGTGAACAAGACGGATGTGATTTTGGCGTGGCACTGAGAAACCTTTAGAGATGTACATTTAATCGGGTAGCAGACAAAAACCGGAGCTAAGATTCTCTTCAAGGAGTTTGCCACAAGTTCCGCAGACTTCTACAAAGTTTGGGGACTGTTCCCTCTCTTTCTCAGGACTCACTCCATGGAAAAGTCTTCCTGATCATGTGAGGAACAAGCCATCTCAGGAGGCATTTAAATCACAGCTCAAGACCTATTGTTACAACCCTTTACCGACCAAAGTGTAGTAAATGGAATGGGAAAATCGCATGCCCTTGGTCGGTAAAGGGTCACAAAATCAAATAACTGTCATTATCTTTTTTAACTCATGTACAGCACCCTTTCCTTCGACCTCGGCTAAGCTACGGCACTATGCAAATTGTACTATTATATTATAATTCAAATTACTACTGCTTTTGCTTTAACGTACATAGTTTTAGCACTGCAACATCATGACCTACCTCTTTCGCAACCTGACTCAGGGCTTGGTCTTCAGCCGAATGTTGGCGCAATGTTGTACGCTTCCTACTAGCGCTGTAGTCTGCAGGCGATGCCATTACGAACAGCAGTTTGCATTCAGTGCTTTTAACTGAAACCATAAAACAGATATCGATAACTGTAAAATCTGATCTAAAGTTTCATAGCATTGTGTAACCGGGTAAATAAAGACCACATGGCAAGCACAAATCTATAGAAGAGCTTCCAAGTCCCAACTGGAGTTCATCATCCACAACTTTGGTATAGTAGCCTGACCCATGTACCTAAGTATAGCGGTATCCAACTGCCCATCATTGAAAATAAATCGACTGTCCAACAAGCTTCAAGTGAGCCATTATAAGCACTTGGGTCTAGTTCAAAGCTAGTTCAAACTGACATGCCTAGTTCAAAGTATGCTATTCAGTCTGAAGACCTAATTCAGAAGTACATTAAGCAGTCAGGCCTACTTCAAAGTTAGTCACGAAGGTTTCCTAAAATGCAGCTTAAAGCATAAAAGTCCAGATAAATATAATACATACATACAAACAAAGAAATTCATTACTCTATCCGCTTCAGCACTTGAAAACTTTCGAGTGCAACTTGAAAGCTCTACCATAAGGTTTTACAGAACACATAAAAAGCTGAGAGCATACTAAGTAACCAGCCACAGACTCAACACTCATATTTTGACCCCCCATCTCCCAAATACACCGAACCACCCCAAAGACAATGTGTATTCGCTTTGCAATTCACTGTAATGTCAATAGATGATAAACATTCCCTTAACACTTCCACTCAAACACACCACAAAGTAACAGCAAACTGGAAGAACTTTTAAATAGTCTATTGTTATTAATTAGGAACTTCTACCAGGCCAACGATAATAATATTTTTAACAATAATAATAATAATAAAAATAATAAATAGTAGGGCCTTTCCAGATTTTGATTTTATATTTGGCAATAGTGAAGTCCCTGAGGGATCCTCCATACCTCTATCCTCTATGAACAATAATAGTAACAATGACAATTTGTACGGTATTGTAAAACAGCCACATGGGTGCCTCACATACAACCAACAGCAGGATAGGTCTTACAAAATAAATAAGTGTTGAGTTCTGATTTGAAGAAGTCAACTGAGTCAGTTGCTCGCATTGATGTCTCATGCACAAAGGTGTCAACAGATGGTAAGGTATTTATGTCAGATATGACAGATGGCAGACCAAAAATCAAGGACTCGTATATATAGTCCAACCAACATCATCTTCATGATCTGTCCACTACTGATCCGTAGTGGACAAAATTTTGGAATCTCAAGGTCAGTATGACATTGACATCAAATGAAACTTGCAAGTGGAGTAGAATGAACGAATACAGAATTCCATAATCAAAGTCCTGCAACAACAAAATTAGTGCACCAAGAAGTCAAGAACAATTTACCTATTATGCGATAGGAATGACTAAAATATAGGTAGCCATACAACTTGGTTGAATAGCAACAATTCCTGGGATTAGCACTGATTTTTAAGCATTGTAGTTGGACAGACTTCAGTCAGTCATAAACAATGGGCCGCAATGAGAAACAAAGAATTCATGAACAAGAAATCCAAATATGTAAGTACACAGGTACTTAGCAAATATGTAAGTACAGAGGTACTTTTGCATTTAATAATAGTTAAGACTCTAGTTCAAGTACTGCACACTTTGGAGTGTCAACACGCTAGATTTTGCGATGAGAGCAAGAAGAATTTTAAATCAAATTAAGGCAGCTTGAGACCAAAGCTTTTGGCAAAGATACCCTTGAAGATGTGGGTCCAAAAGCATAATTCCACTAAAGGTATGTCAAATGTGCACACACATATATCAACTTATAAATACAACTTTAGATATATTTATTTGGTGAAAGACAATAGTCTCAAAAACAATGCCCATGTTACAAGTATCAGCTAACTGAACAAATGAGTCATCCAATTTAGAAAATTTCAGCAATCAAAATATACCAACTGAGACAACTAGGAGATCAATGTCCTACAAGGTGCTTACGACCACATGTGGTACATGCCATTATCTCTGCCCGAATTGACTATTGTAACTACCTACTAACTGGGCTTCCTAAGGTTTGCCTGTCATCTGTGAAAGCTGTCTTAAATGCTGCACATATGCATTATCCACATACAGGATTTATCACCTTCACTGGTTCCCGATCTCAGTGCAAATCAGAAAAAAGGCCTAAGTTCTACAGGGCTTAGTGCCTAAATACCTCTGTGACTTGATGTGTAAGAGCACTGTTCTCAGTACGATCGTCACGCCCTCTTCGTTCTGCTGATCGCCTTGATCTATATGTACCTCGGTCACGGACCTCATTAACACAGCATTGGGCTGTTGCCACTGTTGTCAGCGTGGAATGACTGTCCCGTGCAATTAGTAGCAGAATTCTGGTGGGGGAATCATGTGCATCTCTTCACTGTTTGAATACTTTTCTCTTTCCATGGCATGTCATGCCAGGAGCGCTTCTGAATAGCTCTGCTGTGAGAAGCGAGTAATCCCAAAGACTGCGTGCCCAAGAAACTACTAAAGTAGAGCGCTGCAGCCTTAGTTTAGAATTTTATACAAGTTTACTCGTATCTACTGCATATTTTCCCTTATTTATAATTTTATTAACCTGACCGTTTCACTTAGATCAAAGAAATTAGTCTACTCATATCTTTGCTTAGATCTCGCATTTATTATTTACTTACTGGGTATTATGGGATGCGACGGATAGGTCACAGCATTCTATTTTAGAGCTGCTCAAGCCATTGGCAGCCATACTGTTTACATGGACAGGCATGCAGTCTTCGGGATTACCGAGAAGCGCTTTACAAATGTTCATATTAGATTAGATTAAAGTCTTCTAAACCACTACCGTGAGTGTCGGTTAGGGTCAGGTAATGCATCGTGAGGGTCGGTTAGGGTCAGGTTAAACATCGTCAGTGTCGGTTAGGATCAGATTAGG
>OX457053.1:31044399-31069399 GCA_949752735.1 Lumbricus terrestris
CTGACGTCCTAGAAATACTTTTCTTAAGGTTTTGCCATTCCTTATGGAGATGTCGTAGCCGATCCCAAACGTGATTCCTAGCCTTCGTTGGAATGCGGGCTCTTTCCCAAATTGGGAGTACCATAGCTGCCGTTTCTTTTACGCTATCATCCAGACTCTGATTTCTTAGTGTATGGAAATTAAAAAGCACCTTCAGAACCTGTCCTCGTGTAGGTAATTTCGCATAACTGAAATGATCTTCCGTACTGCCTATCAACCAGATTTCAGCCTTTTTTCTAGTAGATTTAGCCATCCCAAGTGCGATATGATATATTAATTAAAACAAACACTGTCCGCCATTTGCAGCACGACACCCATGACATAAGCAAAAGATAAGCTGTCATTGTCACGAATATTGATTAGTTGGGAAGCGGCCATTCAGAAGGGGTCAAAGGCTGGCAAGAATGGGAATCATGAAAATATTGCCTATAATCCAACCTGGTTCCTAACTTTGGTCGCTTTGCGCAAGTCCTAAATGTTGAGCTATTAAGATATAATTTTGGATATGGAGGTTATTCATGATCTGTCACGATAATCTGACTTGGTCGTTAAAAAATATTCGAGTTTAAGATTTCACATGTACCTTAAAAGCACCCTAATATATAGGCCTATGTAATATATATATGTGTTTATTATATATATATATATATATATATATATATATATATATATATATATATATACGAGCTTTATTAACGAGAGAGTGTGTATATCACGTACACGCATTGCTAATAGCTAGACCTGTATAGAAGATTGATCTGATTTGCACTGTAATGTTCGCACAGCAATTCATTGCCGATCGACCGCGCCGCTGTTCAATGGTGTCAAGCCATGCAGATACTTGTCTCTAGCAGACGATGTCGATGACGATGTCGATCCATTAGTGGCGTCCAATATTAAACCATAGTCTATATATCATCGCAAGCGCCTCCACGGATGACGTCATACGTCTTTCCAAAACGCCTATAAAAGACGTTGCTTCACGCCAATTTCTCGCCAGTCATGCTCAGACGCTTGACAACAGACTGTAGCTGCTCAGTTGTAGTGCTCTGAGTTTAGCGGCGCCTCGATTTATTATCTGTCGTCAGGCTTAGCAACTTACTCACTTACTTACTTTACATTCGGCCGCGATTTTTGGCTGCAACCATCGTTGGTGGCCCTCTACCGACAAAACTATTTACTAAAGGCGGATTCGATTTCTTCGAGATTTTTTTCCGTTTGCGGAAGAACCCTCCTGGAAAAAAGAACGGAAGGAAGAGAAGAACTAGGAAGAGAAGAACATGGCTACCGGAAGACAGAGCGTAGAACGACGGCTGGCTTTCCAGAAGAGCTACAGTTCGGAGGTAGGACGACACTAGTGGGCGGAGGGGGGGTGAGCTGAGCGGGCGGCTGGGGGACCTCATAGGTAACCGCTGTCATCTTCATACA
This sequence comes from Lumbricus terrestris, assembly GCA_949752735.1. Lineage (NCBI taxonomy): Eukaryota > Metazoa > Annelida > Clitellata > Crassiclitellata > Lumbricidae > Lumbricus > Lumbricus terrestris. The sequence goes on from OX457053.1 coordinate 31,045,867, forward strand.
TGTATCTTTCTCGCAATATTGTATATATTGTGTATTTGGGTCGATATAGGCCTAATATTTATTATAATACAGCGAAACTAAAGAAAAGACGCATTAGAGGCAGGTCTACTGTATAGGCAGGCCATTGTAGGCCTATGATGCTTTAAATACATAACGACAATTATACACAAGTATATAATTATATATATATATATATATATATATATATATAATTTCTATATTCATTTATTCGTTCTTTATTTCTTCTCAGAGAAATAAAGCCTGCTCTAATATAATAGCTGTTATATATATATATATATATATATATATTGATGCTATATATAAATGCATAATTGATGTAATATATGTAAATATATACACTGTATAATATTATAAATAGGCTATTATACTATATAGCCTATAGGCATAGGCCCTACACAAAATATTACACATCCATTCATAAGTCTATAAAGCCCCTTTACAGTGACTCCAAGCAAGATAGAAAGCACAGTTTTGAGTATAGAAAAACTCCATCAAGAGTTCCAGGTAGCAAGCATAACTCCTGGTATAGGCTGATGGCTCACGTTCGGAGACGTTCCAGACCAATGGACCGACCACCAAGGAAAAGAATGGTCTCGATTCTGCAAAGTTGTATATCTTGCAAATGGAACCGCGCAGTAAAGTACTGCTTGAATTAATTTGCTCTCAGACGATTGAGGTGGTCAGCCAAACTGATCCTTCGATAATTATTAATAAGTATTAAGAAGCCTATATATCTAGGTTATACTTCACTTGTTTCTGTCACAATTAAGTATATCTTCTGCCTTTAGTCTGACAGAGTTCTGGCTCTTATATATTTAGTATCATTGTCATTAAGTTTTTTTTATGTGTGCATGTGTATTTATGTGCACTTGCCATATATATAGTGCGCGCCTTCAAGAATTCTACTCGGGATCGCTCCTGACTACAGCGCAGACACTGAATCAGAGTTTCACGCCGAAGCGCATGAGCAATTGCGAGTGAAGAACTTGCTCAAGGTCCCTACGTGGCATGTAGCACACTTTCAATTCATTCATTCATTCGGACATTTATATAGCGCTCCTTCAAGAAAAACTACTCAGAGGCGCTCCCGACTCCAGCGCGCCCAAAAAGAACAGTTTCAAGTTTAGTAAGGAAGGATCGTGGTAGAGTCCCAGGGTGTATAGGCGTTGCTCAAAAGGAAGGCCATTCCAGACCACTGTAATGTAATCTGCTCAGAGGCGCTCCCAGTCCAACTGCATGTGCCTAAATGAGGCAGTTTTTAAGTGTGAAGGAATATAGTGGCGCGACCTCTAGGTATCAAACGGAGTCAAGCAATTGAGCTCATTCGATGCGGCCATTCTTGTCTTCCCTTCGCTTTTCGTTCTTCCTCTGCACGTGTCGTCCGGGAATACCTCTGCAGCTATCCTAATTTTATTCATATCTATAGGCCTGCAATTATGATGTTTTCGGCTCTATGCATGGGCGGAGACCTATGGGGGAGACAGGGGGACGGTCCCCCCAATGGAGGTGTTGGGGGGTCGGCCCATGCATTCGTCCCCCAATCGTTGAGCGTCAAGACTAAAAAAAGGTCATCAACATTTTTGGCGGCGAAAATATAATTTTTTCGAGATTTCGGCGGATGACTAAAAAAACGTCGTCAGAAATTTTGGCCGGCAAAAGATGGAAATTCTTCGGCGACACTCAGCTATTCGTCCGTCAAAAAAGCTCGTGTCTTTCCGCTCCCCCCCAAGTCTCCGCTCAGGTCTCCGCCCATGGCTCTATGATAATAAATATGATGCTAAAACAATGACATTAAGAACTAGGATTGCACGAGGCTGCGCAACATGCACGTGTGTTGCAAGGCCCATTATTATTATTATGCCGGAAAATCTTTTTTTAAATCGATTCATCCATTTCCCGATAGGCCTATATCGCCGATTTTGCTGAAATGAGGCGTTTAAACAGCAGCGTTATGTAAATCATGTCTGCGTTAAAATTCAGTTCATTCAAAGTGCATGCCTTTGTCTCTTTAAAACATTCTTCGTATAAATATCTAAAATGCTAAATAGATAATATAATGATAAACACATGCATGCAAGCAATCACTCTCAAGCAGTGGCGTAGACAAGGGGGGGGGTTCGGGGGTTAAACCCCATTGGCCTAGGGAAAAAGTTTTTTTAAAGGTTATTTATCCACTTAAATAGGAAAAAAACATTTGCATGTAAATCTATCCTATACCCTTCGCAGCATGGTTTCCAATCTGGACACTCAACTTCAATGTCCCTATTAGATATCCAAGACAGGATAGCCGCTGCGATGGACAAAAATGAATATTCTATTGGAATTTTCCTTGATCTCGCCAAGGTCTTTGACTCTGTTGACCATAATATCCTCCTAACTAAACTTGAACACTATGGCATTAGAGGTACTTCATTGGATTGGTTTACTAGTTATCTTACGAATCGCTACCAACGAGTTATATGTAATGGTTTCCTTTCAAACCCTTTACCCATTCTATTTGGTGTACCACTAGGATCAATTCTTGGCCCACTCTTATTTTTAATATTTATTAACGATCTGCCAAATTCGTCAACTGTGCTACATTTCATTATGTTTGCAGACGACTCTAATGTCTTTTTTCCCCATACCTCATATGACCACTTAATACAATTGGTTAATAGTGAACTTATGTCTGCAAGTGAATGGTTTATAAGTAATAAATTAACACTTAACGCAAAAAAATCAAATTGCATCGTCTTTCGTTCCATAGGAAAATCCATTCCATATGACAATAGTCAAATTGTCTTAAACAATATTGTTATTCCTCAAGTATCCTCAACAAAATTTTTAGGTATCTACATTGACCAACACCTGAAGTGGAAAACTCACATTTTTGAAATTAGCAATAAAATTAAGAAAAACCTAGGCATTATAAAACGAGTGTCTTATCTTCTTCCACTTCATATCTTACGGGATCTCTATTTTACCCTCATATACCCATATCTTACTTACTGCAATATGATCTGGACTTCCACATACGACTCTCATCTTAACGATATAAGGATCCTTCAAAAAAAGGCCATAAGAGTGATAACTAAATCTCCACCAAATTCACACACCAGTCCGTTATTCTTCGAACACAAACTCCTAAACATAACCCAAATTAAATTTCTACAAACTTGCATTTTCATGTACAAATATATTAATAACCTCCTTCCACCATCATTCTTTTCCTATTTTGATCCTGCACTGCACCTGATATGCACTAGAAGCAGTAATGATTTTAGACCTGTGTTTGCTAGGACTAATGTCCGTAAGTTTTCGCTTGGAGTCCAGGGCCCTATTAATTGGAACAGTTTACCCAAAGAAATCCGCTTGGTTACATCCCTCAGCCACTTTAAAACCCTTGCACGTGCACACACATTAATTTACATCTCCTAATCTCAGTTTTGTTGTTTTATTAGTTAAGCTTTAGTTAAGCTTTAGTTAAGACATGCTTTCATATATTATTCATACTGTATAATAATTATTATGTACTCTACTATAGCGTCTGTTCTTTCCCCATTTAATCATACCCCACCATCTTGCTTAAATTAATCATGGTAAATAGGCTCCCTACTAAGCGGGACTTGTCCCTTCTGGAGGGCCTATTGCTCCCTTCTCTATCTAATAAAGTTCTGTATTGAATACATTACAATGTTAAATTTAAATTGTCTTGCATTATTTTCTGTTTGTTATGTTTTTTATTGTGGGATCAATAAATGATTTTGATTGATTGATTGATTGATGTAGGCCTACTAGCAATTGTTTTTCTTATTTTATTCACCTTGTTACTTTATTCACTTTTTTATTTACTGTAGTAGGCCTACTGTTGGGTTGGTGTCAGAAAGGGTATCCGGCCAGGCCATAAAAACCCAAAACTCCCATCTAAAATCTCTGGCTACGCCACTGCTCTCAAGAGAGGGACTACACAACCGAGAAATTTGCAACTTGAACCACGAATTATATTGAACCCAAGTAGCCTATAGCCTATAGCCTAACAGTATAATGACTTCGAAGAAGCAAGAAGGGCCTATAGCAGAAAAAAAGCAGTCTAACAGCAATTGAGGGATCAATAGGATTATAACCCTGAGGAACATGAATTCCGTTAGGGGGTCACCTGTAGCAACTAGCTAAATTTTGTCAGAGTTGTTAATAACGCAGGTGTACGATAAAACATTAGCCTACCTGAACCAAGGCTTTTTAAACGTGCAATTGTACACAAAATGTGGAGTTGTAAATGAATTTGGCGCAGTTGTAAAGCAATCTTGTGCAGTGAAAAACAGTAAAAAGATCACTGTCATCCGATTGGGGATAGGGTGGGGGTAAGGGTGGAGGGGAGGGGATAAATTACCATGGAGGATCAAAATGGAAGAAAATGGTTGGGCAGCAAAAAATAGGCCTACGCCGCTGCATGAAAGGCTACATTGTGTTCTTCGGTAAGCTCAGTGAGAAAGACAAAAAAGGACAATCACATTTAAAAGCAGGAAACTTAATTAGTACCCCCATCGGAAATTTATGGCGAATGACTAAAGGAAAAAAGGTATAATAATAATAATAATAATCTTCGTTTAATTTAGGAAAAGAGACAAATACAGGTGACACAACGCACCCAGTTACACGTCAAAGCACATTAAAAATCAACAACGGCAAAAATAAAAGGTAGTCGGAAATTTTCGGGCCAAAGGATATCATAGGTTAAACATGCATTGACATGGTTGTGCAGTTCTAAAAATTCCTTTTAAAAAGGGCTGATCTGAACTAGTTAACAGAGTTTAGCTTATTTATTTGTTTATTTATTTATTTATTCATTGATTTTCGATTACTGCACTGTCGAATTCTTACTCTGCCTTGCTTCCACAAGCACATTGAAAACTATTCTGCAGATATAGGCCTATATTGTAAGCCTATTGTATTTGGTATTTTGGTTATTAGTAAAAGGCTGTCATAGTAGACCTACGGTGATCCGTTCAGAAGCGCTATATACCAGTGTGCGAGGCCCGGCGAGAAAAGGCAGAACTCAGAGAAGTGAAGGAGAAGCTGAATGACTACCAAACATAGGCCTAATTGTAGAGCGAACATTAGGTGAAAGTGCATTTCGAGGAGAGGGACCATACGAAAAATGATCGAGACTGAGTCATGACAGTTCTAGCACGTGGGACCAGGAAGGCAATTCTATTTGAGGAACGAAGTGGACGGTTGGAGGTCGACTAGGTTTTCCGGGGCAAGACCCCGATGAGCTTTGATGATCAGAGTGAGTATTTTTAATCGTTTGCGAGCACGGAGAGGAAGCCAATGAAGTTCATCAAACATGAAGGGTAGAGATGCGAGAGGACAGAGGAAGGCAGGCTGTTGAGGGAGGAAGAAACGGAGGGAGGGAAGGAGGGAGGGGAAGAGAGAGAGAGAGAGAGAGAGAGAGAGAGAGAGAGAGAGAGAGAGAGAGAGAGAGAGGAAGGGAGAGAGAGTGGGGCGCCAAGGGGGCCATTCTATACATTCCATATAATAACCCACTATAGTAAGGTATTAGGTGAGGCAAATTAAGAATTAGGTGACAATCATAGGCGCAATCACGTCCTAAAAGTTGGGGGGACCATAATGAATCACGTCCTAAAAGTTGGAGGGGACCATAATAATAAAGCTAGGGGACCACTCAAAAGTTGGGGGACGCGTCCCGTGGGTCCCATAGGGTGGTTGCGCCTATGGTGACAATAGGCTGTAAATAAATGCAACTAGGTATGCAGGACGTTTTCCATATCAGGTCTCACGTCCACAACAAGTCAATCTATTGCGCCCCGTGGACTTATTGATCATTAAGGACTACTCAATACTCATATTTCTATATATGACCAAATTTGACAATTCTGTTGAGTAATTGCCACGTGTCTGTCCTTTTGATGCTCCATTCATAGTGCGCACAATTCCCAACAATGCAGGACTCCTATAAACGTCCATCATTAATACCGCCTCAATAACGAGTTAATTAAGCACAACGCTGAACTATATAATTCGCAGCTAGAGCGACGATCTGCAACGGCGTTGATCTATAAATTAACAGCCGCACACAAAGAGCGACGCGCGTCCGCCATTTTGATGCTGCGTCCAATCAAAGAACCATAACACGTATGGGGTAGCCTACTACGTCGGGGCGCTTTCAAAAGTTCCGGCAGCGCACGCTAACTCCAAATCACCGGCTCCTCCTGGGCGATTAACTATCTCGGACATTTGGTAGACGCCCGCCCGCCAGCCAGGTACAGCAACGGACTCAACCGACTAGGTTCTTCCACCCCCCTACTCGCAGGACGAGCATGGCGGAGGGACATCGGCGGCGGCGGCGAAGAGCCGAGTCACGTGCGCCGGAAGTCCGATCGTCTGCAGGCAGTTCCGGTCTGAACAACAAACATTCGCCGACGCTACGCTTCGTCGACGGTACGTGACGGTTGCCATGGCGACGCGGCAAACGTTGCTGCGGACGTCCGCTCCCCACCGACGAGTCCGCCGTTTTTCAAGTCCGTCCGTGACGACGGCGATTCACAAAGGTCGATCATCGAAGGTCACCCGTGGCCGACTATCGACGGGTCACGTGACGACGTGCATCTAGTGGTGGCGCCGTCTAGCGTTCACCGCGGTTTAATTTCGGTCACGTGACGCGAGTACGTCATCGCGGACGGCATCGGTTGTATAGTCCGGTGCTTCGTCGGCGGCGGTGTATTCATCCGCCGATTGAGACGGCTCAGACCGATTGAGCGACGGGACAGGTATGAGTCGGAGTTTGTCGTTGAGAAGTCGGAGGGAAGTCGGGAGAAGATCGCCTCGAGAATGATCAGGTGAAACAAACTGTACAGGAGAAGTCAACTCTGAGGGAGAATATGCTTCGATGAACGGAGAAGTTTGCTCTTCTCTTCTGCGGAGAAGAAGAATTACGGCCTGTGTGTCATTCGATTCAGAAATTGTACACTAGACTAGTTCGCTGTTAACTACCGCTAGTCTAGTCTACAGTTCATGGATTTGGTGATACGAACATTTGGTGATACGAACATTTGATGATACCAGCATTTGGTGATACGAAAAATTTGGTGATATGAACATTTGGTAATACCAACATTTGGTGATGTGAATGTTTGGTGATACCAACATTTGGTGATGTGAATATTTGGTGATACCAACATTTGGTATATAAAATTTTGATATCAACATTTGGTGATATGAACATTTGGTGATATGAAAATTTGGTGATTAGAACACTTGGTGATATGAACATTTGGTGATATGAGCATTTGGTGATATGAGCTCGTCGTCAAATGCAGGTTACGCGCAGGGTCACCACTGAGAATCGCTTAAGAACGAGTCACCGTCGCTTAGCACTTGCCGTCAAAGCGATCTCGGCTGTTTCTATATGCACAGAGAGATCGATATCGACCTCACTGATTGACTTCTTCGCCCTAGGATTAGCGGAAGAGGATCGAAATTTTTTAATCGACCCGAGCGTTGATACAGGACATATAGATTGATAAGCCGAGAAAGCAATTACGAGATGTACCGTAGTCTACATGTATATCTCCGTCTACCTGCGCCCTCAATGTATACCTACTCTAGACTCTTAAGTAACCTGCGCTACTGCTCCGTGTTCCTTTGTAGTAACTCGGAGTGGAGGAGTAGCCTCCGTGCGCACTTGGAGTAGAAATTAAAAGCATTCACAGGCATTCGATAAAATAATTAAGTAGGTTAACATTGATGACGATCAGTACAGCAGAGCATTATGGAGCGAGGCTATAGACTAAACACAGTCTGCAAGTTGTTATAGGCCTGGATTTTTAAAGCAGGTCAGCGAGTAGACCTAACATATCAAAGAGTAGCTAGGGAACATAATTCTATGCAACCTCGTCGGATAACTAATAAAATGGAACCAACAGAAAAGTTTTGAGACAATCGATGGCCTATCTTGATACCAGATTACCGTCGTTATCGTAATCATAATCAGTGGCGGCGCCAGGATTTCAGTTTTCGGGGGCTGAATTTGCGGGGAAAATTTTCCGTTTGCAGTCGCCAAAATTTCTAACGACCTTTTTTTAGTCGTGGGCCAAAATCTCATGAAAATTTTCCATTTCTGCCGTCCAAATTTCTGATTTTTTTTAGTCATTTGGTCGAAATTTTGGAAATCGGTCTTTTTTCATATCAGCCAAACTGTCTGGCAGATCTCGTGCGTACCTTTACGGTTCATTTGGGGGGGGGGCTAAAGGGGGTTAATCGTCCAAATTTTTCATTTTTACACGGGAAAAGATGGATGGCCTTTTTTTAGGGGGGGCTTAGCCCCATAGCCCCCCTTACGCCGCTACTGATCATAATTTCCAAATTTTTAAAGCGCCACTCGAAAGCTTTGCGCAGGGCACCAGCTTATTCACCGTTGTTGAGACCCTTTTGGGACACGGTAGCCGATTGGCTAAAGCAATTGCCTTGTAATATACATGGAGATCGTGCTAGGTTACTACTGCGGCGCTTCATAAAACGTGTAATAATGATAATAACTTAGATATAATACCATTCAATGAAATCAATCAACAGTGACGCAGCTCACTCAGTTGGTGTGATCGTATTTCTCTGGCCAGCTGCCGAAGACTAGCGCTCGTAAATAAGCTGGTGCCCCGCGCTTGGCCTGCGATTGGGGCCTTAGAAATATGGCGATTACGGTTGCGATTACGCTGACGATTACGATTGTTATTACGATTATGATTACTTTTATGATTACGAAGACTAGAACCTGATTAATCTGATGACGGCTTAATTTTATGGACGACTAAGCAGAGATAATAAACGAAAATCATTGTGATGGAGTTGATGGGAGTAAGGGGGGGCGGAGTTTAGGGTGATTGCTAACACTCTGGCATGAATGCGAAATCGCTTCCCGCTACCCTCGCAGAAGGCTCCTCTCAATCTTACAATTGGCAAACGGCGTTGGTAAACTGAGTAGTACGGTATGATGGACGCCCTGCTGGCTGCCAATTACGGTCAGTTTCGACTCCTGTAACAACTTGTAGTCATCCGTTCGTGCGACGAATTGTATACATGCGGCGTTGTGTCAGTTGGGATTAAACGAAGTTTATTATTGTGAAATTAGTGAGTGCTGGATGGATGGATAGATGATGGATGGATGGATGGATAAACTGGTTGTCGATTGTCGAGTTCAAGTTCATTTTATTTCCACGTTATTATGTATTGTGGAAATAAAATGAACTCGAACTTGAGTATACGTGGGGACTGGGGATGCATGGAAGGGTAGACAATTCAAAGAACGGGAGCATGAATAGATGAATGATTTTGAGGAATAGAATTAATGAGTGAATGAATGGATGAATGGGTTGGTGGGGTTTGAGTCGGAGGATGCATGGGTTGATGATGAATTGAATGAAGTAACGAATTGGTGAATTAATTAACCAAGTAATTAGTTAATGGATTAACGGATGAATGGATGGATGGGTATGGTGAATGGAAACATGAATGAGTAAGTAAGAGCACGAATGATTGATTGAATGATTGATTGAATGATTGATTGAATGATTGAATGTAGGCTATGATTGAAAGATTGATCGATTGATTGAATGAATGGATGATTGAATGATTTAGGAATGATTGAATGAATGATTGAATGAATGCATACATAATTGAGAGATTTGGTGAATGATTGAGCGATTGATTGAGTGATTGGTTGACTCAACGAACCAATCAGTGAATTATCGGAGATTTTTAAAGACCAAACTATTGAAGAGCCGAAACCTTTTGGAAGGCACACGAGTAATAAACTATATTTTTTTATATATTATTACTATATATTATATATTATTATTATTATATTATTATTTATTATTATATATTATTATTATTATATATAATATATTATATATTATTATATATATATATATTATTGAAAAAGTATAGCTTGGGTGTTTCCTCAGACTCCCTGCGAGAGCTTTGTTGTTCCACGAGTATCCAAGGCAAATGCCCTTCCGTTCTGCACTGGTTCCATTTGCACGAACTGCAAAGCTATTCAGAATCGAGCCTTTTCCGTGGTGGACCCAGTGATCTGGAATGGAATCCCACAGGAGCTACAAGTGTACATCTGCTTTCTGTGGCTCTTTCTGAACCATCTTTAAAGCATTTGTTTAATTCAATTCAAAGCTGTGGGTCTTTTGCCGTGCTAGCGTAAGAGTAGGGAACGTTTCTGAGTAGGTCTAGTCCCCTTGAAGAACCGCTATGTAACGTGTTGAATGATTTCTACGAGTAAAATGCAGCTGAAAGCTAACAATTACTTTGAAATATCAATAATTGCTCCAAACCCGAAATTGGCACAGAATAATTAATTTATAATTTGCAATTAATAACTTCTATAGCACCTTTGTGAAACTGCTAAATTGACATATATAGAATCCTCCATGAAAAATACCCATGTTCATAGTTTCCTGCTTTTAATTTAATTTGTCAAGATCTTGCTAAAATATCTAACCGTGGGTCCCTGATCATTGAGTTTTGCCGACACTCCCCATGCAAAAAAATCTGCCGAAGCCCATGGCACATAAAAACAAACCTCCGCCAACATATCCTCCACTTACACATTCGTCTCTCGTAAATAATAATAATAATAATAATAATAAAAATAAAAATAACAATAATAATAATAATAATAGCAATAATAATAATAATTAGCAGCTTTATGTCAATATTTCAGGCATACCTTCATATACACACACATAGCTAGGCCACTTAAGACGCCATTTTCTGTCTGTCAATATTGCTATTTGCATGCGGCGTTCTTTTGAAACGATGGTGCAGATAGACAGACACAGACAGACACAGACAGACACAGACAGACACAGACAGACACAGGCAGACACAGACATACACGGACAGACACAGACAGACACAGACATACACGGACAGACACAGACAGACACAGGCAGACACAGAAAGACACAGACAGACACAGACAGACACAGACAGACACAGACATACACGGACAGACACAGACAGACACAGACAGACACAGACAGACACAGACAGACACATACATACACGGACAGACACAGACAGACACAGACGGACACAGACAGACACATACACAAATAGCCTCAGTCAATTATCGACAGCATACCGTAAGTCTCTAAAGCTGCTATAGATACATATAAATGCACATATATATATATGCATATTATGACTGTCTCATATATATATATATAGATAATGCATATTCTTAGATACATAAATACGTATATATATGCATGTATACGCATACATCATCGATGCATATGGACACTATTTATATATATATGTGTGTATATATATATGTATATATACATAAATCCAGGCATACACGTTAGTATACACAATCCATCAATCGATGCGTAACACTTCATCCACCAACTTTGTGATATCGATCCAGAATATCCATGGCGCGAAACTGTATTTAGGCGCGAGCGGCGGAATGGAACAAGGAAGGGAGAGATGGAGGGATGGAGAGAGAGGGGAGAGAGAGGGGGAGGCAAACCGGAAGTGTGTGACAGCCATTAGCCATTGCACCGCTGTAGGCACTCAACGGTTGGTAGAAGGGATTGGAGGTGCGCAGATCTTAATCTCGTCCGTCATCGCTTAATACAACATATACATGTAGGCGCGGAGAGGAAGGAGTGAAATGAGAAGGAAGAGGACGAGGAGGAAGAGGAGAAGAAGGAGAAGGAGGAAGAGTAGAAGGAGGAGGAGGAGGAAGAGGAGAAGGAAGAGGAGATGGGAAGAGGAGGGAGTGGAGGAGAAAGGAAGAGGAGGAAGAATAGGAGACAAGATGAAGATGAAGAGGAGGAATATGAGGAGGAGGAGGAGGAGAAAGAAGAGAAAAAGGAGGAGGGAGGAAGAGCAGGTAGGAGGAGGAGGAGGAGGAAGGAGGAGGAGTAAAAGGAGAAAGAGGGCGGAAAAGGAGGAGGAACATAGAGTTGGGAGGAGGAGGAGGAGGAGGAGGAGGAGGAGGAGGAGGGAGGAAGAGGAGGAGGAATGTAGACTAGGAAGGAGGAGGAGAAGGAGGAGGAAGAGGAGGGATGGAGAAGAGGAAGAGAATGAGGGAGGGAAAGAGGGAGGAAGAGGAGGACAAAGTTTACGCTGAAAGCGCGCGGGATTCTGTGGCAGATCGAATCAGCCAAACGTAACGGTCACGCATCAAAGCGCATCATCATCATCATCATCATCATCATCATCATCATCATCATCATCATCATCATCATCAACAGCAGCATCAGCAGCAGCATCATCATCAGCAGCAGCAGCAGCAGCAACGTTGTTGATCGACGTGTAGGCAGATGATATGCCTCCTACGCGATCGCTAAATTTATCCATATCTGCTAAAAATAATTAATCAAGTGCAAATAATTATGACGTCTTCAGTTTAGCCTCTTTGGAAAAATTATTAGTCGTCGGTCTCATTGTATAGTTGTCAAAATGCTGATGCGCTACTTTGATATGCAAATGATTTGTGTTGGCCTGTGTGTGGGTGCATGTATGTGCGTATGTGTATTTGTGTTTACTTGTGTGTGTGTGTGTGTTTGTGTGTGTATGTGCGTGTGGGTGTGTGGTGACTTGCTTCTGACGATGCTATAGAAAATGTCGGTTGCTGGCCCCGGCACCTGGAATGGACCTCCTATGGCACTTGGCCTAGGCTATTGCCCGCCCAAGGATCACGTCTCGATCTGGCCTTAAGACTGCTTTATTAAGCCGAGGAATGGTCGGGAGCGCCTCTGAGCCGCTAGTAGTATAGGTACTTCTAATAAATAAATAAATAAATTACATTACATATTGTATAAGGGGCGGCCCATAAATGACGTCACGCAAGTTTGAACGATTTTTAGCTCCCTCGTCACGCCTCAGCACAAAAGTCAATATCTATAATTCCGGACCCACATAATTATATCGTCACAACTGTGTGACCCTCCAACCATAGTTGCGTGTCGTCATTTATGGCCGGTCCCTAATAGAACAAGTGGTGCCAATAACAAAACAACACGCTGGGTTCTATTTGGTAGAACGCCCATAGTCTGCGCCCATAGTCTGATGATGATGATGATGATGACGATGATGACGACGACGACGACGATGATGATGACTACGACGACGACGATGATGATGATGATGATGATGACGATGATGATGATGATGATGCAGGTGATGTAGGCTGATGATGATGAAGTGGGTGATGACGACGACGACGACGACGACGACGATGATGATGATGATGATGATGATGATGATGACGACGACGACGATGATGATGATGATGCACGTGTCTTTAACAGCACAGAGGTTGGAGCCGACGCAGTCTCATAGATGACGCCAAGTTCGATACGGTGACGAATGCCGAGCTCGAGAAACAGGGAAGGGACTCGTTGGACGTGGGAGCGACTGCCGCAGATGACGTCATCGAGGTGGACGAGTCGTTTTCGCTGGAAAACGGAGAGACGGCTGTGGTCCCTGATGAGGCCGTGACTTTCCGGAAGTACGCCGTCATCCTGTCGACCAGGGAATCGGGAGGAATCTCCACAGTCTTCAAGACCTTCGAAGTATTATTCGCTGAATAATTGTGATCGTTGCCGTCGTCTTGATGGCATAGAAAACTCGATTTATTACGCGATGGGTAATATAATGTAATGTAATGTAATATAATGTATGGGTAATGTAATGTAATGTAGTGTAATATAATGTATGGGTAGTATAATGTAATGTAATAATAATGTATGGGTAGTATAATGTAATGTAATGTAATATAATGCATGGGCAGTATAATGTAATGTAATATAATGCATGGGCAGTATAATGTAATGTAATGTAATATAATGTATTGGTAGTACAATGTAATATAAGATAATTCATTCAATCGTTCATTCGGACATTTATATAGCGCTCCTTCAAGAAAAAAACTACTCAGAGGCGCTCCCGACTCCAGCGCGCCCAAAAAGAACAGTTTTAAGTTTAGTAAGGAAGGATCCTGGTAGAGTCACAGGGTGTAGGATAATGTATGGATAGTATAATGTAATGTAATGTTTTATCATGTATGGGCAGTATAATGTAATGTATTCCATACAATTTATATAGCATCGTCAGTAGCAATTAAGCCACTTCTAGAATGCCTTACACGCATATTGTCAACTGTCAGAGTAAATGCAATGAGTTCGGGAGCAAATGCAGCTTCAATTGTTTAAAAAAAGTTGATTCAGTTTTGATTTCCTGGATAGTTTATGGAAGACTATTATTGGAAGTCCGAGTCTTCCCGAGCATCGAGATTCTTGTCTGGAAAAGGAATTTGAAGACGTTTATGAGGTGGACTGTAGGTGGAGGAGGAGAATGAGGAGGCATGGACAGTTGGACACCCGCAAAACACAGTATAGGCCTATTCCATGTTAAATATTTCGGCAGGAACTTGAAATTTCAAACTTAGAATCGAGTGATATATACATGTGCCATTGGGTATTTTTCATATGTTTAAAAAATGTAAAATGTGAAACTTTTGAAATCTGAAACAGTATCCAAAAAGTCATAACAGAGACGACACTATAACTATGATAAAATATATATCATCATAAATACAAAACAGTATACCTATGGATAAAGTAATTCACTCGTAGTTCTATTACTCAATGCGCTTCGGCGTGAAACGCCGTTTCTGTGTCCGAGCTGTAGTCGGGAGAGACTATGAGTAGTGATCTTGACGGAGCGCTATATCACGCACTCAAACATACATAAAGAGGTCCATATGCATAGTTTAAAAAATTATTCTCATTTAAAGTTAAATTCTCAGTTTAACTCTGTATCATTTTTACGATCCTTAATTAGGGCTTTGGTACAAAGATATTTCTTTAAAAGCAAACATTAGTAGTTGATAAAAGATATAAATTTTTCCGTGTGGGGGGGCAGGGTGCCCCTCTTGCCCATGTAAATGTGCGCCCATGTGAGGATGGAGAGGAGGAAGCAGAGGAATAGGAGGCGAAGAAGAGAAAGAGGGAAAATGTTAAGACTCGTCCTTGTGAGTCTATAGACTATAGAAGTTGGGGCATTCAAAGAGAAGTCGCCTATCTATAGACACGCTTCTACGCTTCTCATACATGTACACGTGTATTCACTCCCGATTTAGTAGTGTTGTTTTCGTTAACGAAAACGAAAACGAAAAGGGTAATTAACGAAAATGAAACGTTTTCGTTAACAAAAACGAAAACTAAAACTAAAACACGCTGACAACGAAAACTAAAACTAAAACGAAATATGCAGCAATCAAAACTAAAAGTAAACGAAAATTGATCAAACGAAAACTAAAACGATATATGGCCAAACGAAAACTAAATAATTTGCTCGTAATTTCACCTTACTTTCCTTATTTGTGTGTATTGTGCAAATGGCGTATTTTAGTATTGTGAGGAAGGAGATTACTCACAAGTGGGTCGTTTTACCTGTATACCCGGGGGTCATAATTATGGCTCTAAACCTGTCCAAACCGGTTTGGGGATTAGGGGCTATTAATATGCAAATCAGAGTAATGCAGGACAGTGATTGTCTGAGGAAGCTTTGCAGGGCCGACAGGCAGAGTGACCAGTGGAGTTAGGTAAGATATGATTGGCCAGTGAATAGGGAGAAACAATGGTGAGGCACGTGAGAGTGAACAAAGGCTGACCGCTGGCAAGGAAGACTCTGTCTTGCTGTGGCTGGCTATGAAAAGTATAGTCGTCTCTGGTGTAGATAAGAGCCTACTCAGCCTATATGATTGCCCTTGGAGAGAGAAACCAAGAGAAGTCCCTGACCAGGATCTGATATATGATAAATATCCAGGGTGAAATTTATTAGTCTAGGAGAATTTCTGTAGCAATATATTTTGAGGCCAAAAAAGGAAACGGACCACTTTGTTTGACCCGAGGTAAGAGTAAGTCTTAGAGTTTACAATCATAAAATATTCTCATTGATATGCTTTGCCTGTGACCTTTATTTAGTTGTGTAAAATCCTGCTAGAACTGCGTGAATAGTCGCACAATATCATATTATTCTCATTCATTCACTTCACATTACAATATTCCATTTTGGGATGTTTAGTTCTTTGCATTCATATATCCAGACTAGTGTTATCAAACGTTCTAGCGCATGATAGACTGGGTGGTCTTAGGGATGATAGCGGGCATCTACCCTGCATCCTACATTGTACCTATTCTTCACGCCAGTGATGCTATCATTATTCTATGGACTCCACATGCATAACAGAAACAATAATTCCCTCGGCCGTTACCTGGGCTATCAAAGAGTGATAAAAACTGATTAAAGTGCACGGATAGGTAAAACTATATAAAAACTGTAACTGGAAGAAGCAAAATTATTTGAGAACTTGAAGTAGAAGTAAAATTGCTTCAGGCAGAAGTGAATAATAACCCGAAGTGATATTATTTGAGAACTAGAAGTGGAAGTAAAATCACGTCAACAGAAGTGAATAAGAACTAGAAGTAGAATTAATAAACTAAAATATCACTGAGGGACACTATAATTATTTACATGTATGATCAGGGTTGATACGTAATTTTGACCTTCCTGTGGTGAGCAACTGCATATATCGTTGTCATAAAATTTTGTATTAATTCCAAAAAAGTTATGAACTGTAACGCTGAGGTATTTATCAATTGGGCAGCAAATTACATTTCACATAATGATCGTTTTATGTTCAGCACATCTTCGTATTGATTTGTATCAATATAGTTTATTCAAGGAACGAAACGGTATTCACTGCTAACGAGTGTGTAGCCCCAGATTATTAAAACTAAAACTTATATTGGCATACTAAAACTAAAACTAAAACTAAAATTGGCATACGAAAACTAAAACTAAAACTAAAATTGATCCATAAAAACGAAAACGAAAACTAAAACTAATATTCAGCAACAATTAAAACTAAAACTAAAACTAAAATTAAGACTAACAATCAAAACTAAAACTAAAACTAAAATTGGGGCAATATTAAAACAACACTACGATTTAGCCATAACCGCCCACGGGTCTCCCTATTTAAAGCAACGCCCGCCCACTGGGGAACCCTCATCGCACCACATTCGCCCACTCTAGTTCCCACATTCCTCCTCAACTTCTCTTCCTCTTCCTCCTACCTTATGCTATATTGTTCCCGCTCTGATGCCTTGCTACTCCTCCTCCTCCTCCTCTTCTTCTTCTTCTTCTTCTTCTTCTTCTTCTTCTTCTTCTTCTTCTTCTTCCTGCCTCGATTCCTCCCTTTCTTTCTCATCCTACTCTGGACTCATTCCTCGTCCCTCTCTATTCCTCTTCGTGCTCCTCCTTCTCCTCCTTCTCTTCTTCTTCCTTCTCATCTTCCTCCTCTTATTCCTCCTCCTCCTCTTCCTCTTCCTCCTCTTATTCCTCCTCCTTCTCCTCCTCTTGCTCCTCCTCTTGCTCCTCCTCCTCCTCCTCCTCTTCCTCCTCTTATTCCTCCTCCTCCTTCTCCTTCTCCTCCTCCCCTCCTCCTTCTCCTCTTATTCCTCCTCCTCCTCCTCCTCCTCCTCCTTCTCCTCCTCCTCTTCCTCGCTGAACACAGCCACGTCCTCTCATACAGCGTTTCATACCTCGGGCGTTCCACCATGCTTCACGGTGTACATCGAACAGCACTCAAGTCAAATGAATCCTGATTTCCTGGCCTCGGGCTTCTGAGTGGCCCGCCATTGTAAACCAGCGACGCGCCGCGCGCTACGGACCGCCGACTTAAAAGCCAATTAGACAAGAAATTGAGCCGCTGCTTATTTGTGCATGAGAAAAGCACGACAGCAGGGGGCGCCCGTCCGTCTCCATGAAAGCCCATCAGAACCTTTGAAAGAGATTTACGCAAGCTTTGCTTCCTCGCGGCTCTGCTATGAAAAGTCGCCTAGGAAAAGCTATATTTAAGCTTTGCAAAACGCTGAAGAAGCTTTTTAAAATTCTATGGTTACTTTTAGACACGCTATAGAATCTTTGATGCGTTAATGCAGTTGATTTAGCTTTGAATTTACACGTTTTCATTGACCCTACATAGAATAGGTTCATAGGATCCATCTCTAAGCTTTCATGACATATCTATAGCTAGATAAATAACTGCATAACGATCTATATATTATAGCCTGCCATTGAAATTCCGATTAGTGTAAAAAGGAAGCGGAAACATTAGGAACCACTCAACGAAACATTGCTCGCTTGAATGGAGACGAAATTTAATGAATAATAATCTAGACTTATAATCGCCTCCTCTTTCTGGTCTCTTTTTAATGGTCTCTCTCTGGCAATTGAGCTCGTATCTTTTATTTGCTACTCTGGAAAATCTCCGTGGCACGACTGTAGGATACAGCGCTCGGGAATAAGTTGGTATCCTGAGCTCAGCTTCAGGGCAATGCTGTAGAAATCTTGAGTCTACGACAGTGCTTAAATTGTGGGAAAATAAGTGCCTGGACACCCCTTACCTTTCCAAAAGAAATGCCTGGACGGCAGTGGACGCCCTTTACCTTTTCAGTCTGTGCTGGTCAATAAGTGGCAGGACGGCTTTAAGATTTTTAAGTAAGTGCATGGACGCCGTCCATGACCGTCATGTCACACTTTAAGCCCTGGTCTACGATTACAATAATTGTCCTTCCTCCTCTTGTGCAATCAATGCAGCTATCCATCAATATGAGAACTGCAGAAAAGTAACTCGAGGTCGGTGTTTGATCCACATCCCAATGTACAAAGAAGACATCACTTTGGGATCATAAGAAAGACTAGGATTTTGAACCCAAACTCACGACAGTAGGCCTACTCATACTAATATATCTATAGAGTACCGGTATAGAGAATTCAATTTCAATATCGTGAGGCTTGGTTTCCATAAACGGGACGTCATTTTGGAGTCCATTGTGCTCGAACCTGTTACATTGTCTTGTTGTGTACGATTGTTGTACTCTTCCTCCCTTCCCATAACACGATCCCTGGTTGTTGACCTGTTTCCAATTGTTTTCCAGAACTGTCGTTCGGTGGTACTCCACGTTGAGACGAGACCTCCGAAGCGGAAGGGCATGCACCTGGAGATGTTGATCCAGTTCGAAGCGACCAGAGAGGATGCTCTGAACGCCGTCAAGGGACTCAAGCAGCTGACTATGGTCGAGGATGTCACAGTCGTCAGCGACAGGGACTGCATCGAGAATCGTAAGACAGACAGACAGACAGACAGACAGACAGACAGACAGACAGACATACAGACAGACAGACAGACATACAGACAGACAGACAGACAGACAGACACACGAATAGGCATACAGGCAGACACCCAGACATGGAAATCAACAAGTGACGTTAATTTTTCCGCGAAAATTCGAAAAAACGGAATTGAACGTTTAGACAGCTGTAACTTTTGCAAACACGAAAAGTTTCAAGTGGAGCTTTCAGGGATTGTTGGAAATTCATTCCCCTGCAAATTGGGAAATTTTCGCAGATAAAGTTAAATCCGTTGTGAAGATGTCTCATTTTATCCGGTGGTACATTTTTTATTGAGTCACCCAGTGCATGTACATGCACGATCAGACACGCTTACATTGTAGATGACATTTTGGCTAGGCAAGCAGACAGACAAACAGACAGGCAGGCAGTGTCACCATTGTCATCATCACCGTTATCGTCATCACCATTGTCATCATCACTATAATTATGATCATCACCACTATGATCATCACCATTGTCATCATCACCATTGTCATCACCACCTTTGTTATCATCACCATTATGATCATCACCATTGTCCCCATCACCAAAAATCTAAGTCTTGTGGCGTTGTTTTTAGATCCGTGGATTCCACGACATATTACGGATCTGGATCGCTGCACTCACTTACTTACTAAGTTCGATCCGGATCTGGACTACACACATCCGGTAGGGAAAGCTACACACAGTGATGGGGAAAATACTTTTAAAAAGTATTTTGAGTATAAGTAAAAATACTTGGTCACAAAAGTATTTAAAATACAAGTAAAAATACTTTTTTACAAAAGTATTTAAAATACAAGTATAAAATACTTGACTTCGAAAAGTATTTAAAATACTAAGTACAAAATACTCACTGCCAAACTATATAACAATTAAGGAAGTCATATTACATTGCGACAAAAAATACATAGAATTTTGAACACAAACATTTTCTTCAGCATTCAGTTCAGCATTCTTTGTGTCCATGTCTAATGTGTCTCATGGAATTAATTAGCCCATGCCATCATCACTGTCATCTTAAACACTTGAAGGGCGTGCACCGAGCAGTATGCATGGTGACTTCTCACTTCTGGCTCATACCCTGCTTTCCAGTTATGTAGTCGAGTACACCTGAGCTTAGTCTGAGTCATGCCCGAGTCCATCTAAACTGAGTCCGAGTTGAGTCTGGGTCTAAAGGTGTCTGAGTCCGAGTCTAAGATGCTAGAGATGGGGGTCCAAGTTCGAGTCAGAATCCATTAACATCAAGATCCACAGAAACACTAAATTTAATGGCATATAAAAATATCAATAGCCCACTACCTATGCAGAAAGAACGGTCAATGTAATTTATCCAAATTGAACTTTAAAAACATTAAGTTAGATCAAATTTTGTTCAGAAATCTGACGCAATGAGATGGATAAAAGTTGTTCCACTTCTGAACACAGGTTCAACGTACATACCTTATAAAATCTGCTATGTTGAGACGTACGTCCTATCACAATTCTGCCCATCGGCAAAACCCTTTAGGGTACTTTTTAAAGTAAGTCTTCGAAATCTGTGGTATGGGAATGGGCCGAATGGCCTATCCCTTGTGATATTAATACAATAGACTGCACCAGCACAGGTCAACTTAGTGTTATAGGTGTCTTCCTGTATGCTGTAATTCGTCAAGTGATCCAGTCTGTGATCCATTAATGGAGATCAATGTAATGAAACTCTGCACCCCGATCCAAGGTCAGAGAAGCCCCAATTGCCACCAGCCAATAGACACGTCTAATGCCTTCCTCATTTGTCCTATTCATAAACATCTAGATTGTTAACATCTAGCCTACATGTATGTCCCATTCTATCAGCACAGACAAATCCATTGTGGTGCCAAACATCAAACTGATTTCGAACATAATTATTATAATATTATGCGTGTCATTGATGCCTCATAGGCATTATGTATAGACTCCGTGTACTCTTCCCATACACCATACATCAAATACACCTGTAATTAACATTCCTCACTCTGTGGTCAGCGGTGCCCAGTCATCCGTAACAATGACTAATCAATGTCAGCCTGTTTTACTATATTGTGTGACTTAAACCTCCTGTACAAGGATTCCTTTGTTTGTGTAATGAAGCAGCATGAGAATGCAATATTGCATAGCTAATTGCAGCTGGTGAGATTTAAAAGTATTTTGAAAAAGTATTTTGACATAATCATATTTTTAAGTACAAAATACTATCAAAAAAGTATTTTAAGTAAAAGTATAAATACTTGATCACAAAAGTATTTAAAATACAAGTACAAAATACTTAGATTGTATTTAAAATACTATTTTAAATACTAGTATTTTAAATACTTCCCATCACTGGCTACACAGCGGATTTCGATTAATATAACAAAGAATAACGATGATCACCCATAATCGCTTGGCTTTTCTTGGCTTGTTAGAATAAGCGGACATGTTAGTTGATCATGATTAACTGGTTGATTGCTTGCTTGATCGATTGATTGATTATGTGAGGAGTGATTGATTGATTGACTGATAGATTGATAAAGTGAGCGATTGAGTTTCTGATTTAGTTAGCAAACGAGTTAATGAGAAAATGTGTGAAATGGGCGAATGAGTGAGCGAGCAGGCGAACTCATGAGTGATTTGATGAATTATTGTGTCAGCGAGTTTGTGATCGAGGGATAACTTAGTAACTTCCTACCTTACTAGCTGCTTTATATGGATATTTATGCAATAAGTTAATTTATGTAAGCACTCGTGTGGCTATAGCCAATTTGTTATTCAGATATATTAGATATTTAATATAGATAGGCCTACCGTATTTATCTAGTTATTAGGTAATTGGGCAATAAAATCTGCGTGGCCAGCTAATTCGTAGGGTCTATTCTCCTGGATATATTTAGCTGCTGCTGTCTACTGTGTCATTACCTGGACAATGTCTTTTTCGTTTCATTCGTAGGGTTTTGCTGATAAGGAATACAGAAATAGACGAAAGTCGATCGCAGATCTGGCGTTTACTTACAGGAGGTTAGCTTATACATGCTAATTCACAGCGTCATCCATTGCATACAATGCATAGGCATCGTTCAATCATTCATTCATTCATTCATTTATCCATCCATTCTTCGTTCGTTCGTTCGTTCATTTATTCATTCGTTCGTTCGTTCATTCATTCGTTCGTTCATTCATTCATTCATTTATTCATTCATTCATTCATTCGTTCGTTCGTTCATTCATTCGTTCATTCATTCATTCATTCATTCATTCATTCATGCATTTAAAAATTGCATAGCGTCCCTTCACGATACGCACTCAGAGGCGTCCAGACCAACCACGTCAACATACATATAAATTCGATTCCAGCAACTTGCATAAAATACTTTATTGGACAGAAAATTCAACAGTCAGTCAGTCATCTTTCGAGACATTGTCCATATATGAGAGTTCCATTACTCAGACCATTCGTCTGAACAATAGACGAAAGAAGGACGAAGACTGTGATGATGATGATGATAATGATGATGATGATGATGATGATGATGATGATGTAGATGATGATGATGATGATGATGATGAAACTGATTTTTGGTGATGAGTAGAAATTACTACGACGACGACGACGACAGTGACATTATCATTAATTCGCCCCAACGACAAATGACGAATGACGATGATGACGACGACGTGAGATCGCAGGAAGTTGTGTATTACCGATATTAAGATACAGACTGTGGGATCATAATAATAATATTCGTTTTTATTTAATCATTTGCCAGTGGTCAGCCGATCACCAGAGTCGAATACACAGCGGATGAAGTGAAAACTTGGTAGGTATATACTGTCAACTGATTTATTTTTGACTAGCATCAATTTTATGATTTATGAATAAGTATTTTAATCAGTTTGGCTGTTTAACTGCTCACTCTTTTCTTTCTTCCTCCTCCATTCCACTTTTTCTAATCCGCTAACTCCTTAACTCTTCATTGGCTAAAAGTTTCTCAGCGCATCCATTACAAAATTGTTTCTCTAACCTACAACGCTCTTCAAACCTCTCAGCCCTCCTACATTCGTCAACTAATCACCATCCAACCGCACAGGTCTACGCGCTCATCATCATATCTTTCTCTCTCTCGGCCTCCAGTATCATCCTCTCTGAAATTCTGCGACCGCTCCTTAGTCTATGCTGCACCAGCTCTTTGGAACGGACTCCCAACATACCTCCGCATGTTCGCTCACCCTCCTATCTCTC
>OX457053.1:31074399-31081899 GCA_949752735.1 Lumbricus terrestris
ATGGGTCTATGGGAGAATTGGCTGATTCATTCAAAGCATTTATATAGCGCTTCCCATAGGTGTGGTAGGAGGCGCGGGTCTAGGGGAGGGGCAAATGCCCCCAAATTTCGGGCAAATGTGTTTTTCGGCAAAGCAGGCATGGACGGCCCAATTTTCTTGTACTTTTTCGGTAAAACAGGCACGGGAGGATTTTTTCGGGCACACAGAGTTGAAGAGCTATATTTTCAAACGATTCGTACGAGATGACTAAAAAAAAGGTCGTCAGAAAATTTGGCCGAAGAACAAATGATGTAAAAACTCGATCCGCACAAAATTGTAAAAATATATTTTTCGGGCAAAGTCAAATCTTTGCCCCTCCCCCACTGCCGAAATGCCCCCTACGCCTATGGCGTTTCCCCATGATATCTACACAACGTGCATTTCTATCCAGAGTTCTTCCTACGTTGATGCATTTGGGAAATGATCCTGATTTTATTGAGCGACCGTATGATCATCTGGACCTTGCTCATTTTACTCTCATCATGTGAGATCCAACAGCGCTGACAGTTTGAATGGACTTTCTCCCTCATATTTGGTGTGCCTTGACTCATAAATAATAAATAATAAATTATGCAATGCAGCATTCACTGAAAGAAGCAATATGTCAAATGGTCCAGTTAGGTATACATCGGTAAGAGCGTGTGGCCGTGCATTTGCTGTGATGGGTTCCTCTATATATGAAGTGGCTTTTCACCCACTTATGCGAGCAAAGCTATTTTCTGGGCTCTTCCCGCGTCCTCTCGCCCGCTCAAGACGTTTCTTTTCCCCGTGGCTTTTGTGCTGAAAGCGCCTCCGAATAGTCTATGTTGCGAGACAAGGCCGTAGCTAGGGGTGTTTTGGGTATTTGAACACCCCACCCCCCAAATGGAAAAATAATATAATGCATTTACGAGCACATGATGTAAAAACCGTGAAATTAAACCATAAAAACACTCCCCGAAATGGAAAATTGTAAAAAAATTAATTAATTAATTGGTGACATTTTGTGAAGATTTCGGTCGGATGACTAAAAAAGGGAAATTGGTGAAACACCCCCGAAATAAAATCCTGGTTACGGCCTTGTTTCGAGATGAGTTGCTCTATAAATTTATAGATACAATTCGATACGGTTCACATGTACATGTAGGTACAAAGATTTGGATCTCTAAAGTGAGTCAGCATCGGGAAGCGAATCGCGGTCCGTACTATATATCTTTCACAGAGGCGCGTTAGAGCGGCCACACGTTCTTACCGTATATAGGATACCAAACTGGACCTACTGCAGACAATAATATTTGACATTTCGTTTCTTTCAGTAAATGCTGCATAATTTATTATTAATTATTTATTTTTATTTCTCGCATTTGCTAATGCGGTCCTTCAAAATCTCTACCCGGAGACGCTCCCAACTACAGCGCGGACACTGCATCGGAGTTTCACTCTGATGGGAATGAGCAATTGCGAGTGAAGGACTTGCTCAAAGATCCCTACGCGGCGGCCTGAGGTGGATTCGAACCTGAAACCCTCCGGCTCCAAGGCACCGAACCCACCACTACACCACCGCGCCCCACTAATAATATTAAAATATTAACAACATTATTGGTGTTATAGTAGCCTGTGTGTGTACGTGTTCAGCTGTACTGGTTCACGGTTGAGTTCGGGCTGTGCAAGCAGAACGGCGAGGTCCGTGCTTTCGGAGCAGGGCTCCTGTCGGCCTACGGAGAGCTACAATTCGCCCTGTCGGATAAACCAGAGAGACGACCGTTCGAGCCAGCGATTACGGCCATACAGAAGTACGACGATCAGAACTACCAGTCCGTCTACTTCGTGGCCGAATCATTTGAAGACATGAAAGAGAAAGTCAGGTAACAGTAGTGATGTGAGGGTGGATACTAATTCAGTTTGCACCCAATGACCCTATGAGTGCAAAGTGAGGTAGAATCCCCACTCATATCACTACTAGTAACGAACACGGCGGCAACCTTCAACGGTTTTTAATAACTTACTCGATATGTTAACTAGAAATAGTAAAATATAATGGCAATTGGGTATGATGTCAGAGGATTGACTTTGATCTTACAAGGATGTCTCCAACATGGTTAGCCAATGGCATCGCATAACACAGCAATGCAATTTTGTTAGCGTTAAAAAAATCACAATGCACCGAATAGTATTCTTTTATATTGCATCACATGCACATGTTGGTGACCTCAGATATCTTTGCTGGAGTCGGCAACACCCAATCAGGCTTAATGACCACGGTTAAAGTTTTAGAAATAGTTTCTAAAATGCAGAGCAGAATATTAGGAACAGGAGTAATTTTCAAAAGGAAAAATTTCTTAGTTTCACTTTGTGTATCAATTGCATCATCAGTTCTTCTAGCACAAAGAAATTTGTCACAACCAAACGTAGTAGGACCTATAGCTAAAAACTAGTGCTACCTTTGCAGAGGTAAAAACTCCTACGTGCGGAGCGCCTATGTCATCACATAGCATCCAACTGCACTTTGTTTTAATAATTAAAAATTTTCTTCATTATATAATAGATTTATATAGCGCCCCTTCAAGACCATCTACGCTCCCGACCCAACACCGACTAAAGAGAACAGTCTTAAGAGCAGAGTAGAACGTGGTCTCAAAGGCTCTAGGCATTGAGTGTAGTTCCACAGGGAGCCCATTCCAGATCTCAGGGCCAGCCTGAGAATAGGCACGGCACTGCATAATAGATCGGGGATAAAAATCTCAACGTACCGTATAGCCACGGCGTTGGACGCTTAGAGTGGAGCATCAAAGCTCTTTACCGTAATAGCCTACATGTAGATAGAGGCCACATCCGCGAGGTATGGAGTCAGAGTGCAGTACTAAAGCATATATAGGCTATCTCCGTTGTGAATCATCCATATTATAAAGGCGCTAAAGAAATGTTGCTGATCGACGGCGTTACATTACGTTTTGTATTAAACAGACAGTACGCTGCGATGATCAGCCGCCCGACCGTCATTCGCTACGATCCCTTCACGCAGTCGATGGTTGCCCTTGACAACAAGGACGCCATCAAGGACGCCAGTCGCACGCTGCTGGCCGACTACCATTGCCTGAACAGGGCGCTCGACAAGGTCAGCTACGTCACCACCGCTTGACCTCCACGTCACTAACACCTGGCCAGGAAGAGGTTGATGCTAGTGCCGATGATGCCTATTTTGGTCAACTGTGGACGGATGATAAAAGGAAGCAGTTATCGATCAATTGATGGATCGATATCTAGATGCATCGGTTGATTGATTGATTTATTGATTATTGATTATTTGATTGATCCATTGATTGATTGAATTATCAATTACTGATTATTGATTATTTGATTGATCTATTGATCTATTGATTTATTGAATTATCAATTATTGATTATTGATTATTTTATGGATCTATTGATTCATTGATTGATTGAATCCTTAAATCGATCTGTTTATTGGTTGAATGATCAGTGACTCGATAAATCAATCAATCAGTTACACCAACTACAAGTCAATAATTCTAACGATCGATTAAACCAACTTAATGATCAACTTTTAAAGTGGCTAGATTATGTGTAGATAATTTATGCTAATTTATGTTAATTTATTTATTCAAATGTCAATGGTTGGATGATAGATGGATCAATTTATCTATTCATTAAATGATAGATGGATCGAATGGATCGATGTATGGATGGATCGATTTATAGATGGATAGACTAATTGATTGATTGATTGATTGATTGGTTTATTTATTTATTAATTTATTGATTGCTTGAAAGCTGGAGCGATAACCGCTAGTACCAGTTAGTTAATTGTTCATCCATATTTCCTATGGGGGGGGGGTCTATATATCTTCATTTGCTGTAACGTTATTCGCTATTATCTTCATTTACCGCAGTAGCTGCGCTACCATGATAGGTCGCGGCGTCTCATTTGACAAGCTGCCTATTTTTTTACTCTTGCATTATGACGTGCCAAAATTCTTTGAAATTTTGAACATCTTCTTTACATTTAATTTCTTCGACCTGCTAAATAATCCCCATGACCCTGACGCGATCGACCCATTGAACTTGTATAGCTGGCTCCCGTATCTTCGTATACATGCAGTAGGCCTATCTTTATTAGCCACAAATTTATGCTTCTCATCACTTTCCGTTACATATGAGTAACGAATGAGTTAGTATTTCGTTTACTTAAAGCGCTACACAAATGTTAATCTATATAAGCAACGGATATAAAATATTATGAAGTCTTAACGGACTGAAACGTACTGGGCTCAGAGGCGCATGATGTGTTCTCCGAGGAATTTTGTTAAGCGACACTCTTCAGTAGGCTACGGTATAGTTACGTAGCGAGTTGTGATAATCTAGTGTTCGTTGTGCGTTTTACCGTTGAGTCGAGATGTTGTTGGGCTTGTTTTAGGTAGATCTATATTCTGTGATCAATTAAATACGACGAAAGTTTCCTCGTGTGGTATTTCGTTTTAATTGTCAACCTATAAATATTTCAAACAGAGCATTTTAGGCTACTGTGCCCGAAAGCAGAGAAACGAAGCAAACTTCGCTGCTGCAGTCAGGAGCGGATCCAGGGTGGGGGCCGAGACACAAAATTTTGGCTCTCCCATCGAAAATTTCTGTAGGCCTATCCGCCCTTGGCAACAGTGGGCTGCAAGTGTAACATAATAGGCCTGCTCGCGCAATGCTGTATGAGCGCATGCAATTTGTCGAAGACAAAAGTCTGCGAAGTTGGCTTAAAATTCTTAAATGTCATAAACTAGATTTGCTATAACAAAACCAATGTTCACAAAAGTGACACCACAATATAAAGCAAACCTACTCTTCCACATAGGCCTAATACATTTTTGTCCTCCTCCTCCTCCTTCTCCTCCTCGCAGTGGCGCAGCCATGAATTTTTAATGGGGGGTTGTTTTTTTTGCCTGGCCGGATGCCCTTTCTGACACCAGCCCAACAGTATTACAGTAAATAAAAAGGGAATAAAGCAACAAAGGGAATAAAGTAAGAAAAACAATGGTCACTACAAGCGATTGTTTTGTTTTCTTATTTAAGTGGATAACTAACCTTTAAAAAAACTTTTCCCGAGGCCAATGGGGGGGTTTAACCCCCGAAACCCCCCCTTGGCTACGCCGCTGCCTTCTCGTCCTTTTCATCCTCCTCTTTTCCCAGACTGACATTTAAGCCATTTAAGTCCAATTGCTTTGAAAAGACAGAAGGCCTATCTAACACTTTTTTAGCTACAAAAGAGGTGGACTGGCTTAGCATATAGTTGTCAGTATTGGGCTACTCAAACGTTTCCCAACTATTAAAAGTCTACGTATAATCGTATATCTGCAGAAAAGTAGTCTGGCGTTCACAGTGATTGGCTACCTTGGACGAAGTTCAGTTGTCGGCAATTTAATTACCTGCTTAACAAGGGTCTTAGTCCCAAAATGTCGGCGTTTAACCAACTACTTCCAAAAAGAAGCTTAAGAGTTGTCAGTAATTGCACTGGTTCGGGTCGGGGGGGGGAGAAGGGCGGAAGCACCGCTGTAGGGTTGATTTCTGGGCGTGGAACTGTTTGGATATCAGATCACAGTCTTAAGTACAACCGACTATAGACTTAGGACGTAGCTCACATTTTTTGGGAATTTGACTATCCAGTAGCAATCAATGAAATAGAAAGTTTTGCTTGTATGCGCACTTGTTATAGCGCCTCTTCCAGCTCTTAACCACTACTCAGAGGCGCTCCCGACTACAGCGCGGACACTGCATCGGAGTTTCACGCCGAAGCGCTGAGCAACTGCGAGTGAAGGACTTGCCCAAAGTCCCTGCGTGGCGACTTGAGGTGGATTCGAACCTCGAACCCTCCGGCTTCAAGGCAACGACGCCACCACTACATCACCACACCCCACACAAAGAAAGTGTAGTCACACAGGATACCCTGGAGGGTCTAACGGCCTCTCTGATTATGATATGGACCCCATGGTGGCAGTACAGTCTCATGAGTAAATAATTGTCCAAAGCAAACTTATTCAACAACAAAAACATAACTCTTGACTAAAAACTCAAAAACAAACGTAATCAGGCTAGCAGTCAGATTCGAGTAAGTTTCAT
Source organism: Lumbricus terrestris (assembly GCA_949752735.1). Classification (NCBI taxonomy): domain Eukaryota; kingdom Metazoa; phylum Annelida; class Clitellata; order Crassiclitellata; family Lumbricidae; genus Lumbricus; species Lumbricus terrestris. Next base: position 31,080,541 of record OX457053.1, read on the forward strand.
TTGCGCAATGCAGATCATCTAAGTCCACATTGAATCACACTTAAATGACACGGGTGGGTGTATACATCAATTTCCTCTGTTGGATCAGACTGAAATCAGTCTTCAGTGAACTTCATCCATCGTACAAAATTCCTGAATGAACACACGAATAGTCTACATACACAGCGGCGCCAGGATTTCAGTTTTGGAGGAACTGAGTCCTCGCGGAGGAAATTTTCCATTCTCATCCGCCAAATTTTCTGACGACCTTTTTTTTAGTCATCCGACCGAAATCTCATGATGGAACGTTTTTCAAATTTTTTCACGTCCTTTTTTAGTCATCCGGTCGAAAATCATGGAAATATTTCAGTTTCGCATGTCAAGAAACCCCGGATGACCTTTTTTTAGGGGGCTTAGACTTTTATATGGAGGCTTAACCCCCATAGCCTCCTAGCGCCGCCACTGTACATAGACCTACATTGTGCAATGGACATGACCAAAGGAAACGGAACGACCTTTTTGCTGCGTCGTATCCTAGCTGTCCGACGATCAACCAGAGGACGAGATTCTCCTCTCGTTGCTGGTCAGAATTAACACGTTGACTTAACTCCTATACTTGGCGGTCAACGTGTCAAGCGGTCTTCGTGAACTGAGGTTCGTCGCTGGAAGATGGATGAGAGGAGTAGCGCCTCTTATACATGTAGCTATAAGGCGTTTGTGAGTTGATCGGAGAAATGGGCTGAGGTTTGATCGCTCGCTTTGTGGGCGAAACTGCAGTATCGGGGACTGAAGCATACATAATAGTATAGTATAGTATAGTATAGTATGGTATGGTATGGTATGGTATAGTATAGTATAGTATAGTATAGTATAGTATAGTATAGTATAGTATAGTATAGTATAGTATAGTATAGTATAGTATAGTATAGTATAGTATAGTATAGTATAGTATAGTATAGTATAGTATAGTATAGTATAGTATAGTATAGTATAGTATAGTATAGTATAGCATAGCATAGCATAGCATACCATAGCATAGTATAGTATAGTATAGTATAGTATAGTATATTAGTATAGGCCTATAGTATCTAATGACGACACTTACCCTAACACTAAGCGACCCTCAAGATGCTTAACCTGATCCTAACCGACACTCACCACACCTAACCTGAGCTCTAACCGACCCTCACGACGCTTAACCTGACCCTAACCAACACGTCGGTCGCCGATTCTACATGTATAGTTTCGTCGCAATGTCGACCAAAACATGGGGTTCTTGCGTCATGTCTCTCAGCCGACACCGAAGCACGAGGGGGTGACAATCCAGGGCACTCAGCGATTCAGATGGTTGGTGACATTTAACTGCGACCACAATAATTA
>OX457053.1:31084399-31154399 GCA_949752735.1 Lumbricus terrestris
CTAAACACCATTTGGCTAATATTATATTGAATGACGTCATCGTCGTTACCAAAGGAACTCATTGTGAAAATATTTTGCATGAAGCCTTAAACATACACGCCTCAATCATTTATTCATTTCGTAAATTTATATAGCGCCCTTCAAGAAGCCTACTCAGAGCCGCTCCCAGCCCAGTCTCGACTAAAAAGATAGGTCATGCAACTGGCAGATAGCAGGCAAATTATTCCAAGATAGTAAGCGCAGCGCAAACGGGAGCCCATTCCAAATAGAACGGGCCAGCAATAAGAAATCGCGACGCTGTTTGGTAGAAGAGCGAAATCAAGGGACCAGCAGCTCCCCATTGGCCGAAGAACGTAAAGCTCGACAGGAGACTGAGTCGGAGACAGGTTGAGAGAGGTCAGACAAGTAGGACGGAGCACTATACCAGTGAGACACCGTCAAACAAGCGTTGCTCCTCTATAGGAGATGCGTTGTGAGGCTGAAAGCCAGTGCAAAATATCACGCATGTAGACAGAAATATGGCATACTTTGGAACATGACAATAAGCCGAGCAGCAGAGCGCATGACCCGGTCATTAAGGAGCGAAGAGAGGATAAAACTCCTTGGTAGAACAACGTCCGTCGGCGTCCGTGTAGGTACGAACGGAGCCAGTCGAGAGCCACCGAACGGATACCGTAGGCTATATATGTCTTTTCCAGGCGTTCAACCAGCACATCGTGGTCGACCGTATCGAACGCTGCTGATAGATCAAGGAAGCCGAACAGCGCATGACCTCCCACATCCATTGCCTCGGTGAGGTCAGTGACCCCCTTGAGAAGCGCTGTCTCTGTCGAATGGAACTTCCGGTAAGCCGACTGATGAGCTGGAAGAAGTCCCGCCGACGATAGATACTGGGTCAGTTGTACGCTCGAGTAGCTTGGACAGAACCAAGAAGTTCGATATCGTTCGATAACTTGAGAGGTTTCCACGGGGAGGCGTCTGCTTCTTAAGTCGAGGTGTGACGTAGGCGTGCTTGTAACATGTTGGTACAGTGCCAGAGGACAGCGATAGGCTACGCTGAATAGTAAGGCAATTCATGGAACTAACAAGCGACTACCACCATAGCACGACGCAGTCCCCCAGGCTTGCCCTCTCCGAATTTTGACCTGGCACTTTGATTTTGGCCGAAAATTGTGACTTTTCTCCAGCATATAGGCTATACATGTACGTCTAGCTTTCCACACTTGATAATCTATCTGGTAAAAATCCGGAGAGTAGGGGGCTATTGGTTCTTCTCAATGAAACTAGTACAGCGTTTAGCCGATCTCCTTTCATGATGAAAGTGTCATCAACGGCATATTTTTTTCTTAAACGCTCAATTAAAGTCGTAATTTCACCGCTCTCACTGTATTGGCTTGCCCTCTCCGGATTTTGACCTGGCACCGGAACGAAAAGGGCAGCTCTGGCTATTGAGGACTTGATTTGATATAGCGCCGGTGGTTGAGCTGGTCTCCGTATCGTGACTTTTGTCGGCGCTGAGAAATTTTCGAAGATTTACATTGCATTGCATCTTCTGGAAAATACGGAATTGTGCAAATGACGTCATCATTATTCGATACTCTGTGTCTTCTGTTGTTTGAGTCGAGCAAAAGGTCAGTACAGCGGTTAAAAGTTTCGAACGATACAAAACTTGGAGAAAGTAGTAAAAAAATACAGAAATCGGTCAGTTGTGTCGTATAAATGAAGAGGCTTAATTGGGCAACTTTATACAAGAATCGCCGTTGAGCTTTTGTAGTGATAAGCAATTTTGTTCGAAAGCTTCCGTTGCTGCTTGTTTCTTATATTATCGCTCAGCATTTGCTTGTTAGTTTTGTCTGTAATTATTTGTCTTAGCGTCCTAAATTATTCGCGTATTGGAATTCTTGATTGAATGAAAGTTAGATTGATGAATATTGCGCTTGTTCATTAGAACTGAGCGTGTGAGTGTACGACTAACCTGACCACAAACCACACTCACGACGCCTAATCTGACCGTAACCAAACTTCATGACGCCTAACCTGACCCTGAACGATTAGTAGGTCCCCTATACTCTAGTTATGCTGTAGCGAGGTCGTAGACAGGGCGCTCGTACAAGCGAACAGTGCAGAAGCGATTTATGCCCCAAACATATTCCTGGCATGGAAACATTATGACCATCTTGTGGCTAGACACCGACCAGGGCAAATGGTTTTCACCAGGGCATTTGCCCCTTTGTAGTGCTGCCACTGATTACAAACAAATATTATATTTTCGGGGTCGCGTCTAATTCGTAAAAACAAAGAGTGTATATTGTATAGGCCTAATGTGCATTGTATAGGCCTAATGTGCGTTGTGCACATTAATTATGGGGCCATTTAATAAAACCCCGTATAGCAAGCACTTTAGGTCCGACCGGGTGAGATATTAAGTGTTTAAAATAAGCAATTAAAACTGATAGCTCTTACTAGTATGTCTGGCTGATTATATGATCAATCAGCCCGGTAATGGAAATTCCAAAAGGCCCCAAACATGTGCAAAATTTCTATATGCTAAATCAGTTGATTTTGAATAATTTGACAATTTGTCCTGAGATATTTAACTAATTTTTACAATACAGTTTAACCTTATATATATATAGAATTACCAATGATGAGAAAATATTCCTGCTGCATGTGTGGGGGCCCTTAAAGCGTGTGGCCCTTGCTCGGCTGAACATGTTGAACATGCTTTATCCGGCCATGGCTCAAGAGAGATTATTGCATAAATTCTCTCAGTTATTCAGGGCTTCTAAATCAAATGAGCCGCTAACCATATACCTGCAGCCTGGGTACTGGACTAAAGTGTATTGTTAAGGTTTGAATATACCTGCAGCCCGGGTACTGGGCTAAAGTGTATTGTTAAGGTTTGAATATACCTGCAGCCCGGGTACTGGGCTAAAGTGTATTGTTAAGGTTTGAATATACCTGCAGCCCGGGTACTGGACTAAACTGTATTGTTAAGGTTTGAACATACAAGCAGCCTGGTACTGGACTAAACTGTATTGTTAAGGTTTGAACATACAAGCAGCCTGGTACTGAACTAAACTGTATTGTTAAGGTTTGAATATACAAGCAGCTTGGTACTGGACTAAGCTGTATTGTTAAGGTTTCAATATAGAAGCAGCTTGGTACTGGACTAAACTGTATTGTTAAGGTTTTAATATACAAGCAGCCTGATACTCGACTAAACTGTATTGATAAGGTTTGGATAAACAAGCAGTCTGGTACTTTACTAAACTGTATTGTTAAGGTTTTAATACACAAGCAGCCGGGTACTGAACTAAACTGTATTGTTAAGGTTTCAATATACAAGCAGTCTGGTACTGGACTAAACTGTATTTTTAAGGTTTGAATATTCAACCAACCTGGTTCTGGACTAAACTGTATTGATAAGGTTCGAATATACAAGCAGCCTGGTACTGGACTAAACTGTATTGTTAAGGTTTAAATATACAAGCAGCCTAGTACTGGACTAAACTGTATTGTTAATGTTTGAATATTCAAGCAGCCTTGTACTGGACTAAACTGTATTGTTAAGGTTTGAATATACAAGCAGCCTGGTACTGGACTAAACTGTATTGTTAAGGTTTGAATATACAAGCAGCCTGGTACTGGACTAAACTGTATTGTTAAGGTTTGAATATACCTGCAACCCGGGTACTGGACTAAACTGTATTGTTAAGGTTTGAATATACCTGCAACCCGGGTACTGGACTAAACTGTATTGTTAAGGTTTGAATATACCTGCAGCCCGGGTACTGGACTAAACTGTATTGTTAAGACTTGAATATACAGGCAGCCTGGTACTGGACTAAAGTGTATTGATAAGGTTTGGATATACAAGCAGCTTGGTACTGGACTAAACTGCATTGTTAAGGTTTGAATATACCTGCAGCCGGGTACTGGACAAAACTGTATTGTTAAGGTTTTAATATTATAGCGATATTTGACATGATGGTATTGCCCTTTAGACAATTGTCAATTTTTAAGGTTTTAAAATTGCAGACGTTGTCGGCGGTAATCAACGGTTTCGAACAGAAAACTTCCTCATCGGAAAAGAGTAGTCCACAGAAGATGTCTCAGATTTCAGGTCACAAAGACAAGGACAAAAAGTCAAAGAAACGACTTCCAGCAGACGAGGGTCGAGAGCGGTATATATGCATTGATACAATGATAAAGCACAAATCTACATGTACGCGCACACACCCTACTTAGAGGCGCTTTATAAATGATTAAATACATTACAATGCAGTACAATACACACATACAGCATGCACACTGAAACGCATCGTTTTTTACAGACGATAATTCGTCGTACGTAGATAATGCGAATATTCCATAGAGGGCCATTTCGCCTAATGCGTGCTTGTACCTATATTATATGTAGCAGGCCTATGCAGGTATGCAGTATGTACGCATGTGTATATACTGTACTAGTGTGTACAGATGTAGCCTATCTGATTATTTGCATAGTATGCCACACTCTGCAAGTTAAAAATAAAGGTTCTAATAACTTGGCCAAGCCAAGGTAACTCAACGTCCCTGTTTAAACAATATAATGTTATTCCGAAATTCACTTTTGTTGTTGTTCATGCTATGCTTTTCATCGCAAATATGGTTTGTTGATTACTGCGTCCTAAGAAAGGTGTTTAGCGTTGCCCCTCTCCTCTCTCAAGACTTTGGACTGGCATTGCCAGAGTAGAGACGCTGGCAGAGATTGTAGTTCTTGTTAAAGTCTTATTGTCTGGTGTGTTAATCCATTTATGTCTAGCGTCTGTTTACACGTATTTCTTTAGCGCTACTACGGTTCTGGATTGTCAATGTTTTGGGTTTAGAGACTCTCTACATGTTTGTTAATGCATCAATGCGGCAGAGATAATGTCTATTTACTTAATTTAGGCTTCCGTCTTATTCGGTCGCCACCACGTCGCGAGAGAAAGAAAAGACCAGCTCTGCAGCTGACGTGGAGATGGTCGCCACCACGTCGCGAGAGAAAGAAAAGACCAGCTCTGCGGCTGACGTGGAGATGGTCGCCACCACGTCGCGAGAGAAAGAAAAGACCAGCTCTGCAGCTGACGTGGAGATGGTCGCCACCACGTCGCGAGAGAAAGAAAAGACCAGCTCTGCAGGTGACGTGGAGATGGTCGCCACCACGTCGCGAGAGAAAGAAAAGACCAGCTCTGCGGCTGACGTGGAGATGGTCGCCACCACGTCCGCAACGCAACACAAGACGAACGCAGGTAGATTTCACATTCACACCAATCCATTGCAATCTAGTGATTTTTATAGCGGCATAACAATAAAGGCCCAGCTATAATCAATCGACTGTTCAAGTGAGACCAGATAGTCCCAATTATTTCGTTAATTAATTGGTTAGAAAATCAGAGAATCAGATTTCAGTTGGCAGTGGAATCTTAAGTTTACAACCGAAAGACAGTAAAGAAAGACATATTGAGATTAGATTTGAATTGGTCATTTGTGGCTGTTATTCGTTCGCTTTCATTCGTCTTCATTTAGCACAACTAAAAATTCTATGAATAGACTAATGCTGAACTATAACTAACTTATTGTTGTTTAATGATACCGTGTCAAAAGAAAGATGATTAGTGTCCTCCTCCTCCTTCATCCAGGCTTGGGACTGGCACTATCAGGGTGCGAACAAACAGTGGCGGAGTTATAACCTAATAATATTATGTTGTTGCCTGTTGTTATTACTGACGAGTTGACAGACGACTGTCTCTTCGCGGCTTCATAGCACTGCATGATTTTATAATTATATATACCTAGGCATTTCGACTACCATAGTGCGTATACATATAATATAGGCTCACTCCACACACGAGGCTCCTCCGGCGAATACAGCTGATTAGAATAAAATAGAACAACCGCTTCAAAAAGTGTCTAGATCATATATGTGAGGCGCGGTGGTGTAGTGGTGGCGTCGTTGCCTTGAACCCGGAAGGTTCGAGGTTCGAATCCACCTCACGTCGCCGCGTAGGGCAAGTCCTTCACTCGCAATTGCTCAGCGCTTCGGGGTGAAACTCCGCTGCAGTGTTCGCTGTGCAGTCGGGAGCGCCTCTGAGTGGAGAGAGAGCTTGAAGGGGCGCTATAACAAGTGCACATACAAACAAATAGAATTACGCTAGGTTATCATCATTATATAGTTATTATTATAAATTATCATTATAGGCCTGATTATCATCATCAATTCATCATTTTTTTCTGTTGCGCCGATATCGTAATGCGACAAATATCATTCGATCATGAATACGCTCGTGAATAAGCTGGTGCCCCGCGCTTGGCTTTCGAGTGGCTCTTTAGAAATTTCGAGTTTACGATTACGATTACGATCATTCGAGGATCCTTTCTGATGATGCATTAATAATGTCAAATTCTGACTAAAATCACAATGGCAAGGCCACCATGCCGCCGTGAACGCTTTGTCCAAAAAAGCGTCTTGGTTTGAGGCGAGGATCACTTGCAACGGTCAAATTAGTCTGATTGTCATTATATTGTATTTGCAACGAACATTTATAGAGCGCCACTTACATGTACCAAATACTCAGGGGCTTTGCGACTAGCGCAATTTTGATCACTAAGAGATCAAATGAACTTCAGAAGATTGAGGGCAAACCGCAAACTATAGGCCTACCTGCTGTTTCTCAACTGAATCAAAGCATGAATAGAAGAGGGCCAGTTGACGTGTACAAGCACAACAGGGAACGTCGAGGTCAGTTGTGAAGTGCTAGATACGGTAGCCTATTATGGCCACTTTAGAGGGCCCTACCTGGCGAGACCGTAAGACCCTTTCAGGGTGTCCTGTGTGACCGTACTTTCAATTTCATTGAGTTTTTGCTGTTCTTGATTATATAATTAGTCTCCAAATAAATGATTTGATTTGACTAAATGTAGCCTACTGCAAATATAAATGTACTGCAAATAAGTTTAAGTATTGCTAAACCTAAGCTGGTTGGCATGTAAACAATTGAAAATTCTACTGCAAAATATCAGCAAAAATGTTTTTTCCAGATGGAAAACAGAAGGTGGAAAGGAAGGGATGGCTGTGGAGTGTCTCACGTCGCGTCAAAAGCTTCTTCAGGACTCCGGAGCCTTCGGCAAGCGCTACCTGTACAGAGCCAAAGGTAATAGACAAAGTAGTTCAATCATCGACAGTTGACGATGCAATAGTCTCAAGTGCGCTCTTTCAGATCAGACAAATTCAGAGTTGCTACGTGCACCATCATAGACGTAGCTTAATCAAGGTAGTAGTACTGTTGCCCATACTACTTATTACTTTTATTTACTTGACCAAATACCAGGATACTACGATATTTACTGCCAATGGCCTGTCACGCTTAAATCGCGAATGTCTCCCGGAGTTGCTCGAATTTAAGTCTGGCTGCGTCCCTGTATGTTTAGTTATAGGCCTATACGGTATTTATTTTTCATGTTTGCTCTAACGCCCCTTCAGGCTTTCTACTCAGAGGCGCTCCCGACTACAGCGCGGACGCAGCATCGGAATTTCACACCGAAGCGCACGAGCAATTGTAAGTGAAGGACTTGCTCAAAGTCCCCTACGCGGCGGCTTGAGGTGGATTCCAACCTGGAAACATCCGGCCCCAAGGCACCGAACCCACCACTACGCCATCGCGCCCCCACGCGAGAAGTTGTCTCTATTAAACATTGAGACGACTTCTATTGCGCCGGCATGTCTCATACAGAAACAATCATCCGAAGACTGCCTCGCCGTATAGGTGAACATCCAGAAGAGATAGGGTTTGCTGATCAGAAGTCTGAAACCAATCGATAATAATTGTTAATAATAAGTGCTATAATTATAGCGACTATGTTTCAAAACAAGACTGCAAATGGAGTAAACATCCAGAATAGCAGATCACTAAGAACTACTTATTACTACTGATTACATCTTCTATTTCACTAGGGTATAAGACATGAGCTTATTGATTGGTTGAAGCCATTGGGGCGGGGTTAGTATATAATGGATGACACACTGACTTGAAATGCTTACGATACGCGGTTCGAATCCCGTTGGGCCTCTGGCTTTAGCTCTTTCTTCATTGCCTCTGTGCAGTTAAAGTAAACAGAGCTTGCGTATGACATGGCTGCAAATGTTTGATTAATGTCTTCTGTGATTTGCATTCGTGTGAATTGTTTGAATTGTGTAACGTTCGTATTGCAGTCAATCACATGAAAATTACTATGCATTTCCCGGCCGAAAAAGTTGATGACTTTTTAGTCATTGGTTGGAAGTGCTTGGGGGGCTATACTTGAACGGTAAAAACATGACTGTGGGGCTTCTTTGGGGGGCTTAGCCCCCCCCCTAGCCCCTGATAAACTCCGGCCATGCCTATTATTTGATAATGGCCTCCCTACAATGTTGAGAAGAGCGCATTGAAGACGGGGATGCATTACGAGGAGGTAAGTTTTGGACTGTAAGAGGTAGCATGAGCTTTCAGTAAGTTTAGAGCGAAATTAAGACAGTCTCACTAAGAGAGTTGCGAACATGAAGAAATGAAGAATTGCCGATGGTGGGAGACCGTGGGACCGACAACAGTATCGTGAACAGTGCGAACAAACGCCGGCCAAAGCAAAACTTGCGTCAGAAATACATAATTTCCAGCAGATGCTGATCGAAGAGAGAAATGTCTTTATTTCTGTTGGTCTATTCATCTCAATCCAGATTTTGATCATGATGTGTGTCCATTGGTTTCTCTAACCTGTTTCGTTTATTGATTTGTTCTTTAGCTACACATATTTGTCGTCGACACAAATACCTTCATCATGATCGGCATCGATGAACTGAAGAAAGGCCTTGCAACGCGTAAGCGAATGCAGCATTTCCAACGATATATTTTTGAATAATTAAAGAAGGAAATATATAGAAATAAATAAACAAATGATTAAATGGACACTGAATGTCTGTGTGCATTACCTAGCTTACCTCGATTGATGTCTCGTGCATTAGAATTAGGTTCTGTCGCTGTTACTGTCCTGGACTGTCTTACCACAGAAGACCTGCATAACTTTAGACCGTGTTCTTCGCTTTGCAGCCTGGCTAATTGGGTTGGGCGACTCCCACAGTTTGCCTCAGTTTCATCTTGTATGCATGACACCAAGCGCTAGCTCCTGTCTCACAGCGCATCAGGTAGGCTAGAGTTGCTGCGCTTGTTTGGCGTTGTCTCCTTGGCTATGCTCTGGCCCATCTATGTGAGCTCAGCTGTCTGTTGTCCTAGCTCACATAACCCTTCACTCGACCTCTAGCGGGAAGCTTTGGGTCCCTCGTGTTAGCACCTCAGATGGTCAGCGTTGTGCTTTCTCAATTGTATACGTCCATCTGTCTGGAATAGTCTCCCATTCGATATTCGCCTGTTACCTAGGGTTAATTCAGCAGTGTTTTACATGCTCCATATTAAACCTAGTTGCATCACCTTGATTGGACTGGGAGCGCTTCTGACTGGGCTGCTTGACGAGGCACTGTACAAATTCATGAAGAGAATGACTGAATTAAAAATTTAAATTCAGAACAGTTTAAAAGTAGTAAAAGGTAATCTGCTTTGCTATGATGACCAACTTTGTATATAGGCACATTTGTCTTTTGTATAGCGTCCATGTTGGCCTAATTGCCATTGTCACATATTCCCGTAGGCCTACTATAGGTTTGAATCTGGATGTAAGACTGTAATGCCAGTGTAATGGGGCTGAAATGGTATATTTACCATTTAGAAGCTGCTTTTAATATACAATAAGTTATTGTAATAATAAACTCCAAACTTCTGAAGCGCCACTATACGCGCGCATAGACCAAAGCAGCGCATTCATGCCAGCACAAGCTATAGGGATGAAAATACGTCCATCGCGGCACGGGGTCAAAATGCGCTCATTGCAACGCTAAAAACGATATAAGATAAAAGTAAAAGTGGACTCATTAAGACCATCTTCACTCTTCTATAATCCAATGTTCAATTATCCAACTGCAATCCTCATATCCATAATATAGGCCTACATTGGCTTGCCTCATTAACGTGTTAAAATTTTCCATGTAAGGAGCACGAGAAGATATTTTTACGGAATCTCGAATGTGAGACGAAATACTTGATGTGATATATTTTCGCTTTTTGACAGATTACGGCGAGAACTACAGGATCGCGCTGCCCTTCTTGGTTACAAAGGAACTGAATTGGGTGAAAAACAGCGACAAGAAGGTAAGTTATCTTCCGTGATGTCATCTTCACCAATTCACCGTCTTAGCGGACTGATTGGATATAGTGGTATGGTATGGTGTGGTATGGTATAGCATAGTATAGTATAGTATAGTATAGTATAGTATAGTATTATATAGTATAGTATAGTATAGTATAGTATAGTATAGTATAGTATAGTATAGTATAGCATAGCATAGCATTGCATTGCATTGTATAGTACAGTACAGTACAGCATTGCATTGCATAGTACAGTACAGTATACAGTATAGTATAGTAAAGTATAGTATAGTATAGTACCTATGCGTTTATACAGCGTCTCTCGCAGAATAAGTATTCAGAGGCGCTCACATGACAAAAAGCTCCAAGGGAAAAGAAATGTCTTTAAAGAATGAGAAACTGATAAGGAAAAGCGAGTCATTAGTTTAGTCCGTATAGTGCGGGTGGAAGATCATTCGAAATAGAATGACCAACCACAGCAAACGCTGGATGGATGGCTAGAGCAGTCCTAGTCATGGGAACGAAAAGATCAAGACATCTGCAGAACGCATTGAGCGAGATGAAGATGCAGATGAGGGCTTTTGCATATAATGGTTTGGGAGGTATTTAGGGGCGTTTCCCAGCTGTGCTTCGGAGACCAGATAGAGGATCTTGCATTGAATGCGTGAAGTCATAGGTAGCCGGTGCAATACTTCAAGCATTGGCCTATAATATATATGTAGTGACTAACCTGACTAGAGCTTGGCTCTGGAGATCCACCCGTTGACATATATTGTGCGTTGGATCACTGGTGCTGTAGCAATTACCAAAGCACGACTTAAATTATTTTCTCATACTTTATCTTGTCTCCCGTAACTGACTTCATCTTGCTTTTAGGCTTATATGGAATGCCCTACGTTAAATTTAAGCCGTTTGTTTAATGACGCTTTTACAGTCCGAGACAACCAAAGTGGACGCAAGAAAGGCCGACAATGGGAACAACGGAGCTGCCGAGACTCGCGACCCTTTCTTGATTCTGGAGAACCCAAATAAGGTATATGAGATTATTGGTCATAGCTGTTCTCAATTTTATAAACTGTTGAAGACTCTTTTTTTGCTTGATCGCTTAAAACTGCATAATTTTAATCATTAGTGGCAGCGACTCATAAGCAATGATGCATTTGAAAATCTGCTTTACAGATTACAATGACCTGTAGAACATTTGAACCATCTCTGTTAGCTGCTACAAGAAGTCGACCCTGCACACGATCAATGGATGCTTAGACCTATTGTTCTGGTCGAAAAACTGTCAAGTTCGCTGCACAATTCAGTTTTTCTCTTGGTTTGTTTCTATCATTTTAGAATAATCTTTATCTTCATTCCCTTCGACTTGCATAGTGACCCACCGTAGCCTTCATGGCTTCTGGTTTATCTGATTTATTGGATTTCAACTCGTTTCCTAGGTCGAGACAACCATCGACTGGATGTGTCTTTGACGCGGTCATTCTAGCACCCCAGTAGTAATTAAATTACAAAACTGTGGCAACACAATTTTTATGGCGCCACTTGAAAAGACACGGCCAAAAACTGCAATTTAATAGTCTGCAAGCGCTTACAGTGATAAAAATATATAAATACCAAGAAAGAGCAAAGCTGTAGATTGGATGATTTTAGTAACTTTCTGTATCTTATATTCTTTTTGCTGTTCATTTAATTCTTGTTTTTCATTTAGAAGTCTGCATTGTTTTTATTTTCAGACTAACAAGATCATGGCGAAGACATACTGCAACGATGATGAAATTGTGAATTACGCGCTTGACCTTCAGCAGAAGAGTAATTACTTTTGATATAGCTAATTAGTTGTTTATTTCATGAGATACGAGAGTCTAGCGTCGACCGGGACGACCCCACTAAGATAGAAGGATGTTGCAAACTCTTTATTTATCTTTATTTTTTGAAGTTCGTTTTTATTTTATTTTTTATTTATCTTTATTCTTCATTTATCATGACTCATTTATGAAGCGCCACTACCTAACGATGAAGTATCAATCGAGGGCGCTTAGCAATTACCAGCGAAAGACTTGAGTATCATGGTCCCTACTGAGTAACCGTCTCAACCCAACTTAAATTAGCTTTTTTAGATCTGTGATTTAGAACTTATATAAACCGTCACTTCGAGGCCAACATAGGCGCTTCCCGCCCGAAGATATAAGATCCACAGTGGGATATGAGCCTAATTCGGTCTTGGTGCATTTACCTGAGAGAGAGAGAGAGACAGCCAGGCACACAGACAGACAGACAGATAGAGCACAAAGAGACAGGGTATAAGAGAGAGACACAGAGAGAGAGACAGACAGACAGAGAGACAGACCGACACACAGACAGACAAAGACAGAGAGAAAGACATAGGGAGCTAGAGAGACAGAGACAGATAGGTACATAGAGACGGAGACAGACAAACAGAGACAGACATGCAGAGACAGAGAGAGACACACAGAGATGGACAGACAGAGAAACAGACATACAGAGAAACAGACAGGCAGAGAAACAGACAGACATAGATAGAGGGAGAGACAGAGAAACAGACAGTCAGAGAAACAGACAGACAGACAGAGATAGAGGGAGAGACAGAGAACCAGACAGACAGACAGAGACAGAGAGAAAGACAGAGAGAGAGACATGCAGAGACAGACATACAGACAGAGAGGGACAGACAGAGACAGAGACAAAAACAGAGACAGAAATAGACAGACAGACAGAGACAGATAGATACACAGAGAGAGAATGAGATGAGCAGTCTTCCTTGCAATAGCAGATTAGACTTGATTAGCAGCATCAGCTTAGATTATTTCGGAACAATTGAATTAGTCCAGAAAGAGATCAATTCAATTTGGAGTAGATCATACTGGAACAGATTAAACGAAATAAATCTCCTGACTTGACTCATGTGATTTAAATTCGCATAGATAGAATTGAATCAGATTCAAAGCATCGTTTTTACTGTGTTTCAGACCCACTGAGCGAAGTACGAGTTTTGTCTCGCGATACGAACATGCGAACGACATCTCTGCACGTGGAAATGGAAATATGCACTCTATTCGTAAGATTTCGTTTAGTCGCTTATTCATTTTTTAATGCTTCTTAATATTAATCTATTTAGACTTGTTCAATCGCCAAAGCCTAACCTTTGGTTTTCCTGTTCCATCGTATGATTACAGTTCAGCCTGATGACATGTAGGAGTTGATTGATGCTACTTAGTGGCATAATAATTATATCATCCCGGTTTTAATGCACAGTAGAGCACACGAAAAACCGATCCTCAATTAGATCAAAAACTGGATCTTCGTGTTAAGGCAGGGAGTCAACTTCTGTAGCACTGGTGTTTAGCCTAATACGCAAGGCGTCAACCGATAGCTGTGCATTAGAATCGATCCGATATCAGGTCATCAGCCAGAGGATCAGTCAGATTAGAAACGGGCCAGCCCCCCCTGGTCTATGGTGGATAAGCAATTTGGAAGTCTTAAATGGAGAACGAACTGACATTAATTATGGAAATTCAATCAACACCTACTGTACCATGATGCATTGTTTATCTTTTCCAGGATGCCATGATGAAAGCCAAAGAGGAGAAAGCAAAGGCGAAAGCGAAGGCGAAAGCCGAAAAGAAGAAGTCGCAGGATGGAGCGGTGGAAGGGGCCAAGAAGAAGAAGCCGAAAGCCGAAGAGACGGAGAAGCAGGATCTGGCGAAGAAGGCCGTCAAACGCAAGACGGATGACCTCACCAAGACCAAAAACAAACGTGCCAGAAAAGACGACCCTTCTCAATAGATGTCATTAAAACCATCGAAGGCTCCTGGTGCCGCGTCTGCCACAGATTTTGTTTTCTTCCGACAGAACGAATCGTTTTCTTAAATACTGTACAAGCCTTGTCGTAGGGTTAGATGTTCACGGGCAATCTTCGTTAAATGAGATGCCAATGTGTTTGAATATAATAGTTCACCTGTATCTATGTTGCTTGTTTATATGCATTGATGCAAGAGATTCTTGGATAGCTTCCACAGCCCCACTTAATTATATTGCATTGCATTGTATATGGTCATTTATAAAGCTCTTCTGTCAGCAAAAACCTTTCAGAAGCGCTCTCAGTGCGATCGACCCCAAGAGAAAAGGCAGGATCTGAAGCGAGAGATGGATGGGAACAGACTATTAGAGTGGATGGCGGAGCGACCTGATTGAGGAAATCCATTCCATAGGGAGGGTCCTATACAGGCAAAGGATCTTGATTGCGGGAACTAAAGATACGAGGATCTAAAAGAGTGCAGCAAAGTGGTAGAAATAATAATAATATAATAATGATAATAATAGTAATAATTTTCTTTATTCAACAATCCTGTTGACAGACCGCAACCGGTTACAATGAAAAATTATGCAGATGAAGCAATTCACAAGAACACAGATCACAGAATACATAAATTTTAACTAGTCTATAGGCGTACTCGCAGGGCCGCATTAAGGTTAGTCCGGCCCCGGGTGCTGTGGTAACCTTGCGGGCCCTCCTCTCAGTCTTCTGTCAGCCACTGGTCTACCATAGCGCAAAGTTCTCCCGCACGCATGAAATTATACCGTGTTTACTAATGAGTATACACACTATACAGCCAAGGGATAGCCTACTTTTCCTTTGGTACGCATGTAATTGTTTCTAAGGAAAAGTTTCCTACACTAGTAGATATAAGTATACAATACGTGACAGAAGGAACGAACGACTAGATTCTTCAATTGTTATTTATATGTATAAGCCATATATGCTTATATGATCCTTCCAGTTGATTTTCTTCATTGTTCCCCACGTCCACATTTCGAAGACCTCTGGACATGCATGGTTCACGTCTCACATCCAAACAACACCACGTGCACTCCATGTCAATGTTTTATCATCCGTTACTCTGGATTCCTGTTTCCTCTTTTCTTTTCAGTTTATCGTAATTCTTAAATTTAAATTTATAAGTTCGTTCTTCCTATTTCCAGGTCTAATAAAAATAAAATATAGCATCATATTTCTTTTGCAGACTCCAATAATATCCTGGCAAACCGCTCTTTAGAGCGTCATGATCTTCTTGCACCAATTATCTAGGTCTAGGAATTATCGGAGAAGAGTAGGCCTACACAGTGAGAGAGATCGAGACAAAGGAAGTGGGTAGGATACAGGCTGAGGGGCAGTGAGGGCAGATTCACTGCGAAGAACGGTCATGAAGAAAAATGAAGGGAAGCGAACAAGAGGAAGACCACGACAGCTTATGCTGGATTCAGTGGATTGGATAACAACAAATGGATAGGCCTATGGAAAGTTTGAGGAAGAGGCATCGGATATTTCAGCCAGTCTCGGAGACGGAAAACTAGAGAACAAGATGATAAGATATAATAGGTTTAAGAAATTAAGAGTTATCCAATAACAAGTCTTCCAACGTTATTTCTCTTATTATTTTAAAGAAGCCAGTTAAAATGGAGGGGAAGAGGGGAAGAGGAAGACCGAGGGAAAAGTTCTTGGACTGGATGATGGAGGATGGATATGGGAAACTTAAAGAAAAGGCACAACACCGAGAAGAGTGGCGTCGTTGGGCATCTGGACCTGCCGAGAGGCAGCAGACCTAAAGAAGAAGAGTTAAAATGATTGACCCGCATGGCCTAATTTAAGATAGCCCATCACTGTTGATACTTTTCAAACAGGGCTGGATTATGGCATGTTCAGCATGTTCGGCCGAACAGAGGCCCCCACACTTTAGACGGCCCCACACATGCGGGAAAAAAAATTCCGAATTTTTTAGATTTTTATCAAATTTCAACCAAACGACTAAAAAGTCATCAAAATTTTTGGCCGAAGATCCGCAAAAATTGTTCAAACAGGGCCCCACATTTCTTAATCCGGCCCTGTTTCCAAAGATAAGTTGACAATAACAATAATTTCCTGCGATTTCAACCAATTCATAAGCTGGAGCTAAAACATCGGATGTATGGGAGAACTTTGTCAAAATTTCATCGACGATAACTTTCATTATTGCTGCAGTATTCTTGCTAAGAAATTTCATCATTTCCGAAAATGCGGGCCCCTAAAGCTGCGGGCCCAGGTGCTGCAGCACCCTTAGCACCTACCTTAATGCGGGCCTGCGTATTCGACAGTGAGCAAGCCCACCATCAACCGCTCTCATAGCGGGTCCTTGGCGGCCAATACATTGCTGTAGTTTTTACGTTAATATGTGCTACAGTAAATGCATTTTTACCTTATCTTATTGGGGGAGGGGTTTTCAAACACCAACTACGGTCTTGTTCTGAAGATATTTAGATGGAGACATAATTGAAATCACGATCTCTGAGAGCACTGGCTTAAAATATCGGCTATGTTTATGCTGGACTTCGGACATTCATTTATTCATTCATTCTATGACTTTATATAGCGCCCCTTAAACAAACCTACTCAGAGGCGCTCCCAGCCCAGCCAGGGTGAAAGAAAAAAGACATGAGATATTTATGAAACAAAGTTTGACTGGTCAGACGTAGTAAATGAAGCTCTGAAGGAAGTTAATTCCAGATTGATGGCCCTACAACCGAGAAAGCTCGGCGTTGCCTGGCAGCTAAGCAAGCCCGTGGAACTATATAGGAGTTGTCCCTTCATAGCAGAACGAAGAACCCGACGCGTTTCAACGTCCGAGACTGGGCGACGTGTTCTAAACCCGCTCCTCCCTCCTATAAGGACACTTCCCTATTCCATGCGTCCCAGACCACATGACCGAATTGTCCTACGGACGGATAACTTAACGAGATTTTTTTTTATAAGAATGCTTTATGATGCTTAATTTCATGTAAACCGAAGTGCGGCTGTGCAGTTGGATTAATAAAGAAAATACTTACTTACTTGTGAATCAAATAAGCTTAATACGATAATTCTATTTTGCAATATGATAATTCTGCTGAGTCTTTATGTATATTAACTCAGAACAGGGTAGGCTTACGTCAAGTAGTAAGCTAATAATAAAGTGAGTAACTTATTAGCTGTGGTAAACGTGTAGGCCTAACCTAGTTTACCGTCTTAAGTTATTCATCATTGAATGTATTTTGCATGGTCGAATGCAATTTCGATAAATGAAAAGAATTTTTGCTCGGTAGAATTCGGATCGATTCAAAAGTAATTCTTAATTAGACGGAAATTGTATATTGCATTGATGAAAGATAATTCCTGCTTCCGTAAACGTTCGAATGATTGCAATATTTTTGGTCTAAATGAAAGTAGGATAAATGACAAGATTTGTTGCTCGAATAGAAGTTGGACTGATGGAAAATAGTTATGCCACACCGGGCGAATAATTTGAGACACTGAACTACAGATTTGCCTTTACTTGCGACAAATACACCACGTGACCTACACCGTTCTCGAAGTGTTAAGAACAATGTGCACAAAGCCCATTCAAAAATATACCATTTAAAGCGAGAGTTCAGCTTTCGTACCAAGATTTTTTCAAGAGGCGCTATAGAAGACCGAGGCTTTAATATCGGTCGGATTGTAATCGCATTCACACATGCTGTTACGCATATAGAAAGGCAGACAGACACAGACAGGCAGACAGACAGACAGACAGAGAAACAGAAAGACAGGCAGAGAAACAGACAGACAGACAGACAGACAGAGAAACAGACAGACAGACATGCAAGCGAACATACAGAGTAGACCTAATATAGTCAGGTAGAGATACAGAAAGACATGCAAAGGGATAAAGAGGCTTTAATATCAAACCACAAAGTTATTGTGTAAATTCGCCTCTTATTAATGGAACGTGAGCTAATGTCATACAATTATGAAATGCAAACATCTAAGTGTTAAACATATCAAGATGGGCCTAATTGAAATTTCCAGCAAACAGACTGCGGGACTGCATGTGTTGACAAGCGCAAACAGAAACAACTTAAACTTCAACTTGTTTAGGCCTATTGATCCCAAACATATCAAACAGACAATTATGAAATCATAATAGTACACAAAGTGATTAATTGCAGTTAAAAAATTGCGATGGAATACATGTAGCTTAGTGTACAATCATTGCTGTGAAATGTAGGGAGCAATCGGCTACGCGAAGGGAGTGATCCCGCTATTGGGGCCTATTTACTAAAGAAAAATTCTTCACTATAATAATATTATTATAAATGATAATAGACCAGGAAACAGAGGGAAATGGCAGTATTTTTGAAATCAATTAGGCCTAAATAGTAGCAGTGGGATACCTTAATTCCCTCTGCTCAACTTAGAAAGAATGAAAAAATCCCACAGATTAAATGGGTTGTTCATTTTATATTTTTTAATGTGTGTTCACGGATTTTGGATCTAAATCGAGTGAAACTCCTGGATGCACGAATATTTTCCGGTATGTTATTCCATAAAAGAAGACCCTGATAGCCTACTTAATAGAAAACTTTCTATAGTGTTCGTTTTTGCAAAGGCACTTATATAGATTCGATTATTTCTAATGCCTTTCAATTCAATTCAATAACCATGGGCACAGTGCCCGTAGGAGTCCGATGCCCTCCTCGTAATGTCTCTCCATTCCATTCTGTTCTGAGCTGCATGATATAAATTCTTCAAATCTGTTGTACACCACTCTTCAATGTCATCCGTCCATTCTTTTTGCGGCCTGCCTCTTCTGTTCTTGCCTTCCATTGTCCCAAATATCAGGGTTTTGATCTTTCTGTCATCTTTCATTCGACAAACGTGCCCGAACAATCCAAGTTTCCGCTTTATAACTTTCTGCATGAGGTTCTCGGTCATATCCACTCTTTTATATACCTCTTCATTGGTTACCTTCTGAGTCCATCCTATTCTCAGAATTTTCCTATAACATTTTTAGTAGGACTATATAAGTGAGGTCTAAAATAGGATGAGAATGCAAGTGGAAGAAGGTTGTTTTCATACTTATGCATAAATGTAGGCCTACTAGTTTGGACGAAATTAATTTGGGATATTTTTAGAACGTTCAACTGATGATTATAAGGGGCTAGTGTGAGCATTAAAGGGAGATTTAGTAATAATTCTTATGGCTTTTTTTCTGCAGTCTATCTAGTTTAGTTAGGTGAGTGTTAGGGTGCATCAAACGCCCCAAAGTTATCAAAATGCATTGTCCCTAGGCTTAAAATGTTCCTTTAATCTCCAATATATCCCTGATCAAAAAGCATAAAAATAAAAAATTGTTTAGGTATCCCACCTCCATTTTTTTAAATGTACATAATTATCCTTCGACATACATTACTTATTGAATTTGTCGGATTGTATGGCGTTTTAACAGGACTTGTTTTAGGCTGGAAAGAAATATATCATAGTGACTATATGTTTTATGTTTAAAGTGTTCTGTGTTTTCTATGAAATATGAAGTTAACTATTCTATGTTTCAACATAGAAGTTTTGTTTTGGCGGCAAAGTGCTAGCGGCAAGCGGCAACATTTGGTTTTATAATGACAAAGTGTTAGCTTCAAAACTTCGACGGCGTCAGAAGCGCTTACAGCTGGAGGCAATACGGCGTGAGTAAGTAACGAATGAACTGAAAAGTGTCACTGCAGTTGTAGATTTAATTGACAGTGACGAAGTTGACAGTGAATCTGAATTGGAGCATTTTTCAAACAATTCTTCTTCTAGGGCTGCCAACTTTTGATTTTGCCATTCCGGGACGCCCGCAGTCAGTAGATAAATTTATGACATGTAGGCTATACCAATTTACACTGTCCACATATAATTTTATTGCATAGGCACGAAGTCGTGCAAATCGTCAACTCTCAAAAAGCATTAGAACAGACAAACCTACATAGGCCAAGGACACAAAATGCTACTGGATGCCAGTGGTTTGTAAAGTTTTCAAGACTTGAACCCAGAGCTGTCTAGCATTCGATGTTCAGCCAACAACGTTAGGTTTAATAGATCGCAGAACGCAAAATCATCACACAAATTGCGAGTAGGCCTATAATAGTGTGCAAAATAACAACATTTTGTCAAGTGCATCTCTACCACAGATTCCGGGACAATTTGAGGTCAATCCGGGACACGGGACGCACAAGGCCGATTCCGGGACTGTCCCGGCGAATCCGGGACGGTTGGCAGCCCTATCTTCTTCAGCCGCTACTCAGAGAAGTCATCACCGCAGAACTCGCACTGGAACTGCTGCATTCATCCCTCATGATATCATACAGCGACCCAAACTTGTTGCCTTAGCTACACGTCTAAAAATGACTCCAACACAACAATCAGCCTACACTGAAGCACTCATATCTGAGACTGGAGGAGATGTGACAAAAGTCTCTACATCATACGCAACGACTGACAAAGCCAGGCGTCACAGCTGTCCTTTCGTAGAGATGACTATAAGGAATTTGCAGATCTCTGCCTCTTGTTTCTTGATGGAGAAGTAGAAGGAGATAAAGTCACATTCAAGCGACCTGGAGCACTCCACAAGGCCAGATATATGGCCAAATTGATTTATTCAATCAAGATATGTCTTTTTGAGCAACAGATTGCAAAGCTTCCACGCAACACAATAACAAAAAAGTCAGGTCACAAAAGTGAGAGACTTCATGAATTTTATGACCCTGGTTTACACTTTACAGCTCTTGGTGGATGACTTGTAGTTCGGTGACTGATGCGCCATGGAATGACTTGAAGCTATACAAATCATTCTTGCAATATGACTTGCTGAATGCACAGGTCTTCGCGAGTGCTGTTCGTGCCTTCAAACGACATTTGTGGTATTTAACGGCAGAAATGGTGCCACTTGCACTGTTTAGTAGCCTAATAATGTTCCAGACACTGAACGACGTGCCCTTGCTAATCGCCTGCTTTCAGTTAAGCCAAAAGAACGCTTGCAATTGCCGCAGAACAGATTTGGATCGGGCTTTGGGAAACCTAAAGTTCCAGATGTAATCACAGCTACAACAACTCTGGCCGATCTTGCAGGGACTGACTCATGGCATATGTTTGAAATACTACAAGTTGACACTCAGTTTCTCAACGAAGAGCTGTCCGACTTTTGGAGTCGCAATGACTATCAAACTGCTATGACAAACAATGAAGCACTCAACGTAATCAATGACTGTGCTGAGAGAGGAGTGAAGCTCAGCTCGGATTTTCTGTCAGCATCAAAGACTGAACAGCATTATCAAGATGTGTTTCAAGTTGTGGAACAAGACCGGCAGAGACAATCCAATCCGCGCAAACGCAGGCCAACTTCCGAATGACAATACCCACTTGACATGTGTCATGTAATAGCATCGCAACATAAATGTTTTTACAATAGTAATTATAAATATGTTCACTTCTAAGAATCTTTGCAATACTTCTGAAGATGGCTCTTGGCTAATACTGCACAGATAATGTTAAGAACTATTGGACCTATCTTTAAAGTCTTGTTGCAGCATAATAATGCATAATCTGTTCAGTGTGTTCGCCATTGTAAAACTTCAGTTGCTGGGTGGGATACCTAGAATATGTCAGAAAATTCTCAAATTTTGGGAAACACACTTTTTTAGTAATATGAAAAGAAGTGAATTAGGGACAAAAACTTTTGAAAGTTTTTTAACAATTATGGGGCGTTTGATGCACCCTAGTGAGTGTCATATGTAGATGTCCAGATGAGATTGCAATAACTTAAGTATGGGCGTATACTATATAAGTGTGAAATAAAATGATTAAAAAAATAAAGATCAAATGATGAAGATCAAAGGTCTTTGCAGAATAGAGTCTGACAAGTTTGTATGCGTTTAATCGACAGGTAGGGCATCAGTGAGCCGAGGAGGCGGCAGGAGAAGAGAGCTGAATCAGAAACTGGTAAAATGTATTAAAGCATTGGACTGAAGAAGAACGGTTTAAACGTGATGCTTTTTACACGTATATGACCAGTGGCGTAGCCAGGAATTTTTCATGGGGGGGTTTTGTGGCCGGAAACCCTGTTTTTGCTATTTTTTCTTACTTAAATGGAAAAATAACCTTAAAAAAACTTTTTCCCAGAGCCAATGGGGGGGATTTAACCCCCGAAACCCCCCTTGCCTACGCCACTGTATATGACTGTTCTGAGAAGTAAAGTAGATCTTACACTGCGTCTCCGGCGCTGTTGAATATAAAATAGACTTTGGAAGCACGCATGTAAAAAACAGACATAGCTACATAGTTGTGATGCTCTGGACATACTGAACAATGATTTCATATATGGTTTCTCTAGATTAACCCTCAGGCTACCATGCTTTTTTTGTAACACTGACTACCAAGGGGGGTGGTTACCACCCCCTTGATTTTGGGTTTGGCTTAAGATATCATAACTTGTAATACACCATTGGATTCAGCATTCATTTCTGCACAAAATGGTATATTTGGGTTTAGAAAATATGAATGCCCCTCGAAATTATGAATTTTTTACCATGGGTACCAGTCAATTTCACAAAACGTATACTTACGCATAGGGAATATATTAGAATATGTGTGTTTTAGACATTATTTATATATAAAAAATAGTTTACATATAATAAAGTCAAATGTCCATCTATAAAAACTAGTAATAAGTCTGTTTTATGTTCAAGCAAAACAAAAAAACATGTTATAGCTGCTGAAAAACGTTTACGCAGACATATCGGGCTCTAGGACCATTGCTCATAGGCTGATTGCTCATAGGCTGATTGCTCATAGGCTTATTGCTCATATGGCTGATTGCTCATAGGGTCTTTTGCTCATAAGGTCTTTTGCTCATAGGCTCATTGCTCATATGTCCAAAATAAACGAACTTTGACCTAGGTTTAAAACAAATATACCGTTTGCTATATCGATGACCCTCTTCACGCCTTAGCTTGTGCTTATCAATTAGGGACAATTAGCGTTGGTAGACTAAAACAATGCTCAATTATAAAGTCCAGAACACCATATAGGTGGTATAAACAAGACATTAACTGTTAATCAAGCAAATTATGAAGTCAAACAATTGAAGGCGCGAACTAATAACTGTGCGACCCCATCGGATGCTCAGATATAAAAGTCCTCGAAAACAGAGTAAGACAACTAGTTGCAGAGATAGACACAGTAGGCCTATACCTAAATTTGTCAGTCAGTAATCTTAGACGAAGTTTTAGTATGGATGTAGAAGGGAAATTCGGAGTTTCCAAGCGAGGTAAGCAAACGTTTCTTCTGAACGGATTCGAATACTGCAAACACCGCGTCACTAAAGAAGGTGAAACAGTGTTTTTTTCTATAACTGCACTCGACTATTTGTGACAGCATAATTATGAGCAATAAGCCTATGAGCAATAAGCCTATGAGCAATAAGCCATATGAGCAATAAGCCCTATGAGCAATGAGCCGTATGAGCAAAAAGACCTATGAGCAAAAGACCCTATGAGCAATAAGGTGTATGAGCAATAAGCCTATGAGCAATAAGCCTATGAGCAATCAGCCTATGAGCAATGGTCCGTACACCGACATATCGGCTTGCGTTGTAAAAAAACCCAACATTTTCACACATTTAAATTTATTTTGAGCACTTCCGGTCATCAAAAGACAAATTATTTAGTATCAGAAAATAGCCCTAAATGCCCTCTACAGAATGGCATAATTTATTTCTATTAAAAAATAAATTATGGATAAGTTATAATAGAAAAAACATGACAATTTTATGAAAATAAAACACCTTTATATACATTTTAATTTATTTTGAGCACTTCCGGTTGTCAAAAGACAACTCAATGAGCATGGAAATGTAGCCCTACATTCCCTCTATAGAATAGTATAATTTGTGTCTCTTCATATTAAAGGGCGCAAAAGTTATAGCCGATAATCTAAGGGGGGTGGATACCCCCCTGGTACCTTGGGTATATCGGGTATAACTTTTGAATGGTATGGTATATCATAAAAATATTTTAGCTCAAAATGTGTGCCAATGAACCCTCTACAGCAGTGATTTTCAACCGGGGTTCCGCGGAACCCCAGGGTTCCGCGGGCGTCGGCCAGGGGTTCCGCGGCAGTTTGATAAAATCTTCTATTACATCAACTGAAATCACAGAATTATTAACAATCAAGCGAATTATTTCACAGCTTTAAGTCACTCTTACTTAAATAACTTTATTACGCGAATGCATTACTGTTTCTGTCGTTTTACAACATATACATGCAGGATATATGATGACCCCATGAATGAATCTGCGCGTTAGTCTTACCATTTAAAAGAATCATAGGCTAGGCCTATATCAAAATAATCGAAATCTATAATTATAGACATAGGCTATATATGCCCTGCGTCTTCAACTGTGTCGTTAAGACACAATTTTTTATAATTGGCTTTTTGAACTATTCAAATGGAATCTCTATTAATTTCTTCCCATTAGAATCTGTTGAGCACTGTAGACCAACGACTGGTTAGGTTAATTCTTCTTTGGATCAGTTAACATTGGAGAGATGGTGGTTAATTTTTGATTCAGAGGTATCGGATTTACCAAGTTTTGCAATCGTAATGCCTAAGGCTGCAGCCTCGCGAATTTTTGACCGATAAGCTCATGCACCATTTGCTATTTGAACATCACACAAGATGTGTCAAACAAAAATCAGATGGTCGATTATTGTGCAGAGACAGTATTTCAGACGAGACAAAGGATGTAACCTGCAGCGTTGGACTTGGGACTTGCCTTCAAACGAAGCTGAAACTTCCATGTAGGCTGAAGGCCTTCTGCCCCACTATAAATAACCAGGCACAAATTTCGCAATAACTTTGAAGATGGATGCTTTATAACATAAGAAAAACTAGTCATATAGCACTGATCTAGAATGCGTCGTATTTCCATTTTCAATATTTTATCCGTTTGATAGTTTGCGAAATAGGGTTTACAGCAGAAATGCAGCTATTCTCTGATATTGCTTTGTGCACTGTACGCATTCGTTGACTCCACAGAATTCTAAGGCATACAATTGTAATGTACTATTATATACTGCACCAGAAGTGCAAATAACGCACATTAAAAGTCTTGAACTGTTTAAAACTGAATATTATTATTATTATTTAATTATAAGTGACAACTGAATGCTTAAGCTTATCTTGGAGCACTGAAGAGGTGAAATGCGGAGGGTTCCGCGAGCCAATGAGGGTTTGAAAAAGGTTCCGCCACTAGAAAAAGGTTGAAAACCACTGCTCTACAGCTACCAATTTTTAATTTTTTTTTATTGCAAACGGAACAAGTTTGATTTGGGAAAAACCTAGGGGGGTGGCAACCACCTCCCCTTGGTAGCCCGAGGGTTAAGGGTTAGCTTATTCGATTGAAACAAATTAGTTACTTTACCAAGTTCAGTGCATGAAGTAGGCCTAGTAGCCTAGGCCTACTTCCATGGAGAAGGGCGACTAACGGATATTAATATCATCTGCGAATAATTAAAGGAAAGGCTAGGAGAGACATTGGATAGGTGATTAATGTAAAGATTCAATTATAGAGGCATCAAGATTAGGACTATTAGGTAATTTCAAAAAGACTAGTCTTAAGTTGACGACGAAATTACACGAACTACGGATCATAACGGAGATACATGTGCATGTGACGTCAAACACCAAATTATAATTCATTCAATTATTATCCGAATGAAAAATGACGTTGCCATGGCACCCGCGTCATAACAATATGTGATACGTCATCCAATAAGGCATTGTTGTATTTAGAAAAGATTATATAACGTCATGACAGGATGACATATTTGAACTGCAGGTGGCATCAGTTCTGTCTTACAATGAACTATAACAATTGAATGTTTAGAAGGGAGGTGTAAAAGCCTGCACGTTTTGGCCTCGGGTGCCACGTCGACTGAGAGATTCAAGTCTCTCCGCGAGTGCTGTGTGCCACACACACCTCGTCAGCGAGTCCCCGGACTAGCGTTCGAATTCTTGTCGTTAAGGCAAATACATGAATATAAAAAATTAGCAAATCGTTTCATCAGCAATTGCAATAAGTAGATTGGAGAATGCAATTTCTTAAAGTTTTTCTTCATGGTTGAGCCTGTAAGCAAGAACTCTTTCAACTTTTCGGTGCGAGTATACTGAGTAGACTCTAATGCTGAATGTTCCACATTCTCAGGGGCTTCTCGTCTACTAAGATTCTAGGGCAATTGCTGGTGCATCTCAATGAACACGCTGCCATGTAGACCCAAAGTGGCAGTTTTCTGAAAGCCCGTTATAATATAATGTAATATAGTATATTACAATATATTATAGGCCTATGTGTCTACTTTACCTAACCATTTTCTTGCTAACTTCAATCAGTTTCTACAAAACTTTGAAAAACTGTCAGACAGCGAAATGATGAAATAAATAATAATAAAAATCTAGATAGCAAACAGATGGTAATCAAGGCATTCGTTCTATCTATGAAAGAGGATATAATAATTATAAGCCCAGAGTCATATAGTGTGTGTACGAATTTATTCATACATAATAATAATAATAATAATAATAATAATAATAATAATAATAATAATAATAATAATTATTATTATTATTATTATTGTAATTATACACACACGTTTTTATCCCCCTTGCCCTGGAAACACTGGGCCCCATCAACAGCGCAGGCCTCAATTTCTTTGCGGACATGGGTCGCCACCTCACACTAGCTACGGGGGGAAACGAGAGAGACCATCTATTTATTTCAGAGGCTCTCAATCATAATTCAGTGTTTAAACGGCGTAGCATTCAGTGGCTCCTTTAGAAGGTCTACGCCCGAAGTGGATGAGGTTTAGCCGTTCCAGGCACATTGCTTTTATATATTTTATAAGTCCCTGGGGGAACGAAGTACCTCAGGTCCAAAAAAATAAATAAATAATAATAATAATAATAATTATAATGACCGCCGTCTCAATCAATCAATCAATCAATCGTAATTTATACAGCGCCTCTTCAAGGTATCTACTCAAAGGCACTCCCAACCGAGATCAAGCGGGGAAAAAACAGTCTTCAACAGTTTGTGAAATTGAGAATAGCTTGGGAGGTGTCACATAGTCAAGGGAAGTCCATTCCAGGTTGTTGGACCAACCACAGAGAATGAACGCCTCTGCATTGTTGCAAAGCGAGTGAAAGGAACCGTTAAGTCACCATGGACAGCAGATGACCCTCTGGAAACCGTGCACTTGTTCCAGCAGTTATCCATTTGCACGCAAAGATTTAATGCAGTGGCATTCAGACCCACGTTCGCACAACGCACCGAGGACGAGGATAATAATAGTGATAATAATAATAATAATAATAATAATAATAATAATAATAATAATAATAATAATAATAATAACA
This sequence comes from Lumbricus terrestris, assembly GCA_949752735.1. Lineage (NCBI taxonomy): Eukaryota > Metazoa > Annelida > Clitellata > Crassiclitellata > Lumbricidae > Lumbricus > Lumbricus terrestris. The sequence goes on from OX457053.1 coordinate 31,111,956, forward strand.
ACAACAACAGTGACGGTTTCTGCGGCGCCGTAACACAGCCATGCCGTTACAAGAGCGCCTCACATACTAGGCTATCAGCATACTATGCAAAATTACTAATAAGCCTTGAGTCCAGATTTGCACTTTATTTTAAAAATCAACATTAAATGTATTCACTCATATCAGAGATTTATATAGCGTCTCTTCAAGACATCTACTCATAAGCTTTCCTGACCCAACGACGACTAAAGAGAAGAGTCTTAAGAATAGTGTAGAATGTGGTCTCAAGCGCTCTAGGCATTAAACGTAGTGCCACAGGGAGCCAATTTCAAATTCGCTTTGTATTCAGTGGCGGCGCTAGGGAGGTTAGGGGGAGGGGGCTTAGAAAAGGCCGTCAAATTTTTCCCCATGTAAAAATAACATTTTTGGACGATTAACCCCCTTCAGCCCTAAAAAATAACCGTAGCCTAAAGGTACGCACGAGGTTTGGCAGACAGCTTGGCGGTCACGGAAAAGGACCAGTTTTTCAAGATTCCGACCAAATGACTGAAAAAGGTCATCAGAAATTTTGTCAACTGAAAATGGAAATCTCTCGCCGCAGATTCAGCCCCCCCCCAAACTGAAATCCTGGCGCCGCCGCTCTTTGTATTAAACAGACAATACGCTGCGATGGTCAGCCGTCCGACCGTCATCCGCTAAGATCCATTCACGCAGTCGATGGTTGCCCTTGACAACAAGGACGCCATCAAGGACGCCAGTCGCGCGCTGCTGGCCGACTACCACTGCCTGAACAGGGCGCTCGACAAGGTCAGCTACGTCACCACCGCTTGACCACCACGTCACTAACAACTGACCAGGAAGAGGATGATGCTGATGCTGATGCTGATGGTCAACTGTGGACGGATGACAAATTGATTGACAATAGGATGCAGTTATCGATCAATTGATTTTTTGATGGATCGATATTAAAATGTATCGATTGATTTAATTATTGATTATTGGTTATTTGATTAATTTATTGATTCATTGAATTATCGATTGCTGATTATTTGATTGATCAATGGTTCGATGAATCGATCTGCTCATTAGTTGAATGATCAATGATTCTATAAGGTATAAATCAATTAGTTGCACCAACCACAGCTCAATAGAGCGATCAATTGTACCTACTTAATGAACAACTTTTAAAGTGGATAGATATGTGTAGATAATTTGTGTTAATTAATTAGTTATGGTCAATGGCGGGATAGATGTATCAATTAATTTATTCACTAAATGATCAATGGATCGAATGTTTTGATATGGGTCTATTGATTGATCTAATTGATTAATATATCGGTGGATTGATTGGTTGTTTACTAGATTTCTTGGTTGATTGATTGACAGCTGTAGCGATAGCCGCTAGTCATCAATAATTATTATTAGTTAGGTAGAACGCTGGTTCTTCGTTCCTTATTTCCTAGATCTTCATTTGCTGTAACTCTATTTCCTTTGTCTTCATATACCGCATCTCTCTTCTCTGTACATGTATCTTCGTATGCAGTATCTTTATTAGCTATATCTTTATACTCATCATTACTTCGCATTATATATCGGTTGGTCTGAATAATCAATGAGCTGGCATTTCGTTTACAACGCTATATACCGTAGCGCTACACAAATATTAATCTCGCAATTTTATATGAGCAACGGATATAAAAAATTACGATGTCTTGACGGACTGAAACGGGTCGGGCTCAGAGGTGAATGCTGTCGTCTCCGAGGAATTTTGTTAAGCGACGCTCTTCAGTAGGCTACGGTAGTTGCGTAGTAAGTTGTACTCTAGTGTCCGTTGTGCGTTTTACCGTTGATTCGAGATTGTAGGCTAATTGTAATAATTGTAATTGAAACATTTATATAGCGCCGCTCACAGATTCAGTGGCGCTCCCGACCCAAGCTATAGTGCTCCCGCTAACAAACAGTATAGTCTTCAGGCGTTTACGAAACAGGGGAAGAGAAAGGCCAAGAAGCTCAGAACGTAGCTTGTGCGGAAGGCGGTTCCAACTAGTAGGGCCAACATATGCGAAGCTTCTGGATGTTGTGGGGGTTTGTTTTAGGTAGATATTCTGTGATAAATTGAACACGAGAAAAATTTCCTCGTCTCGTATTTCGTTTTAACTTCAAGGGACATCATGTTGCCCATATTCTCTGTAATTCTTCACTAGAGTCCCAACCAGCTACACGTAGTTTTCTTCGATTTCTTATTGCCCAGGAAGCATCTAGCCACAGTGACAAAGTTGCGACAAATTGTTTTCTCCTTCCTATAGTGAGCGTCTTGAATAAATTCTTTGCACTCCAGGATTTACTTTGTGTTTTCCGACGAAGACACCAACTTTAACCTTTGCCTCAGACAGCCTATGAGGAAGAATTCTTGAAGGTACTTGAAAGCTTTCGAGCCGTGACAAATTGTTTCATAAGGTCCAATTCAGTGGCCAGAAACCCCCCAAGGTGGGTTTCGGGGGTTAAACCCCCCCATTGGCCTCGGGAAAAAGTTTTTTTAAAGGTTATTTATCCACTTAACTAAGAAAAACAAAACAATTGCTTGTAGTGACCATTGTTTTTCTTACCTTATTTCCGTTGTTGCTTTATTCCATTTTTATTTACTGTAATACTGTTGGACTGGTGTCAGAAATGGCATCCGGCCAGGCAAAAAAACCAACCCCCCATGAAAATTTTCTGGCTACGCCACTGGTCCAATTTGATGGGCAGTGGTGGTATCAGCACTTTCCGAGGAAGTCACTGTCTTCCAGTTCACATTTTTGCTACCCACAGAGAACTCGGTCCGCTGGGACCTTTCCCGCCTAAGGCTGTGCGCTTTGTTGTCTATGCAGTCCCACAGGGAAATATATAGCATGGCAGCTTGGTAATAACGCCTTGAATACCGTCAGGAATGCTAGCAGACCTATTTGTATCATGATAGAAGTGGATGACGTCACTTCGATTATGATACATCCAGTATCATATTAATTCATTTTGAGAATACTAAGCTAGGCCTATTGTCACGACAGTTATACAGATCTACTATGATAGAATTTCTGTTTAGGAATATAAAACTAGGCCTATTGTGACGTCACTTTGATCATGAAGCAGATCTAGTATTACAAATGTTCATTCATTCATTCATTCGAGTATTTATATAGCGCCTCTTCAAGGAAACTACTCAGAGGCGCTCCCGACTCCAGTACGGACAAACAGAACAGTTTTTAAGTGCTTATAGAATGTGTCAGAGAGTGATCTAGGGAACAGGCGCAGCTCAAGTGGGAGGGCATTCCATACCACTGGGCCAACCACAGAAAAAGCACGACTCTGCATGATGGAGGTACGAGCAAATGGGACAAAGAGTACTTCCCTAACAGCCGAGCGTAGAGACCGACCAGTCCGAGCACTTAACACTCTCATATTGAGAGTCCACAAATATATGGCTATAATATTATTGTGGCGTCACTTCGATTATGATTTAGACTTAGTATTATGGAGATTCAATTTGAGAATATTAAACTGGGCCTATCGTGACGTCACTTCGTTTATGGTGCAGATCTACTATTATAGAGGTTCATTTTTAGCAATATAAACTTGAATATTGTGACATCACTTCGATTAAGATAGATCTACTATTATAGAAGTTCGTTTTGAGGATATCAATTAGACCTATTGTGACGTCACTTCGATTACGATGCAGATCTACTCTTATAACGTTTCATTTTGAGAGTTCAAAACAATGGCCTGTTGTGGCGTCACTTCGATTATGATGCAGATCTACTCTTATAACGTTTCATTTTGAGAGTTCAAAACAATGGCCTGTTGTGGCGTCACTTCGATTATGATGCAGATTTAGTATTATGAAAATTCAATTTGAGAACATTCAGCTAGGTGAGTTCACTTCAATTGAGATACAAACCTACCATCACGGCAGTCAATTTTGAGAATATAAAACTATGCCTATTGTGACGTCATTTCGATTTTAATACAAATCTACTATTATGCAAGTTCATTCTGAGAATATTGACTATGCCTAATGTGACGTCACTTCGATTATGCTGCAGATCTGCTATTAAAGAAGTTTATGTTTAGAATGTAAACAAGGCTGATTGTGACGTTGCCATGACATCTGCGTCATAACAATAAGTAATACGTCATCCAATAAGGCATTGTTGTATTTGGAATTGTTTATATAACGTCATGCCATAGTCAGAATGACACATTTCGACTGCCCTGTGGCAGCAGTTCTGTCTTACAACGAGTATTACAATCGAATGTATAGAAGGTTGCCACGTCGACTCAGAGACTCAGGTCTCAGCGAGTCCTCGGACAAACATTTGACTTCGTGTCGTAAAAGCAAATACATGAATATAAAAATTAGCAAATCGGTTCATCAGCAATAATTGCAAAGAGTAGATTGGAGAATGCAATTTCTTAAATGTTTTTCTTAGAGGATTATTCCTATTAGCGAGAAACCTTCAACTTTTCGGTGTGAGTAATGCAGCATGTTCCACTTTCGCAGAGGCTTCTCATCTACTGGTATTATAGAGCAATTGCTGGTTGATCTCAATGAACACGCTGCCATGTAGACCCAAAGTGGGCAGTTTTCTGAAAGCCCCTTAGGCCTATGAGCTTACTTTATCTACCCATTTCCTTGCTAACTTCAATCAGTTTCTACAAAACTTTGAATATCTGTCAGACAGCGAAGTGGTGAAATAAATAATAATAAAAATCTAGATAGCAAACAAATGGCAATCACGGTATTCGTTCTGTCTATGAAAGAGGATATAATAATTATAAGCCCAGACATGGGCGCCCGCAGAGATATTTTTGCAGGAGGGGCAAAACGCGATGGGCACGGCTAAAAACTTTTGTTGCAAAAGGATTAAATATGCATAGCAGGAAATTAGGGACATGCATGGGTATTTTTCATAGAGTTTTCAGTGTATATTTCTCAGTTTCACGTTTTTGCAAGTTTTAGCATGAATAGGCCAAGTTTCCTTGGTGAAGAAAGTTGTAAAAAAGAATCAAAAAGCAGTGGTTAAAGAGTAGGTTCCTAAAGGGGAGCAATAAGAAATGACACCTAATTTTCATTCATGCTCGGTCAAGTTACCTCTGCATTTTAGTCGTAATTTATAAACTTCGAAAGCACCAATCGACAGTCAATCGCAGGTGCCAGCTTATGCGTGGAGTTCAAAGGGCTGTTCATATAGTAACCAGAAGGGGGGCGGTTGTCAGGAGGGCGTATGGGGCAGAGTAGGCCCTATAGCTATTAGGATTGGAAGGTGGAAGATCGGAGGAACAGATGAGCACTGAGCAGCGGTATGAATTCTTTTGAACAGTTTTAGGTGGAACCCAATGGTCATGGTTACAGTTTTTAGCAAGAGCTTGAAAAATGCAAGTCAGAAAATTAAAAGCATGTTCATTTTATAGATGTTTCCAAACTTAGATTTCTTAGTTTCACTTTGTCCATCATTATATCATTGATTCTTTAACACAAAGAAATTGTTTTAACCCAAAGGTTGTGGTTAAAAAAACAAGTGTCAGTTTTCCAGGGGGGCAAGTGCCCCCTTGCCCCTATGTGCGGGTGCCCATGAGTCCAGAGTCATAGTGTGTGAACGAATGTATTTATGCATGAGGGATCATTTATACCTCGAGTACCTTGCTCTTAAGTGCTGTAATACGCCGAGCAAATTTCTGTCCAGGGTAACGGCCTCTGTTGTCATAGACCCTGGTCAAATCGGATCCATCCATATACCTCGAGTAAAAAAAATAATGGGCCCGATAAACCGGACGGGTCTATCATTTTTTCAGGAGCTGAGCTGCCGCATGACAGAGGCAACGGGTGATCCTAGAGAAACCATGCACCTATTCCAGCGGTTATCAATATGCACGCAACGGTTCAATGTCGTTGCATTTAGAGGCACCCTTGAGCACGTTAGAGACGAGAACCTATAACAAAAACTTTTACCATTTATTGTTTTTAAAAGCCTGAGAAATCATAATTATATACCTCGAGCGCTAAAAAAAATAATAACAGTGACGGTTTCTATGGCGCCGTAACACAGTCATGCCGCTACAAGAGCGCCTCACATAGCCTACTATACTATCAGCATACTATGCAAAATTACTAATAAGCCTTGAGTCCAGATTTGAATGAGTTAGCTGAGTCAGCCGCTCGCAGGGCGGGATGAAGACTGTTCCATCAGTGTGTGTGTATATATATATATATATATATATATATATATATATATATATATATATATATATATATATATATATATATATAATGGTGTTAATTGTTACAATTTGGTTGCGCAGAGGACTCGAAAGGATTTTGCAACCCCTGCTAGATGATCTATAGCGGGGTTGATGGTGGAGGCATTGATCGTCAGGTCGTTGAGACAAATAAGTAATGTCAAAAGGTAAGTATTTAGTTGAGGACCTGCCCACTGCCACCTCTCAACAATCTTCTGTCTCATTAATTGTCTTTATCTTTCTGCCTCTTTGTCTACCTCTGTCTTCTTGCTTCCCTCTGTGTTTGGCTAATCATCATCGTCGTCGTCGTCGTCGTCGTCGTCGTTGTCGTCATAGTTGTCGTTGCCATCTTCTTCTTCTTCTTCTTCTTCTTCTTCTTCTTCTTCTTCACGTTCTCTGCCCTCAGGCAGGTTCGTATGTCCAATAACGCCATTTTTCTCTGTTCTGTGCTTTTCTCTTCAGTCCACTGTATCCATCCTCTGTCAGCATCCAGTCCAGCAACATTGTTCTTGGTCTACCCCACATCCTTTTCCCCTCCATTCTTCCCTCAATGATGTCTCTTAGTAGGGTGTCGCTCCTTAAGATGTGTCCTATCGATTTCTTCTGCCGTCCACGTATAGTTCCCATCAGTGATCTCTTTTCTCCCACCAACTGCAAGATTTCCTCATTCGTTCTTCGCTCAACCCAGCTGATTCTCTCCATACTGCGCCAGATCCACATCTCGAAGGCATCTAGTCGTTTTATGTCTTCTTGCCGCATTGTCCACGTCTCCGAGCCGTACAGGACAACACTCAACACCAGAGTCTTCACCATTCTCTTCTTCAGCTTCATGTTTAGACTGCCTCTGAGTAACTTCTCCCTTTTGTAGCTATTGTGGGTATATATATACATAATGTCAAAAGGTTAGTCTTTAGTTGAGGACCTGCCCACTGCCACTTCTCAACAATCGTCTGTCTCATTAATTGCCTTTCTCTTTCTGTCTCTTTGTCTACCTCTGTCTTCTTGCTTCCCTCTGTGTTTGGCTAATCGTCGTCCTTCGCTTACCATCACGAGAGCCTCTGTATTTGAGAACATCATGAGCAGAAAGAGCTGCTAGTAGAGCATGGTGTCTCAACGCATCAGTAGTTGGAACAAATCCACGTCTTATCAGGGCTTAAAGTATGGCTGGACGATCATGGACAGCGTCCATGCACCAATTAAAAAAATTTGAACGCCCGTCCTGCCACTTATTGCAAGGCCAGCAGAGCCTGGAAAGGTAAGGTGCGTCCAGGCACTTGTTTTGGGAAGTTATACGCAGCGTCCAGGCATTTATTTTTCTACACTTGTAAGCACCGCGTCTTATCACATACAACAGTACTGTTGCGGATTATATCGCCTAATACCACCCAACGCAGGAGGTGTTCGGGTCCCCATGGCGATGATCACTATTATGACATTATCCTTTATTGAAAAAATCCGGTTGACAGACCGCAACCTGTTACAGTGTTAAAGTTATGCAATTGAAAGAAAATCACAAGAACGCAAATCACAGAAGACACACTAACAGAACAGACAGCCTGTGAAATACACGGCGCTACAAAGCATGTCTGTCCTACGGGGTTCAAACTCGGGTCCGCTGATCTCCATGCCAGTGCCACGTTATCCAATGTGCTACCGGGCCCCTCTCGCTACCAGGCCCCCTCTCGCTACCGGGCCCCTTCTCGCTCACGGACCCCCTCTCGCTACCGGGCCTCTTTCGCTACCGGGCCCCACTCGCAACCGGGCCCCATTTCGCAACCGGGTCCCCTCGCCCTGCATAAGGGCCTTGAGCAGCAAGTCCTTAACTCACAATGATATTATTATTGCCCAACTCCATCATTGTTCCATATACAGGGTGGGCCAAAAAATACCCCTTAAGCCTTTTTTGCCAATATCTTGGCCAGAAGTAAGAATTTCGAGACGAAACTTTTCAGTCTTAAAGACAATTCATATTTACACATGATGGCCAGATTTCGTCAAAATATTTCAAACAGAACAAAGTTATAGCACTTTTAGTGAGGGCACCTACAGTTTTTTGGCGTTTGAAAAACGTAACGCAACAGAAGGTAATAAAAAAACGATTTTATTAAGTCACATCTCAAAAGCTGTTGTCAAATGAACTCGATAATGCTTCAGAACTTGTGTTCAATGTGCCCACCACCAGTGCCAAAACTTCTTTTGAGTCTCTTTGCAAAGTTCTTGATGGCATTGCGGGTCCTTTCCAAAGGCATATCAGCTCCAAAGCGCCCATCAAATCTATTACCGCTCATGGTTTTGGCTGCAGATTGTGATATTTCTCCAGCATAGCTCTCCGCAATTGATTATCAGTCCATCAGGTTCAAATCCGGAGATTTGGGGCCATTGTCTTTCTCAATGAAACCAGAACAATCGAGCCGATCTCCGTTCATTCACGGCAAATCTCTTAACTCTCATCATCAACATCGTTGGGCTCAATGCCCGTAAGAGTCCGACACCACTCTCTGTCTGAGTCTGTCTCGCATCATGCTGCCCAGCTTCAACCGGTCCAGTCAGCAGGTCTGCTCCATACCATTAACACCTTGGAGCAGCTAGACCACCTTGTCTGATTGAAGAGAATATTGGGAGAGAGGCATGAAGGACAACCTGGGTCAATGCCCATATGTGTCCCACGCTCTCCCCGACTCTCTCTACTGGTCTGTCCTGACCGGCCTGTGCATGTCTGCTCCACATCATGACACCTTGAGGCATCTTGGTCGCTATGTCACTTGTGTCGTGGTTTTTGCGGATTTCAATCGTCTTGGTCTTTTACTGCCAGCGTATCGCCACCCATCTGGCAAACCTTCCTCCTTTTGTCCGGGCTTAGGACCGGTGTAAAGGTTTCAAATTACCCCCTCCTAAACATTACCCCCCGGTAACTTGAAACCGGTTTCAGATTACCCCCTAGGGGTAATCTGAAACCGGTTTCATCCTACCCCCCCGGTTTCAGGTTACCCCCTCTGAATTCCGAATGAATTCCATATATCCAGCTCCCATTTCACCTACACAGAACCTTCATCCAGCTTCCATTTCTCAAGCGTCGTTTTCGTCAATCCAGCTTCTATTTCACCTACAGAGAACCTTCATCCAGCTTCCATTTCTCAAGCGTCGTTTTCGTCAATCCATCTTCTATTTCACCTACAGAGAACCGTCATCCAGCTTCCATTTCTCAAGCGTTGTTTTCGTCAATCCAGCTTCTATTTCACCTACAGAGAACCTTCATCCAGCTTCAATTTCACCTAGAGAGAACATTCATCCAGCTTCTATTTCACCTACAGAGAACCTTCATCCAGCATCCATTTCTCAAGCGTCGTTTTCGTCAATCCAGCTTCTAATTCACCTACAGAGAACCTTCATCCAGCTTCCATTTCACATACAGAGGACCCTCATCCAGCTTCCATTTCACACAAATTTTTTTCGTCAATCCATTTAACTAAGTGTTAGACATCAAAAACTCAGAAGCTGGATTGACGAAAACAACGTTTGAGAAATGGAAGCTGGATAAAGGTTCTCTAGAGGTGAAATAGAACCTGGATTGACGAAAACAAGGCTTGAGAAATGGAAACTGGATGAAGTTTCTCTAGAGGTGAAATAGAAGCTGGATGAAGGTTTTCTGTAGGTGAAATAGAAGCTGGGTTGACGAAAACAACGCTTGAGAAATGGAAGCTGGATTAAGGTTCTCTAGAGGTGAAATGGAAGCTGGATAAAGGTTCTCTAGAGGTGAAATAGAAGCTGGATGAATGTATTATATGGGGGTAACCTGAAACCGTAGGGGGTAGGATGAAACCGGTTTGAGATTACCCCCGGGGGTAATTTGAAACCGGTTTCAGATTACCGGGGGGTAATCTGAAACCGGTTTCAAGTTACCGGGGGGTAATGTATAGGAGGGGGTAATTTGAAACCTTTACACCAGCTTCCATTTCTCTTCTGTTATCCATGGTTTCCTTGCTGGAGGAGTCTGCACCAGCAAGGAAACCATGGATAACAGAAGAGATGATAATGGAAATGGAAGAACGAAGAAAATGGAAGCACCAAAGTACAGAAGAAGCAAAGAAAGAATATAGAAGACTAAACAACAAATTGAGGAGAACAACGGAGGAGGCTAGGGAAAAATGGTGGGAGGAACAATGCAAAGAGATAGAAGAACTACAACAAAAAGGAATGGATAGTATGGTATACAACAAAGTGAAAAATCTATCAAGGAAAAAGGGGATAGGAGGAGGAATAGAGATTAGAGATAAACAAGGCAAGATGCTAAGTGAAATTGGAGAAGTTAAAAATCGGTGGAAAGAATACATAGAGGAACTATATAAGGATGAAAACGCCAATGGAACAGAAGAAGAAGGGAGAATGGATATAGAAGAGCAGATAGGGGAAGCAAAGGAAGATATTGGCCCGGAACTGCTAGAAGAGGAAGTAAGAACAGCGATAAAAGAACTGAAAAATGACAAAACAGAAGGGTATGATGATATACCAGCTGAGATGTTGAAGAGCCTGGATGAGAAAGCAATGAAGGAAATAATCAAAATATGCCAGGAGATATACACATCAGGAATTTGACCGGAAGACTACCTACATTCCATCATGGTACCAATCAAAAAGAAGCCAAACGCAACTAGATGTGAGGACCACCTATCAGTCTCATTACACATGCGTCAAAGATTTTGATCAGAATCCTAACAAAAAGGTTACAAGCAAAAACAGATGCAATACATGAGATAGGAGATGATCAGTTCGGGTTTAGGAAAGGCATGGGAACTAGAGATGCAATTGGGTCACTGAGAGTAATAACAGAAAGAAGTTGCGAAATAGGAAAGGATGTATACATATGTTTTGTAGACTATGAAAAGGCGTTCGACAGAGTGGACTGGAAGAGACTGATGAAGGCATTGAGAAGAGTTGGCGTGGACTGGAGAGATAGAAGACTGATAGGCAATCTGTATATGGGACAAAAAGTACAGATAAGGATAGAGGGTGAATATTCTGAACAAGGAAAGGTAGGAAGGGGAGTAAGACAGGGATGCCCACTTTCACCGCTACTGTTCAACATATATATAGAGGAGATAATCAAGGAGGCATTGGAAGAACTGGAGGAAGGGATAAAAGTGGGAGGAATGTGGATCAGGGCATTAAGATTCGCAGACGATCAAGCAATGATGGCAGAAAGTCAGGAAGGGTTACAAACAATGATGGACCGGCTGAATACAACATCAAAAGAATACGGAATGAAAATCAACATAAAGAAAACAAAGGTTATGAGAATAAGCAAAGGAGAGCAGAAGGCAGTTAAAATATTCATAGATGGAGAAGAATTAGAACAAGTCAAGGAATTTGCGTATCTCGGCAGTACGATTACGGAAGATGCTAGATGCCACAGAGAAATACAACGAAGGATTGTATTAGGAAAAGATGCATTTGAAAAGAGGAAAGAGCTACTGAGAAGAGGAATCAATAAGGAGCTGAAAAAGAAAATGATAAAAACCTTAGTATGGAGTGTGATGTTATATGGATCAGAGACATGGACTATGCGAATGGAAGACATCAAGAGAATTGAGGCATTTGAAATGTGGTTATGGAGAAGGATAGAAAGAATCAGCTGGAGGGATCATATCAGCAATGAGGAGGTATTGAGAAGAGTCGGAGAAAAGAGAGCGATGATACACACAATTAGAGAAAGACAAAGAAGATGGATCGGGCACACACTCAGAGGAGACTCGATGCTGCGAACAATCATAGAGGGGAAAATGGATGGAAAAAGAACGAGAGGCAGACCAAGACAAAAACTGTTAGACTGGATGATGAAAGAGGGCTACCAGAAGCTGAAAATGAAAGCGCAGAACAGAGAAGATTGGAGACGTCAAACATTCGAACCTGCCTAAGGGCAGAGCACGAAAAGAAGAAGACACCGGCACAGGGACGTTGTTGGTTCCCTGTGGCGGAGGATGGATGCAGTTTAACGTCGTGCAGTTTAATTCTCAGCTTAAATTTTAATTTTTGCGATCTCTCTCTTAATCAGAGGGAACTTTGCTCACAGCCTAAATCTCCAGGATCTTGGTCAAGAGGTATCTGAATACACATTTTGTCTGTCATTGACACCTTGAAAACTTTCATCTTTTCAGCAATTTGAATTTCATTGCCATTGTCATCTTGCTAAGTGACAGTGACCTGCGGCTACGCTGGTACCCTGTTTCTGTTTAAAATAGTAGTAGGCCTAATAATGATCATCTGGCAATATCGAGACTATTAATTTTGATAACAGTTATTTGAGATAATACTGAATAAAATCGCGTTTTTGTTCCTTTTTGTTTCGTTACGCTTTTGAATCGTCAAAAATGGTGGGTGGCCTTACTAAAAGTGATATAACTCTTGTTGTGTTTGAAATACTTTGATGAAATCTTGCCATCATGTGTAAATATGAATTGTCTTTAAGAATGTGAAATTTTATTTCAAAATTCTTACCGGTAGGCCTACTTCATTAACGTTTTTGCCCACCCTGCATATACCAGATCCATCGTATGGCCGCATTGGCATTTCTAAACTCTAAACAGTGGCAATATCAGATGAAATAACACTTTAAGTTTAGGGCCTAATCATGCCCTAATGTATTACAAACATGGAACAACTATGAGACTCAAAGCCGACTCACAGTGGAGTCATTTGTCGAGCGCCACTTGTGGCCTAGAGATCAGCCGCATACGATGCAAACGAACACGAAGCCAATGCGCAGATATTGCGACTCGCCGATAGCACAGATACTATTGACCAACTATGCAGTCTAAGAAGAGGACATCTACTTTTACTAATCGTATTTTGTGACGTCATAGTAAAAACTCAATTCCTTCAGTTTAACTCTCGAAATGAAAAATGGCGTTGCCACGGCAATGCATCATAACAATAGGTAGTACGTCATCCAATGAGGCATTGTCGTATTTGGAATCTATGTCATAAAACGCGATGTCATATTCAAGAGAACACACTGATTTTCGACTGCAGGTGGCGGTAGTTATATCTTACAAAGCATTCGACTTCTTTTCGAAAGAAATTACAAAATTATCACAGATTAACATAATCGTTTAGCCAGCAATTGCATCGAGTAGATTCGAGAATGCAAATTCTTGTCGGGTTTCTTAGTGATAAACCTCCAAATTTGGGTGTGAGTAATGCAGCATGTTCGTTTTCGCAAGGGCTTCTCATCTATGGATGGTAGGGCATGCGCTGGCGCGACCGAAATGTCAATGACTCTAAATGTCATGATGACCTAAAGTGACATCTGTTGGCCCCATGTGGCCGAGAACCCTTTGTATACCATCTTTCTCTTTCTATCGATTGAGATTCTACAAAACTTTTAAAAATCTGTCAGACAACGAAATTTACACCGGTGCGAATGAGCAATTGCTAGTAAAGGACTTACTCAGGGTCCCTACACGCGGCGGCTTGAGGTGGATTCGAACCCGTAATCTTCCGGCTCCAAGGCACTGAACATACATGTACCCTTACACTATAGTGCTCCACAATAATTGTATACTTGTGTAATTGTAGAAGAAAATAGTGTTTATGGAGTATTGAATGGTGAGGAATGTGAATATGGACCTCAGATCCACGTGGGATTTTACAGTGGGCCTATAATTTGGGTGCATCAGTACTATGTTACATGTCAGTTCAAGTAGCATCTTAGCCGACGGAGAGTCTAGTTTTGAAAGAACAAAATCCAAAATTAGATTCTTCAGCAGCAGTGAGCTAACACCGGTATCAAGTGGCTAGGATTAGTGGATTAGGATTAGGATTAGGTTACAAGTGATATGGAATTAAACGAGGAACACAATATGGTGACATGGTTAGCAATCCCAGCTAACCAGCCAATTCGGGAACCTTACGGGTCCCATACGGGCTGCCATACGGGCCCCGTACGGGCAACCCGGCGGGTTATGTTCGGGGTTTCCCGACGGGAACCATACGGGTTAGCCCGCGAGCAGCGCCGGACAACCCAGTTCATACCCAGATGACTGATAATGTATACCCAGAATGCAAATTGTACTCTAAACTGTGTTTTACATGGCTCGACACACCAAAACAACCATTTTAGTCATATTTGCAGCATGTATTGAGTTTCATACATAATTTCAAAAGTCTTGCAACAAACTTAAAAATGACCAAATAAAATTGCTACATCCTTATTCAAACTCAAGCAAAAGGCAAGAGGTAATGATTTGCTTTATATCTTGAGTTGGAATAAAGCTGGAGCAATTATTTTCTTCCATTTTGAATTTTGATGCAAAACTTTTAAAAACATACATATAACTCAATATGTTACAAAAATCACATTAATGCATGCTGGTTTTGGAATCATGCATAGCAAATTTTACAGTACACTAACTAATTTAAAATGAAATAGGCGCATCAAAATAGATTTTAAAATTGTGCTAATGAAATGAAGCCAGGAGTATTTTAAACACATTTTTATAAGAAATTCCTGAAAAAATTAAAAACACGAACTTATGTTCTCATAAGTTAGTCTGGGTGGTATCCAACATAATCTTGATTTCTGCCTGGTCTACCAAACATCGTTAAAGCAATAAATAATCAACAATAGTTGTGAATGACACCTCAGCTTACTCAACATTATTTATCAACTTTATTAATTCAACATTAAAAATATTGATAATATTGAATAATGTTCAGTCTCTGTGAAAGGCGCAGATTTCAACGGCTGATTTCAGTGCGACAATCCATGACATTTTCAAACCAAACAGGAAAACTGTCCTCGACAATTTCCTCGTGCTGTTAAAGGAATATTTTGCGTCACCACACCTGAATTTTTAAACATATCAGACAAGTTTTATTTAACAAGTAACAGTAAAATTCACAGACATTGCAATTTGAAATTAGTTTTAAAAATTTGCTGTACCTTTTAAAAAGTTAAAGCCTTGAAAACCAATTTAAATAGTAAATGTCTCACATAATAATAATTTCAACACATGAAACAGGCTCAAAGGATAAATTACTGGTCATGTCTCATATCATATGCAGGATGGCTTGCATTGGATATAATTCCCAATGCGGATTGCCTACAAGGTCTGAGCATCTGCTAGGAGGGGTGCATTGATGGACTGGCCCCGTGTCTGTAAGAACACTGTTGTTCCACCTCAATCCGACTTGTATTCAAGCAACGCTGAAACCCATGCAATGGTCAATGAATTACGACCTTAAAATACACGTTTACCACGAATTTTAAAGGGACTAGCATTGTAGATGATAAAAATGTAATCCCAAGGATTGCGTGTGCCAGTACATGTAAACAGCTATGGCCACACAAGAAATCCAAATAGAGCGCTGCGGTATTAGCCTCATTTTTTTATGTACTCCTATTTCTGCAAATTTTCCCTTATTTTTAATTTTATTAACCTGACCGTAGTTGCTTAGATCTCGCATTGATTACTTACTTACTGAGCGCATTGTATTATGGGATACGGCTCATAGGTCGTAGCGCTCTATTTTAGTTAAGTCGTTGGCAATCATATTGTTTTGTATACAGGCACCGTGAGGCACGCAGTCTTCGAGATTCCCGGCAAAAGCATTCAGTGCACACCGGGCAGAGTATAGGGCCGATATGATTAACAAATATAGCAGTTCCACCTATAAAAGGTGAACTTAAACACACATGGACACGCAGCAATGCATAAACCAATCGAGGCCGAACCTGTTTTACTCTAACCCACGCGCGTGGTGTCCATAACCCTAACCCAATCTCCGTCACGCCTAGTCGTATTCCGACCAAAATTAGACGCAGCATTTACCTAAAGTGTTGATATTGACAAGTATATTTTGGCGCAATAAATAAAACGTAATCTTACCTTCAACATAAAGAAATCCCGATCTCCAAAAACTCGTGCATTCGAATCGGCACACAAAATGGCGTCGGAATAAACCAAATGCGGCTATTATACCGGTAGAGTCGGTAGACGGCGACAAGCTCGCGGAGTGCACCAGAAGGTTCCCGGCCGGACACCGCGACCAACACCCGTCAGAAAACCGCACCGGATACCCGGGAGAAAACGGTAAGGGTCCCGTGAGTGCGTGTTAGCTGGGCAATGTAACAACAAATTCTTAATAGTCGGATTGAATGGAAATCAGTTTAAACCTACGAAAGCGGGTAATGGTAGGCGAAAAAAACCGAACAGAATTACATGTAACTTCTGCTATAATAATTATTATTATAAGGATGACTGCTACAAATGAATTATTGTTGAGCCAAACAAACCAGTAAACTAAAGTATTACCAATAGGCAGCATGCAGTGCTTCTGGGAACGTACGTCCCTATAGAAGTCTGGCTTTATGCTGGACACAAGGTAGGAGCCTAGGAGGCTAGGCCTCTAAGGAAAATTAGACAGGCCGTGTTGTATAGAATATGGAGTATACATGAGAATGACTGTGCGGTTAGCGAGAGTATATAGGGCCTATAAATGCGTGTCTAGCTTTGGAGATATTATTGGCCTATACGTATGGAACTATGGAGCTAAGAAGACAGAAGTTGGGACTGGCGTTTGATATTAGCTTGATTTCATTGGGCCTCGCAGCCTCAGTATATAATTATAGTCTGGCTCGAAATTATTTACGAGCTGTGAAGCGTTTATAGGTCTACAACACGTTTAAAAGTGCTTGGTATGAAGTCAATTAAAAATAAGGATTGAAAGAAAGTTCGTCTATGCAGCCTACTGGTATGGTGGCCAGACAGATAGGGCCTATGTTATCCCTTTCAGAAGACAAGCAGTAGGTCTACAACGTTGAACCTGTTTGGTATATCTATCAACACTGCAATGCCGTGCTTGTTTCTATCTGTCTTGACTACTGCAATTCACCTGAAGACGGTAGGCAGCGTCCGAAGCAATTGACCTAACCTTAAACTGGCTGTGACTAGCAACAATTATAGCCACTCTGATGTCCGCAGCAACGTTCGTAATCGTAATCGTAATCTCGAGACTTCTACAGCGCCCACAAAAGCCAAGTCGCGGGAACCAGCTTATTCACAGGCGCTTGATCAAAACAAAATCGATAGGCAGAGGGTCAAGTCCGGAGAGTCATAGCGATATAACATATATAATATATAATTATATACAAAATGTAATTTATATACATGTATATATAACATTCGGGTTTAGACGGCAGAGTATAATCCATACAGTCTGATACAGAAATTGCTCTTGAGTATAAGCTACAGGGATAATAGATTAACCACGGCTTAGCATTAGACCTTGAGTCTAAGTTCACGACACTCTTAGACCGATGCTTTCACATTATCTCATGGAAAGTGTATTTATCCAAACTTTTCTATTGACCGCCAACAGCTTTAGTAGGCATATAATAGTAGTCCGTATATTTCGGACTGAATTGCTTAATCTGTGTTTGAAGAACCATAGTCCTGTACTGATTCTTTGCACTCCACCTCAAGGACCGAATTTACTGAATTAAAAATCTCAATCTTGAAGAGGAGGAAGATAAAGACGACATATTGGACAAAGTGCTAATGACCTGCGTAGGATCCTATATTTTTTTTCTATTGCTAATTGCAAAGGAAGAACTAGGAAGAGAAGGAAGAGACTTATAACACTCTTCAAAATAAAGAATTGCCTTTGAACGTCCCAGAGACCAAGGAAGCAGTAGCAGCAGATAAACTATTTTCTTGAGGATGGGAACCAGCCTCAAGGTATACACGTATATATAATATATATACAATATGTATATATAATATGTATTTATAATATATATATACATTAGCGTGGTCCACAAAAATTATTTTTCAAATTTCCTTGACGGTACCTGCTCATTCTGTTACCTTGCCTTATTAGTGAATAAGTATAAAATTTCAGCCTGATTGGTTAATATTTAGTGGTCGCGCAATGCTCCTGACTTTTCACCATTCGTGACAATGCCGAAAAATAAGCAAATGACAGTATTAAAATCATATGGAGAAGGACTCTTTTAGAATTTAGATTTTAAAAAATTAACTTATCATTGCAGACTGCATAAGAGATTGAGTGGCACATAAATGTACTGAATGCTGATATAAAGTTAATAATTTAGTCATAAAATAATTTTTCTAAATGATAGCAATGGCAGCCATATGCTGAACATAGTGCTTTCGATTTCTGGAGTCTCAGCAGAATGCCTAACGCATATTTCATTGCGTCAAGGAACTGAGCTCTGTGCTCAGATACAACCTGCATTAGATATTTCTCCTCTTCATTTTTAGTGATGGATGATTTGTTTTCTTGAATGAGTTTAACAACCCCTCTCGGCATTGACGTTTACAACCCTGACACTCTTTGTGCACTGTTTTGCCTTCTGACAATCCTGATTTTGTTTTCATTGTTCAGTATCAATCTCATTTAGGAATTCACATGGCGGTTCTACTAGGCTACCTGTAGGAAGTTCAAAGGTTTCACTAGATCTTCCCACCTGCAAATACATGGCTCAACTGCAACTTGAATGTGTGTGTAAGGCGCTCGTTTGTTCTTGAATTTGAGATGCCTTGACCATCTTTTGCTGGACATGTTGCATGGTTGATGGCTGTGTCTAGAAAGGCCAAGGCTACCGACTCCTCGTACACATGATTATTACAAATCCTTAGAAAGAGCTTTGGTGGTTGCTGCAGAAATGACACAATTTGTTTTTGAACGCTTTGTACCTGAAGATAGACTTCAGAATTCGAAGGTCGCTGGATGGTGTTGTTATCCGGTTTGGACAAGACATCATGCTTCTGTGCATACCAGACTAGGAAACAGGTTGATGTCTCTAACTGATATTTCTTCTGGTCTGTAAGAAGGAATTGTTCTTTGAACATCAAGACTTTTCAAGACATCAATATCTTTGCCATCCATCGGAAGTTCGAACCTGCCGTGGGGCAGAGAATATGAAGAAAAAAAATACTCTATAGCCACAATCTTTCAACAGAATCACAACAGTTTGTCTTGTTTTTCACCGGTGCCACGAGTTAACCTTTGCACTCCGAGTACCGTAATTAATTCACTTCACACATGCATCTTTGATACCAGTAGCCATAGGCGCATACGTGGTCCAGAAGTTGAGGTGTGGGACGAATGAGCGACCGAAGGACGACCGTCGAGAGACGGCTGAGTCATCGACATTTTCATCGACCATAATTATTGTTGACGCCCTTTTTTAGTCGTTTTGTCGAAATCTAATGAAAATATACTATTTTCCCAACCAAAATGGCTGATGACCTTTTTTCTACCCTATTTATATTTTAACAGATTTACCGATATTGTACTAACACTCTCAAAATTTCCTATGCTATTTTTGGTATATTTTTGAACTGTTGGGAGATATGAGCATGTGTTTGTGGTGAGGAAAGAACGGTCCCCCCCGCAAACATTGGTGGACTGTCCCCATAAGTCTCCGCCCATGCCAGTAGCATACTGGCAATCTATCAAATAGCTGCTTTACAGTATTACCAGGAGGGATATTCCCATCCATCGAAAGCATTGCTATCAACTTAGCAACAGGTACATCCGTAAATTTATCCCTTCCCTCTTATTATTTAAAAAATGACCCAAAGGCCATGCATAACCTTGTTTTAAAAAGGTATTTGATTAAAAGAATAATAACATCAGCTTCTCTCTACAGATCGAAGTAAGCAATGCGTGTATGACAACCTTTATCACTAAATTACAAACGAATGTTGACATAATGTACAGTTGGGGTGCTGTAATATATCTCACCTTGTCGCGCGACCTCTAAACTTTGAGCAATTTCAATAAAATTTGGTAGGAATCATTGATACATGATGCATAACAGAATAAAAGGGTACCGTCACGAATTTTTCAAACTTTATTTTTTTCCATAGCTTTGTGGACCACACTAATATACATAGGCGGAGACCTGGGCCGAGAATTGGGGGGGACGGAAAGACGCGAGATTTTCCGAAAAAATACTGACGACCGGCGAAATCTCGAAAAAAAGTTATTTTCGCCGCCAAAAAAGTTGTTGACCTTTTTTTTTAGTCATCCGGCCAAAATCTCGACGAAATTTTCTATTTTCGCTGCCTAAAAAAGTCTTGACGCTCAAACATTGGGGGGGGGGACAAATGCATGGGCCGTCCCCCCCCAACACTTTCATTGAAAGGACCGTCCCCCCTGTCCCCCCTAGGTCTCCGCCCATGTATATATATATATATGTATATATAATTTATACTAGCTGGGGTACCCGGCGTTGCCCGGGAAATTTAGGATTCGACCCGCTTCGGCCACAACCCCACCACACAACACCCGACCACACTCCGGACTCTACCGGTACGCCACCCGTTTTGGGTTTCAGAAAAATTTCCACCCCATCCCACCCCACCCCCAACCCAGCCCCCCCCACCCCAACCTCCTCCCACCAGCCACCCCCAATCCACCCCTATTCCACACCCACTCCACCCCGAACCCCCTCCCACCCAACCCAACTCCCACCCCATCCCCTACACCCCTCCACTTCCCACCCCACCGCTCCACTCCACCCCACCCCTCCACCCCACCCTCACTCCCTCCACCCCAACCCCCACCCCTCCATCCCACCACGCCCACCCTCACCACCCTCAACCCACCCCTCACCCTACCCCCATCCCACCCCACCCCACAAC
This sequence comes from Lumbricus terrestris, assembly GCA_949752735.1. Lineage (NCBI taxonomy): Eukaryota > Metazoa > Annelida > Clitellata > Crassiclitellata > Lumbricidae > Lumbricus > Lumbricus terrestris. The sequence continues at coordinate 31,132,883 of OX457053.1, forward strand.
GATCGATCCCAACCCCCTCAACCCCACCCCCTACCATCCCCCACCCCACATCACCCCACCCCACATCACCCCACCGCACTCCGACCTCCACCGGTACGCCACCCGTGATATTTGGGTTGGGGACAAATTCCCCCACCCCACCCCACCCCACCCCTACCCCACCACGATCCCAACCCCTCAACCCCACCCTCCACCCCCCACCCCACTCCGACCTCCACCGGTACGCCACCCGTGATATTTGGGTTTGGGGACAAATTCCCCCACCCCACCCCACCCCACCCCTACCCGACCACGATCCCAACTCCTCAACCCCACCCCCATACCCCACAACACCCCACCGCACTCCGACCTCCACCGGTACGCCACCTGTGATATTTGGGTTTGGGGACAAATTTCCCCACCCCTTCTCACACCTGCTCTCCCACCCCACCACACTACGACCTCCACCAGTACGCCACCCATGAAATTAGGGTTTTCAGAGAAAATTTCCCCTCACCCCCATCTCCTAACCCCACCTAACCCTCCCCCAGACCCCCAACCCTCTTCCCCACCTCACCCCACCACACCGACCTGCACCAATACGCTACCCGTGAAATTAGGATTTTCGTTAAAATTACATCAGCAGCTCTCGCCATTTATATAATGACCATGCACGCGTTTAAGAAGGTGTTTAACCGTCATAATGTTTTCGCCCCCACTCTGGCCCCCATGGTGGTAGAGATTCACCAACTACTGATCCGGGTGGTTCTGACGGCCCTCTATCTAGAAAAAAAAATCATATCAATGGCAAAAAAATTTTGGAAAAAAATTTGGGGGTTTCGCTCCCCACCCTGGCCCCCATGGTGGTAGAGAATCGCCAACCCCTCGACTTTGTATCTCGTGCCGAGACCTACATAGTAGTGAAGGTTTGGAGTGAAAAGCTCAAAAACTGTGGAAATGCATCCCGAACAAACAGACAGACAGACACACAGAATCTTCTCTTTATTTATATAGATATAATTATATTCACACGAGGGCTTCAGATTGCTATAGAATACAGACGCCCGTTGCTGCAATTGTCTTGAGGCGCAGTCTTTGCGATCTGGTTTTCGGTGATGATCAAATGCAGTCTAGGTCAACAGCAGTGCAGATGTCAATGGTTCATTCGCCCTCCGGGATCTACAGCATATAGGCCTATATATATATATATAATATATATATATATATATATAATATATATGTATGTATAAATACAGGTATAAGAGCTGTTATCTAGAACCATATATAAAATTATACATGTACATGTAGCCTATATTGCGGTGTTCGTGTTTATACTATGGCACTGCAGCGAAGGTCCTGGCACCAGACGAAGCTCGACTTCTGGCCATTGCAAGAGAGCATCCATCTATCTCTATATATGTCGGGGCTCTGCTTTGGTTTGGCATGCAGTGCATCTTGGGTGCTGCTCCTGCGTACTATATCTGCAAGAGTTCTGCAGGTGACTCCACTTTGGTTGCAGCAAGGGTTCTACCGTAGGGTCGTCGTGCTCTACGTTCCTCCACTCAGGGTGAACTCCTTATTCGCCGATCACGAACTGCTATCAGACAACACAGTGCTTTTTCTGCCATTGGCCCCATGGCATAATGATGATGATGATGATGATGATGATGATGATGATGATGATGATGATGATTATGATGATGATGACGACGATGATGACGATAGCGAAAATAATAATGATGATGATAATGATAATAATAATAATAATAATAACAAAAAATAACAATAGCAACTACTCTGGCCTCTGTCTCCCTCAGCTTTCTGTGACGACTTCCTTGTTCCTTTCTCACAAACTGCGACAATGCAGCGACGAGCATTCGCATTGATGACTGTCTTGCCAACTCTAATCTCCCTGTTGCTCTCCACTCGTTCTCTCCCGACTGCATGCTAGCGTATCTTAATTCATCTCCTCAAGACGGATTGAGAGCGCCTCTGAGTAGGCTTCTGAAGGGGCGCTATATAAATTTATGTGATTGATTAATTGGCAATTTCTATGGCGTCGCAACACAATGCATGTGAGGCGCACTCACATGTGTGCGACTGATAGCAGTATACAGACCTTGCAGAATAAAGTAATAAGTCTTGAATCTGATTTGAAGGAGCCAATTAACCGAGTCAGCAGCTCAGAGTGCAGTTGACCGTCCACTCATTCGCTTGTCCATCTATCTATTCATCGATACATCCATCCAGCCAGCCAGCCAGCCAGTCAAACATCCATTCATCTGCCCATTCATCCAACCAGTCATCTCTCCCGCAATCCATCCACTCCCCAACCACCCCCATCCATTCATCCATGGCACCAACCACCCCATCCATCCATGCAGACGATCCATCCATCCATCTGTCAATCAATCCATCCATCCATCCATCGATCAACCAATCAATCAATCAATCCATCGATCCAGTGGTCCATCCATCGATTCATCCATACAATCGTCCATCAGTCCATACATAGACTTCAGGGTTTAAAGTGAGTGGGAACGCGTGGGAACGGCGTTCCCACTGCTCTCGAAATTCTTGGCTTGCGTTCCCACTGCTCATCATTGTAGCGTATTAAATCGCTATTATCTATCAATCTAACTTATCTAGTGTTAAGTGTTAATTGTAGGTAGAAGTTAAGTCAGACAATGTAGTGGCGTTGATTTAATTAGTTAATTAATTGGCGTTGTTAGAAGGATTAATATTTAGTAATACGATAAGCAAACGAAACTACAGAAGCGCTAAAGAAGTGCAGCGAGATTGATAAGCGTTGGTTGCTATTGGAGACTATGGCAACAAAAACAACGTAACGACGCGTAAGCCAATTAAAACGCAGTCTAACTGATTAAACACACGTCATCGACAGAAACGGTTGAAAGATCGATTTCTGCAGTTGGAGCTAATGGCGAAGGGTCATTTTGTTGCGGCAAATGAACTCTTAAGTGAAATTAGCGGCAGAATGATTGGTATGTGGCACCTTCGACGTTGAGAAGAAGGGTGGCCAACGGACGTTAAGATTTCGAGACAGTTTTTGCGATCGAGGTAAATTCTGGAACTTGGAGAACTATCGTCATTCGTGGGTGAAGAGTTTGCTCGAGGATTTTGAATTCTACGAACATTGGAGAGAGTCGTTGGAGATAATCACGCGGTTGATTCAAACATTTATGATCACACGGTTGATCTGGACGTGGATGTGTACGCTGGAATTGTGACACATTACATCCATTCGAGTAAGAATACTGGCATTTGTGAATACAAAATATACTCCTTGGAATTTCGTTGTTCAGCCTGGACTACGAAATATCTTCGGTATATATTATTCCACTGCATATTCGAGACACTTGGTTGTCGAAATACAAAGATCGGAACTACGACGATTTACAGAATTGGCGGACGATGAACTAGAAAGAATTCTACACTCAAGTGAAGCTAAGAAACATAATAAATCTAGTAATCAATCAACGCCAATAGGTAAATAGGGACACTGCATAATTGTATTGTTTCTTTAATAATAATCAATATATTTTACATTTAAAAGAATTGGTTTCTCTTTGAACTGGCTATTTAAATGCAGTACATGTTTGATACCTGCTAAAATGAGCATATGCTAATAATAGGTGGCTACAAATGGGGGCCCGTCCGGGATATATAATTGACAATATTATTGTTAATTAAATTGAACTTTACTGACATTTATCTTGAAGAGACAAAACTGATTAAAATGCAAAGTTATTTGAATGTTAAAGGACATCAGCGCAACGCTGACATTAATGCTTAATTAATACATCATTAGAGTCGGTGCGATAATCTTATTGCGTAACATACACCAGAGATTGTATTACGTTAAGAGGGAGCATTAGTGTGACGCTTAATAATTTTAATAATTATTATAAGCGAGTGTGAAATTGTATAGCGCATATTTGAGCGTTAAATTTATTACTACTTGACCAAAAGTGAGTAAGTAAGAATGTCAATCACAGAGTGGCAACAATGGATTGATATGTGACGTGCACAGTCGTTGGAAGGTGAAGAATTGAAGGAATTTGTCAGAGACAGACAGAACGAATTACGACAACAGAGGGCGGAGGAACGAGAAGAAGCGAAGGCTAAGTTAGCTGATGCTAAAGCAGCTAGAGAGAATGAATTGGAGCTAGCGCGTGAGGCGGCTAAAATTGCTGAGGCAAAAGCAGTTAGAGAAAAAGAAATAGAAATGGCGAGGATGGCTGACGCTAGACTGATACGCGAAGCAGATAATGCTAGACTTATACGCGAAGCAGATAATGCTAGGCTTATACGCGAAGCAGAGATGAACGAGGCAAGGCTTACGCGAGAAGCAAATGACGTCAGACTGGAAAGAGAAGCAACTGAGGCAAGGCTTACACGAGAAGCCGATGAAGTGAGACAGGCGAGAGACAGAGTGTTAGAGAATAAGAGGCTCGAGATTCAAGTGAGATTGAGAGAGATAGAATCGAGAGATGGACGAAACAGGGATGATGGAGATTCTTATATGACGATGGTGACAACCACCAAGGAAATCAAAGTCATAAGGGAATGAAGAATATTAAATTCCCAATATTTAACGAGGCTAAAGATTGTCTCGATGCGTACCTACTCAGATTTGAGCGGACATGTACGACATACGAGATACCAAGAGATGCATGGTCGCTGATGCTAGCACGACATCTGGAGTCGAAAGCATTAGAAGTATACCAGCGTTTGTCGGCTGAAGAAACACAAGACTACGATTGTTTAAAGAGACATCTGCTGAAAAGATTCCAATTAACAGAAGGAGGGTATCGTAACAAGTTTAAGACTAGCAAGATGGAACAAGGAGAGACTCCTTCAAATTTCATTTACAGATTGCAACGATACTTGCAGCAATGGTTGCTACAAGCTGGATTTGAGCAGACTTACGAAGGAATCGAGGATCTACTGCTAAAGGATCAATTTTTCCTCACTTGTAGTAATGAGTTGAGGATGTTCATTAAAGAGAAAGGAAAAATGAGCTTGAAGGACACATTGACATGTGCAGAATCCTACATCGAAGCTCATGGGTACAGATATGCCGAGAATTCTGTGAAACCTCAAGGGAGATTCAATAATGACAGAGGTAATGGAAAGTCATTTGAAGAGAAATCGAGAGAGAAATTCCAAGGAAATGTAAACAGAGGAAGAGTTGAAACGCGACAGAACAAAGAGACAAATCACAGTGGAAATGTGAATAGAGGATTTAGTAGAGATAGAGAGCAGGCAGCAGAACACAAGATAACTTGTTTTGCGTGCGGAAAGGTAGGTCATAAAGCATTTGATTGTGTGCATAAAGCCAAAGGGTTTGTTAAACACACAGCTGCAGCCGTACAAATTTACGAGAATAGGGCGTACAGGGCTGTACAGACGAATGAAAGCACGAAATCAAATGAAGTTGACAGAACAGTAGAACGCCAGGATAGGAAAGGTAAAGAAGAAGTACCGAAACACATGGCAGCAAGTACGGTAGTTACAGAAAGGAAAGATGGTTGCATTGACATTGAAAGTATAGACGAATGTCAAGCGAAAGTCAATGGAGTTGACGCCAATTGTCTTTACGATTCTGGAGCGAGTACGTGTATTGTGAGGAGATCGCTGATCAGAGATAGTGATTTGACTGGGAAGGAAACGCACTGCATCCTAGTTGATGGAAGCTTAAGGTGTTTTCCTACAGCCCATGTAAACATTGAGAGCGAGTATTTTACTGGTGAAGTTGAGGCAATGGTTATGGACGAACCAGTAAAGCCGATAATTATTGGACGCGTGAGAGGGTTAAAATATACAGTAACGAATGAGAACACGGATGAAAATATGATTAATTGTGACAAAGGAGAGAAAGTGGATGAGACGATTGTGAGTGAGAAACAAGAAAAAGTTGGGTATAAAGGTATACTCAAGAGAGTTGTGAATGCTAATTCACGTTGGCAAGATGCCAAGAAGACAGTAAGATTCGAGGGTGATGAAATGAGCACGGAGTATGATGACGTAATAGAGAAAGTTGTAAGTGATGACGTCATGAACAGTGACGCACATCAAACGACAGCAGCGATAGAAACGAGAGCTGAGTCGAAGAAAGTGGTGAAATATAAACCACTCAAGGTCACCGAAATGCCCGACCTAAATATAACCACAAAAGAAATAAAGGAATTACAGAAGACAGATGAGACATTGAAGAGTTGCTGGGATAAAGCATCTGAATGGAATGGCGATGAGAAGAGTACAGAAAAAGTGCTGTACATAAAGAAAGATGGATTGTTGTACCGGAGATGGAAAGAAGTACTGAAAGATGAAGCAAAGTGGCAGTTGATGGTGCCGAAACAGTTGAGAAATAAAGTTCTAGCTGTAGCACATAACTCGCTACTGTCAGCTCATCTAGGCATGAAGAAGACTCACGATAAAATTGTGAATGAATTTTATTGGCCAGGAATAAACCAAGAAGTTCGGCGATACATATTAAGTTGCGATGTATGCCAGAAAGCAGTAGACAAGAAAGTGAACTACAAGGCACCGATGGGACATCTTCCAGTGCTGGATGTGCCGTTTAAGCATGTCTGTGTAGACATCATAGGAGTCATAGAGCCAATGTCTATGAGAGGATATCGTTATGTATTAACGATTATCGACTTAAGCACCAGATATCCTGAAGCGATACCATTGAAAGGTATAAGTACCGAGGAAGTGGCGGAAGCCTTGTTTAACTTTTATTGTCGGATGGGCGTACCACAGAGGATTCATACAGATAGAGGAAGCCAGTTTACGTCAGAACTAATGGCCGAAGTAAACAAAATGTTGCTAATCAAGCACACGATGACGAGTCCATACCACGCGATGGGAAACGGTTGTGTAGAACGTCTTAATGGAACGATTAAGACAACACTGAGAAAATTGATAGGTGAACAAGTTAAAGAGTGGGACAGGTACTTGGCACCACTACTTTTTGCATTACGAGATACTGTACACGAGAGCCACGGATACACACCTTTCGAATTAATCTTCGGAAGATCATGTAGAGGTCCAGTACAGATATTGAAGGAACTGTGGACAAACGAAAAAGTGGAAGACGCGGTGAAGGATGTGTACACATATATGACAGATCTACGAGAGCGTATAGAGGAAACGTGTAACATGGCGCAGAAAGCAATTCACAAAGCTAATGCGAAGAACAAGAAATATTACGATAAAAAGGCACGATATAGAAAACTGGAGATAGGTGATAAAGTCCTATTGTTACTGCCGAGTTGTAATAATAAGATGCTTGTGAAATGGCAAGGACCATTTGTTGTCAGAGGGAAAATCGGAGATTACGATTATAAAGTTGAGGTTGATGGTGGAAAACTGAAAACATACCACATCAACATACTAAAGAGATATTACGAGAGGAGTGATGAAGAATTGTCAGGTTCTGAGACAATAGCATATGTGTCAGCCATTGTACATGATGGTAAAGAAGGTGAGGATGAAGAGGAGGAGATATTGAACTTGTATATCAGTAAGCAAACTGAGACGTACAAGGATGTTGATATTAATCCACAATTAGAAGATGAACAGAGAGGTGAACTTGAGAAATTACTGAGAGAATATCAAGACATATTTACAGATAAACCAGGAAGAACTGACATGGTGAAACACGAGATTCATCTGACGAGTGATGAACCTGTTAGGATGAAAGCGTATCCAACACCGTATCATCTACAGTCAGAAATTGATAAGGAAATTGAGATAATGTTAGAGAATGGGATAATAGAAAGATCAGAAGCAGCATACGCAGCACCGCTTGTTGTTGTCAAGAAGGCTGATGGAAGCAATAGACTTTGCTGCAACTATAAGCAATTAAATAAAGTGACAGTTTTTGATCCAGAACCGATGATGTCAAACGAGGATATCTTCAATAAACTGAGTGGCAGCAAAATATATAGCAAGTTTGATTTTTGCAAAGGATATTGGCAAATTCCAATGAGCGAAGAATCAAAAGATTATACGACTTTCATTTGTGCAAGTGGGTTGTATAAATTCAACGTTCTACCATTTGGATTGGTAAATAGCGCTTCAAGCTATAATAGACTGATAAGGAAGATTTTGCATGGAACCGAGAATCTGGAGAGTTATGTTGACGACATACTAGCTCATACAGAAGGATGGACTAAACATATGAAGATTTTACGAGAATTTTTTCAAAGAGTGAGAGATGCTCACCTGACTTTGAAACCAAAGAAATGTTCGTTAGGCTATGGACGCATAGATTTCTTGGGTCATACGTTAAACAACGACGACATTAGTCCTAAAGGAGAATCGATAGATAAGATTGTGGAGATGCCACAACCGAAAACGAAGAAACAAATAAGAAGCTTTTTGGGAGCAATAAACTATTACAGAAAGTTTATTCCGCATTGTGCTGAACTGATGGCACCATTAAGTGACTTGACAAAGAAGTCAGCAGCTAATAGTGTTGATTGGAACGAGGAATTAGATGAGAGTTTTAGTAAGCTGAAAGCAGCACTTGCTAAGACACCAATACTAAAGTTACCAAACTTGGAGAAGGAATTCGTGATTCAAACGGATGCATCAGGAAGAGGAATAGGTTGCGTACTGATACAGCAGTATGAAGGGGTAAACCACCCAATTGCATATGCGAGTAGGAAACTATTGGAGAGAGAGACGAGATATTCAGTTGAGGAGAGAGAATGTCTAGCGATAATGTGGGGAATTAGTCGGTTTGACAGGTACTTGTGTGGAAAGCAGTTTGTGATTGAGACGGACCACTGCGGACTACAGTACATGAAGGAAGGAAGAATGAAGAATGCGAGAGTCATGAGGTGGAGTCTAGCACTTCAAAATTATTGCTTTACGATACGATATATCAAGGGGAGCAATAATGTTATGTCTGATTATTTGAGTAGGGGAATTACATAGTACTTAAATATATCAGTAATGTATTATAATAATGTAGGTAAGAAATAGTTCAGTAATGTTGTATTGTTATGTAAGATAGAATAAGAAGTTGATAGAAATTTAGTTGATAGATAATTAGGTGAGATTGTAAACCTGATTACAGACTTTTGAAGGAGGGGTATTTGTAGCGTATTAAATCGCTATTATCTATCAATCTAACTTATCTAGTGTTAAGTGTTAATTGTAGGTAGAAGTTAAGTCAGACAATGTAGTGGCGTTGATTTAATTAGTTAATTAATTGGCGTTGTTAGAAGGATTAATATTTAGTAATACGATAAGCAAACGAAACTACAGAAGCGCTAAAGAAGTGCAGCGAGATTGATAAGCGTTGGTTGCTATTGGAGACTATGGCAACAAAAACAACGTAACGACGCGTAAGCCAATTAAAACGCAGTCTAACTGATTAAACACACGTCATCGACAGAAACGGTTGAAAGATCGATTTCTGCAGTTGGAGCTAATGGCGAAGGGTCATTTTGTTGCGGCAAATGAACTCTTAAGTGAAATTAGCGGCAGAATGATTGGTATGTGGCACCTTCGACGTTGAGAAGAAGGGTGGCCAACGGACGTTAAGATTTCGAGACAGTTTTTGCGATCGAGGTAAATTCTGGAACTTGGAGAACTATCGTCATTCGTGGGTGAAGAGTTTGCTCGAGGATTTTGAATTCTACGAACATTGGAGAGAGTCGTTGGAGATAATCACGCGGTTGATTCAAACATTTATGATCACACGGTTGATCTGGACGTGGATGTGTACGCTGGAATTGTGACACATTACATCCATTCGAGTAAGAATACTGGCATTTGTGAATACAAAATATACTCCTTGGAATTTCGTTGTTCAGCCTGGACTACGAAATATCTTCGGTATATATTATTCCACTGCATATTCGAGACACTTGGTTGTCGAAATACAAAGATCGGAACTACGACGATTTACAGAATTGGCGGACGATGAACTAGAAAGAATTCTACACTCAAGTGAAGCTAAGAAACATAATAAATCTAGTAATCAATCAACGCCAATAGGTAAATAGGGACACTGCATAATTGTATTGTTTCTTTAATAATAATCAATATATTTTACATTTAAAAGAATTGGTTTCTCTTTGAACTGGCTATTTAAATGCAGTACATGTTTGATACCTGCTAAAATGAGCATATGCTAATAATAGGTGGCTACAATCATGATGGAACTCTAAAACACATGCATTTCAATGCAATTCTTCATCAGCGTTCTCACTGCTCACATTCAGCGTTCCCTCTGCGCACCCAAACCACTTTAACAACAGTTGTACATAGTATTACATACAATTATATGATATACAACTATAACTATACATAATTGTTTATAGTTTATAATACATATTATATATATTTATATATATATATATATATAAAAGCGTGTGTAGGTCTATGTGTAGCCTATGTGTACATTTTTATACAATAAGCCACGAACTCTTCAAAGGTGTATCCTGTCTTCTTCAGCATAGGCTACATGTAGAGGCGAAGTTAGAGGTCATGCTGATGCGAAACAGACGTCGTGCCAACTAAAATGGCGTTTTATCTCGTTCTTAGGTCCCCTTCCGCCGTGCGATAGCTCAAGGGTCTGGACTATACCTACCTTCTTCTGAGCAGCATAGGTCTACCGTCTACATGCGATCTCTTAATTCCAGGTTCACGGCTAAATTGTTTGTTTAAGGCTTTGTGAGAGCAGAGCATACACAGCGAGACGCTTCGTCCAATCTAAAATATTCTGTTGCGATATTTTGTCGAACGCAATAATATACTTGAGCGTAAATCTTTCTCTTATCAGTCATAAAGTCATAAACAAACACCGTTGGCGTTTAGATGTATTGCGAATTAGGTAATCATTGAGGCATGCAGATAAAAGACGGGGAATGCACAGAAATATGAACATATGAACAGAGGCAGAGCAACCGACTTTTGATGAATGCTTGTATTAGAAGGCATGCATGCAGTGGCTTATAGACACTTTCGAATTCGCGTTTCTGTAGCCCTATATGCTTAGAGCATTTCTGGATTATTATTACTATTAGTAGTAGTAGTAGTAGTAGTAGTAGTAGTAGTCGTGGTAGTAGCAGTAGTAGTAGTTGTAGTAGTAGTGGCAGTAGCAGTAGTACATGATGTAGTAGTAGTAGTAGTAATAGTGTTTAAAAAAAATTATTAGTAGTACCCGGTAGTAGTACTAGTACTAGTAGTAGTAGTAGTAGTAGTAGTAGTAGTAGTAGTAGTAGTAGTAGTAGTAGTAGTAGTAGTAGTAGTAGTAGTAGTAGTGGTAGTGGTAGTGGTAGTGGTAGTGGTAGTATTAGTAGTAGTAGTAGTAGTAGCAGTAGTAGTAGTAGTAGTAGTAGTAGTAGTAGTAGTAGTAGTAGTAGTAGTAGTAGTAGTAGTAGTAGTAGTATAGTCGTAGTAGTAGTAGTTGTAGTAGTAGTAGCAGTTGTAGTAGTATTGTTGTTGTTGTTGTTATTATTATTATTATTACTAAGTTTTATATTTCCATAACAGCATAACTAATTGCTGAAATTATTGCTGAAGACTAATGAGGGGAGTATTACGGTGATATTGATGACTACAATAATAGCAGAAGCAAAATCGAATCGCTCTAGGAGCGCTTTTGGGAGGTCCAAAGAGTCACTACATTAAAGTTTAGATAAATAAATACGTTTATGGGCTCTCTGTGTCTGAGAGATAGTGCAAGAGCACTTGTCTATGGGTATGGACATTTGGAATTAGCAATTGAATAAAATAAAGGGGCCTATGCAGGTCATTAGCTCTTTGTCCAATGTGTCGTCTTTATCTTCCTCCTCTTCAGGATTGAGATTTTTAACTCCGATATACTGGTCATACAATGAAGCTCATTTTGAAAAGAGGCACTTCATTACTCTTGGGCAACCACTCAAGTGTAGCGTATACTATATAAACTACTACTATAGCTGTCAGTGTTCAACTTCTCAAAAGTGGTCAAACTACTATAAATAACTCAATGCTTAACTGTATAGAACTCTAGTGCGGCTATTATTTTTTAGTGATTGTTAGTGATAAACCTATATAATAGGCCTATATAAATACTTAAAAGGCAGTCTAAATACCATCAGTTGTCAGTGTTAAACAACTTGAAGGTAAGTGCTGTGCCGGTATAGTCTGAGTATCAACTGTCAGCATGCTTCTAAACTCTAGGCCTATACCTAAAAATAATTTCAGAGTTGACAGCAACAATTTCAGAGTTGACAGTTGTGCTTCACTGGCACTGCAGGTTCTGACTTGGTAAGCCACTGGTGAGATCTTTCCTTGACGTACGCTTCAGTTCACGATTACAATTAGCCTACTTAAGAAGTTAGATTAAAATACGATTTTCTTAGAGTTTGACTAATAGTTACACTTACGCATATAATGTGGCTATTAGTCAAACGCTAAGAAAATCGTATTTTAGCCAAATTACTGCGTAATTACAAACAAAATCGACTTATGGCTTCACGTATATAATTATGGTATACGCAAGTGGTTTCTCCACGCACATATATATGCATGTAATAAATATATGCATGAACTTACGTATGCGTATTGCATATTACAGCATTAATTGTATCTATGAATATATAAAGCGCCTCGCACAGTGCACACAAATCAGGTGAGTTTACAAATTTATGCATATATGCACACACAAACCTCACATACATGTATATATGTATATATGTTTATATTCTATATATGCTTATATGTGTAGTTGTGTACGAGATATATGGCTGTACAAGAGTGCCTTTCCTTTTCTCAGGTGCAATCGATTTTAGGTGCTAACGGATTGAGTAAGATGCTGGAGACAAGAGAAACTGGAGCAGAAGAGAGAGGAGAGAAGGGACAAAAGGAGGAGGAGGGGGAGGAGTAGGAGGAAAAGGAGAAGGAGGAGGAGGAGGAAGAGGAGGAAAGGAATAACATTGGGAGAAGGACATAAAAGAGGAGGAGGAGGAAGAAGAGAAGGACAGAGGATGGGAGAGAGGCGAATGAAAGAGTTGAAGAAGTACGGAATTGGAGAAGAGAGAAATCTAGGGTGGAGGGCAAGGATGATGAAAATGGAAGTGGAAGATGAGGAGGAGGATGAGAAAGAATGAGGAGGACAAGGAGAGGGGGAAGAGAAAAAACAGAAAGATGAAGACGAAGGAAGATAGGAGCTTAGGGCTGAAAGAGAAAGAGATGGGGGAAGAGAAACGGTAAGGCGAAGAAAGATGAGGAGAGGGAGAGAGTTGGGGAGGAGGAGGAATATGAGCGAATTGGAAATAGACAAGTAAAAGAAGACTACGAAGCCTCTAACGAGGAGAATTGCATGAAAAGGATGGCGAAGACGATGAAATGGATAAATACAATGATGGAGAAGAGAGGAGGAGGAGGAGAGAGTTTATTATCCAAGGAGATGTTCTGTGAGGCAGGTTGCGCGTAAACCACTGAGGGATTCTTTGCTGTATACCTGGCCTTTGCGCCATTGCGTTCTGTGCTGCTGGGGCTGCGGAGGAGAAGGAGGAGGATGTGGAGAAGGAGGAGAGGATGTGGAGAAGGAGGAGAGGATGGGGATGAGGATGGAAGGGAGGAGAGAAAGGCTAGGGAGGGAGAGGAATAATGAAGGATGTGGAGGCGGAGAAGAACGAGAAGGAGGGTGGAGGATGAAAAGTGGAAGGGATTGAGAAGAAGGAGAGTGGAGAGAAAGTAGGAGAAGAGGAGGAAAAGGAGAGTTAAGAGGACGAAGCAGCGGAGGAAGCGGAGGAGAAGGAGGAAGGAGGGCAAGGAAGAAGAGAAAGAAGAAGGAATAATTGGAAGAAGAAGAGTCAGAACATATATGTTGTACATGTAAGAGAGAAAGAGAAAGACGAGAGGAATAAAAAAAGATGGCGGAGTAGGAAGAGAAGGAAGAGGAGTTGGAGGAGAAGAAAGAAGTGGAGGATTAGGAAGAGAAGGCGGATGAGAGACAAGAGGAGGAGGAGGTAGGTGGAGGAGTAGGAGAAGGAGGAGAAGGAGGTGAAGGAGAAAGTGAAGTAGAAGAATGAGGTGGAGGAAGAGGAGGAGGAGAAGGAGGAGGAGGAGAAAAGAGGAGGAGGGGAGGGGCGGGAAGTGTTCTAGGATTTAACGATAGCGGTCTCTTAGGTCCTTAACTGCGTCGACCAGTTTCATGTCTGCGCTATTGCCCGTCTCCTAGCCCATGTCCGTACGTCTCTGACTCTCAGTCTCTTTTCCGTAGTCTCTCCGCCGTCCTCCGCTTCCTCTGCCTCTTCGAATGGCTTCTTTTCTTTCATCACTTCGCCTCCCCCTCCGCAGAAAAGCTCTTACGACGGGACAGCTTATATAGCTCTGCAGGAGCACTGTATGGCCGCGTATTTACTTCTGCTGCCGAAGTCGAGACGAAACAGAAACCGTTTGTCTTCCGGAGAGATAGCTTCTGGCCAACTTCAGAAGCATTTGCTGGGCTCAGAGGACCTTTCGAAATCTGTAAACACTCAGATAGAGAGAGACTGGAGAGCGGTTGTGGTGTGCTTCTTCACATCGCAAATGCGCGGCACCTGTGGTGGCCCGTGGTTAACCCGAGGACGTTAGATCTGGATACAATCCCAGTCGCTGACTAACGTTACCTGACGCCGCCATTCCTCGCTGGAACATCAGATCACTGAGAACCGTCTTCCGAATTTCCTGGTGTTCTAAGCAGACACGTGAAAAGTAGGTAAGCGAATAAATGTTCTTATTTATTTACTTATTTTATTGATTCATGCCTATAGCGCCTCTTCAAGCTCTCTACTCAGAGGCGCTCCCGACTACAGAGCGGACATTGTATCGGAGTTTCACGCCGAAGCGCCCAAGCAATTGCGAGTGAAGGGCTTGCTCAAGGTCCCTACGCGGCGATTTGAGGTGGATTCGAACCTCGAACGTTACGGCTTCAAGGCAACGACGCCGCCACTACACCACGGCGCCCCTTCTTGCTTGAAGACCATGCCAGAGAGGATCATACCTTAGTAGACCATGCATCTGTACCTCAGAGAACGTAACCTTAGAGGATCATACTTTAGAAGACCATACCTGCGAGGATAAAATCATATATTAGAAAGCCACACTTTAGCAGACCATACCTCAGAGGACCATACTGTAGAAGACCATACCTCAGAGGACCATACTGTAGAAGACCATACCTCAGAGGACGTTGTCCTATGAAAAGCATATCTAAGAGAACCATACCTTAGAAGACCATATCTGAGATGGCCATACCTAAGAAGATCATAAGAGGGCCTTACTTTAGAGCAGTGGTTCCCAACCTTTTTTGACTGTCGGGCCACTTTTCCTAAGTTGCAGGACACGAGGGCCACTTTTTCTTAGTTGAAGGACATTAGGGCCACAAAGCTGAAATTTTTTATAACTGAATCAAAATAGAATAATTTATGCGATTTATTAGCGTCCAAATAAAATAATTAGTAATAGAAAAAGAATTATATATTCTATCATGTCCAAATTGTCAATTTTTACATATATTTTTCTTAATTCATTGAGATGCTGCGGGCCATTTTTGTAGGCCAGGCGGGCCACTTTTGGCCCGCGGGCCACGGGTTGGGAACCGCTGCTTTAGAGGACCATGCTGTAGAGCAGGGGTTCTCAAACTGTGGTACGCGTACCCCCAGGGGTACGCCAGGCGCCGGTAAGGGGTACGCGAAAAAATTCCAGAAATATAAATTTTCCTTGAGTTTATGGACTTTGTCCATCTTTCTTTGATTAGCAGTGATTTTTCACGTTGCAACATATAACAGCATCGTCATTTCTTTCTTTCCCATCATATAAATAGACTCACATACAATGCAGTGCATGCAGCATATTTATGTTTAGGTCTATTACTACAATTTTGAAACAAATATACATAGGTCTTATAGGCCTATGTATAAATGGTTGAAAGTACCAAAGCCCGAATATCTCAGACTATATAATTATTATACAGCTAAAATAGCAGAGAGTTGAATTGGCCAAATTATTAATTTCTGGTCGAGTTTAAATTTTGTGATTCCTTTCAGCACGTCATATCTGGGTGAAACTGTTAACTATTCTTGCCATCAAAAACAAACATGGGGTAAATTTGCGTTTGAAATTGACAAATATTAAACCAGATATTGTAAATCTGTGCTAATCTGAACAAGCCTGTGCACAGCATTATAGGTTGGCTCTTGCCTCTTTTTTGCAGGGGTTATAGAACAATTTTTCATTTTTAATATTGCTGATAAGATTATATGATTCAAAACTATATTTTGCTCCCTTTATAGGGGTTTAGGTCTAGACTCTAATAAACGATGTTACCAATGATTAAATGGACTTTTAGTTGCCACTGCAGGACATCGCAATGGCATTTTGTTTCTGATCTGACTTTGCTGGGGTACGCCATCATTCGATATTTTTGCTTGGGGGTACAATAAAAATAAAGTTTGAGAACCCCTGCTGTAGAGGACCGTAGGAGGTCACGGCCAAAGAAGACGAAAACCAGACCTCAGAGGACCACCTATAGCCTGGGAAGACCATGTTTTTAAAGAGCATGCCGTATAAGGCTTAGGCCTACCAGATCATAACTTAGAAGACCGTACTTCAGAGTAACGTTCCTTATAAAGCCTTTCCTCAGTGTGCCTAATATCTCAGAAGCTCATGCCTTAGAGGGCAATGTATCTCGTATCTTAGAGGGTTTGGAAGAAGAGAATCAAACCTGTTTGGAATCAATTGTCTTTTGACGAACTTTCAATATGCTAGGCTGCTAGGACCTGTAGATAGGCTCTTGCTTCAAGCTTACTTTAAGAGCTAACTTTAAAAGCACACAGTTACCGGTATTTTACTCTTTTGCTTTCTATAACAGTCATTGTTGTCACTAAAGTTTGTGACTCCCAGGTCTATCGTTCTGAAATGTTATCTTTAATTTTCAATGCTACCTAGCTAAATAGGCCCCCTCTTAGCGGGACTTTGCCCCTTTGGTGGGCCTGTTGTTCCCAATCCTTTGCTATGATTGCAATTTGTTTGGTAAATCCGCTGGCTCACATAACTTAATTTCCTAGCAAATATTCTCGTTGCACCACTGTGTAAGCCATGCATGTTATTTTATTATACTATGTGATCACAATTTCTTGTACGTTGTACGTTGATGAAGGGATCAATAAACTTGACTTGACTTAACTATAGTAAACACTACACAGTCATAACAGTCGAATGTCAAACGCAGCTTGCTTTCTTAAACAGAACGAAGCGTGGTCTTTTATGACGACAAAACAGCTGTAGATGGTTATATGCTGAATCCAAACATCTCGCATGCCGTGCCACAACGAAGTTTCATCACTGCATAAAACTTTGTGACCTCTGATGTTCTTTTGATGATGAACGCTGGCGTATCTTGCGGAATGGAATAGGAGAGCAATAAAAGTTTAGAGTAGAAAAATCATCCCCCTGATATTAATTTTATATGCCTACCTAACTGAATGACCGTTACTAAAGAAGACAATTTCAGTACTTCTTATATTACTTTCTATATCTCTTTATGTACCCATGTGCGGTGTGTCACTTGTTTTTTGTCATTAAACGAATATAATATATATAATATATATCCTATAGTAGAAAAAGCGGTTATGCTGGAATACAGCTCTCAAAAGCGGGACAGTTTTGGCGGTTGTTTATATGACCAGAAGCTGACATGAAGCAAATGTATATCAGGGATCAAGCAAATGGAACATTCTTTCAAGCACCCATTCAAGAAGCAATTTCTTTGTGTGAAAAAACCCGTTAAAACTGCACTTGCTATCGAGTTTTTAATATTCACGCTGACAATACGTGCGTCTGTTCGTTTGTGTGTGCGTGTATGTGCATATGTGCGCGTGCGTATGTGTGTGTTTGTGGTTGTGTAAAGCATCCTAGAAGTAGCATAGTAATGCTACTGACAATCACATAGAAATTGTTTTAGATACAAATACACATGCAAATTTTCAGCTGATGCGACGCTTTGCTATATATATGCTATCGCTTGGACATTCTTCAAGGAAATCGTTGCATCACATACAGGTGTATCAGTTATACATGTACGTATGTCGGTATAAAGATACGTGCATGCATATATAATTATATACATATATAATTATATACACTGTATATACATATGCATATATATACAATACATATATATCGTGTATATTACATGTATATATATAGATGAGTTTTTATTGTTGTGCTACAGAGGATAATACGGAGTATATATATATTGGTGAGATCACAAGATGGCGCAGCGGACGAGACTAAGCAAGGCGAATGTCCTCGTGTATGGATCGAATGGAGTCGGGAAAACAGGTAATTCTCTCTCTCTCTCTCTCTCTCTCTCTCTCTCTCTCTCTCTCTCTCTCTCTCTCTCTCTCTCTCTCTCTCTCTCTCTCTCTCTCTCTCTCGCTCGCTCTCTGTTTCTCTCTCCATCCATCCATCCATCCATCCATCATCCATCCATCCATCCATCCATCCATTCATCCATCCATCCATCTCTCTCTCTTTATCTCTGTTTTTCTTTTTCCGTCTTCCTCTCTCTCGTTCTCTCTCTCTCTCTTTCCATCCATCCACCCATCCATCCATCCATCCATCCATCCATCCATCCATCTCTTTCTCTCTTTCTCATTCTCTCCCTGCTGAGTGCACACGGAATACGTAATGTGGAAATGTAATAAGCCTATCGCATTTGAATATTTTGTAGACCTATGTTCTACTATATTGCACATCTTTGCTTTGCATTCCATCGTAATGACATTTGTATTGTACGCCTACATGTAGGCTACATGTATACTACTCTATGTTGCAAGCGGTGATTTGGTGGAATAGACACGGTCGAAAGAAGGTCTCTTCGGCAGAGGATGAACCATATAGGTGTGGCGTGAGCGATTGCAGATGGTAGGGATCTATCATACGATGAGAATTGAGAACTGCTGTGGTCGTATGACCCAAGAGATAAATCTAGGCTATACTCTTTCACAATAGATGTAGAAATAGTGTCGCAGAGACGGCTTTTGCTAATAAGATGAGCAAATTAAATTTGCAAGCCCTGCAATAGTTGAACTCTCCTAGTAGAACAACCGGCGAAAGAAATTCCTGGTCACGGGCCCCTAAACTATCCTCAGGCCTTTTTGAGAGAATTTTAAAAGCAGATTGAAACAGCAAAAGAGCTGTGCGAGTCGTATCACCGTACGGTATTATATTTCTAACCTACAACTATGATTGTAATAAATTGCAAATTTAAATTAATATAATATTTAGAGTGGCATATATTGTGAAATCTGTATAACTACCCACTGTACCCAGCGACCGGGCCGACCCCTAAAAGTACCCGGGTCTCTAGACGTTGTCCCCATGGCAGTCCCACTCTCGGCAGGCTTGTTTCGAATAAAGGATGAAAGAATTTAAACCAATTTCAAGTAGGCCTAAGCTTAAATGACTTAAAGTTAGACCTATACTCAAAAGTCGGTCACAGCGAAGGATGGTAGGTAGCAAATATTCACCATAGTAGCTCATGTTTGTTACCAGCAGTAGCCATGGGTTTAAATTAACTGGTTGATAAAATGGCAAAGTGAACCTATTCAGAGCTATATACAGGTAGTATACGATCTAGTATTGAAAGCAATAGGTCAGGGCTGTTTATAATTAAGGAATTTTTAGAACTGCACAACTCCTTCTTTTCCTTCCCATCCTCCATGGTAAATTACTTCCAATCGGTGGACAATGACCATTTTTACCTAGTTTCAACTGTACAGAAGTGCTTCTACAACTGCACAGATTCATTTAGAACTGCACATTTTGTGTACAACTGCACGTTAAAAAAGCCATGCAATAGGCCTATTGCAGAACCAGGAGGACCTTAGATGTAGCCTACTGGTTGGTAAAATGGCAAGGTGAACCTATATATTCAGAGGTAAGTATGATCTAATATGAAAAACAATTCTCCATCTCAACCGCACCAGCGAGTCTCAATCGAAAAACGGCATGCAGTGCAGAAACATAAGCGGAGTCTAAACAGAATATATCAATATATCACCAGCTCATAATATAGAGTATACAGTCTTATCTCATTAGGAGCAAGTGCATGAGAGTATGATGCGTGAAAGTTATATACAGGACCGCAGTTTTATTTCGAAGTACTCGAAATAAAGAAGCCTCTCGTAAACTGGCAAGAGATGATACGGCGGTATAGTAGGTAGGATGTGGATTGTTTTCATAAGAATGTCGCGTGGAAGGTATACAGTGATGCCAATGGACCGCACTTTCAGATAACAAAAGTATTTGGTTACTCAGCTTTTGCGTCACGAACCATGCACTCAAGCGAGGGAGAGAGAGAGAGCGAGAGGGAGAGAGAGTACATCTATCCGTCTCTAAAAAAATGTTTACCTTATGTCGTTTATCGGCAGGTTCACAATTCCTATTATTTTTTATTTTATTCATCTCTTTTATTTGTACTGTCTTTTCTGCTTCTGGTTTCTTCACTTCTTTTATCGTCTTTGTCTTCTTCTTCTTTGTTTTCTTCTTCTTCTTCGTTTTCTTCTTTTTCTTCTTCTTCTTCTTCTTCTTCTTCTTCTTCTTCTTAGTTTTCTTCTTCTTCTCTTCTTCTTCTCTTCTTCTTCTTTTTCTTCTTCTTCTTCTTCTTCTTCTTTTTCTTCTTCTTCTTCTTCTTCTTCTTCTTTTTCTTCTTCTTCTTCTTCTTCTTCTTCTTCCTCTTCGTTCTTCTCCTTCTTTATTCTTGGTTTTCTTCTTCTTCTTCTTCTTCTTCTTCTTCTTCTTCGTCTTCTAATTCTTCTTCTTCTTCTTTTTCGTTTTCTTCTTCTTCGCTTTCTTCTTCTTCGTTTTCTTCTTTTTCTTCTTCCTCTTCTTCTTCTTTTTCATTCTCCTTTTTCTTTATTCCTCGTTCTTTCTCATCTTTTGTAGCATATCTCTGCTTCTTTGTCTTACTCGTTTAGTTTCGTCTTCTTTTCTTCTCTCTTTTCTTCTTGTTCCCTTTCTTGTTATTCTTCTTCTTCTTCTTCTTCTTTGTTTTCTACTTCGTCTATACTTCCTCTTTCTCATTTTTCTTCTATCTAAATTTTTCTAACTTTCTACTTTTTTCTTTCGCCTCTTCTTCTCGTCCTTTTTCCAAGTTCAGTTTTGATCAACGCCAACAGATTCCTGCCAAAGCATCCTAGCTCTTCCTCCTCATCTCCTCATTATTTTCCAACTCCTGTCAATTCCTCCTCCTCCTCCTTCTCCTCCTCCGTCTCTTCATTCTTCACCAGTTCCCCGCTTCCACATTTTTAATCTCTAATCATTTCACCTTTTCAGCAACTCCTAACACCCTCCTCCCCATCATTCGTCGCTCATTCTTCGTTGCTTCCTTCCCCCTCTACGTCCTCATCTTTCTCCGCTCCGACCTTTCTTTGTTTTTCTCCCTTACTCTTCCTCCTATAAATCCAATTTCCATAGCAACGCATTTCTCTTGTCTCCGCCTTATCTCTTG